>JBAPLJ010001068.1:4082500-5282500 GCA_037832345.1 Rhizophora mangle | reverse complement strand
CTTTTAAAGAAAAAGAGGACAGTAGCCTATGCTTTTTCTCAATCTCTCTACAGGCTCCACCTTTTCCACTTCCTTGTGCTGTCCGGCCGCGACTTCTACCTGACCTTTCCTTCAATACCCAATGACTATCTAAAGAAACAGACATACCGATTCTGTAAGTTTTTCTTTGTTGCCTCCGTTACATGTTCCTCCTTAGAAGGCGTCCATGGGTAATCGGAATGCACTCCGGCGAACTCACCGGTGACTTCTCTCTCTCTCTCTCTGTGTCTCTTGATTGCTGATTTCTTTTAATAAATTTTGAGTTTCTGCGTTTACAATGTTCTGTTTTAACTCGGGCTGATTTATGTCTGGATTGTTTTTTTTTTTTTTTTTTTTTTTTTTTTTTGTCTTTTTCAGGAATCGCTAAAGGTTCTCTGGATCTCAGGCTACCATCATGTCTAGAATCTACCATTTCGTTGTACTGTAACTCTCACACGTCTCCACTCCCTCAACTCACATAACATCGAATGTATTTAGGAGAAAGTGGAGATGGAAATTTTCGTCCAGGAACTTGAAAATTCGGATTTCGTGTTTCTGGCTCAAAGATTGGCAAGGTTACTGTAGCCAATGATCTTAGCGCGTATATTCAAATTATATATATTAATGAAGCAAGAAGGCTTTTTTCAATGGCATATTAATTTTTGTGCTAATTTTATGTATGAAATGGAGTTCCTTTTTCACCTCAATGTCTCAGCTGCCAAACGAGTCAAATTGTCATCTCACTTATTTTCTTCCTTTTCTTTCTATTTTTCAAAACCCAATAGTCATTTAAAGTTTCCTCAGTTGAAATTGCTTAAATTTGATAGCTGAAATGATTTTACAGGTCAGAAAATATTTTGAGAAAACTTTGCTTTTTGTGTGCAGATGAACAGATGACATCTCCAGAAGAGGATTTTATGGTCCTTATCTTCTTTGGGTCGTTCCCATTGTCTTCCTGCTTCTGGCCATTTGCTTCAAAAGTCACATGGTAATGAGCATATAGGGCTTCTTATATTGTGCTGCTTGAAATTGCTTAATGGGTTTATTCTGTGGCTTCAAAAAATGTGGTTCATTTGAAATTTTTATGTATGGCCCTGTTTCTGGGGAATTTTTATTTTTTTTGGGCAGGATCATCTAACTTTGTCAAGGTTAACTTTTTTCCCCTTCTTCATTGCATGTTTTATTTGTGCCCATTACTTGAATTTATGGAGAACAAAATAATATGCTTTCTGATTTTCGAACTTTAATATTCTTCTCTTGCTGAATCTACTCATCTTTTTTGGTTATATGTTGACTGATGCATGCCATTGTCAGTTTTTCTCATTGGCAATGCATGCATGTTTTGATATAGGGTGGGATTGCTTTTCTTGCTCATGGGGGGCTTTCAACATCTATCTTGACTCCTGAATCAAGTGATGATGCATTTTCATCTGACTTATTGAGCACAATGTCTGTGGTCAAACCAGACCATAAGATGCTTATGCAGTAAGTGAATATTTATTTACAATGAATGTTATTGGGGTTATGCAACATAAGAAATATGTGGATACATACATATCCATGTCTATTAATATAATGTTGTGAAAATTGTACCATCTGTGGGAGCATGTCAACGACATGACAGTGTGATGCAGGACTTTATCAGGACTTTGTGATGCCATGACAAATTTCTACAATGAAGACAAGGGATTCAAGGTTTTGACAGGTTATGTTTTCAATTTATCCATTAGGAAAGATATAATTCATCATGTTGTTCAATGGCAGCTTGCAAAACAATAACAGATATTTAACACCCATTAGACTAGAGCTTGAAAACATTTATTTCTCGGCCTTATGAGAGAAATTTACATGATACAGAACAAAAGGGGTGGAAAATATTGTTTGGGCATACCTCTGAATGTTGGTCATATGAGTAGGATGTAGCTGAAAATATTGCTATCATCATCCCTATGGATTGTTCTTTGTATACTTCCAGTTCTGCAGTTTCCATATTTCTATTTTCTTTTAGGCATTGTTGGAGAACAAAAAGGAATGGATGCATTCCCATTGTGATTCACTCACACAGAACAAGTGAGAGAGAAATTATCTGGGGTCTGTTAACTGAGAAGTTAAAGGGGGAAGAGGGTATATATATATATATATATATTTTTTCCATTGTTGATTATCAGGGTTGGTTAACTTTGCATGCTGTTGATGCCATCAAGAAAAGTCCTGGAGACCCTTATAACTCCCAATTGATAACAGTTTAGTGGTGGTGCTACGGCGCATGGTCCTAAACCCACGCGTCATGCTATTAAATTGAATAATAAGGTTAGTCACTTGGGTTTGAAGATTGCTTTGATAATTCAAGCAGCAGAAGGAAAGGCATGTCCCTCTTACTTTTGTGTCTTCCTATTTTCCTCTTGCGGGCTGTGCCCAGAATGAGATTCATGGGTGCTTTGATGTTGTTTAGAAAAATTTTCTATGGGTGTCTCTGGGGTGCTATCTTTATATGAGATGCATGTTTATGATACTGCAAGCAAGTTTCTATGAAGTTGCAATACGTGCAAACACCAAAAATTTGCTCTCTCCCCGGATCTGCATACTGATTTATGCCTTTGCATGCATGTGCATGTAAACTTAACGTTTTAAAAAATGATATGAAGTCTTACCCTTCAGTTTTAATTTCGATCTAACCTGCACAGGTAATCAATGTTTTTTCTGATTTTTTTGACCCAGTTGATTCAAGGTTCTATAGTATGTTATGCTTTTGATTTTATCACACGGACGCTACTTGTATTTTTATTTTTTTAAAAAGATCCTAATTAATATATGAAAAAACGAGGACGGAGAAGCTAGATCATCAAAAAATCTGAAAACCAGAATGTGCTATATTTTTTATTTACAAGATATACTTCAATTATCCCCTTGTTTATACGAAGAATGCGTGTGAGAAGAAAACATGAAACTCGAGTCTCTCAAGCAGAGACTTTCCCCATCTCATAAATGTGATCCTTGGAATTACTGTCATCTCCAGAACTTTCCGTCCTTTCAAGCTGCTTCAGTGCTCTTTTTGCATAAATGGTGAAAGCAACTATGGTCAAAATAGCAATTACAAGGGAGATGACATTGTATATGATTTCTACCGTAGTCAGATGGTGATTGCCATATTTCACTTCAGCTAAAGTCCTTATCAATCGGCCACTGCACAAAAATAAGGCAAAGAAGTTATGATAAAAGATCAAGGAAAAAAAATGGGGACAAGCACACAAGAAGTTTTATACACCCTGACTAACTTGGGTGGTTACATCAGCTTTTGCTCAGAGGTGACGGGAATACGGGAATTTAACTTTCTAACTCTCTCCAATCTCACACAAAAATGCAGGATTTGGGAGATGCTTCGCACCCCTGTGGTGTTCTCAAACCTACCAGCTGATTATTCTCCTTTTAACATTTAACAAACAAACCATTGACTATTTCCGTGTTAAAAACCAAAAAAGCCAACAAAAGAAATTTTTGGTTAACTACTTATATTGTGCTCAAGGGGACAAAAAGTCTATAAAAGAGTGGCATGCCAAACAATAAACTAATCTAAAAGAAAAAGGAAACATTATGCTTTCTTCAACAATAACTTGAGTTAAGTCCAAGAAAAGTAATCAAATATGCAGACCTATAGATGTAGATAAAAGCTTCTGGTATCATGCCAGCAACTGAACCGCATAGATAGGGCCAGAACCTCAAACTTGTTACCACTATTGCATAGTTGAAAACGGTGTATGGAAAAGGTGAAACTCTAAAGAGTGCAACCATACGAAATTGATGAAGCCAACTCCCTTCTGCAGCAAGTCTAAGAATAGCAACTTTCTGGGGCCATCGCTTTAACCATTGCTGCACGTTGAACGAGAGAATATTGTCAGAGGCACACCAGTGGAAATACAAAGAAGTTAAAAGCAAATGTGGATCAAGATGCCTAACTCATTGTCATTGAACAAAATATACTTTAGTCTTACATGGATGCGCTCACGAAATAATAGTCCAATCCAGTAGGGCAGCAACATCCCAATGGTTGTTCCAACCATTATTATTATGAATCCAATACCATATCCAAATATCATCCCAGCCAACCACATGGAAGGGCCAGAAGGAATTAAGAACACAGGGAATAAGGCAAGAGAAGCAATGAGTACAAGGGCAAGGACCGGACGACCAAAAGCAGTTGCTTCCCATTCCATCATTGGCAAGAGAACCTACAAGAAATTTAATTGAAATTCAGTGAGACAAATTTACGCAAAGAGTTTGGTCAATTATAAAGAAAATATGCCTGTGTGCAAGCTTGCAAACAGGTTTGAGGCCAGCCATAAAAAATTGACTGGATATGAAAATGACAGATGCTGCAAGCTTTGCAAGATTAAGTTTCAGGATGTCAAGCACATGTAACCCACTGTGGTGCAGTTAAATGTGACACATCAAGCTTTGTCTCAACCATGTGCTAAACTAACAAGGCAGAAAGAAGGCAGCTCTCTTCCATTGTCCCTGTCCTGCTCATCAAACCCTAGAGCTTAAGCTTACAACCTGAGTGCCCCAACAATCCTATGGGTAACTATTCCAGAATTTTTTTTCCCACTATTTTAGGTTTTTGCTTTTGGGCAGGACTACCAATGTAGACATTACAATCCATAACTCTGTCCACCACTTTGATTGTTCACTAGATTCAAACATGAAGAGAGTTGAAGATGTAATTGGACAAACAGAAATCAAAACATATGTGTGTACACATGTGCTCATATTTGAAGTTGATGCCATAGATAGGAAAACAAAAGAAGAAAGAGTTGAAATGAAGACGTCATAAAGACAGTTATAACCTTGTCAACTATGTCAAGTTATCAATGATAAGGTTGGATGCCAAAGATTACTCCCTGAAACTGCCAGACAAATAAAATTGGGAAATGAAGAAAAAAGAATTGAAGAGCCTGAGATGCAGATCTATGATTTACCATTTGAAACAAGGCAGAGAGAAACTTATTTTCCTATTTGACCTATGGATATGCAAAAAGTTACCATAGATAATTATAAATACAAGCTACAGTAGAAGGGTGTGCTAAGGAAAGAAAGTACCTTCTCAAAAAGAAATGGCATTCCCCATTTCAAGAAAATAAGCAGAACTATTGTGAGAACAATGCATAACAACAAGGCTTTGCACCACCAAATGAAAGATTGAGTCCTTCCTTTCATTTCATGTTCTGAGCTGTTAGTTTCAGCTGCCCTTGTTTCAGTGTGTATAACAAGCCTAACATATTCATTATCATCCCTTGCAGGTTGCTTAGAGTTTGAACCATAATCTTCCTTCACAGAAGAGTCTAGCATCACTATCAAGACCCACTCAGGCTCTACATAAAGAGAAAAGAATGTTTATGCATCAAGGGATGAAAGAATACTTTAGAAATAGAAAGTACTGCATTTAAGTGAAATACAACTCATCCAAAGCCCACCCTTTGGAAAAGAAGGAAAATAGAACTGTTATCTATGCAAAGTCATGTACCCATTACAGTAAAAACAAGTGATAAGAAAGATTGATCAGTGAATCTAGTTGATCATATCAAAAGAGATAACTTTCAAAATGTACATCCAGTTTTTACATGCAAATGGAACTACCAACTAGTGCCCATTTGCATGTGTCAACAAAATCCCCAATGTTAATGGCAATGTAGCAATTACATATATAGGGCAAGCCAAACTCTCGTGCTTATGCTAATGAAATTCACAAAACACCGAAACATCCCATTACCACAAATAACAAAAATTAAATAAAAAAAAACTAAGACCAAATTTTTCAGCAAATAAGTATATCGACAAAAATGGTGTACTCAACGGACAACTTCAAAATTAAATGAACAATTAAGAACCAACACAACACAAAGTCACCATCTACTAAATGATCATAAGAGTCACAGCTAACTCAACGGACAACTTCACAATTAAATGAACAATTAAGAACCAACACAACACAAAGTCACCATCTACTAAATGATCATAAGAGTCACAGCTAACTTCAAATTAGTTAACAAGTTTATACCGCTATTATGCAAAATTCTTCTCATTTGATTTGAGCTTAGAAATTATATCCGCACCAACAACATAGTATTGAGTTCTTTGTAGGCCAAAACTTGAGATCAGAAATTTTAGTTTAACATCCCTTAACCAACCGATCAATAAATGAATAAAACTACTTTATTCTTCCATTGCAATTAACTCAGAACTACATCCCACGACTAATCCTAAAAAAAGAATTCCTAAAAATAGAAAACCAAACCCACAGAAAAAAAAAAAAAAAAAAAAGGGCTATTCAATCCATATATCATGTGAAATTAACAACACCAAAAATAATAATAATAATAATAATAATAATAATAAATAAGCAAAAACAAATAGAAAAAATATCAGTCATTAAGGGGAAAACATTTAACAAAAAAAAAAAAAAAGGAAAGCATAGTGCAACTTGCAGACTTGATTTAGGGTTTTGAGTTTTCTGATCTTGCGTGTGGGAAGGAGGCAGAAGGACAGAGAGGGCAGGCTTACCGGCTTATAGCTTAACTTACGTATTATGTACGTATAATACGGTTGCGTGAGACGCCGAAATTGGGCCGCCGTCGGTGAGATGTCGCCGACGTCCTCTTCAGCCAGCAGTCTGGATTCGCATACACGATCGACGGAGGAGTAATCCTACTATCAAAAATCTTCCTGCCTTTACTCTCAAATTCAAATCAAAACTTTACTGCTTGCGTCTGCGCTGCGGTTTGCTCTCTTAAATTGTATCGTGTTATTATTGGTTCACATTAGTAAAAGTCAAACACGTGCCTTGGATTTATCAACGAATTTGATTTTTATTTTTTGTGAGTTTAATGATAAAACTGGACATTATTTATAATTTTTGTAGGCTTTGTGGTTAGGTGGAACCAGAACCAATCAAACTACTTGTGGTCCTGTCCGGGATTCTGATTTTTAAGTGTGAGATCGATCTCGGTTCAATTCCAATTATACTTTCAGCCTTCACGTTTTTTAAATTTTATCTGATTGTTTTATAATTTTAGTAGAAAATTTAATTTGAATCGCATAAAATCATTAATGTTTATACTATGCAAAAACTTACGACCAAAGATAAGAAAGTACAAAAATAATAATAATAATAATAATAAATAAAAACTTAAACTTAGTTCTTACGTAATTATTTGAAAAAATTACATTTTAGGCATTTAATTTAGGAGATAATTACTACTTACACTACATATTTTTAAAAATTACAAAAAAAAATGAACTATAACTAACTTAAGTTAATCAATGATAACTGGAATCATAAAAAGACCATATTACCCATATATGCAAATCTCAACTGCAAAACACTCCTGAAATCCTCTCATCTCTCTCTCATATTCAAAACTCAATTTTTTCTCTTTTGGCAAAAGAAAAAGGAAAAAAACAAAAAGATTTCTCTTATTGATATGTTGTTAATAAAATTTTGAGTTTTAATGATCTTTTGATGATGTCTATGCTATAACAAGGGAAGAGATTAAGGAGGGGCATCTGGACGTGGTACCACAGGAGGTGTAAAGTGATGATGTTGTGAGAGATGTTAGTGAAGACAATGATTTTGACGGTGGGGTGAGGTGGTGTTGGCGGTGGAGGAGGTTATAGTGGAGGATTTGATGCTAAAAGAAGAGCACGCTATGGAGTAGGGGGAGATGTTGGTGGAGCTAAGCTTCAGCGGTAGTGGTGGAGGTATTAGAGCACGAGAGGGAGCTAGAAGTGGAGCTGGAGGTATTGGAGCTGACGATCATGGTGGAGGAGGAGGTGGCTAAGGTGACAATGACATTTGTAGTGGTTTGGGTTATGGTGGAGAGGCTTTGTGGCTAGAGGTAGCATAGGTGGTGGCCTTGAAGGTGATGTTGGTGGAGGAGAATGAGAGTAAGGTAATGGTGGCAATAAAGCAAAAGGAAGTAATAGTATAAGTGGTGGATCACGCCATGGAGGTGAATTTAGTATTGGTAGTGTGGGATAATAACTTAAAATTGGAAGCATCTAAGGTGAAAAATTTAAAGACAACAAGAATTACATAAATGTAGAAAGGCTGATTAACCAATTGAATGTTTTTTTTTTTTTTTATCTCTTCTTCTTCTTCTTTATTTTTTAATGAAATTTTAAGTTTTTATATATTTATTTTATTTTTATTAAAAAAATTATTTATCATATTAAATTTATTAATTAAATTTAATTTATATTAAATATTTTATAAGATAATTTCTTACATATTTTTCCTATTACATAATTAAATTTATTAATGTAATATAAATTTTATTTTAAAAAATAAAAAATTTAATAAAATAAAAAAATAATTTTAACATATAAGAAAATAAAATTTTTAATTTTCAAAAAGAAAATAAAACTTATATTACATCTACAAATTTAATAACATAACAATAAAATGAAAATGCATTTGTCACATGACGTTTGAGTGGTTATCACATGATTGCACTTAACAAAAAATATTCAATGTGTATAGAGCTTAATCAACAAAACAAATGAAATAAATAAATTTTGATAAAATTAAGAACAAAATGAACATAATTATAAAAATTTTGTAATGTATAGGTGAAGTCAGTGTTTTTTTGTTAAAAAAAAAAATAATCAAAATAGAGAAAGGAAGATATTTTGGTAATTTTTTAACAACAGCATTGCAATGTATTTTAACATCCACAAATGATTACATTTAAACTAGAGTTCAGGAAAATCAATAAAGACAAGTCTAGTTCTCTTACCTTAATTGAATGAAAAATTCCTTACTTTGATTATTGATGTTGTTATGCTTTTAGTCGTGAAGTCGTATAACTATTTTATTATTTTCTCAAACTATCTCTTATTTTTGAAATACCACTTAGATCAATTGTTTAAGATATGTTTGAATTTTTACTAATTTTAGTGTCATACTCGAATAAGGTTAATCAAAAATATTTCCTCAAACAATAAAAATTTGGTCAACACCAACTACTAAGACGCAACTTGTTAGAATATGGTCAGCGATACTTAACGGGATTGGACAATTGTTGTTTATACATCGCTTCTATCAATTTATAACAGAATTCCCCACATATCTCATTCATATCATTAATCGAGAAGCTACAGCTAAATAATTTTTAAACTTGGTATTTGAATGTGATATTTAAGTCAGAATCTATGGGTTAATAATTAAATTGGCTCTCGCCCATCCCTCTACTTTCTCGACCTTAAGAAAGGTAGAAAATAATAATAATAATAATAATAAGTAATAGGGTAGTCAATACAAGCAAGCACTGTCACAATAAGCCCATTGGTCCAATGACAATCACATTGAGCTTCTTCAAAGTCCATCTCCAGTAAGCCCAACAAAAAAAGGTCATGGTAGGTCATCGTTAGTTGTGAGAAATAACTCATGGTTAAGTCTTCTTTGTTGTTAGTGAATACATTGCCTGATTGTTCAATTCTATTGGTTTGTATGCATTTTATAATCATATATCTATCGCCTTTGCTTACGTGGGGATTTAGTTCAATAACTAGAAATAGACCGCCCAAGGAAAATTAGACTTGGCTTGGGGGAATGGAAAAGCAGGAGGGGAAAGGGAAAAAGTGTTGAGTCACTTTTCTTCACATTTACTGTTCGCGTGGGAGAAGAAAGTTGCTTTGTTATCCTTCCGACCCCACAAATATTGATTCCTCTACGGATGAAGGCAGAAGTCCTTGTCCCTTACAACCCTTGTACAAAGACATTATTGTCCATAACAAATTCTCAAAATTACAGATAATTGTCATAATATTAGCCTTTCGATTCGTGTGTTGTCAAATTTCTAATATTTTTCTTGAGCCCACAAGCGTTTTGTTTATACTTCCCACTTCTTTCCAAACAAAAATTTTATTACTTTACTTCCTCAAAAAAAAAATTTTTTTCTAAATATGGAGAAGATTACTTTTCAATTCTCTCACTTCCCTCCCCCCCCCCCTTTTATTTTTCTCTTCCCCACTATTTTTATCCAAGCAATTTGATGATAACTCTATCGCTGTGTATTTTGAGACTTGCAAGATATTGCTGAATAGGACGTCACTTCCGTTAAGTGGAAATTTCCTGGCTGGCGCTTGTATCGGGATAGAGTTCCTTAGCTCTTAATGTTCGCGGCTTTTTGCCGTATGCTTATGTTGCACTCCTTTTGATGTTCTATTGCCCTAAATAAAAACAAAAAATAAAAAAAAGTGAAAGAAACGCTTCAAGCCTTCTATGTTGCGCGATTGACCATCATCGTGTTCATAGATCTTTTCATATAAGCATCTTTAATTTATTTGGTAACTTTTTGAAAATTTTTCTAACAGGAAGGAAGTGGTGAAATTTATAATAATAGGAAAAAAAAAACACAAATGGAAATCATTTTTACTATTAAGTTATTCTCAGTATGTAAAAAGTTGTTTTTCTTAAAGGTTAAGATTATTTATACTTTCTAAACTACTCTTATTAAATTAAAAATCATTTAATTTTCTCAATATAATTTGATAAATCTTAATTGAACATTGGATTCAAGTTGATAGTTTATATTCTCGAATTTGCTCTTCTTTTTTTATAGTTGAAATTCCATTAATTTCATTTTAATATTGTATTTCTTTCATAATTTATACTAATTCTTTCAACATTAGTCAATTAAGTATGAAAATGAATTCAGTGGCCTATCTTTAAAAAATAAATATTTCTGGTACAACCACAAGGAAGATTAAGAGAAAGCGTAAATGAATGAAAGGAGTAATTGTCAAGAGACGGATTCGCAATGATGCAGACAGAAATGGACCCAGCGCATACCATCAAAAAGAGGAGCGTTAATGTTACAGATAAAAGGAGCCGTCCCACCCAATCTTTTTTATAAACGAACCAGTTGGGTTCAATTCACTTTTTTTTTTTTTTATTATTTTCTTAAAAAAACAAAGTGGGTGTTTGTTTTTCTGTTTAAGGGATACTGTTGCTATTTAGTTTTAAAAAGATAAGATGTTAGTTATTTGGTAATTTTTTTAAAAACTTATTGTTTATTGATAAATCTTTTAAAAAATGAAAAACGTAACTTTGAACTGTTACTCATAAATATCTTATTTTAAATAATAATAATAATAATAATAATAGTAATAATAATAACAACGAGAAGGAAATTTTAGAATCTCATTTCGTCTCCCCTTTCCCCTTTTTTCAGAATTTTTTTAAAAAATAAAATTTTAAATTTTAAAATATTAAATTAATAATTTATTCAAAAAAAATATTCATTATTCTCTTATTTTTTATATTTATTTTTATGTGAAAGGTAAGACATAAAAATTGAGAATAACAAAGATTATTTTTATTTTGAAATAAAATATTATTTATAAAGATTATATTATATATAAAAAATTATAATTTAATAATTTAAAATTCGTATTAAATTGAGACTAAAACAAAAAATATGAATAAAAATTTCTTCTTAAATTCTAGTTAAAATTTTCAAAATCAAGATAAGGTCCCTAATTCTTAATTTTCGATTAATTTCTTTTAATCTAATATATATATATATATATATGACATAATATATAACTTCATAATTTTTCTTTGAGATGTAAATAATTATTGTTGTATTTAACCGACTGGTCAAGTTTTAAAACATTGGTCCATCCACAGGGCGCAGCTGGAAAGGAAGCGTTCTAAATTCATAGGACCCGGTAAAATTGTAAAAAACCCAAAATACAAAAAAAAAAAAAAAAAAGGGTGAGACCGTCCCCAAGTAATTAGCGAAGCCAATACGTAAGAAAGAGGAAGATATTTATAAGTAGACCAGATGCATTGAATCTGGACATTCTTGATTCACACTATAAAGATAAAACCGGGGTGTGAGAGGCTGAAAGCATTTTGGGTTAAGCTCTCAAAATTCAGAGAAGAAGAGCGAGATTGGAAATGGGAAGAGCGGAGGAAGAACAGCAGCGGCTCGGGAAGAGAAACGAGGAGCTGGAGAGAGCCCTGAAGGAAAGCCAAAAGAGAGAGGAAGAGATGAGAATAAAACTGGAGAGGGCATGGGAGCGGCTGAGATTGGCAGAAGAGGCGGAGGAAAGGCTGTGCCACCAGCTGGGAGAGCTGGAGGCTGAGTCCGTCGATCAGGCTCGTGCCTATAATGCCCGGATCATCTCTCTCATGGACCAGCTCTCTCTCCGTCATAGCATTCACAGTGAGTCCCTCCAATCTCACCTTTAATGGACTCCTCCTCCTCATCATCATCGTCGTCATCATCTTCCATTACTGCCCGTCCAAGTTCATTCCCCCAAATATTGTAATTTTCCAATTTTGTTTTTTTTTTTATTATTATTATTTAGTAAAGCGTGAAATTGTCTTCTTCTTCTTCTTCTTCTTCTTCTCATTTTTTTCTCGTTTTATTGTTATTGTTGCCATGTAGTCCTCTTAGTGCGTTACAGAACTAGTTAGTTACGCTTGTTAAAAAAAATAAAAAAATAGTTAGTTACTTGGATCGGAATCTTGAGCAACTCAATTTTTCTTTTTTACAAAATAATCATTCAGTACCTACTCACAATAATAGCACAGGGGGTATTCCGTGTATGGGACAAAATGAATCGCACTTGTCCTAGACATGACAGCGTGAGACCCATACACTCGGGTCATGTTCATAGACCCACGATGAAAAGTAATTGATTTCCAATTTTGTTTAAAGCAAGCGAGCTAGAGTGCTGTTTTGATTTAGACATTCTACTCGTCCTCCTACACAGATTCTCGGTTCTGTTACATGGGGATTAAAAATAGAAAATCCAAAAGCAAAAATCAACCAAAAAAAAAAAAGAAATTCAAAGATAAGAGTCTCTCTTTGAGTGATCCACAGATCTTTGAGTAACTTTCAAAGAAATCCATAAACAACAACAAAGGAAATGGCCGAAAAAGGATTACGAGTCCAACTGATCCCATATTCATAAAAAAATGCACAAAACCCAAAATTAAAAAAGATGCAAGAAATCTAATAAAATTTAGAATTACTTTGTGCCTCTAGAACCTACTGTAGGCATGAAGACATCCTCGATGGTGACTAGCCACCAGAAAGCCAATTTGCCCATTATCGCATCAAGACTGCCTACCTTACATTACATCACCAGGACCCTCTGTAATGACCAATCCAAGAAAAATTTTCAACGAAAGCAAACTTTTACGAAAAAATGTAAATAAGTCAATATCAGTCGAATCTTAATGTATTTAAATTTGCCTTATTTAATAAATAAACCCAAAAATGAATTTCGGTATTAATGCCAATCAAGAGTGAGTCAAGCTCAAGTTTAGCTTACTATAAAGTTAAGCTTCCGAGTTTTCACAAACTCATTTAATTTTATAATATTAACACAATTAATTAAAATTACAAAAAAATTGTTATTATAAATAAAATAAAAATAAAAAAATCTGTTTTAATAAATTTAATTAATTAAAAAATAAATATTTAATTCTTGTACATGAATATAAATGTATATAATATATAATTTTGTATGCGACCATAACAAGCTTACTCTAATGACACAATATACAAATCTTTTGATGATTATAGAAATGAGTTGCTTTCGAGTTTAATCGAAATAAATTGATATTTGTCCGTGTTGGTCTTATTTATCAAACAAGATTTGATATCAAATTTGAGTTTTGCTGATTTATGTAAATAAATAAAATCAAAACAAATTATTATCAAGTTGAAATCAATTCTGTCTTTTTTTCTTTAGTAACTTTTATGAAAGTTTACTATTTAAAAAAAAATTAAAGATATCTATTATACTCATTTATCTATCTTGGATGACTTAAGAGGTGAGAGTAAGAAAAGAAAATGATTTATTTTTTTTTTAAAAAATTTCATAAATTTCTTATACAAAATTACAATCTTTGATATATTTAATATTTTTTAATAATTGTCAAAAAAAAATCCAACCGAAAAGCAAAACCATGACATTTTATACATGATTGATGGAACAAAGAGATGAAAATTACTACATATCTAGAGAGGGGCAATGTCAAAAATATACATGTATTTCAACGGGGTGAGTGGGCAAAACAGACCGTTTTCCCTCTCCCCCAAACATGGACAGACACGCGGCGTCACAAGAGATGTTCGCACCTACATCATACCTCTCCGCTACCTTGACGGGCCTCTCTCCACAATCACATAAAAATTTAAACCAGAAGGATGTGCCAGAACATGCCACATGGGAAAGGATTCCCATGTCACATGCCACAAATTTAAAGAAATTGAACTTATTATTACTTAAACTTGGTTCGTTGATTTAACAAGCTTCAATGTTAAGTTTCAAATGAACTCTTATCGAGCCGACTTATTGAGATTTTAACAAATTTATTGATCCATTTGTAGCCTTAACCACAAGCCTCTCAGATAAGTCTCTAGCATCCATCTCCCTTTATATTCTTGATATTGGTTCGTTTGCAGTCTTGCAAGTCACGCCTTCCAGCGAAAAGCACCATCAAAATCAAAGAAAGAGTATGAATGAATGAAGCGAAGAGTGGTTTCAATTTTTCAAACATCCTTGGGGACTTTCATGTTGTCTATCTTTTCATATTTTTAGTCATTTTCATCTGCGACCTTTCTCCAAACCCCTCCACACAAACGCCTGCCTTTGTCAAACCTGCAGCCCGTCACCCTTCAACAACAAGAAGTCTTTCCCTGCACGAAAATCCACTGCTCCAACGCGTAAATTTTTTTTACACATTGCAAAATATTGCTTTATACATCGCAACCTCATTCTCAACTTTCCATTTTCGCAATCCCCAAGTCATGATTTTTCCTCTTAGGCTCAAAAATTATTTCTTTGTACTATTATCTTTTCGTTTACTCCTTTAGAATTGGATTCTTGCCCCTCAAATCTATAAATTCCTGTAATCGATCTCACTATCAATTTGAAAACTACGATTTATCAATCTTGTAGGTCTCTTCCAAGTTCCAACATATCCGGCTTTGAGATTTTGTGATTTTCCTTTAAATACACATAACAAGCTATGAAATATGGATACAAAAATAATGATATAGATACAATACGACACAAACACATTGATACATTAATATAAAAAATTAGGACTTGAATATAATCAGAATATAATTATCCTGTATAAACTCTTATATAGTATTCATAAGCTTTTTTCTTATAATCTCAATTTGATGAACGAGATTAGAGAGGAGAATATATAGCCTTAAAAAAGAAAAAACAAAGAAAAAAAGGGAAGTGGGGTTGGGGGGGGGGGGAGAAACGGTGGAGATGAAAAGTAAAACTACGCATTGTAAGCGAAGTCACACAAATTATTACCTAAGGCTACACGATAACAACGTCTCAACTCTCTACGGCCCTTTTTATTGCCCACATCTATTTTTGACATTTGCTTTTCAATTAAGTCTTATTTTCAAGAATTCTTATCATGTAACGCTGACTTTCTCTCTGTTTTTCTAACCAATAATTCGAACTCTCAACAATTGTTTTATGCTCCACATCTGCAGGAAAATTCTGAACTCTCTAGAGAAGCAGGTACGAAGCACACCCACAAAATGGTCTTCGAAGAAAAGAATCGAAGGTACGATGCAGCAGCATGATTTTGAACCATAAAGCAAAAGCACAATTTCAGTAGTAAAAAGCGATTACAAAGACAGAGAACGAAGATCAAAGGAGCCACCCGACACAGAATAGTTGAAATTTTAGGTTGGGTTTTTAAATTTTTTTTATTAAAATTATAAAATATAACAGACAGTATTCTTGACTTGTCTGATATGCAATGATCCGACATATTTGTCCTTTTCTATTTCCATTTTATTTTATTTTATTTGAAGAATCTTTGTTACAGTGTAAACGTGTCGAACGACTATCCGTGTCCGATGCATGTCTCACGCAACATGCTATTTTTAAAAGGCGTGTATGTGCTTCCAAGATCGCAGGTTTTGTTTATTGGGGCATCTCACATGGAGCCTTGGTGTCTGCACTAGCATGCCACGTCGGCCGGCAAACTGATTCCGTCGTAGGTACCCACACGCTCTTTTTGGTATAAAATACAAAGTTCAAGTACAAACCAAAATTTTAAGAATTTAACCTATTATTATGTTACAAAAATTAAAATTTTAAAATTTAATCAATTTAATTACTATAATTAATATTAAATTAATAAAATTAATATTTAATATTAAATAAAAAATTAAATATACAAATAAATTTGTTTGTAAAAATTAAAATACAATAAAATTAATTTTTTAATATTAATATAAAATATTTAAAAATTTTGCCACAATTAAAATAAATAAAATATAAATATTTTATAAAATTTATATATATTAAAATTTAAAATAATAGCATAATCGAAAAACAATGACTTTCTCGATATTTTCTTAGTTTTCAAAAATAAATTTTTAACAAAAAAAATTATTTTATTTCTTTTAAAATAAAACTGTTTCCTTTCATTGTCATGAAATAGCGTTGTTTAAAAAAAATTTATTAATTTTTTAAACTAGACTATTCCTTCTAAAAACAAATTAGATCTACTGCACTAATTTTCACGTGAATAGATCAATTTACTTCTTTTTTATACTAATTCTTAATTTAGTTAATTTTAAGAAAAAAACAAACTAAATCATTAATTAATTTCTGATTTCTCTTGTCGGTTGATCTGATCCAATTTTTTAAACATCAAAATTAACCAATATTATAAAATCCAGTTTGGTCCGATTAGACGGACTGGTGACCTGACGAACCGAACATTAGACCAAACCAGGTCAGAAAAAACTAACCCGTCAATTTTTTGAAACTCGGTTGACCCAAGAGCCAGATGAACTGAACCGAGCAACGACATCTTTTCAAGTACACAGTGCTCCATTTCTTCTCTCCCAAATAAAATCCGAAGGAGAAGAAGATCTGGTTTCAATTCCTGTTGCCCACTATTTCGGACGCGCCCTACGACTCCGATCGTTACCGACTTTGTGTTCGATTGACTTCGATCATGTTCAAGGTAAAAGACTAATAAAAATCATCCACACCTTCTACAGCAACAATGAGATCCTCCTCCAAGCGCTCACCGGCAACGCCTCTGATGTATGTATATTTGCATCCCCCAACCATCTGCCTCTCTATCCGTGTATTTCCATTCATCGCGGTTTTATATTCATTCGAATCCCTCTTTAATCTCTCTCTCTCTCTCTCCCCTCTTGCCGTTGATCGTGGGTTATGTTTTGACAATGTGTCTTAAGGAATTTGCTTAGACTGTCTAAGAAGAATGCGTCACTGTTAAGAGCAATCCGATACCGGTGTAAAAAGGTAAAACCATACTTATGATAAATCACCCGCCACCTGCCATCTAACTTATTGTCATAAAATTCTCGATTCTATTATTGTGCAAGCAATGGAAATATCCATACCAAGATAATTGGGGGAAAAAAATAAATATTTTTTTTTTTAAAAAAGGAAAAATTTGAAGCTAACGAAACTGTCAAAATGTCTGCTTAAGAGGGCTCATACAACAGCAATTTTGTAGGCACAGAAACTACTAACCCATTTATAATAAAAGCTAATGCTGCTCCACACAGGAACTCGAGTTCTTTTTAGCTCCCTCGCATTTTTCTCAGCTCGGGGTCCCTAAGCCCAAGAAAACAACCGCAGGGGGGGGGGGCGGGGGAAGTTAATAGCCAGATAGCAGGATAATTGAGAGGAAGGATAACTAATTTAGCATTCCTGAACTACAAGCATACCTTTGAATGTGATCCAAAATAAGAAGCCTCGGTCCAGGAGGGATTCCCACTTCTCTAAGAGCACTGAAATCGCATTATGGCATCCAAGTACCGATTGACAATCCATGGAAGAAAAAATAAATAAATAAATGAATTCCAACTGCAGATGCATTAGGGTTTGAAGACAAATGTAAACTAGATCATTCATGTAAACAATGACCCACCTATTTGTTAACAAAGGCAAAGTGCTATCAGTTAGCATGCCGGTCCTAAACTTCTTCTCATACCGTTCAAAGCCAAGTGTACAAAGCATGGATCTAGTTCTGGCATAATATATATCTTCAGGCTGGTTTGCTGGAGAGAATTTTTCACCCACCTGCAAAAATCAAAGAGAATGTCTCTCAACAGTTATGTGAGAAGCAGCATGGTGCTCTCACAGATCACAGTACTTAAAGACCTGAATCGTTCAACCACATGATAAAAACATAACACTCACAGGATAAATTTTGCAATGTTCAACCACATGCAATCGTAATTTTAGCAAATAAGCAGCAAAATCTACATCCTTGAAAGGGGAAAAAAACATACACATACTAGCATTTATATTACTACAATAAAGACAATGAATCATTCAATTCAGGCATACCTTGAAGAGTCCACCTTGAACAAGGGAAAAAAAAAAGCCAGAACCAAGTGCAGCTGGTATATTATTTTGGCCACCCATGCCACTAACCAATGAATAGATGGCTCCAGAGCCAAAAGCTGCTACATGCTGCAACAGTAGTTTTATAAATTTTAATAACTTTAATGATAATAACTTTAATTATTTAACTAAATATCAACCTAAGAGGAATATACACTCAAAACACCTTCACATACCAATGTTTTGCACCTATTTGCTACTGACGCATGTGATATGCCTCTCAAAGGCATCCACAAACAATAATGGATGAAAACAACATAAGATGCTACATGTAGGCTACAGCTCAAGAAATTCATGATACTCTCTTCTACGTGCCATTGATGTATTTTAGTTTCTTCTTTTCAATTTTTCAATGCAAACCCAGAAATGAAAGTCAAGTTTAAAATTCCTTGGGCTACATTTGGTGTGAGATCTAATTTTTCTAAATACTTCTTAACCAAATATCTCTAAGTCAACTTAGGTTCCTCTCCCTCTTCTCTCATCAATCAACCTAGATTTGGTCGCTACCCTTAATCGAGGCATTTGTAGCTACGTTGGATATGTCCAAACCAATACAAATGCCACTCTACCAATTTATCTCCAATCGGTGCTACACTTGCTTTACCATAAATATCTTGAGCTGGGACTTATTTTCAAGCAAGAATGAAAATGTCGCCCATATTCTAAGGATAGCATCAAGACTCCGCTTGAATATTCAGGATCACACAACCACAACATGGAAACCTTGAAATATTTGTGAAAGTTTACATGAGCAGTAAATGAAGAGGTGAAGATGGGAACAATGACAAGCCTTTGCAAACAATGTTCCTTTGCAATTTTTTGACAAAAGCATAAAAATTGCATAAAAACTGGATGCTGATGACTAGAAGTTGTTCCCAAGTAGAAAGCTGAATGCAACTGAATGAAAATATGAATGGGAAAGCCAACCTAGATTGGATGTCCTCCTTGCCTCTCAATCTTTTCATTACACAGGATATGCCAGCATTGACACCAGTAATGACAGCAAAGTTTCGAGCTTGAACCAAAGGTCCCCCTGCTAAAGCCTGCAGGCAAAATAACACGTTTGCTATAACTCAGGAAAACCCTTTGCAACAATTATTCAGTCTCAACACCCAGTTAAATATTCTTTAGAACGCTACACTATATAATTCATATCATATAGTTACAAACACCATAAACACGCTGAACCTAACCATCTCGGTCAAATTAGAGGATACCTGAAGTCGAATTAAACAACAGAAACAATGATAATTTGCAACTCCTTACTTTGGTATAATTCCAATCGAACCTAATGTTCCATAAAAAAACAAAGAAATGCCCTAATGGTTCCAATTACTCCCCCCTCCCCCCTCCCCAACACACACACTCCTAAAATCTTAATTTGACTTGTTTTCAGTTCCTTTTTTTTTTCTTGTAATTTCAGTATCAGTATCACAGAAAAAGAGCAACTTAAAGTCGAGCACTTTGTAGAAGACAAGGAAAGCCAAGACATATTAATTATGACCAAAAAAAAAGATGAAGGGAGATAAGGGGGACTGAGAAGGGACCTGGGCTTGAAAGAGGCCATGGCGTCGGAGTTGAGGGCCGAGGGAGGGTTTTGGACTGAGGAAGAAAAGTCATTGGTGAGGGTTGCCATGAGGGCTCCAATAGCAGCACCCTGAACGGCGCTGGTGGCGGTGACGACAGCGGCCTCTACTGCCAAGCACTGCCGTGACAACCAAGACTTGTAGCCGTTCTCCAATTCCTTGAACTTGACCTGAAGCTGCTCAACGGGGTTCTTATTCAGGTTGGCCACAACCAATCCCTCTTTCCTCTGCTCCATGTCTCCTCCTACCTGCCCGACGTACTGCCTATGTTTCTCTTTCCCTTTTTTCTGCTGCGGCCTGCCCTAATGCTATGCGGATGAAAAATGGACTATTGATAGGATATGGGACACGGTCATTTTCTCCTTCCAGCTAAAATAAATAAAATAATAATATCTACTTCAGAGAATTATTTAGTAAATAATTAGGTGCACTTTTTTACCATTAATTTAAATTTAAATTTTTTTATTTTTTATTTTTTTTAATTTATTGATATAATAATAAATATAATTTAAATAATAATATTAATAAAATAATAATAATAATAATAGTAATATAAAATTATTTTTATTTTTATTATAATAATATTTATATTATTTTATCAATTATATTTAACTGCTTTCATTTTATTACTCCAGATAAGGCGTATTAATGTATAATTATAATTATATTTATATTTATATGAATGTATTTGTACGCGAATCATTTCTACTTCTTCTCTTCCTATTGGCAGGCATGGGCAAGAAGCAGACAAAGCCTATACATATAAAATTATCTAATAATTTTTTTTCCCACTTACCTTTAAAGTTTACTCACTAATTCCTTTTTTTTTTTTTTTGGCCCCGCAATTTTTTTTAAAGTCATTTATCTAGAAAATGAAAAAATATTTAAAGTTTTCAAAATCTTGAATAGGAATAATTTCGATATTTATTATTCAAAATATTAATATTAATATTAATATTTTTTTTTTATTTCTAACATGTGTATTGTGTTTGTTATTATATTTGTACCTATAAATTTATTCCTCCCTTCAAAATTCTTTTTATTAATGACTGGTTACTCATTGCGGTGCAATCCAACAGTTTGCTTCTGAACACACATTATTTTGTAAATTGTTTAGAAAAATATTATTTTAATAAACTTATTTTTCAATGTATTATTTTTTAAAACAATCCTTCATAAACACCTGGCGTGATTTTAACTTAATTTTACAGGTTGTTGACTTTTTTGACTTTGGTTTTAATTTGATTTTAGAGGTCAAATTTAAATTTCACAAAGTATTGTTAATTTGTCACAAAATAAAAGTCTTTAGATTGAAGAAAGCTTCTCATTTGGACCCAGTTCAGATAACAAGATATGCATAAATATACCTTTTTTTTTTTTCTTTCTTTTTTCCCCTTTAAACTATAGAAATAGCTTGGCCCTTTCAACAATCACTTTCTTCTAATATAGCCTTTTGAACAAGAAAAATTTACGCATTCTTATTTTTTGTGTGTAACATATTGCACCCCGTGACTACTGAGGGTTAGTCAAAATTAACACAAATTGTAACTAGACTTCGTTGTCCCCTATTCTTCCTTTCTATATGCAATCTAAAATTTTAAAATTTTACCTAGTTTATTTTCTATTTAGATTATGGTAACGTGCCACATTTTCAATGTTTTAATTGAAACAAGTTGTACCCTAACTTTTGATCTTGATAATAAATAATACCTTCTATAAAATTCATCAAAAAAAAAAAGAGGAAAAAAAAAGAAAAACTATGAAACATTAAGCACAAAACATTAGTAATTTCAAATTCAATATATTTATAATCTAAAAACTCTTATATATTAGTAGAATGTTTGGAGCTATTTTTTCTGGCATATTTGGATGCCATTGGGAAATTTTATTTTTATATTATTTTAAATTATATGATATTATAAACATATATTTTAAAATATTTTCTCTTCAATTTATTTAGTATTAATAGCAAGAGAAAAATATTAGTTCATTTCTATTAAAGGCTTAAAAGGGATATTAAATTGCAACGATAAGATTAAATGCCAATAGATTTTTTCAATAATTGAATGTTATAAATTATGTTATTTTCAAGATAATAATATACAAAATTAAAAGGTTTCAAAATTTTATGGGATTAAATGCCAACTAAATTTTCATGATTCATAGAATATACAATTAAAACTTCTATATATGCATTCGTTTAATTTTGCATATGATTTTTTTTATTTTGATAAGTACCTTGATAAATATATATTATAAAATTTTAATGATGTTTCATTATAAACACACAAATAATTTAAAATAAAATATATTATTTATTAAGTATAATTTAGTCGAAATGATAAATATTAACTTATATAAATAATAAATAACTTATAAAAAAGATAAGTATTTTGAGTTATTTTTCCTCTATAACAACTTTTTTCCATTTTCAAATAATAAATGTGTGTAGTTAATTCATTTTACCAATCATGTTTAACTCTTCATTTAATTTTCTGATTCTCCTAATGAATGATAATTCGATACTTTTCAATCTCATCTTCAAGTGCTTTATTTTCTTATTAAAAAACAATAATCGCATTGATGATGAAATTAAAATATTTCCGTTACTTACTCTGCAATACAAACAGAAAAGAAAATTAGTGAGAAGAAGAAAAGTCACATTTGCCTGGCTGAAAACTAATGATCATATATTAATTAGAAGCCTTGTGGCCCTTCACATTACATAATTTTTGCGACACTTAGTGCTTTTAATTAACATTTTTCAGATTGACTTTAATGATTGTTACAATAGAAAGAAAGCTTATTTTTAAGAAAATTTTAGTGCATTGTGGTCTTTCTTTTCTTGGATAAATTTTATTCGTATTTTTTTTTTTCTGTCTTTGAGTTTTGAGATAAACATATGGACGAAGAGACCAAATGATGTAGGGTTTTTTTGAGTTATTATTTTGTGTATATATATATTTCAGTTTTCGATCGAATTTGCACATAAAATTGTAAGAAAAAAATTTTATATTTAGTGTGTCCAGTTTATGAAATTTAACTCTTATGATCAAAAAAATGGAAACATATTTTGATTTTATAATTAATTTTCTTATTTTTGACATATATGTTGAAAAGTTTTATTGATACTAATCTAATTAATATTGATAAGTAGATATTTGCTTCTTCTTTTTTTTTTTTTCCACATATGTACACATATTTTGTTTATTTATATTCTCAATTTAAAATTATGAGATTAAAAAAAATATTTTTTAAAATATTATTATTTTATTTTTTTAAGCTAGTTTGCATATAATAATCGATTTGGTATTTCATTGATCAGAAATTGGTTAGATTTAACTAAATTGGTAACGCTATAAGTAGCAGAGTTCAGAGAGCGTCGAGGGCGAAACCGGCAGCCTGATTCCTCGCATAACGTTAGCGGTCTGGGCGCTCTGGTCGGTCTGGACTGGCTTTTGATTTGGGCAATTTTGGGGGTCTGTCATCGTCTTCTTTTCCAACCTTAGCTCGCCCAAATGCTGTGCTCGATCCGGACCGGCAAGTCCGCTGCCAACTGGCTGGACCGGCTTCGCTCCAACAAGGGCTTCCCCGCCGCCGACAATAACCTCGACCTCGACCATTTCCTCAACAACAATGACAACGACAACCACCACCACCACCAGCATCATAATTCTGGACCAAACTCCTCCGGTTCTCCGAACGCAAACGCTTCCGTTAATTCCGTCGAGTCGGCTCGGTCCCACAATAAGGGAGCCTCCGACAGGAGACAAGCGAGTGAAATCTCAAGCGTCAACAGAGACAAAGAACGGTTGAGCCGCGTAATGACCAATGTCCTCTCTGACCTCTTCAACATGGGTGACAATTCCAGGAGATTCTCCCAGAAAAAGTGTTCCAGGAAGCAAGCGAACCCCAGGTTCTGCGTCGTTTCAGCGCCTGCCACTGCTAGTGCTAGTAGTCATGAAGATATCCAATTCCGAGTGACTTCGCCCGAATGCGATTACCTCCTCAAAGACGAAAACGTCCTCCCCAATAACAAAGACGAGGAGGAGGAGAAAGTCACTGTGAATTCAGATTGTAGGGATGGATATGGCGGCCCAGACGAAGAGGAAGATGGAGAGGAAGAGGAAGAGGAAGAGGTGAGGGATAGCGGTGGTGGCGGTGATAGGGCGCTGAAAATGTACTCAAAAAGTGAGGTGACGGTGATCGACACCAGCTGCGAGGTGTGGAAGTTTGACAAATTAGTGTTTAGAAAAAAAAACGTCTGGAAAGTTCGAGACAAGAAAGGAAGGACGTGGACGGGTGGAAGCAAGAAGAGGACGAAAAATGACCTGCCACTTTGCTTTGGTGATCCAAATGCAAATGCCCTTGTTTCCAACAAGAAAGCCAAGTTGGGCGCCTCCAAGGATGTAGAAAATGGAGGATACTCATCACTTTCCATTAATGTAAGTATATGTGTGTGTGTGAGTGTCTATGTGCGTATGAGCATTCGCTTACTGCCTTTGCTGCTGCAACCTGTTATTATTCATTTCATAGTATTGCATGTCTAGGACGTGTTGATACTCTTTGGTTCAACAAAATCATTATTTAGTTGCATTAAGCTATTACACTCAAGCATTTGGCCTCGGATCCACAACCGATGATTAAGTAAGGTTGCATGTGCACACGATCAAATAGGGAAGAAAAGCTAATAGACCATCTTGCATTTGGCCTGTGGGTTAGATCAGGCACTCAAGCATTCAATGATCGATACATTTAAGGAATGCTAACAAAACTAATCCTTCTTCATTACCTTTGGCTAGAGCGCCATTGCCCATAGGGGTTTGTGTTTTTGGTTTTTTTTTTGTTTTTTGGAATATTTTTGCAAGGGTCAATGACTTTGATTTCAATGTCAGCTAAGTTCTCTTTTTGAGGCTTTCCCTATAAAGCTTTATATTTCCATGATACATGCAATTATCAAGATATATGCCCGTTTAAAGGCCAATCAGTCCATTTTTTGCACCTTCATGGGTCCTTCTTTGGTCTTACCAGGCATAGGAATTTTACAATTTCATACTTATATTATGTGCTGGTTAATTGTTTTCAGTTTAAAGGGCTTTTCATTCTGTGTTAAGTGTACTGCTTGCTGTTGTTTTGAGCCTGTAACTTTGTGCTTATTTCAAGAAAACTGCCTTATTACTAAGTTTTATACTCCTGCAACTTTTTGTGCTTTAGAGTTTCTGCAAGTGGCAATTCAATTCTATTGTCTAAGCTTGAATCATCTATATCTCTAAAGCATTGATTTCCAAGTAGTTGGTCTTGCAACAAGTCAAAAGATGTGATTTATATTAAGCTAAATGTCTGCTGTTTGAACTTTGAACCACATATTGAAATGTGACAACTGATACTAGCATCCCATTTGCTTGTGAATGTGATTCCCAATCTAATGAAGACTATAGCTGGCTTGAGTCAAAGTCATTACAATAAATTACCTCAGTGGCTGATCAAAGTAGCTATATGTGTGATTGTGGAACATGGACTGCTTGTGCCTATTGCTGCATTAATATAGTTGACATGTGAGATTATTGTGAATACTTGTTTAAGGGACCTAGATAACAGTAATTTCCTTCACTTTATCTACCAATACAGAAGTAGACATAAGTGGTTGTGAGATTTGTGTTGTTCGCAGATTCTAACATTTGTGCAATGTTCAATGACCTCTTTTTCAATAAGTGATTATGAAATTTCTAAATGGAGAAGTTTCAGCACTCATTTCTTGAAATTGTTCTATTAATTAATACCCCAATTGTTTTCCCATGTTTGTCATTGCAAATGCAGATTGGAGAAATGTCCTTTGCTTTCTGCTTGTTTGAACTTGTGTCGAGAGAACTGCATTCCAAATGCTGTAGAGAAACTGCCTCCCTCTAATTTTCCATACATTAGGAGATCATTCATAGACATTACTTGAGAGTTTACAGCTATTTCTTGTATTCTGTTGCATCTTGTCCTCTGTCATGGTTAATGGGCTCTTCTTACTATTTTCTTTCTGCCTGTTTGGTTGATTTTGTTTATTGTGGACACTAACATGGAATATTTCATTTAAAACCAAATTAGAAGTAAGGTTTTTGTTAAATATTTGTATGCATTTTACATTTGGCCATGAAGTTAATTAAAATTTCACATGCGATTAGCCCAATGTCAGAACCAGGCTTGTAGGATTGATCAATTAACCAGGAATCTTTTTTGACCCCCTTAGTTGATGACTAATTTGGTCTGTCCTCTCTGAGATGTTTACTATCTCAATGGCAACATGCCATTGGTGTTTGTGTTTATATGATAATTGGAGAGGTGCAGATGTATCCATGGTTACGATTGCTTTCCTATGCAGGTTCAGAAGCTACATGAGAATGTGGAAATTTGTAAAGAAAGACCAGATGATCTTGGCCAAGTTGCCAAAAAGAGGCAAGTATATGAGCAATTTCAATGTAGTGATTTGTATTCTTCTGCATATTCCTTGCTGCTTCAATTTGCCTCATTGAATGCATCGTTGATTTCTTTTTCCAGATCACCCAGAAAAATAAGAAAGAGTGGATCATCTTCTATTCTTATTAAAGATATATCCACAAGCAAGAAAAGTTCCAGGAAGGACAGTCAAAGGCAGTAGAAGGCTTGGTAGGTAGATCTCTTCATTATGAGCAGTAATCTGTCTGGGGTACAACCATTACACTCTCAGGTCCCCTTTTGGACCAACAACTGGTTTAATTTGGTAGCATTATTTGGAGAAGCTGGAAGGATTTTATGATTGGAACTTAGAGTGCATGGTACCTTAAATCCATTGAATTCACCAATTGATGATTCACCTTAAAAATGTGGAATAATAAATTTTCTTTGTAGCATACGAAACCATTTTAGCAACAGTAATTTTCCTTTCCTAAGAGAAAATTTAATCATTATGATTCCTTTCGTCTTCTAACCAATGCGAAGAAACTCAGTGATTCAAGCATTATGTGGTTTCATGAATGATTTAGTTTCGTTTTCAGGTGAAGCACCAGTACTCATGCTGCTATAGTGATTGCAATCGGTAGAGAAAAGCTATTAACTTGTTGAGATAATCGTAGCAGACGATTGAATCACATGTTATATGCTTGGTCATTCCACGCTGGATAAAATGTTCACCTATGTTTTGATTATTGTTAGGGCAGAATTTACTATATTTGAAATTAAATATACTTTGATTTTTTAAAAAATAAAAACGAAGAGCGTTGTAGAGAAAATGTACTGCATATTCCCAGTTGGAAAAGAAAAAATTACTGTTCTTCATTGCATACACGTGGGGCTCCTTTTCTTTTACAGGTGAAGTCATAGCGTGATGTTTAGGTAGGTAGGATTTACGGGGAGTTTTTTTGGATCGATTTTTTCCTCATTCTGATCTATATTTGAGATTTTTGCTTTTTAATGGTCAAAGTTCGTCATTCAAACAACAATCCAATCAAAATTCATGAAAAAGGTAAAATAAATTATAATATCTAGATATTTCATGTGAGTTTGTTATTAAAAAAAAAAAAAAAAAAGCAGTAAAACTCTAAATAAATCGGTCAAGTGGAACCCTATTACATTTTTCTAAGGAAAATGAAAATTAAACTCAATAGTGGGGTCAATATTAATCAAAAAAATAATTTACTATAGTCTAATACATATAATTAAAGTTTTTTTATTCAACGGAAATACCTCTTGGGCTCAAAAATGGAGGGTGGGCAATAAAGGTGTACTGCACTCGAAACGAAGTACACTGCACATTTTCGAAAATGCACAGCATTGTTTAAAAAAAAGAAAAATTGTATTACATTTTTTTAATTATAAAAAAAGTTATTGTTAATGGATATATATATATATATATGGGAAAATAAAAATTATAAATACCGGTACTGTACTTCAACTAGGCGACGGGCTTTGCTTGTATACATGGCCTTTGACGAAGTAATAGCAGGTGAATTAATCAATTTGAAGAAAGCACTACAGGAATTGCTTTGAATTTGGAATCAAATAATGTAATTAATCAAAATTTTAAACATATTTAATAGTAGTATATAGTTGCAAAAAAAAAAAAAAATTCTAAATAAGCTTAACTAACATGAACATAATATAAAATGAACACCGACATTGTAACTATGTCATATTTATAACTTTAATTTACTTCTGACATAATTTGTTTAGCTTTCAAATACGAAGACCAAGATTAGGTGTTATGCATGCTTAGGTACAATTTAAAAAAAAATAAAAAAATAAAAATTTTAATATCTTTTACAAATGATATTTAGTATACAAAATTGACATATTGAATCAACTTGCTTTATTTTCTTGATACTATATTATTATGTAACTATTTATTTATTGCATTTCATTAACTTGAATTGCTGTTTCAACTGATAATATTGAGATAACAGAGGCCAAGTCCAAAAGACCAAACCGCAATCTGTAGTGGAATGTTCATTTTATTCCAATTCGAATTTTAACGTTGGCGGTCTCTAAACTGAACTAAACCCACAGCCAACAGTCTTGTGATTCGGATTCAGCAAGCCATGTTTTCATGCTTTGTCCCTTACTTCTCTTCTTGTTGTGGGTTGCTATCACAGCCAACGGACCGCCCGTTCGCAGGTCTCTGTTCCCATGGGGCAGAACCTTTCTCGCTGGCCAATTTCACTAATAAACTACTATCGAGAGCTGAATTGGGACTAAAACCGTTGCCGTTGTCGGCCGCCAAGTCGGGCTTTCGATTTCGCAGACATCATCACCATCTTGTCGTCCACTGCAAAGCTCCCGACTCGCCCTTCATCCCGCAGATTCAGAATGAAGCCCGTGACCGTCAGTAATTAACTTCTCACTCTCACGGGCCATTTCCCGAACACATTATCTACACTTAATTATTTGTATGTACGCGTTTTATTATGTTGCTTCTTGTTTCAGGATTGATGATTTGTTCGTTTCTTGGGGGAATTGGGTTCAGTGAGCAAGAAACTGAATTGCTTTTGGAGCGGAGCTCGGCTCTGAACTCAGCACCTTATGAGTCTGTAAGAGCCCGGGTATGCTCTTTACAGGCTGTTGGAATTGTAGGTGTTGAACTTTACCGCATAGTTTCTAGATGCCCGAATGTATTAGTTGCTGAGGAAGTCGATTCATTAGTACGGTTTATTCTCAACGATCTACCAGAAAAGATTGAGCCTCTGCTGCTCATACGCCTTTTGACCACCACAGAACTGAGATTCTTGGGTGGTTTTGATCAAAAGGTTAGGCTGCTTCTTGACCGTGGGCTTCCCCAGGAACATATTGTTCCTGTACTCAACAAGGTCAATTTATCTAAGGCTATATGCGTCAAGCCAGTGGAAGAAATTGACAGAACAATTGCTTATTTGAGCCGCTTTGGTGGGATAGACATAATTCGTAGACGTCCACAAATCCTGAATCTTGATTTGGATTCTCAGCTGGTTCCAAGGATAGAGCTTTTCACGCTGCTTAGTGGAGGAAATGAGGGTGCCACTGGGACTTTGTTACGTAAACTTCCTGCAATTTTGAGTTATAGTGCAAAACATGTGAAGGGTCATGTAGAGTTGTTAAGGTCATTTGCTGGCTTAAGTGACCCTGAAATATTCAAGATTTTGCTCGTGTTCCCCAATGTAATTAGCGTCAGCAAGACAAGAAAGCTGCATCCAAGAATAGACTTTCTCAAGCAATGTGGCTTGAACTCTGAGGAAATATTCAAGTTCTTGACCAAAGCTCCCCTGTTTCTTGCCCTCTCCTTTGAAGATAACCTGTCAATTAAACTTGTGTTCTTGGTGAAGATTGGGTACGAACATGGAACCAAGGAATTGGCTGTGGCACTAGGAGCTGTAACGCGAACAAGCAGTGAGAATTTGCAGAAGGTGATTGGGGTGTATTTGAGTTACGGTCTTTCTTGTGCAGATATCCTTGCCATGAGCCAGAAGCACCCTCAAATTTTGCAGTACAAGTGCAGTTCTTTGGAAGAGAAGATGAACTACTTGATTGAGGGAATGGGTCGCCAAGTTGGGGAGTTGTTATCTTTCCCTGCGTTTCTTGGTTACAAACTTGATGATAGAATCAAGCATAGGTATGAAGTTAAGAAAAAGACTCTTGGAGAAGGAATGTCCATCAATAAGCTCTTGAGTGTGTCAGCCAAAAGCTTTTCAGTGAAGGGAAAAAGAAAAGGCTTGTCTTCAATTGTCAACCTGAGGAGGGGTTGAGGTAAGATGAGTTGCATATGAGTGCTTAACCATGTGCCAAATTACCTAATAATCCACTTGGTTTTTAAGGGTTTCTGCCATAAGCTCTTCATCAAACCAGTTGGACAACAATTGCTCCACTTGATTAAGCTTCAAAGATCTCTAGAATAGACTTTCTTGAAATGGACTAAAGTTTGCTCAACTAGTTTGAAAGGCTTTTTCCTGGATAGTTGCATTGAGTATTATAGGTTATTAAAACTAGAGATTTGTCTCAGTTCGTGTTCATTCCTAACCATTTTGGCTATGCTACTTAAAGTTCAATCACTGAACCTGGCATTTAATGCAGATCGGAATGGCTCTTCATTGGGAGTGGTCATGACACTTTTATCATTGGAATGGAACAAAATTGATTTCAGGGACCTTACAGCTCATGACAGGCAAGCTCCAAGCATTATGGCAAGCTACTTTCAGGAATATTTTTCATCTGCAGGACACGGTTCTAACGCCTTGAAATTCTCAAGGGCGTATCTTGCCCCCACTAGCCATGTATAATTGCACTCATACCAGAATGTTTTTTTTGGCAATTTCCATGAATTGAAAGCTCGCTCATAATGAAGCTCAAACTGAAATTTGTGTAGAATTTTTTTCATATTTTAGATATCTTCAAGGGAGAAACCAAGGAGATCGCAGATCGATTTTGGGGTTGCATTCTTGAAACCAAATGGTTCCATTGATCATGCACTTGTCTGATATGAATACAGAGATTTTGTCTATAATATCCATAGCCACACAACATTGCCAATTCCCAGTTCATAGAACGCTCCACATCTTTTGTCAGGAGCAGAACTAGCAGGTTTTAAGTCGAGGAAGCTAGGATGAAAGATAACTAGGATGTAAGTGAAAATCAATATAAAATTAAAGTGGCAACAGGTAAGATAAAAGTTTTCCATGGCCCATTCTGTTGATAATCTACCATGCGTGGTCCTCGCAGCAAGGCCTGATATGTGAATCTTCAATTCTGCAATCTAGATTTTTCCTCTGCAGTAAGTTATCCTCTTGTGATAGGTTGAATACAGGATATATTGAGCAAAGGGATGCACACAACAGATACACAGTATGCAGAGTGGGGTGGGGGGTGGGGATAGATAACAAGAACAGCAATCAAAGCACACAACACTGCAGACACAACCTCTAGCAACCTTAGCAAGTAAAGTTAAGGGTGAGAGCAGAGTAAGCTGAAGCTCACAAAGAAGGCTGAAACAGAAGTAAGTAATTAACATATAAATCTCATGGTGATTACATCTTCCATTTCATATCTGTTCCTCCAACTGTAGACACAACATCGCGTTTCTAAGGTTCCAAAAACTAATTACCGATGCAAAAATGTAAACACATATCGTTAATTGGTGCTTGTCTCTTGAATCTGATATCTGCACTTCTGCATTCCTCGGCCTTTTAGAAGCAATTGCCAGAAGCACAATTTGCAGAATTTATAGGACCTTCCATTGCTAGCCTCGTTATTCTGCCAAGGATGGCTCCCTAGTTGGTTCCACGACCACAGGCTCTACTTTGTCAGCTTCACCATTTCCCTTGGGTATGATAAGACCGTATCCTCCAGCTTTTCTTTTATAAATAATATTGACCTCGCCTAGATCCATGAACATGACATTGCAACCCCTTGTCAAACAGATATAAATGACTAATGGAAAAGAAATTGAAATAAGTGTACAATTCAATACCAGTTTCTTCGTTCCGGAAAGCATAAAAGTCATGATCAACATTTTCCAGCTGCTCAATTGCTTCAGAGATGGTCAATGGTGGCATATCAAAATACTTTGTGCGAACAACCTGAAAAGTTTTCAATAGAATGAAATTGTGGAATAGATATTGCAAGACATGGCTAATGATGTAACAAGACAACTTTAAACACAAATACACATAAAGTCGATTCTTTTTAACAACTGTTGATGAAGTTGCAATCGCACCCAGATATAATGGGAAGGTCAGGTGCCGGGCCACAATCTGAGAGGATAACAATTAAAGACAAAGACCATAACAATGCCAACTGCAGTATTAATCTGGACTCAAAAGACTAAACAGATAAAACGAAAAAGTAATGCTAGGACTTGGGAGACAACCTCATGGATGGTGGAGTCATCATTACCATCAAATTCTTGTTGAGGGAATGCATAGGCAACGTAATCATCATTGGCAACAGGTCCAGCCATTGGCTCTCGAACCTTGGACCTATTGAAGCCCTTCATGTGGCGACCATGATCAGACTCCTTCTCCTTGATCTTTCTGAGCTTTCGTTGAATAATTGACGACACCAAATCTATGCTGGCGTAAATGGTCTCTGCGTCTTCCTCTGCTCTAACCACTCCATGTCTCTTCGTAAATAAGGTCACCTACACATCAAAAGTCACTGTACACACACACACACACAAACACACACACACACACACACACACACACACACACACACACATATATATATATATCTCAAAACAAGATTGGTTTGTTTGAATTCAAGAAAAGGGAGAAATGGAAAGCACCTCGCATCTACGAATCCTGGGGCCTCTGCCGAGCTCACCTCCGCGAACAGACAACCGGACATCGACTTCCCGCACAAGATGGCTGTGCTTTTGAACTGCCTTCCCGACCTTGTCTTCCACATGCTTCTTCACCGTGTCAGTGAGCTGCGTAATTCATAATACCCCACCCCCAGCCACCAAACAAGCAAACGGCAGATTTTAATACTACTACTACTGCTGATGATGATGAAAACAAAATAACAAGGGAAGAATGAGAACAAAAATAAAAATAAGAATAAAAAGGAAAGAATAGAACCTCCAGGTTCTTGCCCTGGATAATCAATTTGACGGAGGAGAGGGGGCCGTCCCACGACATCCGTGCCCCCCCGAGAGATGAGCCCGCGTGGCCGTTTTTCTGGCGTCTGATTTCATTCTCGCCCGACAACGGGTTCAAGAAACTGGATTTGAGACTTGGTAATGAGGAGGACGGGATTCGGAGGTTTGATGGGGCAATGGTAGCAGCAGCATTAGAGGGTAATACCGTCGCGCTGAGTTTATGGTTTGCTTGCAAGCAGCCAGTGAGAGAGTGCGCAGCCATCTACAAGACAAAACAAATTTTCTTTTTCTTTTTCTTTTTTTTTCTAAATTTAAAATAAAAAGATCATTTAAAAAGGAAAAGGGGTGCTTTGTTTGGATGGAGGGAAAGTGAATTGGAAAATCGACTGGGGAGGAGGAGCTTCTATCTTAAGCTTTGAGCGTGGAGGAGTTTTTCATTTGAGAGAGAGAGAGAGAGAGAGAGAGAGAAAAGAAATCAGACAGAGAAATTGGATAAGGACACGTCATCGGATCGGGGGCTGGATATTATTGGACAAGTGGGTTCCCCCGAAATGCGCTCGAAATATCTGATATGTCTTCTTCGTTAGGACCAGCGCCCCCTCGCCCCCAGACACAGATTCTTCAATCCGAGAACCTGTCCCAGACTAGGCGATGTTGAAACACAACCAGAGTGGATAATTCTCCAATTACGGCACATGATTTTGCATTGTTTTCTCTTATCTTCTTTCATTTTGATTAAAAATATTATTTATCTGAATACATCAATGGTCTAATTCAACTGGAGGAGGATATAAGACGGAAAATTAAATCAATTTCACATGTTTGTTATCACTAATATCAATAAATACAATATAAAATATTTATATTAAATTTCCCGTTAATAATTTTAAATTTTTATTAAAATAATATAAAACAACAATTATAATCGTATCGCGGCAGTGTTGCATTTCCAACACGTTCGAGAGACTTCTTGACATGGGCTTCTGGAGCAAGTTGTAGCTTGAGTAGCGGTGGTTCAATTTGTGGGCTTGGGGTTGAAATCCAGTGTGGCGATTGATGGCACACAGATCCACTTCAACAAGTGTGGGGGACACATGCCCCACCCAGCAGTAATAATAATAATAATAATATAAAAATTATACATATAACTATAATTTTTATCCTTATTTAAAAATATTTTTTTTACTTCAATTACCTACTTAAAATCAAAAATTATTAAATTCAAAAATTATTAAATTGATTAACTTAAAATACTTCAACTAATACAAATTATTGAGATTATTATTATTTTTCAATTTTTTTAATAAATTAATTTATAAAATTTATTATATATATATATATATATATATATATATATATATATATATATATATTATTTTACATAATTAGTTGTAATTAAATATAACTTAAATTATTCATAATTTAAAAAAAAAATTATTAATTTTTTTTAATTTAAAATAAATAAAATGAATAAATTTTATTTTTTTTTTCGTTTGACAGTGTGATAAAAATTTTTGCATACATAATAATTGTATAAGGTGTATAAACAAAATATGCATTTTTTTCTATTAATATTTAGATATTATAATTATAAGTTTAAACTAATAATAAAGTATTTATTTGTAATTAAAAGTTGATAATTATAATTTTAAAAATACTCTTTTTTTTCCTAAAAATGTAAGAAAATATAGATTTATCACCTCTCAATTCTTACAAAATAAAAAATATCCTATATTAGAGATGACTAATTTATGTGTAAGCTTTTCTCATTCATTTTAGGCTTCTTAGCTCCTCGTAAAAAAAAAAAAAAAATCTATGTACAAAACAATGTTAATAAGTTTTATATTATTTGTTAACTTTATTTCATTTTTAAATTATTATTTTATTAATTACATATAACTTTGTTCCACCGATTATAATTTCTGAATCTGCCCCTTGACGACGGCGGGGGATGGAGGTCGTGCTGCTTGTCGTTTGATTGACAACTGCAGTAGGAAAAATGATTTGTGACTATGTAGCTTCGCTCGACCCTGACTTTGTTGGGGACAGGAAGGGACGTAGCTGTTAACCTGGTGGGCAAGAAACGACGTAGTCTTTTAATCTCTTCTCTTAGGCCAAGAGACCAACCATGGCAGTCAACAGATAGATATGAGAGCTCTTAGGTCTTTTGACAAATTTCAACTCCTTCGATTAATAGAGATGTGTGTGTGTGTAGCCTATGTTTTAATTTTTTCAAGGTCATTGTGTCCGTATTACCCTGTTCATGCTTCATAGTTATACTTCTATAATTTCTACAAATAAAAAGCAATGTAAGAGAGAATGGAAAGACAAGGTTGGAATTTACAATTTTTACTATAATTTTGTTGACTAAAATATGTATTAACAAATTTCTGTTTACAAATAAATTCAAGAAGAAAAATCTAAAATACAAAATATATTCGAAAAATAACACTTTTATTGTTATTATGGTTATATAATAAATTTAAAACAAATCAAGTTTCATGAATACATATTTGATTTTGCATGCTTAATAAAAAGATAAATAACTTAGTTTTCAAATAAAAATAATTGCAAATGATATATGAAAATTGATAAAAAAAATTGATCAAAAAGTTGAGTTTATAATTTTTTAAAGTCTTTTTATTAATAGAAAAAAATTATTTTTTTTGTTTTTAATATAATTAGGGACAGAATTTATTTTTCAGTAGGGCACAAAAGTTTTTTGTAAGATAGTTTCAAAAATTTTATACTAATCATTAAATATTTTCAAATTTCAATGGGACGGCTGCCCCAACTAGAAAATGCAAGGATGTGCCAATGGGAGTGGTGGTAGTTTCATGAAGATTCAAACCGCTGTAGCGTTTCCCTCTCATAATTTTTATATTTCTGTTTCTAGTTGTATGCATGTTTGGGTTTAAAAATTTTTTATATTTCTATATCAATACACACACACATATATACTGTTAGATCGATGTAAGTTGCTTAAAAATTATTTTCTTTTACTCCTTTTGTGAGTTAGAGAATTTCTTCCTGTTTTTTTTTTTTTTTTTTTTGCCCGGGGGACTGCAGTGGTTCGATGAATTAGTCCTTAAAAAAAAAATAAAAAGTTATATAATTGTTGTATAAAGTACAAAAAAATAAATTATTAGTTGAGAGGTCGAGGTGAAAATATTGCATATTATTCCTGTTCGGTTCCCACTTAAAATTTCGGAGATGGAGATTGTCTGTCCGAATCCCAATCAATTTGCTTCAACACCGTCTTGTCTTGTTAAAACGAGGTGGAGCGAGTCCTTTCGAGGATACTTCAAGTTCATGTGCTTCAAGTTGTCTTTGTTGGGTGCCTTTGTGCGGATTAATCAAAGTTAGCATATTTATTATCTCTTTCTAATTATTATGCCTCGGGGGGTTTTGTGGGTTAATCTTGACGTCTGAGTTTCCTCGGTAGGTGACTAGACCTCTCATGCTGATTAAAGCAGTCATTGTTATGCTTTATATTAAGTGAAGTCTATTACTTAATTTCTTAGACATTTGCATTGCTATTCATAACACCCATGTAGTGTTTGCGACTTGGTTTATTTTCTATTATTCAAGTAAGCAGTTTTAATAAGTTTTATTATGTTCTTGCGTGAATGCATCATTTTACACCTAAAACACTTGGAAAGATCATGTGGTTTAGGTTTGTCGTCCAAAATTTCAAATTTTCGACTTAATCCATTTTATTAGTAATGGGAAGTTGTTGGGTTGATGGGCTTGTGCGGTTGCAAGACAGAAGCTTGGAGCGTAGTGAGATCGTGGGGCTTCTTATTTACTTGGGTTCATGCCACCAAGTCGGATGGCGTTGGGGGCCTGGGCGAGACGTGGGGTATTGAGCCCATGCATGCTATAAGTTCCTCATAAATTACATTTGCCTAACAAGTGACAAACGGCAATTTCCCGGAGTAAGAGACTGTATGAATATGAAAGGTTTTCACCAAAGTAGACGACAATTGTATGGCGTGACTCTCATGGTAAAGACTTCTGTGCAACAGAAAGTGCGAGTTTAGAGCCACCACACAAGCACAATTGGCCACGTAGAAGATTAAAAACCGCATATCGCCAATCGATGATGTTTGAATTTGGGAAGAATAATTCTTAGGACCCGCTGTGGGGATGGACCCCACAGATGAGGTTCTGATGGATAGAGATAGAGTGAAATGGATGGAACCTGTGGAAGCAAATCTCGCCTACTTTTTTTTTTTTTTTTTTTTTATTATCGAAAACATAAACAAAAGTAATGTATAAATAATCAAAAAAAAATATATATACAAAATATATGATATGTCTGTAAACAATAATAATATACAAACAATACAATTTTATATATATATATATATATATATATATTTATATTTATTTATATACATAAATATACGTACATTACATTTTTAAAAAAAGTAAAAAACAAAACAAGATTCGCGCGGGGACGCCATCCGAGCACCTCAACCACTCCTACTTCATTACTAAATAAACTTGGGACTCTCGAGGGGACATCAGGAATCTGCCAAGACGGATTAAGAGAAGTAACTCCACGTGTCAAAATCTCATCCATGAGACTAAATTGCAATAAATGGAGATGTTTCCTGTGGACGGCACTCACAAAAATATCTCACGAGTGGCCTGTAACTTCCCCCCCCCCCCCCCCCCCGCACTCCAAAGCTCGCCAGCCAGCAGAAAATATCTAAACAAATATCTGAAATATAAACTATTTGAGTTCTGGTTTGTTACTGTTGACCTTTAAATGCGCACCACCAGTTTAGTCACCACCCAAGCGACTCTGGACCCCCCCCCTCCCGCTTGGTGCAAATAAAAAAACAAATTTAAAAAAAAAAAAACACGCCACTCGGAGGTTGGATGAGGATGACGTGGCATCCTTGGACCCGTACAAGGTGAAGGAGAGGAAGAAAGCATCTGCTCAGCTAGATATTTTTCAGCCCGCTTTGTCATTAGGGACCGTAGGATCAGAACTGGTGGGCAATGGATTCGGTATCACCGCCATCAGATCTCAGCTAAAGATTTCTCAAGTTCAGATATTTAGCATCTTTCTTTTGCTTTTGTCTTTCTTTAATTCTTGTTCGTGACAGAGCAGGTGAGAGATTTCTTCGTTAAAGTTTCCGTCTTTTCTTTCTTTCTTTCAGTAAGCCAAACACCAAGCACCACCGTCGGGAGAGAGAGAGCGAGAGAGAGAAAGAGGGAAGAAATTATGGGAGAGGCGGCAGTGAATAGTATTCAGGAAGAGCTGGAGGAGAGAATAGAGGAAGTGAGAGAGGAAAAGACAGAGAGTGAAACAGCTTGGGAGAATACAGATAATAATGAAAATAAAGAGAAGAAGAGGAAGAAAATGGAAGGTGGTGCTGCAAGTGGGTTGCTGAGATTGTTTCCTAAGATGGCACTGAGGGTATTGCTGGTTGAATCTGATGATTCTACTAGGCAGATTATTGCTGCTCTTCTCAGGAAATGCAGTTACAGAGGTATGTTACTTGTTTACTTTGTGGGGTTTTCTGTGACTCCAGTTTTCTTCATTTTCCTCGGTCGTATGGAATTTCTATGTGGTTTAGTGAAATGGGGTCTGGTAGTTTTCGCCTTTTATGCTATCCATCTGACGGGTCCCTATGAAGGTCCAATCGCCTGTAATTGTCTGATAAAGAAAGAAATGAAGTCTGCTCTTGAACAATGTTATTATGTTTAAGCCTCTAAATTCAGAAACGTTTGGTTCCATCTTTATCTTTGGAGATCGGGTAGTAAGGCCCCTCTTCTAATTCTCTTAATCATGTTAAATCTGCACGGACAATCATGTTTCAAGAAACAAAATTTTTCTACTCCTTCTTGATTTGTTGATGCGGATTTATTTTATTCGGAAAATAAAAATACAGATATGTAACACATTAAATTTGCATGGAGAAATCATGTCTCAAGAAACAATTTTTTTTTTTTTTTTTTCTCTTCTTCCTTTTGATTTGTTGATGTGGATCTATTAAATTCTGAAAATAAATATAGATACTTACCACATTTGGTGCAAATATTTTATGTATAAGAATATTATGCTTGCGAGTAAATTTTGCTTTCTGCCTTGGCAGTTGCTGCTGTTCCAAATGGCTTAAAAGCGTGGGAAATACTCAAAGGAAGACCCCACAATATAGACCTTATTTTGGCGGAAGTGGATTTGCCCTCCATATCCGGCTATGCTCTTCTTACTCTAATCATGGAGCATGAGACTTGCAAAAACGTACCAGTTATAAGTATGACATGAAGAATGAGAATTGAATGTCATTAATGAATGATTCAGTTTCCCAGTACGATGAAGAAATTAATTAACATTTTTGCTTGGCTTTGCAGTGATGTCCTCAGAGGACTCAATTAGTACAGTTTATAAATGCATGTTGAGAGGTGCTGCTGACTATCTCGTAAAGCCTATAAGGAGGAATGAGTTGAGAAATTTGTGGCAGCATGTATGGAGAAGACAATCTGTATGCCATTGCCTGCACTCAGTTCTTTTTTTTTTTCAATTATTGATTGTACATGAAAGTTGTTAGCTTCCTCTCTAACTGGATCTGTTCCTCATTAGTTCACACTTTTCTATCAGTCACTTGTTGCAGGAAACTGTCCCCAAGATGAAAGTGTTGGACAAGATAACATTGAAGCCACTTCTGGAAACAATGGAATCAATAATCACTCAAGAGGTGACATAGCGTGTAGTCAAAGAAGCAAGAGATACATTGAAAAAGAAAATGATGATCAGGTTAGTGCTTCTTTTGTAAGTGAGGGAGCAAATTATTTACTTGTAGCGTTCTTTCAAGTATCTGCAATGGCAAGTACTGATGCCCACTATAGCACAACATACCTTTTTGAACTGATTTTCCTACTGTGCATGTTGGATTTCAATCTAAGTGTAAACCACATAAGCAATTCTCTGGGCTTATTGCTACTCGAATGTAACTATGATGAAGTAGAAATTGGTCATTTCTTGTGCTTTCATGATGACCATTATTGCAAAGTTGTTGGAAAAACTGAGCACTGGAAGTTGTTATAGAATTGTCTATCCAAAGTCAGCCTTCTGAATTGACACAATATAAAAAATACAGGAACAAACACAGGAGTCCAATTTATGAGTTTGGTGTATGTATAACATGTTCTTATTGAAATCTATTTGCGTAAACTAAATTTGTCCTTTAGTTTGTTATCCTGAACTCAACCTTTGGAAGTTGCAATTTGAATAGGAGGCATATCTTCTTAAAATCTTTACTGATTTAGAAATCATATAACAGAAAGGGAGAGGAATGCAGCTTTTTAAGTAATCGAGAATCAAATACTTGGAATTCTGTTATAGTGGCTATTTTGGACGAAATTTAGCCCGTTAAGAATTGTTTTTGTATGCTTCTCAAGGGTGTTGATGATCCAGTAGTGAATTTTGGCCATGGGATAACTAATATTTCCACTACCGTCTAGTAGAGAGATTGTGTCTTGCTTCTCTTTCAGAGCTCTTGCTCAAAAACCTGGATATGGAAACTGAGACTGTCTTCATGGAATATTTGCAGGACTCTGCACGTTCTGGACAGGGAGAAATCTGGTCAAATGACTTGAAAATGCAGAGAGATGATGTGCACTCCAAGGTTCATCAAAAATTGCTCGTGCATGAGAGAGGAGCTGAAGGTGAGACATTTGTCCACCTAACTGTTTCATGTAGCTTTTACACTCCTCTTATTCCTTTTGAGGAACTGAATTTCTACTTATTCCACTTGAATTAGGCTCAGCCATGGCCGTCTGCAACAACATTAACAAAATAGCTGTTGACAAGGGTATTGAAGTAGGGCACGAAAGAAGCAATGCTAATGTTGCCTGCGAAGCTGTTGGTGACAATGGCATCCTTGTTCCCTCTTGCAGAGAAGCTATTGACTTCATGGGAACATGTATCAACCAAAATGTTTCTTCAAATCCTGTAAAAAGCAAGTTTGATTCTTCTTCACAATCAAACCTTTCCTTGAATAGATGTCACCCAAGTGGGTTTGACATTGAACTTATGGAGGAAAGACATATTATTGGGCGTTCTCATGCCTCAGCCTTTATGCCGTTAGTTTCCTTTTCCCTCCTTGATTTATTTGCAATTATTGGTCAAACTCATCTCTAAAGCTGGAAAGAATGGAATATCCAAATTGACTTGTGCCCATGCACCTACTGTCTTTTGCTTTCTGTCATCATTTAAGCATTTTCAAAACAGAATGGAATATCCAAATTTACCTAAAAGACCGACTGTTGTCAGTCCATCACTACTCTAATTCTTTTGAAGGGCTTCACAAGTTTATGTTACTGGACCATCTGAAAATCCATATTGCATTGTATTAATGAGCATATTCAATTGGGTGTCATGCAGGTACTCTAGCAGGACATTAGAGCCCCAAGGCTCAACATTGGCAAGTGTTTGTAATCAGAAAGAATCTGTTGCTGATTCTGAGAGAAACTTGTCCAATAATGTTAGTTTCTGCCACTCTAACTATCCTGATTCAGCACTTGGAACCCAAAGAAAAGTGGTCTCTCTGGCTACTGGTCAAACCAAAGAAAATGCTGCTTCATGCCATCAACGAAGATTATTTGAATTTCCAATCCAACTTCCAATGCAAGGTCTGACATTCAACACTCTTTACACCAGCTATGGTTCTGCATATTCTCCTGTGTCCTGTAAACAATCAAGTTCACCACAAATGCCGAGTCCAGTTTCAGCCTGCCAGCAAGACACCCAGTTCAAAGTGAATTCGTTTCATCAGTCCAATTTTGAAAGTGATCCTGCAAAGCCACATGATCAAATTGGCCAAAATGCAAATGATTTCACCAACTGTACTTTGCAAAAGCAGGACTACAAGTTGGACTGTTTGGACAATCAGGGACATATTTCTCCTGCAACTGATCAGAGTGCTAATAGCAGTTTTTGTAATGGTGCCACAAGTCATCTTAACAGCAGGGGCTATGGAAGCACTTTTGGAAGCAACAGCAATGTCGGTCAAGCTGCCATCATCAGGGCTGTTGCAGAGAGCAAAAATGATCTCACAGATACCACAAACTCTCATCGATCTATCCAAAGAGAAGCAGCTTTAACCAAGTTTCGCATGAAGCGTAAGGAAAGATGCTATGAGAAGAAGGTGCATTACATCAGTTTAATTTCTGCCATCAACTTTGCTGTCATTTTCACCATGTTTATACAATTGCTGTTATGTCCACTTTTATTATGGGTGTATACATGCATGTCTGTCTGGGAAAGGAGGAAATAGGGAGAGTGAGTACCAATACTTTTGCTATGACAACATTACTGTTACATTATGGTAAGGGCAAAACTTTGGATTGTGTGGGATAGATGTGTGGTCTCAGGCTCAAATCACCCCTAGGTACATTCCATGAAGTAAAGGGAGCCACAGTGGTAGAGACCATGCTAGCAACACAAGATTTGCCCAAAAGGCTTGTTATCAAAAAAACATTATTATTACCAATAGCAAGCCTATTGTTTTATTTGGAACACAACCGGACATTGTTGTTAGGATTCAGCATATTACTCAGTGTGCATATTGTTCATTGTGCTGACACAATTTACTTGGGCAGGTACGATATGAGAGTAGAAAAAAACTTGCTGAGCAGCGTCTGAGAGTAAAAGGACAATTTGTTCGTCAAGCACGGACTGATCCAGCATGTGCTGAAACTGGGTAGCTGTATGGTCAACTCTCAGTCGTAAGACACTGATCCAGTGGTATCTGAGGCCCTTATGCCTTCACTTCACGGCATGTGCACAGAGAGGTGCAAAGCTGTGTCAAGACTTCAAGGTGATTGCCACTAGCCGGGTGGTTTAATGGTAGAGTTTCTGGGCTATCAGCTCCAGTACCAGGGTTTGAGCCTTGGCTCCAATGAACCAAGAAAAAAAGAATCCATGGTGATTCTGACATTCCACCAATTAGTCTAGTCATCTGTGGATATTGATAAGGATTTATCACGTATTAGCCGAGCAGCCTTTTACTTCAGAGGTCTTTCTTATGTATATTCAAGATGGGTTGCTGAGATTAATGTTCTTTTGATTGTGGTGTCTGGTTGGATCGCCCAAAAGTTCAACACTAGTGCACATAAAACATTTATATGAGACTGACCATCTTCTTTTCACCACAAACTCCTTGCAATTAAGTTGATGAAGATCAACCGGCTAACCTATATACGGGTTTACGACCTGCCTTTAATCTGTTTTTTGATCAAGACAAACCGTAGGAGCCTATTATTATTTACCAATACCAATAGCTACTGCAATTAAGTTGATCGAGTTCAACCAGCAGCTGGATGGCATTGGAGCTGTGGAAGGAACGGATGGAATTTGTGCAATGGCTATAATATTCATTACGCTGCAAGCATGCGGATGTCCCAAGACACTGAACCATACGCTGAAACATGTACATTTTCGCTCTGAACTATTGAATAAGGATCACTGTTGTCAGCACAACGTATCTGCGCACGATTATCTCTACAATACCAATGAAGGGAAAAGCCGAACTTACTTTTTTCCCAATACGAAATTATCGAGGGCATAATGGGCCTGGGTTGGGTCCAGGAGCAATGAAATTCAAAGCAAAGTTGAGCAAGTAAAGAGCGGATACAAAATCACCAAGGTCCCGTGGGCCTCGTAGCTTTTTCCCCTTTGATGGAAGGGTTGAATAGCTGGAAACAAAAAGCTTCCAAAAGCAAACCCCACAAAAAGCCGAAACCTATTCTTTAATCTTCCACCTGATTTCAGACGTTTGTCGCCTCACACGCGGTAATTTTCTTGCCAAGATCCAACTTTGGAGGGTCCCATTTAGCTTTGTTAACACCAGCGTCCATGAGCATGGGGCTGAGACTGCCTCGCGGAGGCTGCTTCCGTGGCAGACATCCAATGGCAGAGTCCCATCGGGTAGCGGGAGGTTATAGAGGGCTAAGATTTTCTATCAGATTTATCTAACTGTCAATCAACCAACCAACATTCAATCCACCAATTGTTGTCGCCAATGAGTATTTCCATGTGTGCGTATATACATACATACATACATATATAGTCTCTTTTCTTAACCTGAAAGTAACGACCGAATGTCGCGGGGATGAATCCCAACGACTTAGAGCACTGTTGCAGTTCAATAGAATATTACCGGATCCATTTCCAACATTTGATCTTCGCTTTCAATCAAACAAAAGTGAGTTGAAAGAGTGCCACTAGCTAGTGGTCCCCATCACCGATTGCCTTGCTTTCCTTCCAATTGTTTACAATGGCCTTTACCCAAGAGATATCCCCACGCATCCTTTCATTGTCAGTTCTCAAACGATCACGTTAAATGTACAATACACCCTTGCAAAGCATGCAATACAATGAAACTGCTAGAAAGATAAATCCTGCCGCAGGGACCCTCAAAGTGAGAGTGAGAGATGCTGGTCAGCTAGTGTGCATGAAACATTGGATGTGTAATGATGCATACGAAAAAGATAAAGAGAGACGAGAGATTGGTGGATGGAGTGAACAAGATGCAATTTAGATCGTCAGTCACAGGTGATAATTGAACTCTAATGCATAACGTTATCCTGAGGTTCCTTAATCAGGGATGCTTGGACCGATTGACTTTGGTTGGTCCTCCTACCTGGATGACATTTTATGGTTTGCTGTTGCAGCTGGAAATCAGCAGCGCCATGCAAATCCAACCTCTTCACAATTATATGGCACTTAGTGCTTTTAGATCTTCTTTGGAATTATTTTATTTTATTTTTCAATAGAATTCATGTAAATGGAATTGAAGAGAATGAACTGAATTCTCTTGTTGCCTATGATTAATCTTAAGTAATAGGATTCAATTCATTTTGTTAATTAATCATAATATCTATTTGTGTGATGTTATAATGTTTCACTTCTTGTTAAAACGAGATTAAGGTGTTTTTAAGAATTTATTTAAACTGCTCATAATTAATAGCAAATAAAAAAAAAAAAGGGTCCTGTGATGGGATTTGAAATTCAAACAAGACATCACTCATAGTTAAATCCCCTTCTGAATTCAATTAGACAGAAAAGAAAAAAAAAAATCTCACGATCTCCGTCCCTTTATCATAAACAAGAAAAGAGGTAAAATCCTGGCCTCGTCAAAGTTCAACTTACTGTTCGTGGTGCATTTGCAGACTAGTGGCTCTGTAACGTTCTGGGAAAGCTGTGAACAATTTTTCCTTTTGGAGGATCCAACGGCTAAAGGTGCAAATTCCACCCATATTAGTTAAATATACCTTCTTGGATCTAGAGGTGCGTTGGAATTGGAAAGGCCAATACATGGAAAAGTCACGGTTGAGTCCCACCAGAGGCACCAATCAAAAGCAAGATAGCAACAAAATGATTGCTGCTTTCCATTTTGCTCAGTGCTCCCTCCCCTTTATTAAACCCACTCGCCACTTCTTCCTTAGCATTGTAAACTTCCTCGTTCACTTTCTTTTCCTCTCTGTGGCTCCACTGCAAATGTCTCAAGTTCTAATAGAGTCTCCCAAACACTGTGCCCAGAAAGGAATAAACGTCAACAAGCTATACAAGAAGCTCATTTTTGCCGCGTCCATCCTTTTTACCATAACCCTTTTATTTGTGTTGGTCATCTGGCTAATCTTGCGACCCACCAAACCTCAGTTTTCCCTGAAAGAAGTTGATATCTACGAACTCAACCTCTCAGGCCCTAATTTGCTAAACTCATCTATCCAAGTCACCCTGCAATCCAAGAACCCGAATCAGAAAGTTGGTGTTTACTACGATGTGCTGCGAGTTTATGCGGTGTACAAGAGTCAGCAGATAACAGTTGACACTTCTCTTCCTCCTTTCTACCAAGGACATGAAGACAGCAACATCTTAACGGCTTATCTGATTGGAACCAAGTTGCCGGTGGCCTCTTCCTTTAGTTACGAAGTGAGGCGTGACCAGACGGCTGGGAAACTCGCGGTCAGTTTGAAAGTGAATGGACAGCTTAGGTGGAAGGTTGGGACTTGGGTGTCTGGGAAACACAGGTTCGTTGTTAGTTGTTTTGCTTTTCTGCCTTTTGGTCCTACTCTTCCAACAGGCCCTCTCAGTTCAAAGCAAGGGACTCAGTGTTCCACTGCAGTCTGAACCAGGGTTTTTTATATATAGCAATATAGTATGAAGCTTGTGAGTTCTGCTTTTGTGCTTGCTGCGAAGTTATCAGCTAAGTGTTTTACTTGTTATCCCTGCTCTTGTTGTTGTAGATCATGTATTGTACATGGCAGTCCCGAAAGCTTCCTTAACGGCATCAGTGGGAAGCCTGCTTTGATTGTACATATACTTCGTCTCTCCTCCTTCTATTACTTACCCTTCTTAAATTTTTATTTTTTTTTTCTATTCAATTCAATTGAGGAGAAGATTTTAATTACGAGTGAATGTAGTTTTCAAATTGTCCACTTGTATGTATGTGGCCATTAAAAAGATGAAAAGATGGATTTTTATAGCTTCCTTTGACGTGGGTTTTCTTTGGTTCCTGAATTCTAGACGTGAATGGAAATTGACTAGGAGATATCTACAGAGATGTGTATACTTGTTTCAACCTTGCTGCTTTGACTGTTATCTGAGAAGGCAGAAAAGAGAAAAAGAATGATGCAGATGATGAAAGATAAGATTCCAATGAGAAAAAGGTGAAACCAAAAAAAAAGGGAAACTAGTTGCTTCTTTTGCCAAGGATGTGATTTCGACGTCAACCTCATTACCTCTAAGGATTACAGATAAAATTCCTTAGAAAAAAAAAAGAAAAACAAAGAACACAGAGAACATTAAATACTCTATAGCCGCAACTTCTGAGTCCATATGAGCATCAGATTCCGCCATCTTTTGCCTCAAAGCCCTTCAACCCCCTTTTCACTTTCATCTCAATAATGAAGCGACGAAATTAGATCTGAGTGGAGATGAATATACTTAATGATGCAAACTCCAGGATATGGATTTGGCTGTCTGAGTATCTGAGTACACAAGAATCAGTCCAACTTAAGGTTCCATCCTTTTCCCAATATGCTCCTCGTTCGTGTGCAACACATGCAAATTAAGACTCCGAAAGATTTCTGCTGCTGTAAAACTATTAAAAAGCTAAACAGTAACATGAAAAATAAAAGACCTCAGAGATTCTCAAAATCTTCTGAAATGGAAGGAAAACTGGTCACCCAATGTCAGGAAGGAAGGAAGAAGGTGGAAAGCAACGACCCCTTTGGCAAGCTGTGAACTTCATTGGCTTAGGTCTACTAGCTACGGGGCAGTCAGCCTTTTACCACTAATCATTCATTAAAAAGAGAAGAAAAACCTGTAATTATTTTAATACAATTGCGTATTTGCTTTGCTCTTACAACTCTTGGAAAGTAGAAAAAATGGACTGCCACAAATTCAAAAGTGGTCCAGCTTTTCGAGTTCTTAAAGGATGATAATTTTTCACCTTGAACAACTCGAGCACTTTCTAATAGAGTAGCATTCCACACCCCCCACCCCCACTCCCCGCTCTTCTTTTTCACCCCTCGTTCGCTAAACCAAACCAATTACTGTATATTTCAAACTGACATTTCCACTGCAGACGAGGCCTAAGCAAGGGAAAAAGAAAGTTGAGGGAGTATGGGGTGGACTCACTTTGAACGCAGCACATCAAACTTGTGTTGTTTTTCTGATTCATTAGGTTGCGTTATTACCCCATGCCAAGCATTTCATCGAACATGCGTCCAAATTTGTAAAAGCCAGAATACTCTTGGAGTAGCTAAATAGAATATCCAAGTTGCCAAACCCTATTTGAGCAGCAACATCTCAATATTGCCACTCATTGCGTGCCCTCAAAAGTGAAAGAAAGCTTACTCCAAGATCTCAACATTGGCGACTACAAAAACCAGGGTCTTAACAAATTTGTAAACAGCGTTTTGCGGAAGAAGAAAAGGTACTGCATACTCAAATTCAATGCTACAAAGTTGTTGAAAAGATATAAGATTCCAAGAAGTAGGAACGCTGTACAAATATGAACATAGGAAAGGAGATGATATATGATGAAGTTACCTTATCCAGTGTACATCGTCCAATTTCTGAATGGTATAGCACTATCAGCTCTATTTTTATCTTTTTTTCTTTTCTTTATTATTACTATTATTTAAATAAGCCAAAATGAAAAATGAGATGGAACATTATTTTGAGAAATGGAGAATTTAACAAAAATTTAGCTTCTAATTATCTAATCCCAATTGCTTACAGGTTTTTTCCTTAGTAATTTAGTCTGTTGTTCTTAAGAACAAAGAAGAATAGGAAAAGTCACTTTTCATTCTAGAATCTCTACTATTCATTTATAATTGCAGTTAAACAGCCACCAGGTCCCATATTATGTAGTATAAGCTCCCTTTGATGATGTGCGGAATGTGCACACATGTCCATGTCAAACTATGGAGGACCAAAATGACAAAGACACACACAGTAGCTCTGAAACAGAATGAATTTCACTCAAGGAGAATTTAGTTTATTGAACCCAAAAGCAAATGGAGGGTGTGCTTTCCTTCATGCCACAGTTTAAGTGGGACTCAGCAGTAGTTCTGTACAATGGCTCATCAGAACAAATGAGCAAGAATACAAACTTTCATGGGTTGTACATGTTATTCCTTACTGGTTAAGATATGCAGTGGCCATAAAAACCAAACCCGGATTATTGATGATCTCTGATACTCACTGTAAAAGGGATAGGATAGTGAACCCACAAGAAATTTAAAAAAAGGGCAGCGCGTCTATCATAGCCAACAAAGGAAGACATCTAGAACATTGCACATGAAAGAGAAGCAAATCTCACCAAGTCAGCTCAGTGACTCAACATCCCAAAAATGTCACCAGAATGGGACAAAGAGACTCCAAATCATTAAATTCTTCCTAAAAAAAGGTTGCATTAAGGTACCATACACTGGCATGAGAAAAGAACCTGCAACAGAGGAGGTTAGAAGAAGGGTGGAAGCAAAAGATGGTGGAAAACTCAAAGTTAGCTGTCAAAGAAGGAATTTTCAATACAACTTTTGATCTTAAGATTGGAAATCAAATATAACCTGACATTACAAGACTGTTGTACCATTGCAACCCTAAATCCTTCAGATGGACAACCAACTTCAAGAGCTTGTACACAGATAGAGAACTATCACCACAGAAAGGTAACTATTAAATGGGGGCCCCGTGACTTCAATTATATACTTTTCAGCTCTGCTGAATATGTTGCTAAGAAATAAAAAAAAAAAAAGAAAAACCAGCCAGTCTCCACTACGTCAAAATCTTAGACAAGGCCAACTACTTTTTTCTCAATCACATAGGGCCTTAAACAAAATCTGGGAATTTTACACGGAATTTTAAATCGAATTGTAGTATGGTTAGTGAGTTTGATTTAGGCGAGGGATGAAAAGGAAAAAGAACAGATTTCTAAATGGCTTGTAATCACTGATATTGCATACAAAAAATGAAAAAAATAAAAATTTCATGCGAATAGCATTGCTCTAGACTCAAATTTTAATGAAACACAAGTAGCACTGAAGAAAGATGAAGCAAGAAGTCTTGCATTCCATGTCAAAAACTTAGCAACCTTATTCAGAATGCTATGATTATTTACATTACTCTTAGATCATTGAAGTCTCCGAAGACTAAAAAAACGAAAAAAATGAATCAGATCAATAATAAGAAGCATTACAACATTGTAGAAACATAAAAAGAGGACAATTGAAAATGTCAGAATCCATCCCCAAAAGAGAAAACTCGGAGAGCCAACGCGGGCATATCAAGAAGACTGAAGCGATTCGGGACTAACCCATTTCCAGAAATGCCTTTTCACTGACACCGCTCTCTCTGCAGCTCTTTTCTCCTCAGAGTCTGCATACTCCTCTGCCTCCTCCGTACAAAAGTCGCCCTCAGGCAATCCATCAACCACAACGTCTACCGAATGCAGAACATAACGAGCAGGCAAACCCGGATACGACACCGAATTGCGCTCCTCCAACTTCTCCTTATACGAACCCGGCACGATGGTCACGGCGCCAGCGTCGTTTAAGATGGACCCGAGCTCTTCTTTAATAGCGCGAAAGACGGCAGCTTGAGGGGCCTCGTTGGGCTTCATTTTCTCCGACAGGGGTTTGCACCGATCCCTGACGCTTCCGTCGGACAATTCTTGATGCGATTCGAGCAGAATCAGATTGTTTTTACCGATGACACGGACAGTGACGACGTTGACGGTGCGGATTGGAGGGGTGGAGTCAGCGAGGGAGGTCTCGCCCTCGGAGATCTCGAGCCAGAGGTTATCGACGTTCTTGGTGCCGGGCGTGACGCCCCAGGAGGCGAAAGAATCGGAAGGGAGGCGTGGCCTGAGCCAGTCGGAGAGTGACTGCGGCGTGGCAAACTGGTGATCGTTGGGGTTGGAGATGGACATGGTGGGGTTTCTGAGGAGGAAGCGGCGGCGAAGCGGGCTCTTTGAAATCGGAAATGATAGGAATGGGAATTTGGGGCAGTTGGGCCTGGAGGACGATGAGAAAGGGCCCAGGAAGAGAACGGACAGTGCTGTCAGGAGGATTTCTGCAGGGCAATCATTGGCGGCTCTCTGGTTGTTGTTGTTGTTGTTGTTGTTTGCGATTGGACGCCGGAGCGTCGGTGACATGTCAAATTTCACACTACACTTAAACTTACGACACAGCTGTTGTGGTTGCCGGACAAGAAATGACCGGGTTGAGGATCATTACCATTCTGATCACAGACAACCGCAACAGAAAACCGACTGCAAAGAAGGATTGACGGAGAAGGTTTTTATTAACGAAGTCGAGGCAGTGGCAGCGTAGGCTATTGTCGATTGGTTGTAGTATATTATTGATCCATTGTATCCATTACATACTCTCTTTTGACTTGTGCAAAGTTTCTATTATGGTTGTGGAAACTTTAATTGAAAGATTTAATTATTTGAATATTTAAGCTACATAATTATTTTAAAGTGTCTTCAATTAAGATTATGTTAAAATTCCACTAAACGTGTCACGGTTGTGGAAACTTGAATTGTTGCATCACGTTGAATAAAAACCCAAGAGAGAATTTGAGGAGAGAGAGAGAGAGATCAACAATGGGATAAGGGAGAAAAGAATCGACGTGTCCAAACTTTTGATCTTTTGGAGATGACTTAGCTCAAGCCGATCTCGTAATTTTGCTGTGGGAGCTTCACTTGGATTTTCTGTGGGTTTCAATGAATCCACGTTCCAAAAATTGACCCAAAATGTTGGATTGTGTACATGTTGACTTGAGTTTAACGTATCACTTGAGCGACCCAATTGCAAAACGGAATGTTGACGTTGCCATATATAATTGAGAAACTCGCGCTTTCAGCCCCATCTCCTACAAAGGAATGGGTTCGAGGGCAGTTAGGAAAAGAAGTCGCAATAAGGAATCAAGCAACCCGAGCGTTGAAGACCTTTTAAGTTGAGAAATCATTGTTCGGAGCACGTGCCTCTTTTTTTTATTTTTTTATAACAATTCATGGATTAAGTTAAATATATAGTCATAGTTCGAATGAACATAAAATAATAAAAAAAAAAAAGTATAATAAAATGGAAAATCGTAAATTAAGAAATACCCAATGAGATGGCCTTCGAATCTTTTACCAAATGTATAATTATAGGCTACTTTCGTCCTACTAAAGAATGGCCCTTCTGATATTGGTTTCATATTAATTGCGTGGTTTGCCGTTAGAGCTCGAGTCCTTAATTCGTGTGACTGGGATTTAAAATTCTAATTGCAAAGAACACAATTTAATAAAAAAAAAAGAAAAGAAAAGAAAAGAAAAAAAGCTCTCTAGTTTAATATGTCGCATTGGCTTAATTTGTTAAAATTAATATGGTTGCTATGCTAGGCATTGGTGGATTTCTGGTTTCTGTTTGGACACTCCAAATTTCCACAAACAAATCATACAAATAAGCAGTCATACCAAATAAATACCATTGATACCATATGCATATTTAAGATTAATTTGTAAAACTCATTTGTAAGTTTCTAGAAGACACAAGCGTTCGCATGTGTACCTCGAAAGGATCAAGCTTAACAGTTTGTAGAATTTAAGCTGTTAGCTACAAAACTTAATATTAGTGTCACTTAAAACTTTTAATTTTAGAATAAAATTCAATCTTTAGTTTCCACAAAACAAAAAGGATAGAAATACATGGCTGGGCCTACGCATAATCCCAGGCTAACGTAAGCCCAAACTTTTTATTAGATAAAAACACATAGGCCCGGGCCAACCAACAATTTATTAAAAAATTCATTTTTGAAATTCACTAGTGTATAATACTCATAATAAAAATTTATAAGAATTAACTATGTAGCTTTGAAATTTTAAACAGAACGCATGAAAATGCCATTATTATATTGACATTTTTTACTATGACGTCTGTCCATTCCATTCTTTTATTCACCAAGACATTATGACCGAAGAAGCAATTTGGCATGAAGATTAGAGGCTTCAAGTTCTGCAAGGGATCGGGGAATCTTAAATAAAAATGACCATCGCATTCAAACAAAAGAAAAGAAAAGAGATGAAGAAATAAAGAAAAACACGCACACGCATATAAAATATAAACGACAGCTAACCCACTTCATGCAGATAAGCATGAGTATGTCCACAAGAGAGATTCATATAAATCTAAAATCACCGTTCAAACTGTTAACCGCTGTAAACACAAAATTGTTGGGTCCAAATTCAGACGGGCTTAGAAAATTCTCAACATAAACTTAACCATAACCGCGGGACTACTTAATGTCACCATAAAACAAAGCAAACACACGGAGTAACAGATAGCTTTCCCAATGCTCGATCAATCAATCGTCCGTAAGAATGGTTCCCTTCTCGCTAACATAGATGCCATCAAGAAACTTCCGAATATCTTTATTCTTGACCTCGCATTTCTGTCCAACAAAAAATAGAGCAACTTAGCATAAGCTACCATCCCAATTAAATTAAAGTGAGACAATAAAAAGATGGAGAGGGAGATAATACCTGATTTATCAGGGCAGCAGACCGTGAAACTAGCTCAATATCACTGCCATCCAATATCAGCTCATCCTTGACCTTCTCAGACCGTACAACAGTAACACCCTCAAGCATATCCACCTTTCTCACCTAAAGAAACAAATCAGAGTCCATATTAGCATTGATTTAGGTATTTTGGAACTTTTCAACATAAATAAACAATGCAACACTTCAAAGGAAGGCATAGACAATCACCATTAGACATGGAGGTTACATCTAGAACATTACCGTTCACCAAAAACACCATAATTGTAAAGAGTTAAACTGCCAACATAAATCATTCACAACAAAAATTACATTGTAAGAATGTCGACAGAATAGAATTTGCTTCCATGATGCTATTGTGAGCATCCTTCTTCTTCAGAAGTTTCCGAGAACAAAAGTCAACTCAGCTCTGACGAAAATAATGCAGCAATAGAACTCTACTTGGCATTATCATTAGAGATCTAACTTTTTGGAAAAATGAACAATGTACTGAAAATAAGGGTTCTCAGTGAAAAAAGAAATTAGTATAAGGAAAGCCTACAATCAAATTATTGCCCTGAGAAGGAAATTTGATTACACTAAAACATAGAAAGTGTTAACAAATTAGAGCATTAAGAAACAGCCAAAAATTGATCTCGGCACCCGTCACAATATTCATACAAAATTCACAAACAAATTTAACAATTACCTTCAAAGACTCATTGCATGTAAACAATTAGCCAATAACCAATACAGCATATATAAACATTGAATTGAAATTGTACCCAAAATGTTTGAAAAAGAGCATCAGACAAACATTGCAGATAGCATGTAGCAAGATCCAGTACCATTTATTCAAGTTATTCACAAAATCATGGACAATACTGCAACCAAGAAAAAAAAACGCAATTGAAAGCTGCTCTGCTTAAAGGGTGATATACATCAATGAACAGTTTGGCCTTCCAAGTAAATGTTTTGGCTTCGTAAAACCATCGAAACTCGATGCAACTCAAGTAAATCAACTAAGCAACAATAGGTATTACACTCACAAGAAAATCTATCTGAATGGTCAACAGAAATGAACTCACAAATCGAATCGAAATAAGAAGAAAATTCATTGATTAAATGATATGTTAAAAGGAAAAAGAAAAGGAAAAAAGAAAGTAAAAGATAAGGAAGAGATAGGGACCTTCTTTTCACCGAGAAAGTTGCGGATCTCAATGGATCGATTGGAGTTGGTGATGGAGGCGTTGATGGGAAAATGGGCATAGACGAAGCGCATCTTGTAGCGGTAGCCCTTTGTGACGCCGGTGATGAGGTTCTCGACGTGGCTGAGGGCAGTCCGGATGGCGGCGCTGGTCTTGCGAGAGCCGAACCATGCTTCTACCTTGAGCTTGCGCTTGCCCGTTACCTGGTCCTTCATCAAGTGGAAGTCGAGATTCAGGTGCTTGAAGTCGCGGGTCAGCTTCCCCCTGGGACCCTCCACCACTATCACCTTGGCGTTCACCTTTATCTTAATGCCTTCTGGTATGTCCATTGATTCCGATGATAGTATCGTCTTCATTTTCTCTCTCTTCTAATTCCGGCGAGCAGGCAGCGGCGGCGTCGTTGTTCTTTCCCAGGCCCGACTCGAGAGATAGGAGCAGACACTTCAGACCGGCGAAACCCTACTAGGGTTATGAGTACGAGTTACATTACTTATATATAGAGAATACATAACGCTGGTGCCGCTGCACGGTCGTTTAACCTCCTCAGACTTTAAACAATAAAATTCCTATTCTGCCCTTGTTTTCCTTCTTTTTCTTTTTCTTTTTTTTTTTTTAACAAAAATACCAAATTTTGTATAATTTATTATCCACTTTATCGGTATCACTTGTTTTTATTTTTATTTTATAATTTTAATTTATTACTCGACAATTCTATTGTGTTTCTCAACATAAATTTTAAATTTTTCAGAACAGTTAGCAGTAAAGAGATTTGAACGCACCGACCCACTGACAAAGCAGAAATGTAAAATGGGTTGGCCGAGACCCACCCAGTATGGGCCTGGTTGCAATACGACCCATAAATGAATAATGTCGGACCGTGTCAAGTATGACCTACCATTTTTGTTTGGGTTGGATTTAGAACTCCCAACCTATGGGTTAGGTTAGGCACGACACGTAATCGGCTCATGTCTGGGTACAATCCGCAATAGACCTAGCCATGACCCATATACTTTTTTAATTTTTTTTTTTTAAATTAGCATGAGTAGTTAGAATTTTAACCGCATACTTAATATTCAAATCTCATGTATGTGTGTGTATATATATATATATATATATATTAAATATTTAAAAAATAAAAATTTAAAATAAATAATCATATAAAATAAAATTTTAATATTAATATAAAAAATAATATATTTAATAAATTAAAAATTATATAAATTATATATATTTGAATGATATATAAATATAAATTAATGTATTTACATATTGTGTATTTGTTTATTTATATATTAATAAAATAATAAATAAAATTGTTTTTGAAAAAGCATTCACCAGAGAAAAAAATTAATATTTTTATTTAATTAGGTTAAATTTGAGCTAACGAGATCAGATTATTTTTAAATTACATGGTAATTATAAACAGATTGAGATCAAGTTGTCCTATTAGATTGACTTTTAAAAATTCCAGCCGACGCGTTTACTTTTAGAATTTCAGATTATTTGTCAGCCTGCAGCCTGTCATAGGTTGCCCGCATTAGATGGACAGATGTCGCTGCCAATTGGCAATGGATGGCAGTGCAAAAGTTCGCCTGGCTGTTTTGTTGGAACGTGACGTCTCATGTAATGTTATCAAAAGAAAAAAAAAAAAAAAGGAAAATAAAAACAAAAATTCATGCCGCATAATTTTTTTTTTTTTTTTTTAATCTTTGGACGGGAAAAGTTGCGTTACTTTAATTTGTTAGCAATTATAGAAACATTTCAAGCTGCTTGCAATTATTAGGAGTAGGTGGATGGGTGGTGAAGGATTATGTGACTCATCCATTGACATTTTTACATGGAATTATGAGTAGCCAACAAAGATAGTAAATGCACAATAATATAATAATGTAAAAAAAAAAATTGTAATTATCTATACCAAACTGTCACAACTAATATTCATGTACATATATATACACATAATATTCAAGAGATATATTAATATTTTTTGGACAGGTGATTTATTGTGTATTTTTTATTAAATTAGATTTAAAGCTAAACAACTAATTTTGTTTTTATAACTTTTACTCCAACTCAATTCAGGTAATGGTATTGAAATTATAAAAAAGGTATCTCTGAGACAAGAACTATCAATAATTTTATATTTGTTTAAAAATTTGTAAACCAAAAAAACAAAATTTTTTCCCAATTTTTCAATTCTTTTTAAAGGATAAACTTTTTTCCTTCTTATATACAAAGCAAACTTCTCCATTTTTATTAGATGAAAAGAAATATTATTTTCTTTTAATTTTGATATTAAGTTTATTAAAAAAAATTTTAATTTTTTTTTTATTTTTTAACTTGTAAATTTTTGTAGAATTGGTTGTATGAATAAACATATGGATCTCAATATCTAGTAAAATTGGTTATTTTATCGGCAAAACATACGTCAAAGAATTAAAAAATTAATAAACATCGTCACGACGTTTTCAAGTGTATTGTAGATAAAGAATTAACCTACCTATTAATTTTAAAATATATAAATTATTTATATTTTATTAAAAATAATTATACTTAATTTTTATATAATAAATATAATAATATTTTATTTAAAATTTATCTTTATACTTATTTTAAACATTATTCTTAGTACCAATATTTATATAAACAAAATTTATGATTATTAAACCCATCAAAAAGAGTTTTAGTATCTTTATACTTTAGTTTATATCAAGTTCAAGTTAAAAAATATTATTTATCTTAAAAGTTAGTGAGAAGATTTATTTTTTATTTAAAAAATAAAAAATAATAAATTTTTAATTATTTTAATTATATAAAAGTTTGAAGAGAAGTTTTGTTACATGAAAAACTCCTTTAGCTATTATTTTGACCGTTAATTTTGCATAAGTATATTAATTACTTTTGATTAAAATTAAGTAAGGTGCTTCTATTGATTTGCAGCCAAGTTTATTAATTTATACAATGATACTAAATGAACTGTTAGGCTAGGTAGAAAGAAGCAAGGGCACTCGCTTATACCATCACTCATGTGTTTGACGGGTAGTGGAGAGATGAAAGGAGTCCAAAAGGAGCTTTGTTGAAGCGAGGATCGAAGAGGAAAATCAATTGCAGAGTGTGAGTGCAGTCAAACAATTTACCTGTGCGACGACCACCAATGGAGCAACAAGAGCAGCAGCAGCAGAGACAACACTCGTGGTCGGAAGAGACGGGTGCTCTGAGAATGCAAGGTAGGCTGTATCGCAACCTCAGCAGCAACATCGCTGCTACTCTTGGCCTTGTTATCATCGACTGCAGTAATTGTAATGAAAATGTTAACGGACCAAGTGCTGATGCAGCAGCTACTGCTACTGCCACAACTGGTAGCAACACCTTCTCAGTCTCAGACTGCGAGATTGCGAGTGGACCGACTCCTGATCATATCCTCGAGACAGAAACTGTACTGGAAGAGGAAAAGGAAGAAGAGGGTCCTCCTCCTACTGCTACATCGCCCGACAATAGCCTTTATTTTGACAAACAGCAACTTCAGGGTACTCTCTCACTCTTTCTCTGCAACCCCTTTTCTCCCTTCCTCATTGTCTCCCTGGGTCCTTAGCCAATGCGCTACAATCAGTCAATCCTTGCTTATTACTAGCACTTCTGTCTGTCTGTTTAGTTATCTTATTTGTGATGCCTCCTGGCTGGGTTGCTCTGATGTTATCTGTAGCTGTAGACTACTGCTCCTCTTCTTCTTGTTCTAACATGGCCGCATAATTATGGGACCTCTATATGGAAACTAACAAATTAAATTGCCGATCTTGCCATCATCGATCTCCCTCTGAAGCCTATACATAACAAAATCCGAGGAAAGTTGAAGAGGGTTTCTATTTTTTTTGGAATTTTTTCCTTTTATGCAAATAAGTAACGTCAGCTAGATTCATTTACTAGTCTAACCTGCTCAGCATATATGGAGACTGGCGTGTAGCTCGTCAGCTAACTTGGGAATTAAGGGGCGGAGAACTTGTTAGGTTTGTGATCTAGCCTAGGCAATTTATCCATCAGGCAAGCTACACACAAAGGATCATTAATCACTGCTATGCACATACTGCTCTTTTGTCAAGTTATAGTATATGTGTAACATACCTGTATGGATTTTCAGAATCCATAAATTTCCATCCGTTTCTATTGGCTGAATTGATAAGAAAGCCCCTGAGTGTTTGAATCATGTACCTGCTTAGTAGCTCTAACTCCTGGTAAAAGGGGGACCATTGGCATATGATGCATTCATGGTAAGCTGCCTCCTGTAGGAGCCAAGCTGTTGGGTGTTAGATACTCTCAGCAAGTAATTATCTAATGGGCAGACCATGCATGTGATCCACAACATATGTAGAGTTTGAAACCAAAAGTATTCCATAAAAATAATTTTCCAGAAGCAATCTATAGTTTTGAAGATTCTTGAAAATATCAGGATTTAGTAATACACTGAGCTTTTTTTGATGCCATTAATGCTTTTATTAGATGCAGTAATTCTTCTACCTAATTGTTTTTTAGTGATGAGAGTTTACTCTCAGTTTTATGGACTATCTGATTTACTATTTTCTAGTCTTATATCAGTAAAGGAAATGGATCATTATGTACAGGCTGTCTCTTCAACTTTACTCCTATGGTGAATATTTTCCCTTTTCTTCCCATCTAATTTTTGCTGAAAATAACTTTATTCATAAGTGAAGCTAACAGGTATTCTTAATGGGTTGCCTAGATATGGATCTAAAACAGCAGCATCAGCATCCTACATTAATGGTGTTGGAGGATGAGGAAGAGGAAGAAGATGTGGCTTTTCAACTGCAAGGCAGGAAGACTCGTCATGGTAATAACAACCACTCTGCTACCGTGGTTATCAGTTCTGGTGATGGTGATTCTAATGGTATTGACAGTAGCAACATTAACTCAAAGATTGCAAATGGAGCTCATGGTAATAGTAAAGATATGTCGAAAGATGAAGGTGATTCATTGCACAGCAGTGTTTACTATGACAAAGAACAAGGTATTTCCTTTGCATTCATTTTTCTCTCCTTATGATATCCTTACATCAATTCTACTAAATTATTACACAGTGATCACTATTTACTACTAGTCCATCAATCTTTGATAGCTATTTACATTGTAATCGCAATTTACTACTAATTATTATGGTACTTAGGTCTTTTATATGTTTAGTAACACTTCTTTCTTAAGCATCTTAATATCACTTTTATTTGCAAATCATCATTTGGTTTGTCTTCTTCCTCTTCCACCTATGCTCCGTGCTCCTCTTACAAGGCAGATCCAAGTACATGACATGTTCACAGAGGCTAACTAATTAAAATGCTAATACTTCTTCTTCCAACATTTGGATGGGCTGGTATACCAATACTGCTTCTGCCCTAGGTGTTGCTGTTGTCAAGAATAATTTGTAGTGTTGCCAATTGCATGCCATGTATTCATTTGAAAGGCAGTGTGATCTCTGATTTAACCAAAAAGCGATTCATTTTTTAAAAAGAAAAAAAAAAAAAAAAAGAAAAATTTAGCATCCTTGGAATAATTTGAAAAAAAAAAAAGGAATCAAAATTTCTCTTTTTTCTCCCACCAGGTGACTCTAGATATTCATATGTGATCCAGTTTGTTGTAATTGTGCTACCATTTCTTTTTCATTTTCATGACTGAAGGAATATGGAAATGTCATCATTGCAATTGGACCTACTGTGTTACGAGTTTTTGGAGTGATCCTACTTCAAATCTTAACAGTTACACAAACACGCTGATGAATGTGGGAAATTTTAATCAACAGGGACCCTGTTTCATTTTTGAAACTAAAGGTCACTTGATGATTATATCTAGGAAATTTTAGGATTGCATTAGTGAAAATGCAGTTTACGGAATTTTTAATTAACACACTACTGCTACATTTAAGGCTGTACTACTTAGCATGCTTGAAATTGCAAGATTACCACTTTGGTGTAATTTATGTTTCCTGTTTTTGAGAGACTTTATCAATTGGGGATTTAAGTGATAATTCTACCACATTTGCTGTATTTCATATTTGCTTTGTTGACTTAATCCTCAAATCATCTTCTGATATCATTTTGTGTGTACTAGAGTTATACTGTTCCTGTTGCCTTATCATTTTCTGATGAATGGCTTCAATGCATGCATGGTTGCAGTTATTGGGGCAAAGCCAGGAAACGTGGAAATTCATGAAACAAATTTTGATACTCAAATTAGTCTAACTGAGAAAGTTAACCATAAAAATGGCAAAATTGTGGCCAATGAAGGGTTTTTGAGTCCTAGTTTGACACCTTGTATAGAGTCATTTGGAGAGAAGGATGTAGAATCCAATACTATTGACAATGAAGCTAGATTAGTTGGAGAATTTGATGTAATAGAGGAAATAGACCAGGAGGGGGCAATATTTGATGTTGAGAAGGTATTGGAGAAGCAGAATACGCATGATTTGTATTGCCCTAATTGTAATTCATGTATTACCAGAAGGGTTATCCTTCGCAGAAGAAAAAGGAAAGTTCGAAGTGCAAGGCATAAACCAAAGCATGATAAATTTGGGACAGTTATTCACTCTCAGTTGGGTTCTACAAGTGCAACCAATGATCAAGGTCATGATACAGATAACACTGTTTTAAGCACAAGTCTAGCACTTGATGATGACAACCATGGTGGGGAACCAGATGCATTTAGATGCTTATCATGCTTCAGCATTTTCATTCCTACAGGTATAATTGTTCCCTGCTTATTGAGGCATTTTACCTCTGTTGTTACTGTTCCTAATACTTAAGTGTTGCAGCTACTTATAGATGGTATAAATTTATATGCAAGCTTCACGTTTGCAGAAATGTAGATTTCCTGTTGTGAAAGTATTTTCTGCTTTCTAGACTTTATGATACTCTTCTTAAATTGTTTTTCATGATACCTTCATGCAAGGACAATGATCAACTTTTGCTCATGCTTCACAATTTGTAAATATTTAGATTTCCTGTTGTTAATGGCTTTTCTCTTCTCCTCACTATTGGTTTCCAAGTAGTGTTTGGTGACCTGGTGATTTGTGTCTACTATCATTCAAGCTTAGTCCACGATATCATACTATCAGTCATTTGATATGCTATACTATTTAGTAAACTAGAGCTAGTTTTATGGGCAGAGTTTGAGCATACCAACGTGATTTTGCAACAGGGCACTCCAGCTCATTTTACAAATTCCACCCTATCTTCAATGGAATTTGAATGAAATTGCTGGAATTTTCTAATTTCTTTAGTTATATCTTATAGTTCACTAAGAGTAACAAATTAGTTCTTGTTTTTTTTTTTTTTACTCTTTTGACATAGTTTTCATAACATATCAATATTCCTACTACCTTATCAGCTGTTGATGTGAAGACTACAAATTCTACTAATGCATTATGTGACAATAAAATACTGCCAATAAGATGCATAGTATGATTAAAAATATCAAAAGGCTAAAATAAACTTTGAAACATAGTCCAAATCATTGTTTCTTTTCCCCAACTCGTTAGCCTGTAGTAGGTTTACCCTTGAAATTCTCTCTCTCCCTTTCTCTCCCCCCTTCTCCATGTCTCTCAAAATGTAGACTTATTCATGTTACATTTTGCAGGAAATGGATTTAAGTTCTTTCGCTTTTTTGGAGGTAGCACTGAGAATGAGAATGCACAGAATTGTCATAGGATACCTCAAAGCAATACAAAAGGGTTCTTCTCTATGTTCACAATGGATAAAAAGAAAGCTATAATTGAACAAGGTGGTATTTTGTATGCAATTTTTGGTTGATTTACTCATTTTCTAATGTAGTTGTCATGATGTTGATGTTAGTTACCTATCCTTGTGCTTTTCTATGTGCATAACTGTTTTCATGTGAGTTTCATGTTCTTCTTTGTTCTGCACCTTTAGGTGCTTGACGTTGTTATGCATGGCAGGGATGATTATTATTAATTTTTAGTTTAGGAGGCTACAATATACGAAATCCTGTCTTGCCTTCTGGTCTTTTTACGTGTATGGTGTAGCCTGGTCTAATTTAGCAGAATTATTTTTTGAACAACATTACCTTTATAGTAGCAAGCACTTTCACCAATAGAATGTAAGGATTGAGAGAACATTGTAGTACACAGAAGAAGTGAATCTTGCCAATAGAAAAGTTTATTATTAGGATGAAAAGTCCATTTGTTTCTAGACAGTTAAGGAAAGCCAAATACATGCAAGAATGATAATTTATTGAGAAATTCTACTTATTTGCTAAGAGAATTGAATAACTGCATCCCTCATACCTTGGAAAATTTCTTTTGTGGTCCCCTGTTTATCAAATTTGTAGTGAACCGGAGGAATCCCATTCCTTGTCTAATAATATCCCATTCTTCATGTGCATAAGTTCAAATAACTCTCAATGCAATTTTGTCATGTTACAGAAATTTAGTATAATAATCTTTTACATTTGATGCTACAGTAGGCTGTCCTGATGTACATGAAATGAATCAGTAACTTATTGCACTTTTCTGAGAATGTGCCACCCCAATATAATATTGATGATTCTGTGATACCACCTGCAGAAGATGCCCATGCTAGCCTTCACCAAAAAGTAGCAAGTTCTACCAATACAGAGTGCTTGAAGGATGAAAAGTCCCCAGTAGAAATAGACCTCAAATTCAATTTGACTGTGGGGACTGAGACACAGGTTGATAAAATTATTCCTGTTTCTCCGATTCCTTCACCACTGTCTGAGTCTATCTGCATTGACACAAATGATATGGGGAGTTCATCAAAAAAGGCAGGAAGGGAGACTACCAGTTCTTCAACAGATGGCCAAAAACAGGAGAATTTATCAAATGGACTGGGAATAATATCAGACCTTGCAATAAAAAATTTGAACCAAGGTATGAGGAAATAATTTTGAGGTCTTATATGAAAAGGACAAATAGCTGTATCCTGAAAATAGGGATATATGCTTTGCAGTTTTTTATTTTTTCAGTCTTACAGCCTGAATATCTCATGTACACATGTTCTTTACCTTGGCACAACATTTTCCAACAATTGTATCACTTTTTTTGTTTGTAAATTTCTTTTTCATGGATCTCCAGTAAATAGGAACACCCCATTCATTTTTTGTTTTCTAGGAACCAGGACAGGATTCAATCATTGTCATTTAAGTTCTTGAATGACTTGGATGACTACCTGTGCCTGCAAATTTCATGTTGTCTAATGGGGAAAGTAGCATTATGTTTCTTGACAAATTGGTTTTTGAGGAATGATAAGCAAAATACTTTTAAGCATAGTCGTCAGTTTACCTGATGGCTACCTCACTGGTGGGAACCTTTTCCTACCCTTGATGTTGCAGTCTTTTCAATTGGATGACTACTCTTTGATATCTTGAATATTGTAGAACTAATGTTGTCACTTTTTCTTTTCTGAACGTCCTAAGACTTCCTATTCTGTTGTGTAAACAAAGTTTCACAATACATGTCTTGCTTTTCAATTTTGTGAAGGTGGGGATGCACTGCATCATTCTGTAGTGGACTCTCTCCAACATGAAAAGGGAATACATGATTCTCCAACACCACTTGTTAATATTGTGGTTGATTCTGGAAAAAATGTAGAAAATGCCTCATTGGGACCTCATCCAGGTGAAATAGATTCACTAGAAGCTTTGACTTGTGAATCTTTGACACTTGAGCGGTCAAAGATATATGTAGACAAAATTAATGATGCAGAAGTAGGCAATGATCATTCCGCTTATAATGGTGAGGCATCAAACATACAAGGCAGACCATTGGCCACTCAATTGTCTTCTAAAGGAAGATCCACAAATATGTTGCCTATCAATGCTATAAAAGATGTCCTTTTTTGTTGGATCCCACGAACTCCAATGCCTGAAAATGGGAAACCTGAGGTCAAAGACAAGGCATTTGATTTGATAAAAGACAAGAATAAAGGTACATGCAAAAGTTTGAGGGTCATGCATTGAAATAATTTTCCTGGAATGTACTTAGATTATTAGACAACCTGTTTCAAGAAATATAATTGTTTTTCTGAGCTACTGAAATATAAAACTGATTTTTGTGCTTAATCAATTTTCTTTGATTTACAAATTATACTTTCACTAAGATGTATGTAAGTGACAATATTTATTCTGGTGCAATGGATTCAGACACTTTACGCTTCCTTTATGCACACTTGGGACAAAAAGTTCATGCATTGTACCCATCTTTGCAAATTTAACCGATTCTTTCTTCTGCTTGGAAGTGTGATTATTTTGATGTTACTTCTGCATAAGAAACCAATTGTTTCCCACAGTAGCAGTTTGGAACAGTGTGTTCATCTGTTATCATTACTTGTTTTTCTAATGCATGTTGATTTACAACATCATTGCATACACATTTCCTAAATTTGAACCAGTTGGATTGTTGTGTTATGTGGAGATGATGTAGGGAATGGGGTAATGCTGACAATTGAAGCAGGGGAGCTGCAACAAGAATCTTCTCAGAGCTCACAAAATGTTTCTGTTTCAGTAGATGAGAGGAGTTTATTGGAAAGTGGAACACAAGCATACATAGGCGAAGAGAGCAGTGTTGGAGTCAGCATTGATATTTTGAAAAGCATTGTGTATGGTGGTTTAATAGAATCAATCACAAGCCTTGTTGTTGTTACATCTGCAGCCAGTGCTGGTGCCACAACATGTAAGCAACAACTTCGGTGCAAATCAAAATAAATGTATTGTCATTTTTCAGAATCTATTACTGATTCATATGGTATCAGCAGTCCCTGCAATGTTTAGTAACTTGTGAGAGAAAGCTTCCTATCAATAGACCATTTGGAATGGTGTTTTCCAAAGAACAATGTGGTTGACCTTTAGATGTCATAATGGCTGGCTTATAGTAATATAATATATCTTGGCATTGAATAAAGTTCAACTGTATTCCAAGTTGAAAAATATTCATCACAATAATTATTTAGACAAAGATCCGTGTGATAATTGCACATTTGATCCTTAATGAAAACTCACTTCCACAGCTGATGCTCTTTTTAGAAAATCTGGATGCTTTTTGATCTAAATTTTTGTTCTTTAACTAACTCACTCAAGAGAGTACACCTGTTCAGTGTATCAACTTAATTTGTTTTTCCTCTCCTCCCATGAATTGTCTCTGCTATTATTGATTGAGTAGAAAATTTAGATATTATTAGTGAGAGCAAGTTATTACTTGGTTGAACTTGGATTTTGCAGTGGAGATTTTGGCTCTGGGATTGGCAAATGTGATTGGTGGACTTTTCATCATTTTGCATAATGTGAGTGACCTTTCATGTCAGCATCTATTCTTAAATGAAAAGCACGAAGTCCATTTCCTAGTAATCTGTTTTTTTTTTTAAAGTTGTTTTCTGTTTTTATTTCTCTTCTGATCTTATTCTTCTGGGTTTTCCTTCTTTTATCATAAGAGTATTTGAAAACAGAGTCAGTTCATCCCGCTAAAGAGTTAATGTCGTTATTTACATCGAGGTGATCATTCCATTGTTAAGGCATCTCTTTTAAGTGTCATCCTGGTTAATTTTGTATGTCAAATTTGAAACTGTATGTCCATCGCTGCTCTGCTCAATACAACTAATCTAGAGGGGCTGAACTTCAACTAGTTGTTTGCATTATAAAAATTGAATTCTCTGTCCGCTCTCGTTTGTGTGGCATGCATCTTAACCAACATTTTAAATTTTACAGCTTATTGATCTGAAAAATGATCATCCTAGAGAGGCCTCCAGTCCAATGAATGAGCAAGTGGACCGTTACCAAGAAATGCTAGGACGAAGGGAGAATTTATTACTCCACATGACAGTAGTTATTATATCGTACGTCATTTTTGGTCTGCTGCCTCCTGTCATCTATGGTTACTCATTTCATATTAGTAGCAATAAAGATCTCAAGCTTGCAGCAACAGGAGGTGCTTCTCTTGCATGTATCATTCTACTTGCCATTGGTAAGGCTCACGTCCAGAGGCAACCCAAGTCTTATCTCCGCACTGTATTGTCCTATGTCATCTTGGGGCTGATGGCCTCAGGCGCTTCCTTTGTAGTTGGCGATCTAATTGGCAAGTTCTTGCAGAAAGTCGTTTTGTTGGAGTCAAGTTCAGCTGTGACAACACTGACACAATCAACAAACCCGGCATGGGCATCCTTATGATTCTTGCGATCCCAGGGGGGCATAGAATGTGAACCAAATCGGAACTATGAGTTTCAAAAAAGTGAGTACAGCAATGGGATAGAACGTAGAACCATTCTCTTGGCAATGGGCAAATTTGTTCACTCATTGCAGCTATGTTTAAGCCAGCATCTTTCTTTCTCCTCTTTAGCAGGTACCTGACGTTTAAAGCTCTTATGTAGAATGGACAACTCCTGAAGCAAGCCAATGGACTTGTAGACAAAACTGTACTAGAAATGCTTCGACCATGAAAAAAATGGAAATAGAAGTTAATAAATAAAAATATTTTAATTTATCTAATTATTTAAGATTGTGAGTTATATTTATTCTTAACATCTCAGAGATCCCGGTCACATGGTATGATATTTTGTGTTTCTTTTTCTTTGGTTACTATTATCTTCCTTTTCCTTTCTCTTTTTTTTACACCCTATTTTCTTAAAGAATTAATATTTAAAAACCTTTTGTTATCTTTATGATTTGTCATCATATTTTATTTCCCCAAAAACATTTTTTTACTACAATTTTCACTTACTCATTTTAATTGAAATAATATCTACTTCGTTAAATTAGAAACAAAAATTATTTTATTTTATTTTATTTTTATTTTAAGCACAAAAACGTTAAAATCACATCATAATTGAGTTTTTCGGCCTAAATATCAAGGAGATATGCATTGTCCTTTTGTATAATCTATACTTGTAACTCTAGGTTCAGCGTATAAATTATGCTAGGAAAACTACCCACTGGGGTTTTTCAATTATTTTGTAAAAGATTATAGGAGATAAAAAAGAAAAAACATTATGCCTTGTAACTCTAGGTTCGCTTCCATTTCCACTTTGATCGTTCGAGATACGAATACAAACCTGGCCTTTTTCCAGACACACAGTTGCTTATGTTATGCCCACGAACGTGGGAAGATGTGCTTGACAATTTGACAAACATGAAAATAATAATAATAATGATATTTGAAAAAAAGAAAAAAAAGCAGCTCCCATGCAGGCTGCATTATGGTTGCGAACTGATGGCAACACAGACATTAGCATTTGGCAAAAATGCACTCAAAACGGCATGTCACTCAAAATATAAATACAATTTCATATTTCAAGAAAAAAAAAAAAAAAAGGGGGAAAACGGCTTCCTTGTTCAATTCAACTCAACTAAAACCTAGTCCCAAATTTAATTGAAATCACAATTACCCTGCTAGAGCCAAGAAAAAAGGCTATGAATAAACAAATGATTTGAAGCATTGTTAATTTGAAGTTTTCGTCGTTCATATTTGCTAAAAAATCTAAATAGAACATGAGAATTGGGATAGGATATTAATTCCTACTTTCATAAAGTTTTACTAACCACAAGACAAGTGAAATTCAAAACAAGCACAGAAGCAGCCTTGATGTTTAACTATCAGCATCCCAGAGAAAGCACGGCACTCAGAAATTGCAATCCAAATCAAACTTCTTGGTGTTTGAGTTGTATGGAGTGAGACCACCTGTCATAAAGAACAAGTTCCACATCGAGACTTTCGTCTGTTGAAGCAGGTGAACCCTGCATGAGTTGACATCATTTTTCTGTTAATGCACTTCCTATTCTGCTGGTATGTTCACCTAAACATCGATGAAGAAATGTTGGGAGCCTCTAATGGACCTACATGGCACATCAGGACTGCAACTAGCAAGAATGCTTAGCAAGGTATTTAAAGAGAAACAGAAACACTTGTAGCAGTAGAACTGAGTTCAGGATACAAAAATAAGAATCATTTTATTTGCACAAAGTGCAACACAATCTTCCTGGCAAAATAGAAACAACATTAAATTTCCTAGATGCATCTACCTACCCGTATTACTGGCCAAGACACATTGCCATAACAACTACACATTTTTTAATTGCAGCAACAATATTGGAAGGTCAACATGATGTCATTGCCATTGACCATTGTAAATGTGGAATTATCTATAAGCAAAACATTGACCAAATATATCCATTATTGGTGATGATATAACTTATAATACAACAATTAACAAAACAATTTCCAAAAGCATGAAAACAGACACATGGGTATATAATGTTTAGAGGTATGTAATGACACTATGCTTCTTAGTGACTAACATTTATGCAAAAATTTAATGCAAGTAATCTAGCGCAGGCAATGAATTCTTACTCTACTCACCTTAAGAAGCAGAAGATGGTTCTTGAGATCTACTATTTGAACCAGCAGGATTATCTGTGGATGGAGGCACATAAACTTGTGCTTTCTTCAGAATTTCTGCAACAATCCAATGCTTGTGCTTGCTCAGTGGCCTAGAAGGATCCAATCTAACCTGTACGCATATTGTCACAAAATAAAACATTCTGTTCTAGAGAATGTCCAACTAAAAATGATACTGGGATGGTACCCTGTCACCAATCAAAGGTGCATTTGCCTATTGAATCAATCCTTTTTGTAAAAAGACCAAAATAATAATAATAATAATAATAATAAAAGTAAGACAGAAAATGGAAAGAGCTCAAAGGACAACCTACTTCCAATCTCTTTAACATCCTGAACTCCTCAACCAGATAAAGTACTTGCCATTTCCACCGGGCACTCAACTTCACAGACCAGATTGTGAAAATGACATGAATCAACAATGGAAGTTTTGATCCAAGTCCCAAAAAATAGGAAGTTTCATTAACTGTTTCACATACTTGATAGTGGTGGGATAGAATTCTGATTGAAATTGACTACAAGTTGATTGACTTATACAGATGATATCAAGTATTTTACTTTCCATGGCCTTTGACATCTCTTATGTGACATGAATGGCCATTTTACTTAAGAAATTCTCTGGTAATTTCTTTATTTAATTTTAAGTTGTCTATAAGCAACAAATATTTCAACCCCAAGTTATGCTTTAGTACATCACGTTTTTCCCTTTGCACCCCAACGATAGCTACTACATGACAAATAAATACAATGCTCCAAGCTTTGCAAAACTTGTGTGCCATTTTTCTAGCCCGAACTTGTGCTTAATTTATGCTACTTTTCAACTTGGCCCACATAAACTGATAAGGGACTGGTAAACCAGTGACTAAAGAAAATTACTGCAGGGAGGAGGAAGAAAATTCCAGAGTTTTGACTAACATTTCCAGAGAGTGGCAATGATCAGTAGCTTTCCCTGTAAATGGTTACTCAGACTAGTTGGTTGGTAACTCTGGACTTGAAAATGGAACTAGTAGGAACAAGGGTCCATTGAACAGAGACACATGATAGTCTTGGCAGTTAGAGACTTGCCAATGAAATGAAGAATGGAATTCCTGTGTCTGTATGGTAATCATAAGTCAGTGCATCTGACTCCCACTGTTACAAAGAGGTATGACTTCACATTTTTTAGTTAAGAGTACAGAGATGTTACTAAAACACAATTGTGACCAGAGGACTAGCAAGCACATCTTTCTGCCATTTGAACATACCACAACTTTGTACAGGCAGCAAAGATGTCTTTCACAAGTCAACCTTTAGGGAAAAGGGATGTAAAAAAAGTCAAAAAATATAAAATGTACAACCAACAGAGCATCCGAGGGCTTTCAGTTTAGCTTCATTACAATTGTAATCCTATCTAGTTTCAAAAACTGATTATGCTAGGATAGCAAAAAGAAATATATTGCAACACTCAAGTCCAAAATTATGAATGTCCTTGATTACATAAGCCCAAAAGACAGATTACTTGGGGAAGGTGGGGTGGAAATGAATAAGGTAACTTATAAAACCAGTAGACAAATAACCAAGCTGAATAATGCACCGAGAAAGCCAATGGTTCAATTTTGGCCATGATGGGAGATACCCAAAACTCCAAAACACCAAAAAAATGCACGCTCACACCCATACAGACATGTGCGTGCACGAAACCACCAGCATGCCAACACACAAAGAAGGTAACAGACAAATGATGAAGAAGATTCTTGAATGTAGACCCTTGTTGCAAAACCCAATGGGAATAAAAGCAAAACAAAAATCGCATGATACTTTAAACAGAGGATTAGGGACTCTAATGCCTAATGCAGAGTATTTTTTGACATTGGAAATTAATGGGAAAGCAGATGAATGAAAAAACAAATAATAATGGAAGAAGAAGAGATAGTATGGCGTACAAGGTCTCCAATGCTGCAGGAGTTGTGCTCGTCGTGGGCCATGAACTTGGATGTGCGCTTGATGTAGCGGTTGTAGAGCTTGTGGTGGAACATCCTTTCCACTGCCACCACCACCGATTTCTGCATCTTATTAGACACCACCATTCCCACCACTTTGCTTATCTTACTCATTTCCCCACTTAAAATAACAGATTCCACAGACCACCCGCGACAGCAATTCTTGACCCGATTTAAGGCTTAAACCCTAAACCCTACTCCCCCCTATCCTTTAATACCCTCCTGCACAGCACACATAATAAATGACCCAATTCAACCTTAATTCATATCGGCGAAAGATAAAAAAAGATTCAATTTTTTTTTTTTTTTACAAGTTTGAACTAAAAATTATTCTATTAGGAGTTCACTGCTTATGTTTGTTCACTTTCAGAAATACAATTTAAAAAGTTTTTTCAAAAAAACAAAAATGAAAAGGTGAAGAAGCGGTACCTGCTGCCAGAAATTGCTTTTGCATAAAGTCAAGTGTAAAGAAAGACACCCCAAATTCCTTCAAAAGTGATACGTGTAGACAAACACCTCTGGAGAAGAGATGGGCCACTCTGCCCTAGAAATTGGAGGATGACTGGGGTGAGACACCACGGACTAGGAGCCCGGTGCCTGCTTCTGGGTTTAATATATATATATAAACGTTCCAGTGTATTGAGGCTCTCAAAAACATAAAAATGTAATTAAATTAAAAAAAATAAAAATTTTCTCCCCTACATTCTCTTATCTTACTCTTTTTCTATTTTAAAAATTTATTAAGTCATAAATAACACAATAAATAATTATATTCTTTGTTTGTTTGCCGAAAAAATTTATTCTTTTCATAAATTTAACGCTTAATTTCTCATGTTTAGAATTGAAGACTTCTATAGAAGTTTTCCTCTCTTGCTCTAATAGTGCATCTGATGTGGTGTGGGTCTCATGTGAATTTTCAGTATATTTTTTTTATTTTTAATTATATATATTACCTTAGTGCAAACCCCACATTTAAATTAAACATGAGCACAACTCTCTCTCTAAACTTCTGTATGAGGTTCCGTTAGATGCTTTTTCAATTTCTCTTTTCAATCGATGTGTTTTCAAATACGACTTCATGAATGATTGGTATGCTATGCTGATTCAGTGATTGGGAAATTATAACTTCTTTTCCTCATTTTCATTTTGGTTGAAAGGCATGGCCAATGACACCAACATTATTATTATTTTTTAATTTATCAAAAAATACATTAAATCATGAATTATATGAAAAAAATATATATTTTTTATTTTTTATAAAATTTTCACTTTTTTTTTTTTACCCAAAATTGAGATGAGAACTTCAAAATAAAAATTTAATTTTTTAATCACCAAAATGTTATTACAGCGACATTACGTGTGCACTACATTCAAGCCCAGATTCCTCTCATTCTTAGGCCGGAATCTGATTTCGTATTCCATTTTGGGCTTTCAGCTAGATCTCGAGTGGCCCAATTACTAATTTTTGGGTAATGGCCGGTCATTGGAGAATTATGGGTCAATACATTCATGTTTACATATCAAACAACAATTTTTTGTGACCAATAAAAAAAAAAAAATTCAAAAGAAAAAGAAAATCTACAAAAAAGAAATCAATCTAAATTAATGCACTCTTTCAAAAAAAAAAAAAAATCTCATCTTTTCTGCAAAAATTCCAAGAGCAATATTAAAAGGAAACCTCAAATCTTTTTTTTTTTTTTTAAAAAAGACTCCAAAAATCAAAATCTGTGAATCCAACTCCTTATTTTTAAAACCTCAAAACAACTCAAAAATTTCAAAATCCACGAAGAATGAAACTGGTGAAACTGAGACATGATTGAAAAAGAAGATGTTAACAAGGGAGACAGACGACTTCACCCCAATCGTAAACCAGATTTGGTGAAGCTTACATTGATTCATTTTTCAAAGTTTGTAACCCAATTGGACAATTCAAAAATTGGCGACTTAAATTAACAACATTCACTTTATCCCTTTAGTCCTGGAGTAATGTGAAAACATAGTCCTGGGTGTTCCGCGTATCGTATTAAAAAAAGTCAAACAATGTTCTGCAATGATTTGCCTTCAACCTTGCATTAGATATAAGATATGTTAGCGAGTAATTTTTTTTTTTTTTTTTGGAATTTAGTAGTTGAGATTTTCAAACCAAACCTTTCAAAGGTTTCAAAGATGCTGACTTAAGCTGAGTCATTTCCACGTGGTTGGGTCTCTTTTTTCACGTAGGAACAATCTACTAAATCTTTCTCGTTGAAAATTTTTTTCCCTACTCTCATTAGTCCAAAGTCGTTTAGCAGTAACGAGGATCTCAAAATCATGCATAGCGATCCCACCGTAGCTGTCTCTAGGTAGCATTGTTATTTTTGGTTATACGTATGCCGTCAATTCAATGCATTCTATATACAAATTGACATCATGTATATAATTCTCAATATTAATCACAATTATATACCAAAACATTTATGTCTGAGATGCATCAAATTGAACATTTGCCTGTAACAACTGAAATGTGTTAAATCGAATTGAGTGGTGCGTATAACTCTGCCGTCGTCCAAAAGGCAAGTTGGCTTGAGTGCTTTGTCAGTAAGGTAGGCATTTTTGTGGACTTTCAGGAAAAGGAAAAGAGTGCTTTTTTATCTCAAACGGGGCAACAACCCATGTGGCCATCGACTTTCCAAGCTAGATGCATGTATGACCCATAAAAATTCAAGTATATTTTTGTCATGCCCACTTTTAGGTTTCTACGACTCTTATCATAATGGAAAGCAGACAAATAGTTTGCTTAATCATTCTAGGAACATTTAGACTATTTTCTATAGCATCAAAATACAAGTAAAATTGGCATGTGGACATAGAGAAAGACAGTAATCATGGATGTGACAATTAAACATTGACGAAACTGGATCGAGTCTTCAATTTTAAGTGAGGAACTTCAATTTAATTGTATTTTAATAATTTTTTTTCTCCCCCGTTTTAAAAATATCTCAGAAAAATGTATGGAGAAATCTGATAGTATTTTTTTTGAAATTAATTAAAAGAGATGCTTCAACGTTCAGGAATTTAAATATCCACATTGAAAGGTTAGATTCAAGTAGTAGGGAATTTACCAGCGAAGAGCAGTTCATGGTTTGGGACAATTCACCCCCTGGAATTAGTTCAATTCTGCAAGCGGACATGGTAGGCGTAGCCACTCCTCGTGGTGGTTAATTGAGTTATAAAATTGAAAACCACCAAAATATTAATTTTATTGTAATATTAAACCCGTAATGCTCGAATTAAATATATAAAACACATATTATTCATCATGAATTAATAAATAAATTTGTTTACTTAATAATAATGATAGTAATAATAAACTCAATTGCTCCTTAACAAACCAGCTGCAGCCGCCTCAATTCTTGATCTTAATATCTACCTGTAGAAATGTCATACTCTCGGCACCAACATAAAATCATTCGTTCTCATGTCACTTTGTTTTATTCGCCCCTCTTTGCTTTTTGAGTCCTAAATTTGTCGTTATAACTGCAGTTCCCCCCCCCCCCCCAATGCCTACTTCTCTCCAAAAATTATTTCAAGAATTAAACATTTTAAATTTTTATTTCATATTTTCATTTTGTATGTAAAAATGGAAATATTGATGCGGCCATCCCTTCAGGTAACCTCCCACGAGAATCTGACACATCTTTTGATTCAAAAAGAACCTGACCCCTTATCAAATTGTCGTTAGAAAGGCAAAAGGAAGAGCAGCCAGCAGCAGTCGGTGTGGACTGATTCCTTTTTGTCCCTCTCTCTCTCTCTCCGCTTCATTCATCAGGACTTCAGCCTCCATGTTTCGTTCCCTATAACTACCCTACTTAAGATTGCTTCTCAACTTGTACATTTACAGTGGCATTGCATGTGCCCGTGAATCACACTAACACTATGTGCTATATTGTATTGTAGTATATCCACCCTACCGTCCATTCACTCATTGTTGTGCGAGATATCAAATTATATAATCTCTTAGGATCTCATATCTACTAATAAAAAAAGTTCATAAATATTATATAAATCACAGTGCATCCCCTCTGCTCTTCAGTAGACCTCTCCCCAGTTCTTATATATATATATCTCCTCTCTCCTTTAGAATTCTTCATCCCCAAATTTCAGTGAAGACAAGTTCGCTAATTAGTTAGAGTTAGTTGTGAAAATGGGTGGAAAAGCTAAACAGGTGCGATTTTTATTTTCTTATTTCGTATGTCTTATTTTTAGTCGCGTGCATTAAAATGTCATCAATTCATATCCCGACTCTCGTTGTTCCATTCTAAATATGGTTTAAGCGATTTGGGGTCAACGGGCTTTTTGTGAATTTAACATATATTCACATCTTACTCACGCACAGGAACAGACTCAAACAGAGGTGGCTAAGCCAGAGCAGAAGACAGAAGAAAAGAAAGAGGAGAAGCCAGCGGAAGAGAAGGTGAAGGATCCAAAGCCTCCATCTCCTTTTGTGTTGTTTGTGGACCTGCATTGTGTTGGATGCACCAAGAAGATTGAGAAGTCCATCATGAAGATTAGAGGTCATTTGATGCCTAATCCCTCCCCCCCCCCCCCCTCTTCGCCCCTTTCTCTCTTCCTCGCTCCGTGTCTCTCTTTCTCCGGAAAGAGGAGAACGATTAGGCAACAACAATTGAATTGAAGTGCTTTGCTGCATGTTGTTAACAGGTGTGGAGGGAGTGGTGATGGATATGACTCAAAACCAAGTAACCATAAAAGGAATGGTGGAGCCCCAAGCAGTGTGTAACAGAATTATGAAAAAGACGAAGCGTAGAGCTAAAGTCTTATCTCCACTCCCCGAAGCTGAGGGTGAACCAATGCCACAAATTGTTACTTCACAGGTCTCCTCCTCAACCTTCATATCGTTTTTGGTACAGGCAGATTCTCAAAAGTTTTCACAAATTGAATATTTTTCTGACACGAATCTATAGCTTATAAGATGAAAAAGTAATTTTAACGTCAAATCAAGATTTTCTCTCTCTCTCTCTCTCTCTCTTTTTTTATGCTTTTGAAAAAGGCAATTTTTTAGATCAAAAGAAAATAATTGGCGTTGCCGTACAAATACAGAAGCATTAATAAAATGGAACGGTCTTTTTCTCTTATTAACACCGCTCTTGTTGCCAACGACGTCAGGTTAGTGGCCCAAACACGGTGGAGCTTAACGTGAACATGCACTGCGAGGCCTGCGCTGAGCAACTTAGGAAAAAGATACTTAAAATGAGAGGTAAGCTCCCACCTTAATTCCACATCTGTATTTATATATATATATATATATATATATATATATATATATATATATATATATTTTGATGCAATATTTATGAGTATAACAACTGTTATATTTTTTATAACATTAATTATGGATATAAATGAGTCAATTAAGCACATTTGAACTACATGGATTTAAATTAATATCTGATTGATTTGACTTGTTTTTGCTTAGGATAATTTGCGATGTAAATTGAGATTAATTAAGATTTAATGATTCTGTATTCATTAAGTAGAGTATTTTATCTCTAATTATAATTCTCTCCGTTTTTTTTGGAGGGGGGGTAATATATTTGTGGAGCTGAAGTTGAACTTGCCATGATCACTGTTCACGGATGATTTGAGCGTGTACTTTAATTGTTTTTTTCCCCTGCGTTCGAATTAATTTCAGGAGTGCAGACAGCTATAACAGAGCTGAACAAAGGGAAAGTGACAGTGACAGGGACTATGGATGCAAACAAGCTTGTGGAATACATTTATAGATGCACCAAAAAGCAAGCCCAGATCGTGCCACAACCAGAGCCTGCACCCGAGGCAGCTGGGAATCAAGAGGAGAAAAAGGGAGGAGAACAAGCAGCTCCTGCTAATGAAGAAGCAAAACCCGGAGGAGGAGACGAGAAAAGACAAGATCTAGATGCAAAGTCACCCTCAGAAGAAGCAGCCGATTGCAAGCCCAATAAAGAAGAAGAAGCTGAGGATCAAAATAATAGTAAGGATGCGGCTAGTGGTGGCAACGCCCCCGTCCCTGAGAACAAAAAAGAGGGAGGTGGTGTTGCCAAGAAAGAAGCAGGAGAAGGAGAGAACAGCAACAGCGTCATCACTGCCAATGCCATTACTATTAACGATGAGGAAAGCATGAGAAGAGTGGTGTACTACTCCCAGCACCAGCCGCTTTATTATGTATTTGAGACAATCCCACCACCTCAGCTATTCAGCGATGAGAATCCCAACGCGTGCACCATTTCATAAAATGAATGAAAGAGAATTTTTATTTTTCTTTTTCCATATAATTCAGGCTTATTACATCACATAATAAAAAATAATAAAATAAGCTTATATGATATAAAATAATAAAATTATATGTTAAATATTAATTTTCATACTTGACCATTCTTGAAAAATTAGTTGGTTCCAAAACAGTGCCAAATGTGTTGAGTTGTGCTTTCTTAATACATAATTCTCGAAGAAAAAGAAATTATAAAAAAGAAAAAGAAAAAGAAGGAAAAACTTCAAGGAGAAGGACAAAAACAAGGCTGAAGAAACGAGTAGTTGTTCAATTTGGCTTTGCCAATTCGTTCATAGTCTCGACAACCACCGTTACCCTTTCCGGGCAAATGATCACTGACCTAGTTGACATTCTTATCGACAGCGCCGCCGCGGTCATGAAGTGCTGAACAATATTTTATTTTCACAAAATTTAGAAATATATTTGAATATTTGAAACCTATGCAGCATAACAATGGACTAAATATTTTGAATGTCTTCTAACTAAAAAATAGGTTCTTGTTCATGTCATCATGGCAGCAGGCCCATGGTGCTCCCAACTATGTCGCTATGTAAGCACGTCCACACATAAATTTTCATTCCTTTAACCACCTAGTAGCAGTGGATCTAAGAATTACAACTAGTCAGAGTCAGATTACGAGTAACTAATGAAATAATATTAAAAATATTATAACACTGAAATAATATAAAAATTATTTACAATACTATTTTTCATAAAATTTTTTTGGTGGTATTTATAAAAGCCTCAAACAAGTATAATTAGCTGACACAAATTTACATATATATTAGACATGTCTAGTATATAAGAACTGGCTACAAAGCTTTATTTCAATAATTGGAATTGTTGACATCATAGCTAAAGTACTAAAAATTTATTCTGATAATTCTATATTAATATTCTTATTTAAAAAGACAAATACTGAAAAATTATCAAACATATAAAATTATCATTATCGTTATTAGTTATTAAGTAGAAAGTTTAGATATAAAGAGTGTTTATTGAACACATTAGATTTGATTTAATGACAGCAAATTGTTTAACAAAAAGTTTACAACTAAAATTACTTAGAAAATATGTTCTCAGGATGTACACATCTTGATTATGATGATGACTGATAATTTATGGTTAATACAATAATTTTAGCTTATGATATTATTTTAACATATATTATATATTCATAATTTATCTCAAATAAACACAAAACTCTTTGTGATATTTTCGTGGAAAACTGTAAAATTATAATTATATATATCTTTTTTCAAGTCTTGTATATTTCATTATAAGTAATGGTATAATATATGAAAGGAAGTGTTATAAATAAGTAACACACAATTTTTATTACTTATATTAAATTATTTATCATATTATCTTATTATGATAAAAATCACAAAAGATTATCTATTGTTGTTATGTTTACTCAAGGATTAATCTAATCAATTTTAAATTGAATTAAATGAGAGAATGTTAAAAAATTTTTAATAAATCAAATCAAATATAAGGTGACACGATTATTATGAACATAGTATATCTATTATGTTGCAATTTAAGGACAATTAATCTCTTTGGGCATTTGATGAATAAAAAAAAGAAAAAAAGCTAGGAAGTTTTTTTATACATAGTCCGTGCTCTCACTTCTAAACACACAAAAATTCTATGTAAATTCTGTGATTATGGAAACGTCAGAAGAGGTTAGTTTGTTGTTAGACAAAGTTATGGCTTTATTTTTTTGTAAATTCATATATGTGTTATTTTACGACAGAAATAGATGTTTAATAATATGAATTAACATAAAAAAAAAACTAACTTATATGTATTGAAACTATATAATAAGGAATTAATAAACTAATTTATACTCAAGAAGATACTTATTTTCATGACTAAAATAAACGTTTGATAATGATAAGTTAAGATAGAAAAAAAAACTTATATGTGTTGAAATTAAGAGATAGACACGATCAGTAGTAAGCAAAGATCCCATCTGAATATTGGATGCGTTGGCAGAAATTCGTGATGCATGCATTTTCTTTTTGTGCATTTAGCAAAAGCAAAAGCTTTACGTCAGATCCCACGCTATGGAAGTATGATGTTAGAATTGTAAAAACCTAATCAACTTCTTTCGTCGGCTAAAACAGCCCACATGGGAGCCACAATGTAATGGACAAGTGAGATGGAGATAGAAATGTGAGTGATCAGAAAAAACACAACTGCTGAGGTGTCTTTGCACTCATCCATGTCACAAAAGTACTCTAGCTAGGCTCCAGGAACAGGATTTTCTCCAATCGATGCATCTTTTCTAAACGCAATAAAGATCATAAAAACTGATCAGCCACATGGCCATCACGAGTCGTAAAGCATGAACAATGACAAGTCTTCAGCAAAATGGAAATAAAGAAGAACGAACTTTAAGATAAGGGCACTATCTAGATTATTCGGTTTAATATACCAGGATTTGCCGACAAAAATATTCATCCATTAAAGACTAACAGGAATATTCCTTAGAGGTCTTCCATGAAGATGAAGTGATATAAATGGACCAATTGTACTTCGAAGTTCTACGACAAGAACAAGATTATTTCATGGTTGTCGGATGCTAGCTTGATCGGAAGATTATATTTTAGCCCAGATGGCCAACATGCAAATTATTCTGGCCGGCGGGAATGTGGAGGCGCAGTTCGTGGAGATGATGGTCCCTCTCTATTCCAATGGTTGTGAAAAGAAAGTCAAGAAGGCTTTGTGTCATCTCAAAGGTACGTATATTTACTAATGGGTGCTGCAAATATGTCGCCTTTGGTGCTGTAGTAGCTACAGTTACTGTAGCCACTGGTGCCTTTGCCATTGGTACTGTATGGTGCTATACAAGAGGAGCATTTTCCTAGACTAGCATCCATGTCTGAACATCTATTTTTTTTTTTAAAACATTCTCACTAGAAACATGGCAGGTAATAAAGTTTCCAACTGAACCATCCTAATTTCTCACCAATCAATATACTACTTGTTGTGGGATCACTGGGGGAGCCACGCTGTTGAAAGTGGGGACAAATGAACTTATTGAAAATTAGAATTTGGTAAGATTTTATTATTATTTTACATATATGGCCCAACTTCCAAAAATTCTTGCTTCCTATTACCGTCTAGGAGGTTATCTAAATCTTGGGATACAAATATAAGATAAAATTTTAGGTTTACTAGTAAGTATACATGTTTTTGTTTTCTTTTCATAAGATATATATATATATGTTTTTGTTCTAATTTTTAAGTTTAACCATACGGCAGGAATTTACTCGGTAAACGTAGATTACAATCAACAGAAGGTGACGGTGTGGGGAATATGTAACAAATACGATGTGTTGGCAATCGTAAAGAGCAAGAGAAGAGAAGCTCGCTTTTGGAACCCAGAAGACAGCATTCATCAAGTTCAAATGGAAGAACCAGTTCCTGCAGATGAGTCCCCCAAGGACAACAATAACAACAACAACAACCACTACTACTGCTACTCCGACGACTCCCAACATAGACATTCATTGACTCGGATGAAGACTCGCTCTCTTAGTCTAAGATGGAGTATTTGGAATTGCAAATGGAATGCATGGAAAAACAAGTTCACTAGATCTAATTCCTTCTAATTATCAAAAGGCGTGATGATTCAGACAGAAAAAAACTGCTCGCCTGGGCATTTAACAACTTAAATTTTGACATGCACAGCCGCAGCTGGTCGGCTACTTACATATTTCCCTTGTCAATATTGAACCTTGCAATAAAATGTTGCCAGTAGTATTGTTGTTTATTCAAGCAAGTCAGTTTCTTTTACGACTTTTTTTTTTTATTTTTCTAGCCACTTTCATTGTTTCTCATCCTTATTTGTTTTCATCAGTTCACCATTTTTGAACAAGATTCATTAGACTCGGAAAGTTTTCAATGGCCATAGTTTAGATTTAAAGGGAACTTTTATATCAAAAAAGAGAAAAAAGGAAAAATATTATATTTTTCAGTTGTGTTAACTTTTTTATTTTTGTTAAATTTGAAATTTTCCTTCTTGCTTGTGCCGTTCTCGTTGCTGTTACTGCTGTTGTTGGTTTTACCAACCCGTCAACATGATCTTAACAAGTATCAAATATCAATCAGTGCGTTGCCGTCAAGGCAATAGGAGTTTGGTACGTATTTTTCATTTCCAACTGTGATTAGGTTACAGATGTGGTGGCATCTCCCGGTTTCATTTTTCATTTCCAATTTAAATATTTGAATTGTTTTTGAAACGCCAGTTTACCTAAAAAGTTTCAAACCAGTGTTAAAAAAAAATATGTTTCAGCTAATTTAATTCAAGGTTTATTAATTAAAACCAACGATACAAATATCATTACTTAATCTTTCATATAGACATTAAAACTTCTATCAACAAAAATACAATTAGATTTTACAAAAGCATTTTTTATTTTGGTCAAATGGATATGTATGCTTTAAAGAAGTCATTTGTTTTTTTTTTTGTCTTTTTTTTCGAAAAGTGAAAATTTCATTGCTAAAATAATAAAAGAATACAAGATGCCACAAAAAATGACACAGACATACAATAAGGCAGTGGATCACAAGGTCCATCTCCAGCCACTCTACTCAATCAAGCAGAGTCTTCAATCAATAGATTTCTATTGTTGGCAACCGCAAAGAAAATACAAAAAACAACAAAAACTATGCAAACAACCTCAAAAGCCTAAATGTATCATATGAATAAAATTAGAGGGAGTTATATGGTTCTGTAAGAAAGAATTAACTACTTCAAAACAGAGAATTCCAATTAAGATTCTTTATTTTTATTTTTAGAAATATGCAGTGTTCTAGACCATAGCTTATTTGCCATTCGCTTCTTTTGAATAGGTAGAACTTTTTTTTTTTCCCTATTTTCCACTTAAAATTAAATATTTTGTATTACTGATAAGATAGAAACTTTTTTTTTTTTATACCTTTGTTTTTCTTATTTTTCATATAACATTGAATATCTTGGTATTTCTCAAAAGATCAAAACTTTTTTCCCTTTTCTTTTGTTCTCTTAATTTTTCTTTATAATATTAAATATTTTGATTTTTTTTTTAGTCTCATAAGTTTAGGGTGATAAAAATTGCATTAAGATTTTTTTTTTATTCCCAACATATATTATACATTTTATAAATGTCACATGTCGCGAGTATATCAACCAATATATCTGACAGTATAACCGATTTAATGATTAAAATTATTTAGCCCAATATTTCAGGTTATGATGAAGTAAAAAGAGCATATATTATTACAAGTAACATTATTCTTGTCAATCAATTGCATAGCTAGTGTCCAGCAGGGAGGTGAATGAGTGCTATTTGGCGAAAGGTGCAAACACCCGCGGTGATGATTTGGCTAAGTGCTTGGTAGGTGGCCTTCCATTAGATGACATTTATCATGGCATGCATGGATTCAACTAATAAATGGATACATCCAACGATAAGTGAATGCATTTAGCACAAAACTCTTGGATACTAGCAGTACGTAGGATACGACCAGTTTATGATTGGATACATCAAGTTAAGTCAATCAGTGGATGCATGCCACAGGACTCATCACTAAGTTGCATGATACCCACTTTTGGCCTTTTGGTTGTCATCTCTCATCTTTTGGTGTCGTTCTTGCCACTTTGCTTCCCAATCTATCCCTTCTGTAATTTGCTTCCCACTCAAAGTGAAGTTCTTGGAGTATACTCCATAACTAAGCAACACAGGTCGCGCTAAATCCAATGTTGTGCACCATAACATCAAGTCAGGAGTCATCATGATCATGGTAGAAGTTGTTGATTTTCATGAAAAGATGCACACGAAAGTAAATTTTGATTGGGAAGCTAGAGCCTGGAGAATTATTTTGAGTGGAAGCCTATAATAGAAAATCGAAAAATATGTTCCACTAAACTTAAGATGAAGAGTCTTGTATTGCAATGGTAAAAGATATTAAAGAGCAACGTGGGCAACAAGGCAAGCCAAAAATTAATACTTGGAAGCATATAAATGTAAAGTTGTAAAAAAAAAAATTTACTTGTTGATTATGCAATGAAGCTGTATAAGAAAATACAGTCGTTAAAGCACTAGGGTATGTTTGTTAAGGAGCATACTACAACCTTCAATAATATATCCATCAAAGCTGCTTTGAATGATACTAATGAACAATTGACTTTTCATTATCATGGTGGTTGGAACCAATTCATTATAGATGGAAGGGAAGTTGTCCATTTGTCTAATCTTGAAGATGTTCAGCAACATACTTCAATTGCGTTAGGAAAGCTACACACAAAGCACCAAGGATAGTATTGAGAATGTTGCCAACACTAACAAGAGTGAAGAAGAAAAAAGTTTGGCATAATTTAACACCAAAATCAGTTTTGATTAAAGTATTTTTAGAGTTGTTAGCCGTTCATAAACTTGATGTTTGAGGTGAGAGGGAAACATTATTCTTATACTTATCCATAATGAACGGTGGCATTAGTTGAGCTTATAGATGAAGAGGTGATGCTAAAAGAGTTGTGTACGATGAATATATCGATGAAAAAGGGGACATTGATGTGTAGGAGAACATTGATATGTACCCTATCAACGGAATGTCCCTCGTGGTATGAAGAGTAATGACTATTATTACGAAGAATGAAAAGGAGATAGGTGAAAAAGAAGAACAAACATTGATTGTTGTGATTGTGTTGTTGACTTTGGATCGATCTCTTACAGGATATAACTAAGATTCTAGTTTAGTTCGGTCTGCTTTCTTTTTCATAAAACTTAGAACAATTTATTAATGTCGGAAAGAAAGATAAACAATTTGAGCAATGCAAACTTTTTAAAAAATGTGAAATTGATTGATGTGAATCGAGTTTACGAAAATTAACTTATTGCATTGAAAAACCATCGGAACATTTATCCTGGCGTCATCGATTGAGCATTTAAACCAAGTGATTTTCTTAAAGCAAAATTCAAATGAAGGGAGAGAGGGCCGAAAATTGTAAATTGATAATATTGACAATAATGTTCTTTGCAGTTGTCAATTAATGAGATATGATGTAAAAATACGGTATTTAATTTAAGTACCTGAAGTTGACATTCATGACCCGAAGTACTTGGTTCAAATCCATAGCTGTGCCGCTTAAATTGTTTTGTCCGATTTGTCAGTAACGATATTCATTGTGCATTTGAAGATTACTAAAACCATTACGAGAAAAAAATACCGTAGGGTCATTAAGGATGCATAAGAATCAGTACAACAACAATAATGCATAAGAAGGTTGTACTAGACCACCTAGAAAATCTAGTTCATGTTATTTCCCTTTTCCTTGATTTTTGTTTTTGAGAATTCCAAGGTTGCCAAATATCTCTACTCCAAGCTTTGTAGCATTTCATGTGCGTGACGATTGTGCTAGCAGCAGGGACAATCTGTTGGAGAAGAGCCACGAGGATGTCTTCAAAATCGTTGACCCCACCATCACCATTGCTGCCGCGCGATGGGTTAAAGATTTTGTGGCTCACAGGAATCAAACAGCAAAGAAGTTGTATGATACGACCCTTCTCCTAAATTCTGATGGAAGCAATTCCACGACTACTTGTGTTGGCAACACTTGCATTATTGCAGCAGATGAAGACAAGAATGAGGTTTTGACTATCGGCAACAAGACAAAGGGACGATTTATCATAATGCTCAAGTTGCCAGTAGACCTCAAGTAGCCTAAAGTTTAGTTCAACAACAACGTCCTAGAGTTGGCTGTCCAAAAGGACACCCTATATCGAGCATTTGACCAAGCAACAATGGGTCGATAATCAGCCAACAAAGTAGTTCAAAAAGGCAACCTTATGCAAGCCAAGTTGGTTCATGAATAGGATATTCTCCAGAAAAAGCTTAAGAAGATTCAAGGATCAAAAATGCATATTCAGGTCACTGAGTTGTTGGGTGCATTTAAGCCTAATGTTAATCCTAAGAGACCAAAGATTCATTATGCATGTTGAAAGGCATTGGCGCGAACTCTGCAAATCTTGATTTCTAAAGATCATACGGCTTGCCATCCGTTAGTGGGCGTATTGGGACTATGGGCTTGAAAAATTTTGTGATACTAGTAGACAAATGTGAAGATTGGGACGCTAAAGGCTTGAGGTAGAGTGAGTTTTATAATATGTAATTCTATGGTAGAAATATATGTACTGCCCACAATGACTAAAATTTAGAGTTTCTATTTTGTCTTTCAATTCTTCATATAACATCAATTGATAACCATGATAACTTCAAAGATAATATTGAGTTTGATTTGGAGGTCAAATATGCTTTCACCCTATTCCAAAGTTCATATTCTTTAATGTGTGTTTTTGGGGTGGGGCTTGTGGGTTGTTGCGTTGTGACTCCTTTTTCGCCAGATTATGTTAGGTACCTTTATTAAATTTTCTTTCTAATAAAATCTCTCCATTTACCTAAAATTAAGTTCATAATGTGCATCTAAGTTTAAGCTCTCAAGGTGGTATTCGGCAAACTAATTATGTGTGGAAGATAGACGAGATTCAAAATATCTGGCATGTCCCGCAACTTTGACAAAATGGACCAGCGTTCAGTTCCTAAAATATAAATGATTAAAGTATTTATCATATTAGAGTATTTAAATCAAAGATTTTCCCGAAGTAAAATTAAAACGAATGGAGCAGGATTAACCTTGGATTTTTTTTTTTTTTTCCCAATTTGCCAAACCCTTGTGTCATTGGTTTGGTTCTTATTGATCCATTTTTCATTAGTTTAATTCTCAAAGCACGAACCTTAGCTAGAAAAAAGAAATAGAAAACTATTAAACATTGTTATTAATTTAGAAATAAAAATGTTTAAACTTATTTAGAAACATTGTTAGGGCATTAATTCAAATAGCAGCTCTATTTTATCTCCCTTAGCTGTTTCTGTTCGATTCTCGTCTGTTACAAGTCCAATTCTAGTGGTACCAACCACAACATCGCAACTGAAAGCCGATGACATTTGATTTTGATTAATTTTATTTTTTCAATTTTCAATTTTCAATTTTAATTAAGACCTGTTTGGTACTTTATTTTCATTTTATTGTGTTTTTTCAATAAAAACTTAAACTTATTTTGTAATGTTGTTACAACTCAAAACTGGTCACTTAGCGTCGACTGTAGGTTTCAAATTGGAAGCACCTAAGATCAGGTGAAAAATAACGACAAAGTTGGAAGAAGTAGTGGACCGCAAAAATCAAATTAAAAGTCAGCAAACGATTTACAAAAGACATTGACTAGAAAATTGAATGAACCTTAACGGCGTTCTCTCTTCTCCCTTCTCCCTTCTCCCTTCTGCAAGCATAGATGGAACACAATGGCTACTCAATTGTTTGCCTAGTCAAAATGGCACGATCCTATCATTCAGTGGCATTGCAGAGAGAAATAAATGAAGAGCGATGAAGACGTGTGCTAAATATGAAAATTGATCCATGTCCCTTCATTCTCAAAATCAATAATGTCATTTCCACGTGGCCATACAACATCAATCCAGGTATGGATGGAAAAAGTACTTAGTCACCAAGTATCACATAAAAAGGTCAACATACAACTCTCATAATAATAATAATAATAATAATAATAATAATAATAATAATAATAATAATAGTAATAATGGGATCCAACTCATTTGAATAACCATTAATGGCAGCAATAGGATCCGGGTTAGTGTGTAGGAATTCCTAATGCTGTGACATTTCAACTGAGGCTATTGAAGTTTAGAATCAACAACACGTAATCGAATTCAAGCACCACACGTCTTTTTTTTTTTTTTTTTTAATGTATTTTCTCTTTTGATCTTCTACCTTGTACACTTGAGGATCCAACCTATGAGTTTTCTTACAAAAAAGTCTCATTATTTTCTCTTTGCTTAGTTAAAGTTTTGCGTTTCCTTTCAAGGAATTTCTTATTCGCCCACTTTCCCACTTTCCCCCCTTACGTGCATGTAGCCTTTTTAGGATGGCCTTCCTAAAAATAGGCGCATGTAGGCTCCTAAGAGCAAGAGAATTTCCTACATTGGCCAATTGCCTTATGGTGTCTTGAGCCCGCCTGATGTCGATAAAGTTTTATCCTTTTGCAACTATTGTGCAAATGCGACTTGAGCTTATGCTTTCTCTTTGTCTCTCAACCAGTGACCATGGTCGATTACCTGCTTATCCTCGCACGATCAGCTATGGAGCATAAATCTTCGTTTCCCAGTTTCTCCAGGCTTCCCTTTGATTTTTCGAGCTTGCGTCCTTCCTAAAGTGCTCACACATCCCGTAACGACCGAAGCGGTAGCCTGTGAGCCAAGCCTTGGGTTGCACAAGGAATCAGTTGTGGGGTTACGACTAGGGGATAGTTAAATTGCTCATTCTTTGGACGACTGACTACTTTCCTAGCGTCCTTACCGAGTGAATCCTGCAATCACAAAGAAACCCCTCTAGGATCAATCATGCTTTGTCTCAAGAACCATTCCGCCTCAACAGCTTCTTAATGTGAAAATTCATTGGGTTGGTGAAGACTGCGTAGTTCGATTACAAGATTACTTGGTGATTGAAATTTTAATACTGTGCTAAGAATCATCTCACTTAAAAATGTAAATTATTAAATAAAATTTGACATATAAATTATATATTATATCTCTGAAAGTATAAATTCTTCGACGACTTTAACCAACAAATGTTAATTAAGAATCATTTGGATATGAATAGTTACCAGTTTGGGAAGCCGTTTACAATTGTGCTGCAAATGATCTGAGATAACTCATTGTTACAAAGAATTTCATGACTGCAAAAGAGGAATACATAAGGCATGGAACGAGGAGAGAGATTGAGGAGGTGTAAGAGTGAGAGAGAAATAATCACAAGGAGTTGAGTCTAGTCTAAATTGAGTCCTCAGTTTGCTCGTCAGAAGTAAGGGTTGGTATTTAACCAACAAACTGACGACAGTGCCACAATGAAACCCTAAAAAACATGGCTCGACAATTTAAAACATATGGACTTGCTCTGACAAGTTCAAACTGTCACTGATCCACTGGTAAACTTATCATCTTGCTCCTTAAAAGCCTCACTTCAACCTATAATCAGGCGAACTAACAAGAATTTCACATTGGCTTTCTTAGAAACATTACCAAATTTATGTTAACAAATTGAATGTTACCGATTAATGTTAAAAAAAAATAAAATAAAATGATTAGTAAACCACTAATGAACTGGTGAACTTATATCCCAATACAATTATTAAATTAATTATAATAAATTCTGTTTTTATAATAAAATAAAATTAAACTGCATTTTATCAAAATATTAATAACAAATAAATTTCAAAAATTTTACTTAATTAAAAAAATAATAAAAAATAAATAAATTTTATATTATATTATATATATAAAAATATGAGATTTTAGTGTATATATTAGATATAATAAATAAAATTTTAAAAAAAATTTAATAAAAAAAATTATTTTATAGGAATAAATATATTTTAATTAAATTAATTAAATTTTTATTATTATAATAAAATATAATTAAATAAAATTTTATCAAAATTTTAATATCAAATAAAAAATAATAAATTTACTTAATTAAAAAATATTAAATTTTTAAATTTAATTAATAAACATATTTTTATAATTTTTTTTAAATAAAAAATTATTAATAATAAAAAAATAAAATTTATTTTATTTATTTATTATTATTTAATATTATTAATTATTAATTTATATCAATAAATATTTATTATTAATAAATTAAAAAATATTTTTATTATTTAATTAAATTAATTTTTTTTTTAATTAAATATTTAAATTTTTTATTTTTATATTTTATCAATACAAATAAAATATTTTTAATATTAATTTTTTTATATTATTTATTTTTTTTTAAATTAAATTTAACATATAATTAAATAAAAAAATTAAAAAATAAAAATATTTTAAATATAAAAAAATTTATTTTAATAAATTATTAATATAATTTAAGAAATTACTTATTTTATAAAAAAAAATGAAAAAAAAAATTAATAACATATTTTTTTATCCAATAATTTTAATTATATGAAAGTTTAAAATAATATATTTTAATATCTTTCTTAAGTTGAATAGTGTGTTTGATAAACATAATTTAATACACTTAACAAAATATCTTTTATTAAAAAATATACGTTATGGAATAATTTTTTTTTATTATCTTATCAAATAAATATTTTAAATTTTTATACGTTGACTAGCTTTAGAAAATAAAATATTACATTTAAAAAAAAAAAAAAAAAAAAAAAAAAAGAAGGCGATACAACGCCCCCGGGCTGAGAGAGTCCGTGTACGACCAACCTTTTCTTCTTTTTCCTTCCTTCCAAAAAGCTCAGTCAGTCTCCTTTGCCCCTTATACTGCCATCCAATTTCTCTCTCTCAGCCTAATCCTTGTTAAGTTTCTTCGTTCTGGTAAGAGATTTTTATTTATTATTATTTTTAATTATTATTACTTTTTTTTAAACTGTTTTCATTTATCTTTATCATAATCTTCCTCAACTTCTTCTTCTTCTTCTTCTTCTTATTTATTTATTTATTTATTCTTCTGTAAAAAAGGACAACAATAATTCGAAGGATCATCGCTTCAAAGAGATTTTCTTTTTTCTTTTTTTTTTTAAATTCCTGCGAATTTTTTGTTCCTTTTCTTTTCTTACTTCCTCTAGATTGTTTTCCTGTCGCGGGATTGTTTATTTTCAATACCGAATTTTTGTGGGTTTTTATCAGCTGACTTTTGTTTTTTTTTTTTTTTTGGGTTTGTTAAAACCCAATTGATTTGAGTTGAATTGAATTGATAGGACGACGAAGATGATGGGTTACGGGTACTACGGAAATGGAGGATCATCTGCATCCTTATCCTCGTATTCATCTTCGAATTTATCAGCCTTAGCAGCTCCTTTTTCCGTTGATCGGACTTCAATGACCCATTTGGATGTGGCGGATTCCACTGAATCGTTTTATGCCACTGTTTCCAACAACCCCTCTTTGCACAATTGGCTTCAGCCTCACCCTCCAGTTTCCGGAGCTGATTTCTTCTCTGTATCACCTACTTGTGGTGCATATGGGTACTCACCCTCCACTCCCCTTCTGCCTCCGGTTCCTTATAACCCACTTGCTTCTTCTTCAACTGATGCTATTTCGTGTGGCCAAAGCCTTTCTGGTCCCGTTGATGCAAAACTATGTTGCCCATCTTATGCTTCGCCCCCAGTTGTTGGGGATGGCCCCTATGCGGTTCCTTACCATTTTGGGTATGATTTGTTGTCTTCTAGATCATCAGTTGGATCCACTTATAACGATTACTCTCAAAGTGTGTCCGCTTTGGCGGCCAATTTGAGTACCGCGTGGCGGGGATCAGAAGATTGTCAACACGGTCAACTTGATGGGAGCTTCTCTCCGAAGGAGAGTTATGGGGATCATGGTACTTCTTCACCTTTTTAACCTTCTTATTGAATCCACTGTAGATTTTTTTTTTTTTGGTCCTATTTTCTTTTGCTTAACGAGTAGTTATTTATTGGGTTCTCTTTGTTAATCTTACTTTCTCGTATGTTGATTGTGTTCTCTTAGTTGCACTGACTGTTTAGAGAGTTTGATTGTTTAAGAAATGTTTTATGCACATGTCAATTTGTCCATGTGAATCTTTAATTATTTTTTGCATAGCAACTAACATGTTCTTTTCGTTGCTAATGACACACACACACACACACACAAAAGAAAGGTAGAATTTTTTTGTCAGCATTATAGATTCATGTAATCAGTATGCCAGTGAGTTATAGCTTTCAGTTCATTTCTTGTTAATGTAATCAATACTGTTTAGGAACAAGTGCTGCCTAGGAACTATAAAAGAAAAAGAAAAAAAAAAGTTTGGTGGCAAACTAAATGTGAAGACTGTTTGGTCGAGTGAAGTGTGGGATGTATTTCTAACTTGTTCAAAAATGATTTACTTGAATTCGATCTGCAGAGTCTCTTTAAAAAGCTTTAGGTTACGAAGCACTGAGTTTACAGGAGATAAAATTTCTCTTTAAAACACTTCAATCTCTATCTGTAGGAGTGACTTTATGCCTGTTTCATAGTGTGCAGTCTAATTCACTTGATCCATTCATTAATGGGTATACTGGCATGATTACTGGCATGTGACTTTTTCTTTTCATTTTGGATGGAACTTGTTGACTGATTCTTGATGGGCTACCGTCTGCAGGACTTTATGCATCTGAGGGGATGACCAATTATGAAAATGCTCCCTGTGGAATTGATGTGGTTGCTAGACAAAAACATTTCGAGTCTGCAAGGACAGGACAGTTGGATTCTGAAAACCTTTTGGTTGAAAATCCCAGGTTAATGCCTACTGACTATCCAATGATTTCAAACTTGGAATCCACTTCAGTATCTCCACAAGCATATCCTCAGGTGCAATTAGAGGGAGTAAATTCCAAGAAACAGCAAATGCTGAGTGGTACACCACATGAAAGATGCTCAACAAGTTCTGATACTACTTCAGAAGATGGTACATGTGCTGTAAAGTCTCCTGCTGTTATCATAAGCTATCCACGTCCTGATATGTGTTCATTCACAAATAATACTGGCAATGATGGACTAGATGAAGGTTTTGTTGGCCCTAATCCCTCAACAGTGAAAGAACCTCATCCTTGTATAAGCTCCAAAGGCAAACTTTGCTTTGATGCTATTCATGTTGGGCAGCCTGAGCTGGAACAAAATGATAAACTGTTTGCAGCAATTGCTTCAAGCCAAAATGAAAAACTGCCTTGCAACAAAAATATCTACAATGATGACTTGGATCCTGTATTTGCAGAAAAGCAGAGTACTCAGTCACCTCATATCAGTCCATATGGCTTCAATTTAACTGTTAGAAAAGAAGCCATCAATGCTGTGGAGAATTTTGCTGAGGGTGTCGATTACTTCAACCCTGTTGTGGACTCACCATGCTGGAAAGGAGCTTCATTATCTGGTTTATATCCATTTGAATTTTCTGAAGTACCCTCTCCACAAAATTTGGACAAGCTAGATTCAATTAAAGCCTTCTCTGGCAAAGCAAATGGAAATGCAGTACATCATGACAAAGGGACTTGGGGAATTTTTTCAGTTCCTTCACTAATGCCTGCCACTGGTGATGCAGTGTCAGAAGCAGTTAATGATGCCGTAAAATCTGCATCTCTTCATACAACATTTAGCTATTGCCATGGGGTTCAAGTTTCTGATGATGCTAATGAACCAAGGAAAGATAACACAGAATCTAACAAATCACTTGACAATCATGATCACATGCCTCTTGGGACTGAGCAACAAGGGCTTGAAGAATGCAAGTATATGCCAAGAATTTGTGCACCATATGCTGGTGCTGAGATGAAGACCAATGATGACCCGAATGATAGATCATCCCATTTGACATTTCCTACCACAGAAGGTGTTGTACATTCACCACCTTCATCTGAAGAAGATGCTACTTCTAAGCACACAGAATTACATCGTGGTGCATCAATGTCGAAGGTTCGAATGATGGTTGATGGAATGCGTAGTCTATCAGAATTGTTTCGGTTCCAGTGTCTAAATGATACATCTGAGTTGGAGGTAGAAGACATGGAGGCTCTTAAAGATGTGATCTACAATCTTGGTTCATGTCTGCTAAAAGATAAGGAAAGCATGGAGGCTCTCAAAGATGTGATTAACAATCTTGGTTCATGTATGCTAAAAGATAAAGAAAGATTGACTTCAGAAAAAGGCTCATTGATAACTAGGAGAACAGCTTCCGTTTTCCATGGAGAGTTATCTAAGCTTGAGGAGGTATTTTATTGTTCATTATGAGTGTATGATTTATTTGCTTGCAGGTAAACGCCATATGTTCATTTAAAGGCAGGAATTGAAGATTGCCTAAAACAGATATCAATAAATCATTTGGTTGACAATATTTGAAATTAAAATTTGAACAGGCATTTTGCAGCAAGATTTCTGAGGACAAGTGAAACTAATAATTATCTTTAAAAGTACCATCCGATTCTTTTTACCTATGCTTGACTAATGAGACACAGTTTGAGAAGTGTCTTCTTTCAAACTTGACAACAAACACATGCAAATTGTCCTAGTGACAAGAAAGTAGTGCATCAAATAAGGATTCTTGAAGCCTCTTTAGAGAGTATAGAAATCAAGCTGATTGTTTTCATAGAAAGTGCCCAACTGCTTTCATATATACTCATGTCCCATCATGAGCCACCAAATTGGAAAAGGTTTTCCTTTGAAAGTGCATGATAAATACAATCAGCAAGAACATGTTCAATTGGAAAATCTGTACCAACAGTGCTCATGACATGAGCTAACAGACTCCAGAATATCTTGAAATCAGATGGTCTTGGATGTCTAAGATTCAGCTTTTAATTTAGTTTTCCACACAAATGAGACCATAAAATTTATCTCTTTTGTTGGTGGGTGAGTTTTTGGGGATTGGTGCATTCTATATTTAAACAATTGCAACATGGAAAGGTCATGTAATGGATGTTTGCCCTTATGAATCTTGCATAGTTATTTTTAGCATTTTTAACTGTGCTGCATCATACTTTTCAGGATACGAATGAGATTAGGCCTCAGTTGTCTAAAGAATCTGCTGTCAACTTACAGAGTCCACTGGAGTGTCAGCATATCCAAAAGGATGATGATAATTTTATTTCTAATAGAAAAGATGAAAAGACGTTCAATTTCAACCCTGTGAGGGTTGGTGCAGACACAGGGAATGTTGATAGCATGACCCAGGTACTTTCTTGGATGTAATGACTTAATGTGTGAAGCTGCAACGTATTTGAGTTTTTTCCTTTATACCAAGTATAGAAAAACAGCAAAACTGAGCTGAATATCTTGGTTATGAATTTGGAGCTGCAGGCTATTAAGAAAATTCTTACTGAGAATTTTCATGTTGAAGAAGATTCCTCGCCACAAGTTCATTTGTATAAGAATCTATGGCTTGAGGCAGAAGCTTCACTGTGTTCAGTTAACTATATGGCTCGCTTTAATCGAATGAAGATTGAGATGGAGAAAAGCAAGTCACAAAAAGCATTTGGTAACTTTCTGTCAAATAATTCACTTTGTTAACCCCAAAAAACAGGTTTCTATCACACAGCTCACCAAGATTAGCTTGCTTACTGAATCTAATGCTCATTGTCTTCAGATCATTATTTGGCTTCTCCAGTTCTACCAGAAAAACCTAAATTTGGGGGCTGCATGGTTGGCACTTCGGCAGCAGCAACTGACAGCCAAATCACTGGTGTGTCATTTCCAGATTTGTCTACCTTGAGCACAAAGAGCAATGTAGATGATGTTATGACCAGATTTCATATCTTAAAATCACGAGATGACCACTCCAGTTCTGTGAATACCCCAGCTGTGGAGAAACTGCCAAGTTCTGAAATATCTCCAGATGTAGACAATGTTGACAAATCAGTGCAGAAAGTGAAAGTTAGTTCAAAGCTGCCCGTATCCATCCAAGATTCTCCCCTGTCAGGTAAAACCAGTCCCGCTGATGATCTTGGAACTTCTGTAGAGGCTGAAATCCATGTCCCGAAAACCCAGGATGAGAAATCAGTTTCCATAGGTATGGAAGGGCACCAGACTGATTTGCAAGATGCAGCTGCCAAATCTATTGGAGAGGGATCAAGCATCCACGAGTTTCATCTATTTGTCAAAGATAATCCTGAATTTGAGTCTTCCATTATAGATAGGCTTGGATATCAACCTCATGCACGTTGGTATGATAATTCTACCTCAGACTGGGAACACATATTGAAGGAGGAGCTTGCGGGTCAGAAATGTTGAGGCCTGGCTGGCTTCTCAATGTTCCCAAAATGTGGGTAAGGCCTTTTCTTTTCTTCCTTCCTTCCTTCCCTTTTTTTTTTTTTTTCAATATAACACATGAACAGAAGCGGGGAACCCATGGCATAGGAGCCATTAGAACTTTGCATAGTCAGTAGTTGTTCGGAGTAACTAGCCAGTAGCAGTGATAAAGATGCTCAGCACATAGAGGAGATGGGCAAGTCTATATTCTTGTCAGGAGGTGACGAAAAAATTCTTGATTGAGCTGGTATACATGGAAAACAAAAATAGGATCCCTCTGTCTACTCTAGCTTGGTGCTTATACATTTCCCTGAGTTTAGCCTTCTGTAACTTTGGGGGCGCAAGGGTTCATTTTCCTGCAGATATGGAAATGATATCGGCCACTTTCTTGCAGCTTTTGTCACGCCCTTCCTTTCGCTTGACTTTCGTGCTGATACCGTTCGCATTGGCCCTTCCTTGCTTCATTCTATTACTCTTATGCTTCTATCTACAAGAATCTCCTCTTCCCAGGGGCTGGACACTCCAGGCTTTTACCTTGGAATCAAACGCTTGTTGCTATTTCAGATGTGTAAAACGTTTCTGTACTTTTTTTTTAAAATTATTATCTCGTCAGAATTAGGAACTGTTTCGTTTGAGTTGCCGAATCTCTTATGCTTTAATATCTTGAATATTTATAGTTAATGTCATTTTGTACATCTTCTCTGTATATGATGGTTGATTGTCTTATCTTGTGTTTTCTTGTTCATTGTTATGCGATGATCGTGACGCGGATTCCATTGCTGCGGCAGCAGCAGCAGCAGCAGCAGCTCCGGGAGGAATCATCATTGCGGTCTACGGGTTTTGAAAAACCATCTAACCTGTTATAAAAATGCCCAACCCAAGGTGTCAGAACTCACGCCACTGAAAATGAGGAAAGATTAATGGTTTATTTTCTGTTGTTTAATCTTTTGAAAATCCCTTGCTTACGTGCAAACAAAAAACAACACAAACCAAACCTTTCAAAATACGCAAGCCCCACTCACTTCCTCACGCCATTGACAACAACAAGGCTACCATTCAACTGCTGAGCCCCTTTTCTTAAAGATTCTCTGCACAATCTCTCCATTACCACTCTCAGATTTCAAATCTTGTAATTGTCATAAATCCTAAAATATTTGAATTTATAATAAGTTCAACAATCCAATCAACCGGTCTTCGACGAGCTTTTAACGAGTAAATAACACGAGAATATATCAAATCGTAGACGAGTTGTTCACGAATATAAAATAATTAAAAAAAAATCTTAGTCAAATTTTGTTTATTAAATGAATTTTAACATCGGATTCAAATCAAATAATTATTAAAACCTAACATTTATTGGTGAATTTAAATTTATAAATATTATAATAATATTAAGTTAAATTAATAAAATTCAATAAATAAAATAGTCAAATTGTCAAGTGATAAATATAAATAAGAGAGTGAACTAAATTCTAATAAAATGTCGAACAACTCTTTTAAATCTCACGTCCATATTTTTTTTATTTTAGAAATATTAGGTTTTTGCATTTTATTCCTTAAAAACGTGAGGTTTTTCTATTTTTTTTTTTTAACAAAACTCGATCGGACTTTGAGACACCGAACTTTAGTAAATGTATCAATTCATTTATACTCCTACCTTTTAGTCTAAGGGATGGCTTCAAAAAAAAGAAAAAAAAGGAAATGTAACCATATTGTCTATGAAAAGGCCGTGATTCCGTACTATACCTAATGGAGGATGCGCATTTGACTCCGGGGATACTAAAAATTATAGAACTCCAAGGCTCCGGTAATTTGTAAACATGTTGTTAGCTGGCCCTAAATTCACCGCTACCCCGGCGAAGTAAGCTAGATACGGGAGTAATATAAAATTAATAGAAAATATTAACTTAATTATATTTTATTTAATTTCAATAAATAAATAAAATTAAATAAAACAATTATTTTATTATATCTAATCATATTACCTAATAAATATTATTATTTAATAGTACACATTCTTTATATCGGAGTTCAACGCACGCCGCCCAAGTTCCCCTTGGCCACACGCGAGCCTCCGCCGTTCAAGAACCGTACAAAGGAGTTTGCATTTATTTCTCTCAAAACCACAACGAATAATGGAGCTTCATTCTTATGGTTTGGTACACTAAAACATCGACTTTCGTGCATACCCACAACACATGTAGACCGAGTTTTTTCTTCAAGGTTGGCTTTTTATCCAACCTTCGGCGTTCTTTACAAGTAATAATATTAAATTAATGGGAAATATTTTATAGAAAATAATAATAATATTATTATTATTATTAGTAGTGGGACGAAAGATGCATGGAGTGTAGGCCACGCTTATCTGAAGAAAAGGACAATGGTTGCTTCTTGGGATTTGCTCATGCTGGGTATGATTGCATCTTATCTTTAATATTCACACGCATGGGCGCACTCATAGATAAATGGGGCAATTTTCAAACACGTGTTCTGTATAATGATCAATTTATTTTTTTTCTATTCCATAAATTTCCTTCTCATCTTTCCATTGATTTTAGGAGAGTCGTCCTACTATAAGTTATATAATAAAAAATATATTTTATATATCTTATAAATTACTTCTCTCCAGCCCCTTATTTAAATAATAATAGTATTATTATTTTTGTATTTAAATAATAAATTCAAGACAAATGAAAATTCCATGAATACTTAGGTTATTTAAAATATTTGATGGAAATATAACAATTCAAATTAAAAACAAAAGATACAGAAAATAGTTTATATATATATATTAATAAAAAGAATTCCAAAAAATTGAGTTTATAAATTGTGAAAATCATATTTTTATCTGATAAATAGATTTAATCTTATTTTAATTTTTAAATTAAGTAGAGGTAAAAGTTATTTTTTAGTGGACACAACTAATTTTTTTTTCTTTTCTTCATTTTTTCCATTTTCATTTCAGTCAACACCGTCTGAAGATGCTGTCACAAAGTCAACACGTGTCGATCCATACATGTGCCATCACGCGTAAATCCACTTTCGCGGCTTATAATATTGAAGCAAAATCATAAGGCAAGTCCAAGACGTGTGACAAATCCATCCGTCGTTTCTTGGTTTTCAACACTGCTCTGAATTTCATGTCCACATGAATAGTATTGGATAAACACATACTATCTAGTTCAGATACATTTATTTAGTTAAAAAGTACGTGTACATGTATATATTTCTATACGTGTATTTATATTTAGGATCATTACTATCAATTATATATTTTACTAAATATTTGAAATATTATGGCATTATACTTCTTCTTTCTATGATGCTTGGTTACACATTGAATCCTATTTTTTTTGTGTGTTTGAGTATATCAAACATTTCTTGTTCAATCAACTTTTAAGTGCCCATTTCAGCTTTAAGTCGGATTCTATGGTGGGGTTCGTGCTGACTTCATCGTTAAAGATGCTGTTAGAGATGGTTTTAAAAAAAAGGATGGAGGCGTGGCTGCTGGTATTCTGAGAATGCATTTTCATGACTGCTTTGTTAGGGTAAGTGAGGGCAGGAAATAGTACATGTTGAAATGTTATACGCTCTTCTAAATTCGCACCGCCTTTGGGTTGTATATATTTTTATATGTGCGTGGATAACAAATTGCACATGCATACGCGTCCGTGCTTATTGACTCCCCTCCCTCAAACAAAGCAGAAAAGGCCAGACCAGAAGAAGCATGTGAAGCCATTGTTTCCTGTTCTGATACACTTGCATTTGCGCCAAGGGAAGGTATTAACTAAGCACATAGACATTAATATGTGCTGTCTGACTTGGTTGAATGGTTTTTTATTATAAAAAAAAAAAAAAATTCAAAGATGTTTTTCGTAAGCTTACTTACCATATGCATAATTGACTAATAGCAACTTTGAGATTTGAGAACACAATATTGCGAGATGCAGTCCTTTTAATATGTATGTACTAAAACTATATATATATACACACGTTTGCATAGATATTCCTTCTGCTATACGTGTGCGTGACTATATGCACGCATGCTGATGCACACACCATAGGCCGTTCGCACTGCATTCCCTTCAGCGATAGACTTTACAGCTTCAACGGAACAAATGCCGAGGACCCGAGTATAGATGGCACGTACGCAGCCAAATTGAAGCGGCAGTGCCCACAATCAGCACAAGGTGGAAGCATAGATCCTCTTTAATGTTGTTTCCCCGGCTTCTCGCTATTGTTGCTCAGAGATAATAGAACAAGCCTTATATCGTAACGTACTTTGGAATTATGGCCGTATTGTAATTATTGACGGTAATAATCAACCAAATCCATCCAACTTTTTTTGAATGTATTATTGGTAGCCTGGTTGGTATTCAAAACGTGTTTTCTTCGCCTTGACTCAATTTTGAGTCACCACAATGACACTTTCTAAGTAAAAAGTAAGTCAAATTATAATGTCAATGATAAGAATTTCTAATAACACAGAGTCTAGGTGCAAAGAGACCTACTTAAACCCAACAGTACTTAAATAATAAATTTTTTTTACAAATAAAATTGAATGAAGCCGGTAATGAAACCCAAAATGCACCCATGTTTTGATTAAATAAAAAACCTTCTTTTGAATTTGTTATTCTATAGGATTGGAACTACTGAAAGATGCGTGCAGAAACAGCATAACTTGAGGGTTTGTGTGAGTGAGGTGAATCTTGTTGTTAACATTGAACTGAATGCAATCTTTAGGCTGCCGAGCTTGCCATATATCCAAAAACAAAACTAACTACACCCCTTTCTTGGATTTCCTGCATTTCTATCACAAAAAAGGCCGAAAGACCAGATAGTAAGGCTGATACAATTGACGGTGAAATCTATTACATAATCATTGTACCACTGTAAGTCAAACCCATTGCTTAGTTAGACATTTTTTATTTTAACAAATGAAAATTTTATTGCTAAAATAACAAAAGAATATAATAATTTACAACAATGGACTCAGTAATACACCAAGTCAGCGTATCATAGAGTCCAAGAAATTAACCAACCACAATACTCAGTCCAGGAAGTGACTAAGACATAAATTAGCAAATTTAGTGCGTAAGTCACTACCGAGCAAATTGCATTTTGGTGGTTAAATTATGTGTATATTTTATTTTAGGTTAAAATGTATTGACAATATGTTTAATTTTATTTTTTCCTTTTTCCTTTCCATGTCAAATAGTTCAAGTTTGGTGTGTGAGGTTCCTATTTTGAAATTTGTTTTTTCAATTAATCTCTCTTCTTAAAATTGGATTCAGTTTAAATAATTAAATATAATATTTTAATAGGCTAAAATTGATATTATTATGAATGTTAAAAAAAAAAAAAAAAAATTTATGTTATATGATTTTGTCATTCTCTCTTTTACTAGAAAAATTTTTCAAAATTCCTTTTCTTAGGCAAATCACTCGGTTCTGAATTTTAAAATAATGCACGTCGTATTAAATTATGTAACTAACTTTAAAATCAATGCTGGACAAAGAAAAATTATTTAAAGAAAATAGAACAAAAGAGATTTCCAACTCCAATTGGCAATTACAATTAAAAAAAAAAAGAAAAATCTGAACACAATACAGCCAGATTAGCACTAATGTCTTTAACTCTTTTGTATTATATTTAGCATACAATTTCACTCAATCCTTATCTAAATTTGTATAACCTAACAAGCACTATCAAATCTCTGAGCATAGCAATAAGGGAAGAAAGGTTCAGGTTCAGCAACTGGATGAAAAGTCCAAACATGAAAGACCGTAGAGAAATTGCAACACAAATATTCTCAATGCACGGCAAAATTCTAGATTTTGGAACATAAAACTGGCAATGCAAAATGATCTAACTACTCAAAAAAACTAGAAATTGCAACAGAAATATTCTCAAGTGGGAGAGGAGGAAAAAAGGCTAATAAGCTGCTAGATAGAGAGTCATCCAATTCCTTTATAAAAGTAAAAATTCCAACAATAAAGACTGTAGAGAGAGAGAGAGAGAGACCACCTAAGTAGTAAGCTCCATGATGGCACTGACAATGTCTCCATTGTGCGTCTTAAGAGCCTTGACAGCTTTGCTCCTTGACACCCCTGCCTGCATCATAACCAGATCAATATCCCGAGGCTCAACCCCAGTCTCATCAACTTCCTCCTCTTCATCTGCTTGAGCTGCAGCAGCTACTTCAGATATCTCAGATTTTGGAATCACAGATGACATATCTGGCATCCTAAACTGCTGTGCAGCCTGTGTTTGCAGCTGAGAGCTTAAATCCTCTATCTTAGCCTCTCCAAATATGACATACGTCTCAGAGTTTGGACTTTTGAATACATCTGGTTTTGAGATGTAAAATAGTATCTGAAATGCCAGAAAGATTTTGGTTACCATAAATCATAGAAGCAGATCAACCAAGGAAACATGAAATCAGCAAAAAACAGCTACATTTTTCGTTCTCTTGACTGTGACCCTGCTGACACCAGTAAGGGGCTTCATACCCAACTTCAGCATCGCTTTGCGACTCTTCTTTTCACTTCTGCTCTGCTTTGAGCTCCCATTTGTACCTGCACCCCACCCCACAACCCCAAATTCCCAAAAAGTAAATAACATGAGGCGAAATTTTATCTCTTTTCTAAAACTAAGTAAAGAAAAATTGGAATGCATGACACTGAAACTGTGTTTTAAACAAACAGGAGTGTCATCATGCTCACTGAACACCAAAGAGTTGTACCAACAACTCAAGATGCATATGGTGGCAAATAAAAAGTAAAAATAGCAAATAGAGTGGGATAAGTACAACAAGAAGTCCCCTCACATAATATTGGTGAGAAATAAAAATACATAAAAACAGAAAGAAACAAAAAGAAACACAGAGTGAATAGTGGTTTTTGATATTGGGGGCGTTGAATCAATTCTCTTTTGAAAAGGAGAAAACAAAGCGCTTCTGAACTTCTAAGCCATTTTCCAACTAGAATGGAAGAATACTATTATTACATTGAAATTAAAGATGAACCATCTAAGAACAAGACTGGTTGAATAGATAGAAAACTATGCCTAATGTCCTGAAATCAAATGCCCCTGCCACCTTAATAAATAAACAAAACGAAAGAGTGCTCATGATTATGGGTACAGTATATATGACAAGAGCAGCGTCAAGGCAATCGGATCCCTTCTATGACTTGTAAAATGGATTTCCCAAGAGGTAACCAAGTTCCCAATAAGATAATTGTTCAGACAAGCAGTTTACAAAGCTCAGAACTTGTGTCCTTGTTACACTCTCTTTTGGTCTCTTAAACAGAATAGATGAACCCCAGAACATTTAAACAATCCACGAGGCAACCTTGCAGTGAAACGAAGACGAAAAATAAACTATGAAATAAAACGCCAGTTGGAAAAACTTCAAAACCGCCAAGGACGCCGAAACCCCACATTCACGGATCAACATTATAAGCCAAACAATGCACAATTACACAAATAACACATTCTTAGTGCCTCCGAACCGAATCAAAAGAACAAAAAAAGAGAAACAGAATAAGAAAAAGAGACCTGGGGTGTCATCCTCCTCCTCATCATCGTCATCGTCGTCTTCTTCTTCATCGTTCTCATCCTCCTTCACTTCCTCCACCACAGGCTCAACCTCTATCTGATGATAGTTTCATTGGCCAGAAAAAGACACAAAAACACAAATGAACAAGACAGATGAAAAACACAGATAACTAGATGAATAAATGATTAAGGAAAGGCGCAAACACAAAGAGACCTGAGGCTTTTGGCTGGATTCGTCTGTTAAAGGAACCTGCTCGTTATCGGCGGCCTCGACAATGGGACCTGGAGACATCTCTCTTGTTGCTGGGGAAAGGGATAGCAGAGAGGGATAGGGTGGAGAAGAAACACTCCTGCCCTGCTCTTGGTTAGCGCATGTTTGGCTTACTGGTTAAGTTTCCGGATTTACTTTTACTTTTTACCTTTTACAGTCTTTTTTTATTGTATGCTGTGTAATTTTATAATTTTTTGTCGATAATTATTTTTTAATGATATTTTTAATAATTAGTATACATTTTATTCATAAAATATAAAAAAGAGAAAGATTTAAGGAAATAAAAAGACGGAGATATTCGACTATCTAAGTATAGGTGTCAAATATATTTTACACATTATATTATTTATAAAAATATATACAAATATGTGTGCATAATATCTATATATGTAAATAAATAAATTTTAAAAAATATTATAAATATAAAAAAATTAAAATAAATAATTTAATATTTTTATAATGTGTATATATGATGTACAAATCTAAAATAATATTTTAAGAAAAAAAAATTTATAAATCAAAAAAATATATGACATATTTTGGTATCAAATTTAATACTTAAAAGAAATAAAATATTTATTAATGATTATTAGTAGATTAAATTATAACTTATATATGTTTTATCTCTCACACACACAAACACATACATATAAAATAAGAAATGGGCATTTGAGGGAGAGCAATTGTCGTCCTTGCTCCTAGTAGATTTGCCTTTAGATCATATCATATTTCACATTGAATTAAATTAAGCTTTTTTTTTTTTGAGTGAATTATAGTTATGTTATTAAGTTGAGTCAATTTTTGATACTTTTACATGCAAAGTGAAGCAACTATCATTTACTTCTCTTTGATGGAAGTTTTATTTTTTCAATATTAAGTTACATTTTTCTTATATAAAAAAAATAAATTATTTAAGAATAAAACTAAAAATTCAAGAAAACAAGATGATTATTGACATTACTCTCATGATGACTAGCACTCTAAGCTCTCTTTTGTCATTAAAAAAGGATGATTAAATAGAACATAGTAATAAGAAAGATATGTTTAACAATAAAGGTATGTTGGATGGAGTTATTAAGTTATAAGATGAAGAGTGTAAAGCCTTGGATGCCTTCAGGGGTGAAAGGCATCATAAAAACTCTTTTTGTAATTCATTTTTGTCTTTTAATGTTAAGAATTCATAAGGAAATGAGACAAACCATGTTATACCAAATGAGGATGCTAATGCTTAGTTTGATGATAAGAGTGACTTAGGGTTTAAGGATTGTTTAATCATAGCTTTTATGACTTTAAAGAATGGCTTTTCAAAAGTCATGAAGGAGTACCTTAATTGTGAAGTTACTAGGTCTCAAATTAAGGTATACTTATCCCTATCAAAGGTTAATTTAGCTTTGGTTGCCTAAAGGTTATTTCTTATTAATAGATTTAGGAAACAATATTTTTTATCTCACAACTTTGGTAGCTTGACTTTGAATTGAAAGAGGCAAGTATTGATTAAGTAGTTGTATGGATTTGTTTCCCTTATTTATTTATGGAATATTATAATTGTTAAGCCTTATAGAAGCTTAAGAATTAAGTGAGACATACATTGAAAATTGACAAAACTATAGAGGATGTTGCATGAAGAAACTTTGTCAAGCTTATGTAAAGATTGATTTAAGCAAGCTTTTGGTCACTTATTATGTCATAGGAGAAAAGGTTTGCCAAATAGAATATAAGGGAATCCTTTTAGTTTACTTTAAATGTGATCAGCATGGTCCTAAGACTAGGTCCTGTGTAACGATGGATGAGTAAGTGTAGGGTAATTATTAAGGGATAGATGGTGGTAAGGCAAAGAAGCAAGAATAAGATTTGGCTTATAAACTATGGATGTTAATGTAAATACAAGTTTGATAAGGGTAATGGTAATAGGGAGTAACTTAATGCTCATTCCTATGGTATTCATAATAGTCCTAAAGGTGGGAGCCAAACTAAGGGCTTTCACTTTGCTACTTTGGATTGAGTTCATGATATTGAACTAATCAAAGGAGAAAGGGTGGTGGTTATTAAGGTGTGAGTTGAATTTGTTATGACTATTGGTGAGAGTGAATCTCTAGATCATATTACATATGATGGCCAAAGAATATCACTTAACAAATATGAAAAATAGTTAATAAGGCACGAAAAATTTTGAGATTAGGAGATTGTAACGACTTTCATGTCAAAAGATCAGGAAATTATTCCTTGTACTTATGCTAATGATTTTTCACAAAAGAATTTATTAGGGTCAAAAAGTTATCACTAGCTAGCAAGTGTAATAAAGGTGGGACCTTTAAAATCAAATCACCAAAAGGCTCCTTTAAAACATAATTGTGGCAAGTCATTGGGTTCCCTATGTAATCCTAACAATTTAGGATTGCAAGGGCTTTTTATGTGGGCCTTAGAGGGCCTTTAAGAAAAGGGTTTGCCTTAAGGGCTTTTATTATTATGGGCCAAGTAAATTCTATTGCTAATAGCTCTTTTATCATGAAATACAAGGATATTAGACTGTTGGATATGGTTTCTATATCTCACATCCAAAAGGCTCTAATGTAAGTGGATGAAGTTATAGGTTTAAGGCCCAATTTTGATGTGAAACCCTATGACAATTCTTGTATGGAATTTTAATGAGGGTAGGTTCCTAATGTTTTTCTCATTATTTTTTGTGAATTTAATAAATCTTTTTGTATGGAATTATTATAGGATTGCAAGTGTTAGCTTTATAAAAACTCTTCAATTTTTAATACAATCATATGTACTCATTATAGTAGTTTTTATGGAACCTAAGCTAAATAGTTTAAAGGCAAATAGAGTTTATAAAATCATTAGTTTATTTGGAATCTTAAGGAAGGAGGCTCAGGGATTTCGATGTGGCATCTAAGTACATTTGGGCAAAACAAGTTTAAAAATTAAATTGCTAAGTAGAGGCAAGCATATTCTTCATATGTTATTAGAGAAGGGTGACAATAATCATGGTCTTTTAGTGTTGTTTATGCTAGCCCTTATCAAAATCAACAGAAGTATCATTAAAAGTATCTCAAGGCAATACATAATAATGTCTTTTTGCTTTAGTTGCTAAAAGATAATTTCAATTATATACTAACCCCTAAGGTAAAAACTAGAAGGTACATCTCCATGATTGCAAATATATGCCTTAATTAGCATTCTTTCTTAGACCTAATGTTTTTAAGGACTTGTTTTACTTAAGCAATATTTTTTTTTAGAAAGAAAAAAATTTATAATTTAAGATTTTTTAAATGTTTTTATTTTAATAAAACAAAAGAGAAAAAAAATATATACTTTTCAATAAATATAATAAACTTACACATTATGTAAGTCTACTAATTGTACACACATACACACACACACATATACACACACACAAGACATATCACATATTTTTTAGTTAGTTATCCATACATTAATTTCTCTTATCTTGTTAAAAAACATCATAACCATACATATAGCAGATAAATGTAAAGTGCACATTGGTTATTATATGACTTATAAGTTTAGCATTCCAACATCATTTCTTAATCTAAATAAGAATATGAGGGTCAATATATAAAAATAAAACACATTATAACAAATAATTTTATTATTTTATTACCTAAATGTTCATTTTGATTATAAAAATATCTTTCTTTAAATATCACCTATTATCTGCAAAATTGAAAATGAGTTATCAAGATTCTTAATCCCGTAAATCTAGAAATTGAATGTATGCTAATATATAAACATCATATATCTTGTTTAAACAGAACTAAAGTCATACTCATCTCATAATTGACCAAAAGTACATCAAGACTTTCATGCTTTTTAAAAGTCTCACAGATAAGCAATCAAAATATGATACAATAAAACTTAAAAACATACATACATATTAGGTCAATTCTAAAAGTCATGTTTCCTCTTAAAAACATTTGTCAAGCTCATTACTCATTAATTAATTAAATTTTTATAATTATTTTTTTTTCTTTATGACATAGTGAACATAGAATAATTTAAATATATATACATAAAATATACATAACATATTATACATAACCACTTAAATATTACAACAAACAAATTATGAATCCAACCTCCAATATCAATCATATGGCTCTAATGAAACCTAAAATCAATACATGGAATATGAGACCATTATTTATAATAAATGTTAAAAAAATAAATGGAAAGGAAATGATAAGTTATCCTTATAATATAATCTAATAGATTAGATATTAAACCATTTTAAAAGTTAGAAATGAAACAAACTAATGCTTAAAACTCCTTCATCATCGTCATCAATTTGCCGAGAACATGCATTATTGCCCAAAAATGGAGTAAAACTTGTCCTTAAACTCATCAAGCCTTAGATATGTTTGCTTTTAATGATGACCCCTATAAAGGTCAAAAATTCACTAAAAATGGAAAAACATCCAAGGTGTCCAGTTATCTGTGTGTTAGAATGTAACCACTATTATTACATTAAACCTATAATAGTTAACTCTCCACGCATTAATCTCCCCAAATTCAACTTCTATATGTTAGCCTTTTTTGTTACATCTACAAAATCTTTACTTTAAGAGAAATTTCATATTAAAGATTTGGGCATACTCAAATACTTCTTGGACATATAAGTTACTCAATCATTCAAAGGCATATCCTTCATAAAGTTGCTCTTTTAGGTGCTTAACTATCACATGCACCACAAAATAAAATTTTAAATTATTTCTTAATGTTGGGTTTTTACCATTTTATTGAATCATATAGGCATTTAGTTTGCCACTTCTTTATCTCATTATGATATAGCTTGATTTCATATTTGTTGTTAATCTTCTTAATCAGTTCATACAAACTCCACATTAGCCTCATATGGATGTTGCCATTTGAGTTCTCTATTATCTTAAAGCTCACCCTGGCTATAGTATTCTTATGTCACCTTTCTTTCAATTCTTTTTAATTTAGCATGTATTATGATACTGATTAGGCCTGTTATAAAACCACCTACTAATCTATCATAATTTACTATACTTTCTTTAGTGATAATCTTATTTCTTAGTGCAATAAGAAGCAAATCATTATTTCTCATTCCAATACTAAAGTTGAATACCATTCTATGACATTTGCTACTTGTTAATCAATTTGACTTAAAACTTTACTTACTAATTTGGGCATCAAACATACCTAACTAATAACTATTATGAAAATTAAGTCACACTCTACATTATAACCAATCTAGCAATTTCATGTGCATATAAAGTACATTGAGATTCATTTTCACATGGTTCATGAGAAATTAGAAACTAGCATAATCCAAACTGGCTTTCTCAATAATGACCATTAGCCAATTAACATTTTCACTAAGGCCTTAAGTCATGATAAATTATTTTATGTAATGGGCAAGTTAGGTATTACAAATCTTTACAAACCAAGGGAGAATATTACAATGATTTTACAAGCTTACATGTTTTTGCCAACTAACAAGATATTTTGTCATAATTTGATTATTACAATGATTCTATATGTTTGCATATTTTTTCCAGCTACCATAATATCTTACCATAATTTGATTGATTTGATTATATTCAATTTAAGTAATTTGATCTTATATATTTTTAGTGATTTATACCTTAATTTTTCTCTACTTTATGTTCTTACCTTATGTAACAAATTGTTACAAAAAAAAAATTATATAATTCTATATTATATATAAAGACATGAGTCATTATATTCAAATAAATGAAAATTCATATTTCATATATTCATGTTCCCTCACACAAAATGCATACATATATACATATATACATACATATATATATATTAATTAGCCCACGAAGTGAAACCACCATATCCCCCTAAATCATTTATAAGAAAATTTTAGTAAGCCAAACTATTTTAGAGACAAATCAAGAAAATAGGTATATAATTCACTGGAGGCTATCCCATTTCGTGAAGCACCATATAATTCAATTTCAAACTAAAATAAAAATTAAAATTTTCAAGATGTTACCGAAGGAGTTTTTGATGGAGAAATTATGGAAAAAAAAAAAAAAGAAGAGAGAGAGTACAGAGAAAATGTAAAGAGAGGAGATGGTGTGAAAAATATGAATATACTTGAAAAACAAAAAAAAAAAAAAAAAAATATTTTGATTTTGTTATTTTCACATTGACTTTCTTATTTTAAAATAAAATAAACCAAATAATTTTTTATGTTTGGCTAAAAACAAATAAGAGAAAACGACAGGTATACCGAAGAACTGCATTTTTTTTTAATTACGTCAATACTTGAAAGTTGTTACTTCATTCTGAAAAATATATAAAGTCGTTCTTCATTTCTTTTAAAAAAAAAAAAAATTAAGGCCTTTGCAGCACAATACGGATACTTTTTACCTATATTAAATTCCATTCCATTGACTGTTCCGATGACACCTTACCTACCCCTAGGCTTGGTTGTTGCGTATGGTTTATGGCGCACACCACACGAATTGGTGTCCGGAATTGATCTGTCAAACTTCGCCCGCCTTCTTTGTAAACGAATTTATTTTTTAAAAACCAAATCGCAATATTTTTGGTCAAGTTATTGACTTCTTTATTATTCAATTTAGTTTTCTCAATACAAGAGCTTTTCCCATTTTTAATGTGTATTTCATAATGTATTGTCATAGGCATGTGTATTTGGTGGAACGTCTCCATTATTATAGTTGGACTCAAATCTTAATCGACTTGCATCGTTGTGAAAGCAAAGGATGGGCAATAGTGACTTTTTTATCCTCAGTAATATGATGCGGAGGTTCGTCAGATGGTTTTATTATATAACAATTAAATTTACGAAAAATCTTCTTACACTGAAAAGTAATAAAAGCACAATTATACATAATGAATAAATTATTAAAAATAAGATTTTTTTTTTCTTCTGACACTATCTTCAAGATTTATACAGAATAAGTAAAATATTTTTCAAAAACACACAATTCTACACCCACAAATTATAAAATTTTACAACCGGGTTACACTTTTTTTTTTTTTAATTGTTATTTTAACAACCAACTTGCTTTTCTTTTCCTCCACAGATTCTGGGGTCAAACATGGTAGCATTTTACTTTTAGGCTAGATTTTATGGACGAATTTACTCATATTTCAATCCGTACTTGGAACTTTTTTTTAGCTTTTCATTACAATTTATTAAGTACATGTTCTTTAACACATAAATACACCTACATATGATTGATTCAACGTGGATTTGTAATGAATAAGGTTGTTCGATCTAACTGTGACCCAGAAATACAAAGTGAACCAAAATTTTTGGTTAAGCTTGTTCAATAAAACTGGTTAGCCGGTTTTAAATTATTTAAATCAATTGGAATGCAATCTTTCAAAAAACTTTTGCTCAAAATATATTTCATTTTTAATCTTCTGAATATTCAGAAATTATATTATTGAATTGTGAAAATAATATATGAATTTTTAGTAGACAGAAGAATTTTAATTGATTTATCAATTTTTGAATTTTTTTTAATAATATTTAAGTTTGAAATGATAAAGGTGTTCACAATTGCAAAGACCTTGAGTAGAAAATTTCATTCGTGAAGCTGTAAAGCAAGCTGCCGCATTATCACTGGGCCATATATCTGTGTGGAGACTGATTGCCTTATAGCTGCTCAAGCCATCCATCTCCCCAGCGAGCCAAGAATCATGATAAGCTATTTTGGCAGAAGACTTCTGTACGTGGGCTACCAACTTTGCAAGCTCCTTGACCCGGCATGTTCCAAGCCAAGAATCACGAGGCACGCCTCATGCGAGTTTTGTCTTCGGAGAATAGTTCTTAGATCATCATTCGTGTTGAAATCTTGTTATGCCACTGATTCAGAAAGATGGATGCGCCTTTCTTGAATGAATAAAGTTGCATCTTTTGTCTTGAGAAAAAAGGAAAGTTTGAAATGATATTAAGTTGACCCACCAGGGAAGTTGAAGTTATGGCGTAGAATATTTAGGCACTATATTGAATGTACAATTAAAGTTCTTTGAGTTTACTCAATCAAAGATTTCTTATGTTGGACGTATTTATGCTAGTCAGATGCCTGCCTCTGTGCGCAGCATTTATATTTTTTAAAGAAAACAAACAGAAAAAGAAAATTATTCTTAAATTAATTGAAAATGTAGAATGCTTTTGAAGGATTTCTTTTTATTTTTTTTTCCTACTTAGATTATGGTCTTGATATAGCCCAGATATCAGATTCATTAAAAATAATATATGGGTTTGGTTAGATTATTATTTTTCATTGTTTATAAATTAGAAATAAAAAAGTAAAGACTGTAGCTCACGAGATGTAACCACCATATCTCACTAAACTACTTAAAAGTAAATTTTGGTAGGCGGAACTATATTATGAGACGAATCAAGGAAAACGTTGCTGTAAGCCTCCCTAAATTAATGTATATATTGTAATATTTAATACATATCTTGCATCCAATTAAACTAGTGACATACAAGATGTTATTTTCAATTTTCCTAAATTATGTCCATGATATTTATTTATTCTAATTTATTTAATATATATAACATTTCTCTAATTTTGTCATTTTACACTTACTGTTTGCATCCCGTAACGCTCTGACAAATATTTCAACCTTGTATTTCAGTCATATTCTCGAGTCACTGGAGAAAGCATCCTATTCAATCTTTTGGTTCTCCTCTCTTGTGTTAGCAGAACATAAAGTCAAGATATCTGATGAAGTGATAAACACTCGTATCATTAGTTGTCATCCCATAAATTTATTTCGTTATCTAAGAGCTAAACAAAGGGACCCAAACCTGCTACAAGCCATTAGATGGATTGTGTTTTAAGTTTGCTACTCCTTTGCTTTCTTTTTTTTTTTGTCGTTTTGGTGATTCTTATCTTCTTCTTCTTCATCGTCTTTTTATTTTATAAGTGCTGAGTTCAGAGAATATTAAAAGTAGGGACCCCAATGAAATTCAGAGTTGGTGGGCGAAGTTGGTGAGGCTGCTTTGTCTGAACTTTTCTGGTGGCCTTTGAGGTGGCTTGCTTCTACCTAAAATAATTATTGGTAGAAAATAATATTGGATTTGGTACCACTTTTCATGGGGGCCTACATTTCGGTGGTCTCTTATGACTTTGTTCCCTTTCATATGGTGTAGGTGGGGAGAGGACATCTGAATGTGGGTGATTAGTCAACATCTACTCACTGCTCCTCGTTCTTTCCAAAGCCAATGGCAACTGTGCATCTTCTAATTAATTTACAATCCTCAATTTCGACTATTGATGTCTATAATTGGACTTTCCACATTTTGGACCCCATTCTTGTGATTAGAGTATTTGAAAAGTACGTCATATTAGATGAAGATTGTAAAAATCTCAGTCTAAATCATAAAATTTTATAATTTTGGCGATATATATATGAAGTTAATAATTTAAATTATGTTAAAATTTTTTTTAAATAAACTTTTAGTAAAATCTCTATTTAAATTATAAGCTCTATAATCAAATTTTAAATTTTATTTCTTTATACTTGAGTATATTGTAAAATTTACATTACAATAATTTTTTTATTTTAATGATTATTACTTTACTTATTATTTATTATTTTATATTTTTCATTCATTGTCTGATAGAAAAAAAAAATTAATTCTTGAATTTTTGAAACTCATATTCATTAACAATACAATAAAACAATAAAAAAAATTATTTTTTGTTTTAATATGAATATTAAATATATAAAAATTTTTAATTTATAAAAAATAATTATTAATGATTATAAAAATAAAAAATATTTTTATAATAAAAATATTATTATAATTTTTTAATTATTATTAAATTGATATATAAAAAATATTTTATTGTGAATTATATTTTTTAATATTAATTAATTATTATTATTTTCTTCATAAAATTTTATAATTACAGGATTTAATTCTTAATTCCTTAAATCAATTTTAAGTAAAATCTTGATTTAATAACCTTGTCCCAGACAAAAGTTACAAAAAGAACAAAAAAAAAAAAAGAAAAAAAGAAAAGTTTGTTGATTCGTAGAAATGAGCTAATATTTTCAGCTATTTGGTAACGCCTTGCCAGCATGGCCAAGTGGCAAAGCAGGGAATTGAAATTCCTTACATCAGGGTTCAAATCGATGTGCCAACTGAGCAATAAAAGGCACGATTGTGTTTTGCTGATCCAATTAATTATTAATATATTATATTGCCTTTAATAATAATTTGTGTCAACAAATAGAATTAATTACAGCAATAAAAATTCAAACCGTAGAATAATCTGATTTAATTAAATAAAAATAAATGTAAAAATATATAACTCAGTGTTTGAGAATATGATTTGCATTTTCTTATGTATACACATTTTTGTAAGAATAACGGTCAAATGAATTGACAATACTTTTTCCGAACTCAATTTCAATTTGACAACTTCCACCTTGTACACTACCCCATCATGACTAAGAAACTAAATCTACAAGCGATGATCACGCGCAGCCTACCTGCAAAGATGTTAGGTTTTACAAAACGATATTTTAGTCGAACGTCCTCTCTTAAACCACTTCAGTTCATTGGTTTTTTTCTTTTCTTTTGTTAATATATAACATAGATAAATTAGGTGATAATTTTATTAGGCATTGTTTATGTTAGTATTAGGTGGTTTTTTCGGTTACATTAGTCTATTTTGATGGTAGTTTGTTGGGGAACATATCAATGGTCATAATAATAAGGGAATAGGCTAGAAAAAACAGTGGAGTCAAATTTAAAAAAACAAAAAAAACAAAAAACAAATGTATATAATATTACTATTATATTCACAGAAAATTATTTCTGTGAATTGGCAATTTCTAGGTTACAAGTCACACTTACATTATTGTATCATTGCACTATAATTCTCTCTTTCAACAATATTATTATATAACATTCATTTTTTCAATTCAAGTTGAATTTCTTTATAGGCCCTTGAAAAATAGAAAGTTTTTAGTCTGTTAATTAGTAATAATAAGAGATTAAAACGCAAGACTTTTAGAAGAGTGAACCGGAAAATGAGCCCCTTTCAGGTAATTGGAGCGTCCCACAACAACAATACAATACATGTAATTTACAGAGCTTATGTGGAACATCGTGGCAGCCAGGAGTGACTACGCTTAAGTTCGGTTCTAAAACCTCAGAACTGGAATCGAGCCTTGCTTAGATCGTTTGGTTCCGGTTTCAATTTCGAGGTGGTTTCTATGTCTACCTTTCAGATTTAATTTTGGTCCAGCTCCAAATTGGTTGACGTATGTTAATTAATTACTTTTAGATACTTTTATTTTCTTTCTTATTTTTTTATAAAAAACATTTTACAAATATTTAAATTTTACACTTATAAATTAAAATTAAAATTACTTATTAATATCATTTTCATATTTTGTATAGAAGTAATTTATCATTTAAACATATATACAATTGAATGATATTTTTAATTTTAATGAATTTAAAATATAATATTGTATATTTAATATAAATTTTATTTTATGTATTGAGGTATTTGATAATAAAAAATTTAAAATTTAAATTAATATAAAAAGTATTATATCAATGAGTAGTTAGATTACTAATTCCGTGGTATGTTAGTTTCTCTCGATTCGTTAAATTTACGAAATCGCATCTTGGTGATTGGTCCACGTCTAGGTCGATAGATTGGCATCAAAATATCTTTCGGCCCCTTATAATTGGCCAAAACTTGACATCGTGCTGAAGTCATGCCCACTTAGATTCTTGAATTTGGCAAGATTAAGTCTATTTTGTTCACGGATGCGTTTAATGCATTACATAAATATTTTACCTTTTTAAAATAAAATTGTTTTAAAAATAATTGAAATAAAATGTAAAAAAAAAAAAAAACTTAAAATTTAAGGGTACTGTACCATTTTCCAAACATTTTTTTTTTAAGAATTATTATAATGGCATGGATTTCGAAATTTGAAGTCATCTATAAATAGAGTTAATTTCAAGTAATCGCGTCAAGTTTAGGACTCAAATTGAGCATGATCTGTGGCTGAAACAGATCATTTTATTTTGTAATGGTGCAGAAATTTGGTGGTATAATATTTGAGAAAAAAATGTGTAATTTTTTTCGTTTAAATATAACTAGATTTCACCAAAGGTCACGTTAGCTTAGCAGACTAATTAAGCCGGTTTACATTTTTAGAACAAGTACCTCGGAGGTAAATTTATGAATAAACTTGGTGAGAGCACGATGACGAATGCCCGAATCACTTTGAAAGGGACAGAAAATTTTAGTTGACGAGTATACTCACTTGAGGATATTTTGTCATAACGGACAAAAGGGGTATAAGAGGCATTTTGAATTGTAATTTATAACTTGTTTCCGTTCTAATACTCTTATTAAAAGATGAGTCCTCTAATTATTGAACGTGCAAATTTTACAAACATAACTATAACTGAAATTTATTGTGGCAAAAATTTTAAAAGTTACAACGAGTAGCTATGAGACACACTTTAAATATAATTATACATTCATTGATTATATGGTTAACTATTTCTTCATTAAAAGATGTAATTATGAAAAAAAGAAAGATATAATTGTTTTTCCCATAAAATATGCATGGCTGATCAATTTCTTAATATAATAAAAATATGCTTCCAATGATCCCCACAAAACCAAAAATTATAAATAATATAAACTTCTCTCAAGTGCGTCACAATTATGTAACAATATGTACACATATAATTGCTTTCTTAGGAATTTTCATTGTTTAATTTTTCAAGTTTCATAATATGTGTTTTCTAAATTAAATGTAGTCAAAATAAAATTGATAGCTTAATTGATCTTTGGCTTGCGCCACCATTCATCTCGTGACAGTCGATGGCTCGATGCCATTCCACCTGTTTTTGCCAGCAAACGCGCGTATTGATCGATCATTTTAATCCGCTATTTTTAATCCGTCCATTGTACCAAACCCCAACCCCCCCCCCTTACTCGGATTGTGTAATTTAGCTACCGACAAGAAAAGGTGTTTAGGTTTGGTAAATAAAAATAATTTATAAATTTAATATTTTAAATTTTGAATTAAAATATAAATTAATGTTTCAACTTGTTGTAAATTTTCAAAAATTTATAGATCACAGATGTATGTTTATTCATAAATCGAAGTCAAAGATTGTGTTCTCCAAAATAAAAAAGAAAATAAAAAATAAAATAAAAGGTAAACCAGAGTAAATTATTTTATTAAAACGAGAGAGATACTCCTCTCATCTCACCCGTCCGATCGAGTGGGAACGGGTAGGCACAAAGGGCAGGTGGCCAACCATTTGCATATAAGTGGCTCTCTCTCTTCTCAAGAGCCCCAACTCATCAACATATTCTAGCGGGCTTTCCACCTTAAAATTTCTTGGTTGATATTTTCTTAAGTTTGATTTAGATATTATGGGCTCTGCAGGCGAAACCCAGATGACACCAACGGTGGTGGCCGACGAAGAAGCAAACCTCTTTGCCATACAATTGACCAGTGCCTCAGTCCTACCCATGGTCCTCAAATCAGCCATCGAGCTCGATTTGCTGGAAATCATAGCAAAGGCAGGCGCTGGCGCATACTTGTCGCCATCAGACATCGCTTCTCAGCTGCCCACCAAGAACCCAGACGCAGCCGTCCTGTTAGACCGTATTCTGCGCCTCCTCGCGAGCTACTCTATTCTCACTTGCTCTCTCAAAACACATCCAGATGGCAAGGTTGAGAGACTCTATGGCCTTGCCCCTGTCTGCAAGTTCTTGACTAAGAATGAAGATGGCGTCTCTCTTGCCGCTCTTAGTCTCATGAACCAGGACAAGGTCCTCATGGAAAGCTGGTAAATTACCATAGCCATTCATGGTTTATTCTTTCACCAAATATGTGCTCAATCTTTCAGGCGGTGATTTCTGGGCTATTACAAAGATGAATGGTTTATAACATATCATAATTGTTTGATACGAAATGACTATATTTTCGATTTAATTAAACAATTAATAATTCCGTTCTGTTCAAAAACAATGACTCTAGGCCCATCACTAGTATCTAACATCGAATCCGGCAGGAGTTGTGTTCTTTTTCTTTCTCTCTTTATCGTGGGGTCAATCTCCCTTGTCCGGTGCAGCTGACATTTGTCAAGGTTATTAAAATCAGCTGGGTAAATATTATCGAGTCAATAAAATTAAAAATTTGACATTTGTTTGGTATAATTTACCTTCAAAACCTGTTAGACTTTTAAAATTAATAACTAACTCGGTAAAATGATAGGTTAGATTATGAACTAATAAATTAATAGTCACATTATTTTATATATATATTAAATTATAAATTTTAATTTTTTTTTAAAATATATAATATGTTTATTTATATTTTAATAAAAATATAATATATTATCTTATATTAATATTTATTGAATTAACTTCACAAATGACTTCAATAGATAGAAAATTTTCATTGTTGTTGATTCGATGCTCTTCAATTTTATTCTGCCATCCGTTATGAGTTGAATTGTCAAACGTGTTATTACAACTAGTACCTTCAAGGAATTATGTGGTACAGGTGAGGCCGTGGGATGACAATTGACCGCCGAAAATTGCTGATTAATTGCCTCTGTCATGTGTTAGGTATTACATGAAAGATGCAGTTCTGGAAGGGGGAATTCCGTTTAACAAGGCGCATGGAATGACTTCATTCGATTACCATGGAAAGGATCTCAGATTCAACAAAGTTTTCAACAAGGGAATGTCCGACCACTCCACAGTTACAATGAAGAAGATTCTTGAAGCATACCGCGGCTTTGAGGGCCTCACTTCTGTGGTGGATGTTGGTGGTGGGACAGGAGCCGTGCTTGGAATGATCGTTTCTAAGTACCCCACCTTGAAAGGCATCAACTTTGATTTGCCCCATGTCATCGAAGATGCTCCATCTTATCCTGGTACACATAATCAAACAAATAAACAAATTAATTGCCTAGTACCTTTTTTTTTTCGTTGAACAAATGTCTTGTGGAGAGCGGAGACGTGGGGTGTGTTGTTGTAATTGATTATGTAATTGGCTGCAGGTGTGGAGCACGTTGGTGGGGACATGTTTGTTAGCGTCCCAAAAGGGGATGCCATTTTCATGAAGGTGAGTTCTTCATCACTCCCCATCCTTGGCCATTACCTAAAGTCCCCTCAAGATGCGTGGATTCCCTTTATTGGTGTAATAATAATCAGTTGATTTGGTTATTGATTGCAGTGGATATGCCATGATTGGAGCGATGAACACTGCTTAAAATTTTTGAAGAATTGCTACGATGCACTTCCTGCAAATGGGAAAGTAATTGTTGCAGAATACATTCTTCCAGAGGCCCCGGACGCCAGCCTTGCGACCAAGTGCGTGATCCACGTTGACCTCATAATGTTGGCTCACAATCCAGGCGGGAAAGAGAGGACCCAAAAGGAGTTTGAGGCCCTGGCTAAGGAAGCCGGCTTCCAAGGGTTCAGAGTTGTGTGCTCTGCCTTCAGCACTCATGTCATGGAATTCCTTAAGACGACCTGAAGAGATTATTAGTTAAATGGTCTCACGTTCCTCGGCTTATGGATAACCCAACTAATGTTTTTGCTCTGGCCTTCAGAGAATGTAATATGATTGCCTCCCCATGATGCTGGCCTTTTCGTCGCACCTCTTTTACTTTTTCTTTTTTCTATGCTGTTGGTTTTTCTTTTTTTTACAGGAAATCAGTAAGATGTGCTTGTGAGCATCATTTTCTCTTGATGACATGATTATGTGCATCTTCAATCAAACAATAAAATAAAAAATGTTAATTAATGAGGATGGAACGTTTACGCCTTTTAAAACATGAATTTTTTGAATTTGTAAAAGTCTCGCACGAATTCCTTTCTTTTTTATTTAGCAAATATATCACCGCCTTTACTTTTGATTCTAGGTTTAACATGTCGGTAATACAGTTTAACAAAAGTCGTTAGAACGTCTACGTGGCGGTCCAACCTAACGCAAGATGGCACATTGGTAGACTTGACCTCTTAAAATGACGGTATCTTTTCAAAAAAAGAAAACAAAGAAAAAGCAATATAGCCAATTAATAATTGAATAGGAAAACTCATAAGTTCAATTGATTTAATCAAACTTAAATTCATAAAATTAATATTTAAAATTAAATATATTAAAATTTTAATATTCATATATATTATATAAAAATATGAGTTAATGATTAAAAAAATAATTTTACATTATTTCATAAATTTGGCATTAATTTTAAAAAATAATAATTTACCTTTATAAATTTTTTTTAATTTTAGTTTGTGATTACATTTTATTAAAAAAATTTATTTGAGTTAATGACGTGACAAAATTAGTAAGATGGAGAATAAATAATGATTAACTATAAGCACTAAATCGTTAGTGAACCATTTAAACTTAGTTTAACTCAATCCACTAATTTAGTTAAACTAAAAGATAAAAATTTTTAAATTTATTAATAATAACAAATTTTAAAATTTTGATTAAATTAATATAAATAAAAAAAATTGGGAAAAGGCAGCCAAAGAATCAAAACTCTAAAAAATTGGAAGAGTGCTGGAGAGATAAAGAGAAGACAACAATATCCTAAGCGTCCCAATTGGCACAATTCCTCACTATTCCTCACTAAGATCCACACGATCAATTGGAGCGGAGGTTGTGAAAATTTTTGTTGGGTTGTCTTCTGCATGCCTCAACTTAAAAATGTATAGAGTTAATCTTTTAAATTAAATAAAAATAAATATATAAACGTTGTATTTAAAATATATTATATTTTGTTTAAAATTACAAATTTTATTAATGATTCAAAATTTTTAAAACATTAGTTCAAGAAGCTCATCTGTCTTCTAAAATAGGATGACTCTATCTGCATACAAGAAATTATGGGTTTGGAAGTGCAGTTATACCTTGAAAGGATATTAGTACCCCTAGGATGTCCTTCGTAAAGGCAATAATACATTTTTAGTAAGTCGATCCTTTCAGTATTTATCTTGTTCTCTAGCTTGAATTGTTACTGTTATTATGCTGCATATCCTTAACAATAAAGGACTGGGCTTTCCTAGTAGGCGAATAGAGAAATGTACAATAGGGTTCTCTAACCTGCAATAATTAAAAAAGAGTTCTCGGGTCGATGAAAAAGAGGTGGAAGCAAATAATTAACATAAAGATGATGATAAATAGTCAACATATGCAAAATTAGCTAGTATTTTCTTGGGCTTCAAAGGCAACATAAGAACACTGATAAAAGCACTATTAAACTATATCTCAAAGAGTTATTTGATGCATAATTTAAGAAGGATTTTCGTTAAATGTGTATGTACCAAAGATGACGGCCGACATTAAAAAAATTGGACAAATAAGGTTTGTCATGGATGACGAGTTAAGTGTTGACTTGACCTACAACCTGTCTTAAATTCATTCACAATTTATAATGAATTTTCACATTAATTATTTGAAAACTACGCAGCTAAAATTGCTAAAAATGTTCAAAAATTTCTTAAATAAGTTAAGGAATTTGTTACGCTTTTTGATTCTACCGAAAGCAAGAAAGTCAAGCCTAAAAAGAGAGTAAAGAACAAGACGAGAAGACTCAAACAATCAGTTAGGCCTAAAGTAGGTGTGAAGAAAGACCACAATAAAGGTACATGTTATCATTGTAGCAAAGAATGCCCCCATAAGAGAAATGAGATTTTTTTTTTTTTTTTTTTTTGTATTCATCTTAAATTTTTATAAATTTTTTTAATAAAATTTTTATTTAAATTTTATATATTTTTAAATTTATTTTAAATTAATAATAAAATTTATTATTAATAATATATTGCATATTATTAACATATTCTCACCCTAAATAATAAAATTAATAATTTTAAATTTACTTAAATTTTTTAAATAAAAAAATATTTAAAATTAATAATTAAAATATTTGTATGACTATCTATTAGATAATGTTAATTTAGTAAAATATCAAATTATATAAAAATAATTGATTGGATTTAATTCTAAATCAATTTCCGTGACCCTAATCTGAAAATTACACGACATAAATGTGACGACTCAAATACACTCCTTTTGAGTGTTGACACCCCTAGGGGTGGGAGGCATGTTTATGTTTGGGGATTTTTTTTTTTTAAATTTTAAAAATATTATTATTATTATTATTAGCAAAAAGAATATACAGAGAAAAAAAAAAACTTGTAGGAAAAGCGGCGGCAGCGGAGATTAACTTGAACAAAGGGCTAAAAAAAAGAGGTTTAGTAGGGTTTTTCATTCCCGATCCGAAAACCCCAAACCCGATCCATTTTCTCCCCTTCTCTTGTATACAGATCGTACCTGGAAAAGCAAGAACTTTAAGAAGAGAAGAGAGAAGAAGAATGTGGAGAAGTACAAAAAATTTAACAATATTGAGGAAGGGAGTGAGAGAAAGGTCCCTTACTACCTATCTCCACCGCCCGTCGGCCGCTGCTGTTTGCTTTTCATCGCCGTTGTTTGCAATCAACAGCCACCACAATCGATCTCTTGGAAAGTTTCAACTAAATCTCTCTAATTCTCCTTCTTCCATCTCCTCTCCATTTTTTTCTACGACACCCGTCCGCCATCTTCGCACCGGCCGAGACTCCTCCTTCAGGTGATCTTCATCTGCCTTTTGCTTTTTGTTCTGTTATTATTTTTTAGTAGTTGCTTTGAAGTTCAAATCTAACAACGAACAGCTAATTGAGTAATTACAAATGTATTGTGTCTTTTTTTTATTTTTTTATTTTGGCGTTTGAAATGGAGAAGTTATGAGATAGCCCCACCGGTGAACTGGGGCATTCGGATTGTGCCGGAGAAGAAGGCTTATGTGATAGAGCGATTCGGGAAGTACGTGAAGACACTTCCCTCTGGTATCCACTTCTTGATTCCTATTGTGGATCGAATTGCCTATGTGCATTCCTTGAAGGAAGAGGCCATACCCATCCCCGACCAGTCTGCTATCACCAAGGACAATGTCAGCATTCTCATCGACGGGGTTCTCTACGTTAAGGTCCCGTCCTCTTCTTCTCTCGTTCTTGTTGTGTTCCCTTTTTTCCAGTTCTTTACAGTCCATTTTGAAACACTAACAACGTCATAATATCAAAATTTCCAGATTGTCGACCCCAAACTCGCGTCTTATGGGGTGGAGAATCCCATCTATGCTGTTATTCAGCTTGCGCAGACTACAATGCGCAGTGAGCTTGGTAAGATTACCCTTGACAAGACCTTTGAGGAAAGAGACACTCTCAACGAAAAGATTGTGGTGCGATTCCTTTTCTTTCATTCTTTCTTACTTTCCTTTTTCGTTTTAACTTTCTCATTGCCCATTTTAATTACCCTTTTTCCGTTTCAAGGATGGAGGAGAAGACTAGATAGTCATTTTCTCTTTTCTGTCTGTTTTGTTTTTTTTTTTTTTTTGTCTGACAATCCCACTTCTATTTACGTTCTTTATGCTCAGAAGTCAAAACTTGGATGAAATGAAAATGAGACAACATTTTATGTCTTCTGTAGGAGGCCATCAATGTTGCTGCCAAAGACTGGGGCCTCCAGTGTCTCCGATATGAAATAAGTGTGCCTTGAATAATATTCTACTTCCACTTCTTCCCATGCTCTTATTTTCCCTCTGCATTTGTTCTACTTGCTTTACTGCTCCTTCTTTCTCCAGGGGATATATCTCCACCACGTGGAGTAAGGGCAGCCATGGAGATGCAGGCAGAAGCAGAGCGTAAAAAGAGGGCCCAAGTTCTCGAGTCTGAAGGTCCTTACTATTGTTGATTTCTCATTTTTTTCCAATACAATATAAATTTTCACCATCTAGGCATTCTTTTTTGTGCCTAATGGGAATCTCTTTAATTAACAGGAGAAAGACAGGCTAACATCAATATTGCTGATGGCAAGAAGAATGCTGTGATCTTGGCATCTGAAGCTGCAAAAATGGATCAAGTTAACAGAGCACAAGGTTAGTTATCTTTGTTCCTGCTTATAAGTAACATAACTACATCACATACATTTGATGAGTATGACTTGTTTTCTTCAAAATGGCACTGATATATTGAGAGGATGATGTGGAAAGAGTTTTTTATAATAGGTCAATGTCCAGTGTCACTTGGGACCACTCCATACTTGATAGTACTCCCATTGTTCATTTCTAGACCTCCAATCCAAAAATAGTTAAACTGCATTTATCCATTGATATTATGGTCATCTCATTACTACCGTATGTTAGGCATTTAATATTACTTATCCTATCAGGTGAAGCGGAAGCCATCCTTGCTAAAGCGCAAGCAACAGCCAAAGGGCTTGTTATGGTGTCACAAGCATTGAAGGATACTGGTGGGATGGAGGTAAGGTTCTTCAAAGATCTTGACTAGGTGGTATTTTGCATACCAAACAAAATTCAAGTTGTGAAATGTGATATTTGGGACCAAAGCCCCTTCCCCATGCAGCAATTGATTATAGCACAATTTTCCCAAAATCTAATGACTGCCATGAATTAGAATTAGCATTGGTTGTGGGGTCTTAATCTTAAGATAGGCATGTGGGCTTTAGTTGTTTGGTACTCCATTGGTATTATCATGGTCTTATTTTTGTCATGTTTATTTGAAAGGAACTGGTTACATTGAGCCATAGATTTTTGTGATTTTAGAGCCAGCTCTATGGAGCTCAGCTTTGTATTTGAATGTTTGGTTTTGTTGTACATTTGATCAAGTGATATTAGGCCCAAGACTGGAGGGTGAGTGTGACAGTAAGGTTACTTCATTGTGACCTAGAGATCACATGTTTAAATTGTGGGAACAACTTCTTTGTGAAAAAGATGGTTAAGGTTGCGTATATCTGACAGTAAGAGATCACTTGTTTGAATTGTTCCCAGACTTACAACATGGGAGCCTCATACACTAGGACTATAATTACTTTAGTATCAAAACTGTTTGTTTTAATAGTCTGGGTGCATTACTGCATTTGTAGAGTTGGCAGTTATGTTATGCCAATGAAAGGGATGGATGATGCTGAACTTTGGTGCTAACCAGTTGCATAAGAATCTAAATTCTTACTTTTGAAACTTTTTGGCCCTTTTTTCAGAATATCCTGTTTCATAACTGTAGAACCTTCTCCTCTTCTTATGTCTTGTTTAGAATGAGCAAGTGATAAATTTCAGACAATTCTAAGGGCCTATTTGGTTATGTTATTAGTTTTTAGTTGTCAATATTTGCTTGTTCTGTCATCTGTTTTTTTGTGGTTTGCTTATGTTTTTTAATTACCAACTATTGTTTTAACAAAATTTTTTATTAATAATTACTATTAGTATCTAATTTATTAATAAAAAATCAATGATGCACATGTTACTTACATCTTGAAATAAAAATTATACTAATAGTAAATTATGCATACAGAAAAAAATTAGTAGTTCATAGAACAAGAAAGTAGTCCTAATAATACAGTCAATGTTAACAGTACTACATTAATTATTATATGGTTGTCATAAAGCTAGGGCAATGCCATCTTGAGCATGACTCGAGGCATGGCATTAATGAAGCAAAAGATGTCATTCTTTAAATGTTCGCAGCCCCATTTAAAGTTACATGCATGTTAACATCTTTGAGCCCATTGCAATCCTCATGGAATGGATTAGGAGAAAGACAAAAACAGAAAAATTTTAATATGATCATGTTAGGAACGAAGGCTAAAACAAAGGAGTGATAATTATGTTGAGTTATAGATTTATTGGATATTTATATCAGACATGAAATTGCAGAATGCAAAACTGTGGTTCAATTGAATCAATGTTTATGCTTTACCCAGTTTAAAGTTATAAATTTCTCCTCTGTCTGCAAGACCTGTGATCTTTACAGTAAGCAAAACACATAAGGAATATCAATCAATCTGTATACTTTATCCATTGGCATTCTTCACTGAATTAAAATGGAACTAAAGTTTACAATATAGAGCAAGCAAGAAAAATATACAACCAGAAACATAAATGCATCAGTAGAGTAAATCTGAAGCATAAATGTGAGTAATCAATTTTATAACTTTAAATACACAACTGCAAATCAATGAAAATCTTCAATCTGAAAATTGGGTAGACAATAACATACAGTATTAAATTTGAACCGAGGACCACCCACCACAGCAACATTGTTTTTGGATCTGTCACTGCCACAAATGTTACAGAAATCAGTGTAGAAAGAAATACAATGGGGTTGTGTGCCTGTGTGTGTTTGTGTGCATGTGTGAGAAAGAGAGATTTGTGGAATGTAGGGAAAGGGGAGAGGAAGAGGGGGAGAAGGATGAGCAGAGAGAGTGAGAAGCAGTGAAAGAGAAGGTGCAGACAGTGGAGGTGAGAGAAGGAAGTGAGAAAGTGAGTAGTACCTTGATGGCAACCAATTTCCCTCAAAATTAGATAGAGGAGTAGTAGGGGGATGGGGTAAGAGTGGGAGAGAGAATATGGGGAAAGGGGAGAGAAAGAGGGTGAGAGGGATGTCAGTGAGAAGCAAAGAAAGAGAAGGATAGACAGAGAAAGCTGCAGATCAATGGAGGGAGGGAAGGCAGTGAGAGATTGAAGGAGGGGTACCTGCTGGCTGCAGTTGCAATGCTCCTGGAAGCTGAAAACAGTAGCAGAATTGGGGTTTTCTTTAAACATAAGTGTTTCCAATTTTTCAGCAGAAATTGGCAACTCACAACCCAGCCAAATACATATTCCGATTTTTGACTGAATAAAAAAAAGGGAAAAAGAAAAAGGAAAATGCCCCTTTTGGGGTTGTTTGCTGGATTCTGAACAATTAAAACCCTTGAATTATCTTGTAAATGAGAGGATCTGTGGCTATTGCTTTGCTCTTAAGTGAACTGCTTGTGCTAATGTGCATGTTCTAGAAATGCCAGAAAACCTGTCAATTATGCCATTATCCCAGTGGGCTTTAAGACTTACAATTGTATTGTGAGTTGCAGGCAGCAAGTATGAAAATTGCTGAGCTATATATTCATGCTTTTGGTAACATTGCCAAGGAGGTAAAGGACTGTGCCAAACTACGACTGATTATTTTTATCTTTTTGTGGCAACCAATTCATATCACTGAGACTTGTCTGACTTCTCTTTGATTACTTGCCTTGATTTCTTAGGGGACAACGATGCTGCTTCCTAGTGACAATGCCAATCCTGCTAACATGATGGCGCAAGCTCTCACCATGTACAGAAGTTTGGTTGGTAATGTCTCAAACCGTGGTGGACACGAGTTTTTAAAAGAAGGCATGAAAGACATTGCTGATTCTGGAGAAACCATTGGTGAGAATGCAGAAGCAAGAGCAGTTGATACAAGCCATCATGATGAACCGCAGTTCTCACTACAGAGACCCAAAAAGGGGGAATAGAGTTCTGTGGAAGACGAAAGTAGGGATAGGTTTTATAGGAACATGGAGGCAGAAAAGGTTTCTGCTATTGAGTTGTCATTTGTACGCGGGATTACATTAATTCTGTCAAGTTTGAGTCTTCAAACACTTGTCTTTTGGGCTCATAGCAGCGAGGCTGCCTTTTTTATTCCAGAGCAGCAGAATTTGAAGGTACAGAAATACTGATAATTCCAATGTTGCCCTATTGGGCTTTTACCCCTTTATTGATGGTGTAGCTCATGAGAGCCCAATTGGTTCATGGATATGAAGTATTTGGAATAATTACGAGGTAAAGTATAAGAGATTAGTTAAATTTAGGCTGATTTGAAATTCTTTTTTTTGTTAGGAAATGTTTTAGAACGATTGGATATCATTTGAAAGTTATTTAATATAATAAAATATTAAAAAAAATTTCATGTAAATGTTCTTAATTAAATTTTATTTGAAGTCTTTGATGTTGTTATTTTTTAAATTTATTATTGGTTCAGGAATTTTTATTTTACAAATATAAGAAAATGAAGAGGTTTTTCTAAGGTAATATCATGTCCTTTGGGTATTTATCAGTCTATCACATCTAGGCGAGCTTCTCTATTGTCTTAATTACTTGATCGAAAATTTCAAATAAAAGAAGTAGAAGTTTTTAAAGAAATAAACTTCGGGACTTATGAAGACAAACCCTAGAAATTCTATAACCTATATGGTTGCTTATTTTTTGTGTGCAAAAGATAGAAGTGATGTTCCTCAAGAATTACTAGATGAAAAATAAAATAAAATAAAACGAAACTTGGGAGGAACAAAATTTTGTAAATGGTTCCAAAGTTTGTTTAGCTATTGCCATTGAAAATGCTCTTTTTCATTTACTATGAATACATGCTTATTGCGGGCAAGGCGGGTATGATAAGAAATGAAATTGATAAGAAAAAAAAAAAAAAAAAAATAGTGTAGATACCAAGAACGAGTAAAGAGATCAAGCAAGAGGAACCAAGGAAGATGGCATTATACTGACTTATTCATGCCAGACTTAGATTCCCTTGAGATGGGTATTTTGATTTCAAACATAGTTTGTGTAGCTAACAATGAATTATAGATAAAAACAATAAAGAAAATAGATCAGCATGAAGAATTACAGGAAGAATTGATATAAGCAAGCTGACGAATGTGTTTTCTCTGAATAAAATGAAAAAAAAAAAAAAAAAGCTTGGCTTCATTTTGTCCAAGGCCTTAAACTTCAAGTTTGAACAACATGAACCAAATTGATGAAAGAGGAATGTGTGTCATTTAACATACTTGGAAGAAAATATGTGAAACTAAAACGGATATTTCAAAAAATAAAGCTTGTATATATCCTATGACAAGAACAAATGAAAGTGATGATCTGGAATTTTTTTTTTTTTTTTGGCTTTTTGGTACAAAAAAATCTATTCGGATTTTCTGTTGTCGGCTCATGGGATTGCTGCAGCCTGTAAGGATTGGGAATGCATCTCTAGTCGCTTAAAAATTTTTGTTGAGTGAATCAGCCAAATTGTGGGGAAGAAGAAAGCATGACTGCAGGGCCCGCTTGCACCAGATTCTGCAGGTGTCAGCAGTTCCCGCTATGGGAGATTTCAGAATCTTTTTGGTGCAATTTTTGAGCAAAATCCAAGGTTGAAAACTTTAGAACTAAAATTGACAGCATCTATTCTGCATAAAGCGTGGGTACACATAACATTTGTTTTTGGAGTATTGAATTTGATGGGAGAGTAGAGCATACCGAGTGATGGGACGCAGAAAGGAGTGGACTTTTAACTGAGAGGAGCCATAGATGATGAACCAGAGGTTCTTAGCGGCAGTGCAAGTAAAAGCTGTTGAAAGCCACTTGCTGCCAACAGCATCCAAACAATTTTTAACCATACAAAAATTGCTCCAACGTGAAATCAGGCGCCAAAAGACAAGTATAAAATGATGTCCGTCGGAAAGGGTCAACAGATATTGGCCAAATTAAGGAAAAAAAATTGCAATTTCTCAAAAATCCTAACCATAAAAATGCTGCAGCTTGTGCATTAATTAACCATTGCTGCCGAGAGGCTGCCAATATCTCAGTCTCAAAATTTAATCCAAACCTCGTGTAGTAAAAATTAATCCTTAGGACTTGCCCTTTAGCTGCATTGCAGATTGAAACATCATGGGAGGTTGTGCGACCAAACCCAAGGAGTTTGACGATTCGCGTCCGGGGTCTCTCCCAAGCGACGCTCCTGTCAGCTCTGAAGACAAGCAGCCTGCATTTGATGCCAATGTGACCCCTGATGCTCGTCTAGATCACGTACCGTCATTCTACTGAAAGTTTTGTCTTTAATTTATTGCCTGTATGTCTTCTTCAATTTCCGTATACAAATTAACTAAATATTGAATCAAGTTAGTCTGACTGACAACAAGAGAACTAGGCTGAAAGCAAAGCTCTCTTGGAAAAGGCTGGACTCAGATTTTAATTATAAGATATAAAAATTTTTAATTATGAGCGCAGGAGAAGGATAATTTGGGTGAGAAACAGGAGAATGGAGGTGAGAAACAGGGCGAAACGCCTTTAGTAGATTTATCAGAGCCTGAGCGGCCAAAAGTACAGGAGGGTGTAAAGGAAACACCAGCTTTTGATGAGCCTGTTTCCGCTGAGTCCGCGGCTGCTGTGGATAAAGTTGAAACCAACGTCATCGCATCACATGGTAAGATCGATGATCCTGTCGCCAAGAAGCCTGATGCCAAAGAAAACCCGGCGTTTGACCAGTCCGTTTCCGCCGACTCCATGGCTGTTTTGGATAAAGTTGAAACCAATGCCATGGCATTGGATGGCAAGATCGAGGATGCTGACGCCCAGAAGCTTGAAGCCAAAGAAAAACCACCTGAAGCCAAAGTACAAGACAAAGCTGATGAACACAATTTGTTGCACAAAGTTCTACAGCATTTTCGGTGAGCGATCACTAGTTCAAACAGCTTCCACCATTTAATGGCAGTGGAACTAACATGCGATAAGATTTCAGAAAATTCAACCTCTGTTTATCACTGCGTTAGTAGTTTTATTTATGTCAATTTGTACGTCTCTGCGTGTATAACCCCTTTATCTGTGGCTTTGAATAAATAAATAATTACATATTCCTGTTTCTTCCATCCGCTGATCCGATTCATTCCACAGGTCAAATATCCAAGCAATTCCAACTCTCCCAGAGAAAGAGATTGAGTTCTATTAGAGAGATACCAAGAATGAAATTAAATTTCATAAATATTTATTATAATAAATTCCTTCATTTTATAAATAATAATTATATGTAATTAAATTTATAATAAGTTCATGTCTAATATCATTTCATCGTCTCTTTAAATTTTTATCATTTTATTTTGTTGTCTTTTCTATAGCCTCGGTAATGCTATCCCTTGACAATTATCCGGTTTTATCCGGCTGCTGTTGCTGCAGCGGATGGCTATTTGGAACCTTACCCCGTATTGGAAGTAATCAAAGTTCATTGTGGCTGAGAATTTAAAGACAAGCAAAATTCATTCGGTCGCAGTTCATTTCTCACGAACATTCAAGAAATTCATTTTTAACCCAAAGATTTTATTGGATTCTCATAGCTTAAAATTAAACTAATAAATGTTATGAGCAATTCATTTTCGGGCTCGTGCACTGATTTAGAATTATTAACAAAGGGCTTGACTATTGGCTGAGAGTTTTGTCCAGGGGAGTAAATATGCTTCTTAGATTGGTTTTTCCTTAGAACAGCATCAATGGCCACTTCTTGAAAAGCTAACAGCTCAAACGCTTGAGCCAATGTAGCCTGCTTCTTCAAATCAACGGTCATCTAGAACTGAGTTTCTAATCAAGGTGAGGGACCCAAGTCTTCGAATTGCTCCTGGAATTCCTCGATAATATCATGGAGAGATCGATCACCAAGGCTTCAAACAGGGACAATGGAAAATGAGTCTTATCTACAGTCCATCCATGAAACCTTACGTGGACCTTCCCTTCAAGATACATTGTCGCCGTCTCCTTATTTTCTTCGGCAATGTTGTATAATTGGAATAACGATTGCATTTCCGGAACCGGTCGCACAAGGATTGTCACCATCAAAGAACATGTTAGTGCTTTTGCCGCCAATGTTGATCCTCGAACTGTGGAGCTTGGTTTGTTTATAAAACATCATTTATTATATAATTTATAAATTTTTTTTTTTTTTTAAGAAAAGTCTAAATGGTCCAAAATTTATCAGGAGTCTTCTTTTCTAGAAGTCTTTTACTCTATACCCTCTTCTTGCTATAAATGGTTGTCCAATTACGCTATGTTTTGGGATGGAGAGAATCGCGGGAATGAACAAGCCCCCATGATTTGCTTCCGCGAAGCTTGGGCTTCTTTGCTAGTCCAGTCACTCATTGTTTTGGGCTGGAGAGAATCACTGGAATGGAGAAGCCCCATGATGTCCTTCAATGAAGCTTGGGCTTCTTAACCAGTTCAGTTACTCTTTGTTATGGGCTGGAGAGAATCGTGGGAAGGGAGAAGCCCCATGATTTGTTTCAACGAAACTTCGGCTTCTCAACCAGTCCAGTCACTTTGTTTTGGGCTGGAAAGATTCTTGAGAATGGGGAAGGCCCATGATCTGCTTTAATGAAACTTGGGCATCCCAACTAGTCCAGTAACTCTTTGTTTTGGGCTGGAGAGAATTGCGGGAATGAAGAAGGCCGAAAATCTGCTTCAATGAAACTTAGTCCAGTCACTCTTTGATTTGGGCTGGAGAAAAACGTTGGAATGGAGAAGGCCCATGTTCTGCTTCAATGAAACTTGGGCTTCTCAACCAGTCCAGTCACTCTTTGTTTTGAGCTGGAGAGAATCGCTGGAATGGAGAAGGCCCACGATCTGCTTTAATGAAAATTGGGCTTCTAACCAGTGCAGTCATTCTTTGTTTTGGGCTATACAGAATTGCAAGAATAGAGAAGTCGCATGATTTGCTTCCATGAAGAAGCTTGGGCTTATCAACCACGAACTGGAGTCTGCCAATGTCGTTAAGTAGTCAGGTATTTTCAGTCGTGTTTGTTTTTCCTTTTGCTGGAGTTGAATACCAAGTATAATTTTTGATGGGAAAAAACGAAGAACAGAAGAGAAGAAATTGAGATTTGCATAACAGAGAATCATAACAAAGAGAATCGGAGAACTTGACAGTAGAAAGATAATTTCAATACTGAATTACTCAATTCTAATTTTTCGTAACTGTTTGCGGAACCAATATTCTCCTTTATAAGCAGGTAAGAGAGATAATTTGGATATTGAATTACTCAATTCTGATTTTCCAGTGGACCTCCCCTTGCACAAGGTCAGGAGCGCATGGCACGGTCACTCGGTTTCCTTGCACTCGCCGGACTGACCCATCTGAGAGGTGGAAAGGGAGGTCGGGCGCATAACTCTGGACTACGCGGTTGACTAGTTGTGGAATCGGAGACTCGACTAACTGGCTCTTATTTCAATCGTCGAGGGACGAGGGTTAAAAAGTCCAAACGAGCCCACACCGCAGCCGTTAAAATTTACCAGAAAGATATGCAAACAAGAAAAAGTAAGATTTTATAAGTCGAGTCTAAAAATGATCTGTTAAATATGATTATAATTTATCTTCAAAGTTAAAATTGTTGTCGAAATTAACCTCAATCCTTCTTTGTCTTTGCCTTCTTGACCAATTGTCACGTAGGATAACCGTCCAAATATTCCTATTCTAAAGGTGCTCCACACGAACGGAACAAAAATTGAATTGATATAGGGGTATATATGTTAAAAAAAAAAAAAAAAAAAAAAAAAAAAAAATCACTCGGTATTGCTGGCTAGTAATGGGTGCTTTTGCCCTTGTGTTTGGAGTTTGTAAGCATAAAGGACTGGCTTTTGGCGAATAATTTGACTCAGTATTGTTGAAGATATTCTGGATGAATTCCTCGCCTTCCAAGTTATGATATCTCAAGACTTGCCCAGATCATGTACTTGCTCTTAGTCATTCAAAATTACAAATATTCATAATTTTTTAAAATATTATTAATTAACCATGCTAAATAAAATAATTATTTTATAATTAATTTAATTTATTTGTAAAATTAAATGAGATATAATATATATATATATATATATTTGTTTATTTTCGTATTATTTCTTAATTATTTTCTTCCTAACTATCCTCAAATTTGTCTACGAAGAAGACATATGAGTGCTTGCATTTTTTGTTGTAAGGACAAAAGAGCAAAGTTTTATTATTGAATACAACAAAGAAAGAATCGATCAATTCGTTTCTTTTTACCAGAGAAATATTTCATTATCCTCTCTCTAATTTCGGCTAGTTTTTCCTTTTTAATTATTATCTTTTCCTGAACTGCATATCTGTGGTCACTTGCTCACTGTCACTTACAAATCAACGAGGAAAAAGAGGGAGACTTGGATACAACTGTGAAGCTCTGGTGCCGCAGTGAGAGAACTGGGTTGGAGAAGAAAGGGAATTCACAAACAATAAATAAAAAAGAAAGGTAGTTCGTCAAAAATATTCCTAATCAACATTATGTCATCAATTGTCGTGCTAATGATTTTTTACACATCTGTGATATGGGACACGTGACATGACGCAAGCAATATAGTGAAACAAGTTAATTTATTTGATTATGGTTGAAAGATGAATAACTTAAATTGAGAATTTGCATCTCAATTACAATTTCACAAAATTTGTAAATTTAGAATTAAATTTGTACTTAACATATGAGATTCAGAGATGCAGATAAATTGCCTATTTCAATGCCTCCGTCGAGAAATCGCGTATGTGGACTATTTGTACTAACCTAAATTCGAATTATTTTACTATCATCATTTGTATTTAAATATAAAATATAAATTTAGATTAAATATATACAATTGGGTTATAAATTTATATAAAAAAAATTATATTAATTAGAAATATAAAAATTTAATAATATTTGTGTAATTTTTTTTTTTTAAGATAAGTGTATCACTGATATATGAGATTTTTTTTTTTTCAATTTTTTGATTTGGAAAAAAAATATGGACTATATTTGTGTTTTGGGCGGTAGCTTCAAGACACGGGATGAAATTTTAATTAATTAAAACAATTAATAAAAACAGATAAGGAGCAGAAGAAAGGAATAGAGCAGAAGAAGGGCGGAGGACAAATGGTGATAGTGCTTGAAAATCCTTGTGTTATTCAAAGCCAACCAAAACCGTTATTAGCTATTGCTTCTTCTTCTTCTTCTTCTTCTTCTTATTCTTCGAGCTGCAGCAATGCTAAAATTGGGAGGAGTAGAGGTTGTTACGAGAAAGGGATTATTGTCAGATTCAAGAGACACAAACGCTTTCCTAAACGTGTTATTATTAAACAAAATGAACGATGCTGCTGTTGCTGTTCCTCCTCATCCTCCCACGCCTTAGCCTCCGACAAGGGCCAGAGCACGACGAAGAGGAGCAACATACACCTTCATAGTCTCAAGGTCTTGGAATGGGATAAGCTTTGTGATTTGGTCGCCTCCTTTGCTTCAACTACCTTGGCTCGTCAAGCCACCAAGGTAAAATCTCTCTCTCTCTCTCTCTCCCTTTTTTTTTTGGGCTTTTTGTGTTTAACATAACAGTATGAAAGCAGAATTACAAATTCAATTGAACTAATTCCCTTTTCTCTGTCTTTTTTTTTTTAAAAAAAATTTTTAAAATTTTAAATTTTTTATTTTTTGGTTTTGCATGGTGGGGAGTAGGCTCAGTTATGGTCACTCAATCAGAGCTATGAAGAGAGTTTGAGACTTTTGGAAGAAACCAATGCAGCTATCGAAATGCACAAGCACGGTGCTTGCCGCATGGACTTTACCATCGTCCGCCCTCTTCTCGTCGGTTCTCCTTCATATATTTAAAAAAAAAAAAAAAAAAATCCTAATTTATTTTGCTTTTGGCAATTAAGATATTTATTCATGCCTTGTAGAACAACTGTAGACTGCAAATTATGTCACTCGTTGTAGAACTCCTCTTCTTCTATCACTGTTGTCAATAATGTATTCAACCCAAAAGCTTAAGCTATCAAATGAGTTCAACAATGGATCATATATTAAAATTGAGCAACCATGACAAAACTTAGTTCTGTGTATCCTCTAAATCCAAAGTCCAAATTTCTGTTTCTTTGCTCTTGAAGGTCAAATCTGCCATCCAAAATGCTCTGAGGGGTTTGCCGGTCAATGCAAATGAGGCAATGGCTGTTGCAGCCATGCTGGAGCTTGCACATAATTTGCAGCTAAATCTCAAAGCCACAATCAAAGAAGATGCTGATTGGCGCATACGATTTATGCCTCTCTCACAACTGGTAGTTTCTCCTTCAAATTTCTAATGCCTCTACTATTTCTTTTCTATGTTCAAACTCCTGCCTAATGACTTTGCCTCTTTCCTTTTCTCACTTTTTAAATTGTTTATATATCCGTATGTATGCCTTGCAGATATCAGAAATGGTGGTTAATTCTTCATTAGTTCAGATGATACAACAGTTTATAGATGAAGATGGCTCAGTGAAAGATTCTGCAGTTTGTGCCTTATCTAACTGGATTTCTGCAAAATTTGGAAGTTATTCTATTATCACCTGTTTGAAGTCGTACAGGCACATTCAATCCCTTCCAATTTGGTTACTTACAAGTTCCTCATAGATATCTTGATTTCCCTTCCCAGAGTCCTACTCTCAGACGATCGCGTGACCAAGTTCGGATGCTTGAGACAAAGGTAAAATCTATTTCTGCCTCCATTTTTCACGGTGCAATTCATTCTCAGAGCACAACAATTTTCCTTTCATGAAACATTGGAGCTAATGGTTCCTTGGAGGATTTTCCTTTTCGGTTTTTAGTTGATGATGATGAAATAAACCGGGGTACTTGCAATCTGCCCTAGCCACATATACCCAGTATGTGATAACCAAAGTCCCAGGTGTGGCCATAATGCCCTGTTTGAACTACACTAGCCCCATGGTGTCAACCATTTGTCCAACCCCTGTGGACAATTCCTTGGTGAATCTCCTCCATCTTTGTGGGATTTTTTTTTTTTTTTCATTTTGCCAGAGATTTTTTATTTAGGTAAAGTAGGACTACTATTGAACAGGTGTGTTACATTAGATAGAATGAGTGAAGGTATAAATTAGAGAGTGAGGACAGAATTTAGAGGAAAGGGGCAGCCAAACTGAGGTAGAGGAGAGGCAGAACAGGTAGAAGAGAAGAGACAGAAAGGGAGGTCATTCTTGATTCAATTCCAATACTCAATTGTCACTTAGACCATTATCAAGTTCATCCTTTTATAGGGTATTGAAATGCATAAGAAACAAACTCAGGCACATCTTCTGACTTAAACATAGACTAGTTCAAACACAAAACCAAACTAAAAATATAATATTGTAGTCAATTCTCCTTAGTTCCTCATCACCAAGGAGTAACAAAGTTAATCTTGACACCCTAAGCACATATTCTCATTCTTGTTATCATTTAAGGACTACTATGTTGCATTTGCTACCAGTCTGACCAACATGCATGCACTTCAAGTTCCATCTCCTATATATTTATTGAACCTATGCCTCCTCTCTTCCCTTTATTGCATGTCTATATATTTTGTGGTGAGAAGAGTGTGACAGATTTCATGCATGGAAACTCCAACTCCTTGCTTTGTTAAATTAGGCATTTTGACAGATGTTCTTGGCTTGAAGCTACAATGTCCTTGAGGGCAGGCATACCTCCTTGTACGAGGCATATCAGCCTTCCCTATCCAAGGATTGGGTGGCTTCTTGACATGGCATTTTGGTTGCCAAGTTCCTTATATCGTGAGTGAAATGCATGTTCAATAGAGATCCACCTCTCCATTGTTCACATGAAATTTTCTAGTATTTATACATATTTCCAACACCCTTTTGGATAAGTATATGTTTCACTGACTACTTGCTATTATGACAAAAGTTCCATAATTAATAATTTGAGTCGTCGACTATTCATCACTGTCAAGAAACCATTTCACCTAAAAGATTAAACTATCAAGTGAGTCCCAGGATATGGGCTGGAAGCGTGAACAAACCAGGCTCACTTGGGCCTAAAGTATGAACAAACCAATTCATAATTATATATGAGGGTAGTGTGATTCCAACTCAAGATCACTTGGTTATGAAGACTTTGATACTATGCCAAGAAACCATTTCACCTAAAAGTTTAAGCTATTAGGTGAGGCCTAAGATATAAATTATATATTATATTTTAACAATTACTGTCTCTTAAAGGTGGCATTATAATATTCAATTACAGTTCCCGGCTTTGGCCATTGTTTAAGATATCTTTTTGTAAGTTGTCGTTTACACTTTGTGTTAAAATCATGCTTTTGTCCTCTTTATTCAGTTACATCAGTTGATGGACAGCCTAATTAGGAACGAAATGAAAGAGACATTGTTTTTGGTAAGATTACCCTTATAAACATGCATTCCTTCTGCGTTTTCATTGTTATGTCACATTTATTGTTATGAGTACTGGTACAGGAAGTGAGCAAAGTTGATGGCAGATGGTGCATGAAATCAGGGACTCATCAGCTGACAGGTGTTAAGGGTCTACTATTGTCAAGGTGCATGCATTCAGTATATTCCTTTGCCACCAATGTGTAAAAAGAGATTATTGCTTGACGGCTCACAATTATAAAGCAATATCAATGCTTCCTCCCTGCCCCCCTCTGGGTCCCCCTGCCTGGGGGGTCTCCCCACGCATCACATGGGTTTATTTTCTTTCTTGGGGTTGGATTGTATTTTTGTGGCAGGATTGGATACTAACAATATGCATGTCAATTGTTATAAGCTAGCACCCAATGCTCATCACCAAGGATCTTTACTTTCTTTGAAGAATCTGAATGTTACATATATATTTTCTTTCTTCTCATTCTCCAAATTTTATCTGCACTATCAGATCTTCTGCTTTCAGATATTCGGGTCCTGAACAGTAATTTCATTGCTGCAGTAATTCAGGGACAGGAAACATTGTAGAGCCACTGTCAGCAGTTCCATTGAATGATGAGCTGCAACGAGCAAGAGCTTCGGTGGCACAGGCAGAGGCAGATGTGCTTATGATGTTGACAGAAGAGGTTTCTGTTTATCCAGTGAAATTATCTCCAAAATCATCTTTTCTTTTTATTGGTAATATTATCACCATACCATACTGTTGTCATCTGTACAGATGCAAAAGGACCTTGATGACATCAGAAACATATTGGAAACTGTCATTCAACTTGATACGGTAGATGTCTGCCACCACTATTTTAGAGAAAATGAACCTCCATAGCTGTCCCTCTCTAATTAAATGATACGCAATAATCACTGGAACTTATTTGTTGGGGTAAATTTAACCAACCTCGAAAGGAGCAGCTGTGAGATTACGAACCTGTGAATCTCAAGTTGCTAAGGAAACCTACCTGGATGGCATGCAGCCAGCACTCAAGTTATTTCCCACCAAATTTAGCAGCCACTCACATGTTGTCATGTCGCCATTAAGTTTTGGATCACAACTGCCAAATGGCCAAAACCATAATTTCTCCCTTATAGTGTCATCTTTCTAATTTCATCACCTTAGTTTCAATATTTCCAATGTCTTCCTCACATTTTTACTTGAATTTCTAAGGTGATTCATGACCTCATGGATGCCCAATTTTGTCAATGAGAAATGGCACAAGACACACCAAACCATGTTGTTAGACCTTAAAGGGGGAAAGAGTTGATGTTGCTACTTCTTTTTCCCCATTTCATTACAACAATGGGGCCATTATGATGCATTTCGGGTTAGAGATCATTTTAGAACAAGTTTGAGGATGATGTTGCATACATTGAGACTAAAGGAACAGAATTAGAGCAAAAAGGAACACTTTAGGGACAAATTATGGTTTAGCATTTGCCAGCCCAAATTGTTGATAGGACTCTTTTATAACCAGATGTAATGTGTAGAGCATACAATGCAACATAGATATAATTTCAAATGTTCGAAAAGTACAAGCAAAAGAAAAAAAGTGTATCATTTGAATGCCTCATCTGAAGAATGTTTGCAACTTAAAAATGTGCTTTTTTTTTGCTTTTTTTTTTTTTTTGCATAATCTTCATCTTCTCTTATATGGTCAGCTTCAAGGTAAAAAAAAAATGTTCTAGATTGTCCAAAAAAAATAAATGATTCAAATAAAATAAATGGAAAACAAATGAAGAAATCAAGGGTGACAAGCTAATTAGGAATAGAGACAAATTGTACTGAGTTAATGACTTAATGCCTTTACATAAGCTATTTCTTATTTTCTTTAACTTGTTTTTCTTGTAGATTAATGCCCGGGCAACTTATAGTCTTTCTTTTGGAGGTGCATGTCCCAATTTGTATCTGCCAGAAGACATAAATGGATCCCCATTTAAGAGAGAGTGGATATTGTATATGCCCAAAGCTTATCATCCTTTATTACTTCAACAGTACAGGGAAAATCTGTGGGATTTGCGAAAGGAGGGCAAAAATACTGCAATTGTATGTTATTCTTTGTTAAAAAGCTGCAGTCTTGAATTTATGCCTCAGTAACTGTATCCTAATTGGGAATGCTCCTAGATTTGTCTCCGCTTCATTTCTCCAGAGTCAGTGCTTAAAGCCTCAAAGCATTTTTATGAATTACAGATGCAATTACTGACAGTAATTAGGATACCTCCAATAGGAGTGGGTTTCAATAGGTATCATTTGAATGCCTCATCCCTGCTTTAGGAAATTAAGAGAAAGCTTGTGGTGATAACAATTTCATAGGGGAAACAGATGGAGATCTTTAACTGTTGGAAATGTATAATCTTGTGATTATTATCAGTGACTACACTTCAATCTCTTGTTACACTGCTGGAAATTGTTAAGTATTTCAGGGCATTGTATATTTGGTTGCAGATTTCTGCACAGGAACTGGGTAAGCCTGTTCCATTTGACTTTTTTATTGCCCAAACAACAAAAGTCCTTGTTATAACTGGGCCTAACACTGGAGGTAAGACCATTTGCTTGAAGACAGTTGGACTGGCTGCTATGATGGCAAAATCAGGTTGGTTTAACAGTATTTTCTCTGTTTCTGTTTCTTTTCCCTTATGCCAATGTGATATTGAATAAATGAACGAATGCTATTGTTTAATGTTGCTGTTAGGATTTGCCTTTTTCTCAATCATAGCCTCTGATCCTCCTGTATTCACATAACAGAGATGTACATATAAATCTGATATATTTTAAATAGGTGGCTATTACAGTAAAGTTAAAATCATTTTAATATTAAAAGCAAAATGAATTCAATTTATAAAGTCATATGCCAAGATTCTGACACTGATCAGGTTAATTTTATATCCTTAAGATTATTATGGAGAAATTCTGCAACTTGATCTCCCATTGGGTTCTTGATAAAACCAGACAAGCTTAGTGTATGAGTAACTTATTGTGTGCGCACCCTCTATTCTATGACAAAACATACTTATTAACATTGTTTAACATTCTACTACCATGTGAATGCTGCAGGCCTTCATGTTTTGTCATCTGAATCTGTACAAATTCCTTGGTTTGACTCTATTTTTGCGGATATTGGTGACGAGCAGTCCTTGTCCCAATCTTTATCCACCTTCTCTGGCCACTTGAAAAATATAATTGTAAGCAAAATATTGCTTCCAGAATTATCGTGTCTTCTGTGTCTCGATTGTCAGTGATAGTGATTAAGCTAAAGCATTGCAAGTAGCTATACAATTTGTTTATCTAAAATTAGAAAATTTTGAGCAATCTGCTTCTTGCATCTAATCTGCCATCTTCATAGACTTTTCAAATGGATTGTGGACAATAATTAACAAGAATGGATATTTTGATCCTGGCATCCATTGAGATATGATACTGTTGCCCTATAAAAGTGAGTAGGTCAGTTATGTCGAGAGATACTGAATTGTTTGTAAGTTCTCTGCTATATTCCTTTTCACAGGATGTGCAACAATTACTTGTCAGAGTTCTCATCTGTTTATTAATAAGAAAATCTGTGCACAATTTCAACTCATTGTGCAGGACATTCGATCTCAGTCAACAAATCAATCATTGGTTCTACTTGATGAAGTATGTTAAATTTTTTGTTCTTTTTTCACTTTTTCTCAATTGATATTGTGCAAAGAGTTAATCAAACTATTGATTGAAGTTGTTTTGCTGCTTACACAACCCAAATGATGTATTGATTTAAATGATATGCAAAGCAATAACTGTTTAGTGTTTATTGCTGGTTCTGATGCATATCTGTTGCCTATTTTAGGTTGGTGCAGGGACAAATCCACTTGAAGGAGCTGCACTGGGGATGTCACTGCTGGAATCTTTTGCTGATAGTGGTGCTTTGTTGACAATAGCTACAACTCATTATGGTGAACTCAAATCCTTGAAATATAGGTACACACTAAATAAACTAATTATGTCATTAAGAATACCAAATTTTAGTCTATTCTTCCTTTTAACTCAATGAAGTGCCTTTACCCTTATCATTAGAAAAATGTTGAGAAAAGGTATGTGATCTACACATGGTTTTTATTGATCTAGAAGAGAAATCATACAATAGGATTCATTAGCAAGTGTTATGTGGGCAATGAATAGGAAGAAGACTCCCACATTATTTATTATTCTATTCAGGGACATATATGAAGGAGTAGTAACCTGTGTGAGAATTGTGGGAGTTGAGACAGAGAACTTCTCTACCATGGTTGGTTTCCACCAGTGGTTGGCTCTAAATCATTTTTTATGAAGGGACATGAAATATTCAAGATGCTTTTGTGTGGTGTATGTTTGCGGATGATATCATACTGGTATATAACACTGATAGGGCGGCTAGACGGTAAATTAGAATTATGGAGAGTTCTGCTAGAATCTAGGGGCTTTAGGTTGAGTTTCACAAAAATAAAATATATGTTGTATTTTAGTAATGCTAGAAGTAAGATAGAACATACTATTAGACAAAATGATACAAAAGTTCATTAATGTGACCAATTTCATTAGTTAGGCCTTTATTATTCACATGGATCAAATTTAGAGGACAATGTTTCTTGTGGGACAAGGGCTGGATGGCTAAAATGGAAGTGCATGAATTAGGTTTTTTGTGACTGTAAAATATAATTAAGTTGATGGGTAAATTCTATTGAGCAATGATTAGGCCAGCAATTTGGTAGTAACTAGTGAATGTTTTGTTGTTAGGAAACATTGTGTCCAAAAAAGTGATTGTGAATAGGTGTGGACTGATTTAAAAATGAGGATATTCATAGTAGAATAGGTGTGGCTCTGGCTCTGTCCAATGTAAATCTAGAAATGTGCCAATTAAGAGGGATCCAAATCAGGTGGATGGTGAAAGGAGAGGAGAGGGCAATCTAAGTTGATTTAGGAATTTTTCAGTTAGGAAATCATAACTAATGCTCCTCATGGAACTGTGTTCATAATAAAACAAAATGATGAGAAAGGATTCATGTATGCAGCTCTAATTAAATTTGGGACTAAGGCTTTATTATTGTTATACTTTCAGTTCAAAGACATGTCTAGTCATGACCAATTCCTTAATTCCATTCAGGTTAATTGAAGCTTAATTTTGCATCATTATGGAACATGACTTTGTTGCCTTGTCCAGTTTTCCTGGTCTCATGTTTTACAGCTTGCCTCTTGACAGTAACAATGCCTTTGAAAATGCTTGTATGGAGTTTGATGAAGTGAATCTAAATCCAACTTACAAGATTATCTGGGGTGTGCCAGGTTTGTCCCCATCTTAGTTGAACCTTTTTGGTCTAGGATGTGATGTTTGAAGCTGCTTATCTTACTCTTTGTTTCTTTAACCTCTTACATTATGTTTTGCTCGGGTGTTGAGGATGAAGAAAAAGTTTTGGAGGGTCACACTAGGAAACTGAACCTTCAATCCTAGCCCAAAAGAGTTGAGGTGTAATTATAACCAGAGGATTAACCTGCTTGTTAATATGGATTATAATAATAATGATGAGTTAAAAAGTATTTAACACAAATTTTTGTTCTTTATATCCCCAAGTGTTTCTTATACGTTGCTCATATCTTTGATATCACTACTTTCCATCTGTGGAGGAAAACTATTTTTAGAAATATTTTATTCTTTCAAGTACCTTGACATGTATAAATGCATGATAGAAGTAGTTGAATACCAATATAATTACTGACAATTTCAAATAACAAAGCATTTGTCTCTCATAGTCTTAACGAGAGTAATGGCAATTACCGATGATGAGTTACCTATGGGTTCCCATAGGGACTGAGTTACAATTGCATACCTTAACTATATCCTAAAATTATCACCAAAATACATTTACTAAAAAAAGATACTGAGGCTTTGGCATGACCAATGAAATTTTGATTTGTTTTCCTTACAATTTCATTAACATAAAGCTACCTGATTTCAACATGAATGTGGATTTCCCTCACTGTTAGCAGTTTCATATCATCTTTGCTGCTAAGGTTGGTTCACATTTGATGACCAATTATCTTATAATTCAACCACCAATAATTTACCTTCTTATCTTCCTCTCATTCCTGATCAGCCATTTCTAGCTAAAACAAAAGAAAACAATGGTTTGTTCATATGTTTTTTATGTTTGCACTAATGGTATGCCTGGACTACAGCACAACATAACTTACAGCTATGACTCTGCAGGACGCTCAAATGCCATAAATATATCTGAAAAACTGGGACTACCCAGCACAATTGTTAGTCATGCTCGGGAATTTTATGGTGCTGATAGTGCAGAGATTAATGAGGTAATAGGTGCTATCCCAATCATCAAATTGTCTTAGTGCATGACTCTACTGTGTGTACTTTTATTAGATACTTTGTTACCCTCTGCTCGCAATCTCTTTAATATGAAAGCTTGTTTCTCAGTATTTGTTTCAAATGCAACCACAATCCTTTATATTTTCTTACAGGTCATATGTGCCATGGAAAAGTTCAAGCAAATGTTTCGAGAGTCATTATATCAGACACAGCATCATCTACTGTGAGAATCTTTGGCTTAAATATTCCCTTTTTTTTTTCTTCCTTCTTTTGTATGGTCAATTGGAATCAATTGATTGTCACACTTCGGCTCTTTTGTTTTCTTTAGCCAAGCCAAATACTTAAATTTCAGGTAAATAACGTAAAGATAGATTTTATTTGTTGATCACTGACTAGTGAGTGTTTGATCTATATTCTTGGAGTTGCTGTCTAGAGACTTGGCTTTTGTTCCAAGTTGTGAACCAGTGCATCTAGACTGAGATTTTTAACCACACCATAATTGAATTACAACTGCTTCGTTTTCTAATTCATTTTCTTTCATTGTTTTGGTATTTCTTATCCTTCCATCATCATTGTTTCTTCTAAACAGGTGTCCCTGATGGGAATCCTTATCTTGGCAATGATGTATTGTAGTATTGATTCTTACTATCAGTAAAATCAACCAAATCTGGAGGCACATGTCTTTGAGCTTATGAATGCTCTTTATTTATTTATTAATCTATTTTGTTTGTAATTGTAGGTTCTCAAGAAATCTTTATGAAAAACTACTGCTTGCCAGAAGGAAGGTAATGGAGCATGGCACTGTTCAAAGATACAGGAAGATGAAAGAAATAGCTGAAGCTGCAACAATGGCCCGATCCGCCCTTCACAAGAAAGTGCTGCAGCTTCGGACATATAAAACACAATCATCTCGGCCCACTAGAGCCAATGAAAAACCATTATTGAATAGTGAGAGCAAGCAGTCTACAGAAAAAGCCAGTCCTCATCTTACTGCATCCAGGAATTCATCTGGCATTGATATTGGAAAACCATCAGTGTCAGGTATAATTCAAAACTCTGATACAGGCATTTTTGGCCAAGTACAGTCTTCTAGTACTTGATAATTGTTTGCAGGAAGACTTCATCATACAAAAGTTCTTAGTTCCAACACTGTTCTCGTTTGATTTGTATTTACATCAGAAAGAGGGCTATGAAACTTTCTTGTATTTTCTCCCATTCATAGCAGTTTTGAAGAAGGATAAGCTTCCTGAAGTTGGTGACAGGGTGCATGTTTCGACACTTAGAAGGGAAGCTACAGTTTTAAGAGTGGATCCAGCTAAGGAAGAAATAGTTGTTCAAGCCGGCAACATGAAGTTGAAGTTGAAATTTACAGATATTAACGCTTGAATGGTAGGAATAACTTCACAAAAATCCTTCTTGATTTTTTCTTGCTAGCATTCTGATGTTTCATTACCCGATCTTGCCTTTTTTTTTTTTTTTTTTTATTTCTTATTTCTTCTCATAGATGTAGAATTATCTCAGTTCTAATGCTTCGCTAGGTAGCTTATCAGTTGATGCTCGGTAATTATTTACGTACAAGGACAGAGGGCAAAGAGGCCATGAACACTTCCCATAGGATGGATCACAAAGGAGTCCTACCTCATACTTGAGCTCTTTGTATGCCTTGTGACTAGCAAAACAAGCGAAGTCTTCCCCATATACCTTTGATGTTTCTGTTTTATACAGAGGATATGAATCACGTGATACATTGGAAATGGTAGAAGCAACATTGAGATGTGCGAGAAAAAGCTGAATTTGTTTCTTTGTGGCGGAAGCATTGATGCAGCGAATGATCTATCAGCACCAGTTCAGAATTGAGAAGATGCAAACAAATCACCTTTTGTGGTCCTCGGCACTTCAAAGTTTTTTCATCCCTCAAAAGTGAGCAAAAAATAAACAATAAAGTGTTGTAGTTGCACATGATTTGACGTTTCCAACCAATGTAAAATTTTTCTTGGGTTGTGCGTAAGCACCCTTTGCTCCTTAGTTGTGGTTCAACTTGACCCAAAATGGCTTATTAAATTCCAACATCTTATTACATAATTCTAGACATTAACACAGCAAGAGGAAACAACAACAAAAGTCACATTCAAAATAGTGGATTGTGCCGTACACTTCTAAGTCACTTCAAACTTGCATTGAACGCTAATTGCATATTATTTATCAATGCATCTTCCAGACACGGGAAACAGTAGGAAGGAAACAAGAAAGTCAGCAAAACTAAAGGAGATAGAAATTAGTCAAAGTTGGCTACAGTTGGGGTTGTGGATGCCCAGTTCCACGTCCTTCTCCTGATGCGCAATCTTATTGTCACCATCACAATCGTCGTCATCACAAATGTTGGCAGCTTCACTGACGGCGTCCAGTGAGTAGAACACGCAAACCAGGACAAAGCAACACGAGAACATGGGAATAGGACCAAAGATCCAGAAAAATAGTGGGAAAGAGAAGTAGAAGGCACGCAGTCCCAGAGACCAAAAATAGCTGCCCCGGTTGACGCACCTGGCCACGTAGTCGGCTGTTATGTGTTGGTGGTGGCGGTGGTCATCATTGTGGCCGCGGCAGCGTTTGTGAAGCAAGGAAAACTTGCTGTCCTTGAGTGGGACATTGACGAGAATGCTTGCGTGGCTGTAGTATCTGATGGACTGCACCGTGAGCAAGAATGCCACCAAGAAACAGATGAGGATGGAGAAGAACTTGACGGAGACGCCAAATTCACTCCTGTCCCCGTACACAAACTTCAGGGCCGACCCACCCCTGCCACCGCCACCGGTCATGAGCAACGCAATGAGTGAGCTGAGCATGATGGCCGTCGACGCCAGAAGGGTCGATGCCATTATGTTGTTGCGGAGTGTCTGCACTGGGAGAACTCCATTCTTGGGTGCCTCCTGCACCGGGCACACATAATTCAATTATTTGCTTCAACAATTAATTAATTAACATTGTACAAACCTTCCTCAGATCCAATCACATCAGAGAAAAAAAAAAATGGCAGAATGAGGGAAACGACGATTAGCATAACAATTAATTAGAAGAGAGACGTACCTCCATCATGGAAAGAACCCAGAAGCGGCGATTGATGGCGTTGACGCCAATGACGGTGCGGGTGGGATGCTTGAGGACTCGGTGAAGAAGCCATATGTGGTATGCCAACATCATTGACAATCCCAACGGAACCAAAGTGTAATCTAAAACAACTCTGTTCTCCATTCAATTGTTAGATTGAATTTGTTTTTAAAATTGATAACAACAACAACAACAATAATAATAATCAATTTTGTTTCCTTTCCTCTCCCCGTTTCAATCTATAGCCGATGGCTGAGGCGCGAGACTGCGAAAGATGGCCGGAGCTGTCCAAGTACAACACGGGTCTGTTTTGCAAATGAGACGACCTTAATAGCACTATCAGCAGTCAATTGCATTCCTTATTATTTTCTCTAAAATAAAGAAAAAAAAATTACATTTTTTATTAGACTCATCAATAATAATAATAATAATAATAATAATAATAATATATTTCACAAACTTAAACATTTATTTTTTTAAGGTTCAATTTAATATTGAAAGAGAATATAAAATTTTTAATTTTGAGAAGAGCTATCACTATTTTATAGATAACAATATAATAATTTTTTTAATAGATCAAAAGAATAATAATAATAATATTATTATTATTTTAGAAGTTGGTCGATTTCCGAGCCCATCTTCTAAATATGTCTTTTGCTGCATCAAATTACTCTACATTTACCAAGAAACTGAGATCATATAAGGATGCATAATAAAAAGATTTAGATTTAAAAAAAAAAATAAAAACCAACAAAATTGGAATATATCTATAAATTTTTCAGAATTTTATGAAGCAAAAGAATTTTATACCTCCCTAACACACAGTGTTGTTTGCTTCAAAACTAAATAAATAAATAAAGCTATAATAAATACAAATAAAAAATTTAGTTGTGGAGACGAATAGTCAGCAATTATCTTCGTAGTGCATCAATTGTTATTGGCTAAGGTACGAAGACAATATCCCAAAATCGACACAAAATATTTCTCTCTTTTCCTTTTTTTTTTTTTAAAAAAAAAAAAATTAGGACCAAATATGCAATTAAGTCCTTTAAGTTGCAAGCAAACATCTGACGTTATATTTTATTCGTTCGAGTTAGTCCAAGTTGTGATATTGTCATGTGAACCTGATTTGTCATTTTCAATGATTTAGGAAAAATAAATAAACCAATAAGAGTTTTACATATCAATCGAGAAGAATGGAAGAATCGAGAATTGTCATTATCTTAAGAAGCTTTCTAATAAAACTAAACTTGCTGAATATTTATAAATTCTATTAGATAACTGAAAAATAATTAATTTTTATATAATTTTAAAAATTAATTGTGTTCAATAATCTGAAATTTACCTCAATTTTCTCTTCACTTATGGGACACAGCATCTCTCAAACATATAAGATATGGCCAATAAGCAATTTTTTCTGAGGGTGCCTAAAATTCTGTTGTCGCAATGTGTTGGAGGATCAACCTCGCCTCCACCTCGACGTCGGAATGATAAATGGTATGGGCGTTAATTGACGATGACGGCGACATGCTTCATCCTGAGGTTTCTCAGAATTGGAGTTAATTAAATCAGAAAATCTAAAGAGAGAAGGTGACTTACTAGTCTCTCCTTTGACCTTGACTGGTGTTTGCAGAGATTTGCTGGTGCCGATGGAATTGGAGGTCTGGTTGCTAGAACTGACAGTGTCTGTGTAATAATGCGCATTGCATAAGTTGGTGTTTGAGGGGTATTTATAAGGATTTTTCCGCTGCTGTTTTTGCCTTTGCCTCCAAACCCTACCCTTTTTTTTTTTTTTTTTCCTTCTAGCGCGACTTGCCTTCCAAGCCTTCTCCTTCGTTTTGAATCGCACGTTTTTTTACTTTTTACGCATGTTCCATTAATGTTCTGCTTTGTTTCTAGTTGACTTGAATTTGATTGGATGTCCGTTGTTTTTTTGTTTTTTCGGCATTTGGACTTGATTTGCTCCCCATTTTGATTTAGTGTGATCTTCCACTCGCTGATGCAAGGGCATATCTGGCTACTGTTATGTCAATGTTTCTAGTTTGAGTGGCGGAATTGAATTTGATTGCTGAATTTTTTACTGCATTATTACTTGATTTGATGGGTTGCACATGTCATGAGTTAACGTGGCTACAGTGCCAAGAATAACAAGCCTGTTTTCGAGCACGCGGATTCACTTTGGTCGTGCTATGTTAGGAATCTACGCTTGGTAGATTTTTCTTTTTGAGTGATGATGAAAAGCAAATAATTTAAACCATTATAACATCACCATCTTTGAAAAATTCATAGAAAAATCAATCTGATGCGCATAAGATAAACAAGAAAAGACAACAAAAATTTACCTAAATAATATAAACCGTCCTCTGTTGGAGAACAGAGAGGGAATTTTAAACGGAATTGCCGCCAAACGTAATGACCCCACCTATGCAGATCTCATGTCAAGTCAATAATCACGGTGTGACAGGCAAGGGTACTCATTGTTACAGGTGCAGGGTGATTAAATAATTCAAAAACCGCGTCGCCGAGAAATTCCGGCCGATGGGTAACAGTTTAAAAACATCGCAGTTCAAATCAGTATTGAAAACAAGGAACAACTTGTTCAACCATGTTAAGAAGGAAACAAAAGCAAGTGGCCAGAAAAAGAAGATGCATATAGCATTAGAGATTCTCGGGAAAAAATGTGTGGAATGTTGTAGTTGAAATTACCTGATAAAATCTGGGAATCTCAACACAAAATGGCTTATTAAATTCTAACAAATTATCCCATAACTCTAAACATTAACAGCAAGAGGAAACAACAACAAAAGTTACATTCAAAATAGTTGCTTGTACCGTACAATTATAAACCACTTCAAACTTGCATTGAACGCTAATTGCAATGCATCTTCCAGACACAGGAAACAGTGGGAACGAAGCAAGAAAAGAGATAGAAATTACTCAAAGTTGGCTAGAGTTGGGGTTACGGAGACCCAGTTCCACGTCCTGCTCCTGAGGCACAATCTTATTGTCACCATCACAATGGTCGTCATCAGAAATGTTGGCAACTTCACTGACGGCGTCCAGGGAGTAGAACACGCAAACCAGGACAAAGCAACACGAGAACATGGGAATAGGACCAAAGATCCAGAAAAATAGTGGGAAAGAGAAGTAGAAGGCACGCAGTCCCAGAGACCAAAAATAGCTACCCCGGTTGACGCACATGGCCACGTAGTCGGCTGTTATGTGTTGGTGGTGGCGGGTGGTCATCATTGTGGCCGCGGCAGCGTTGGCCAAGCAAGGAAAACTTGCTGTCCTTGAGTGGGACATTGACGAGAATGCTTGCGCTGTAGTATCTGATGGACTGCACCGTGAGCAAGAATGCCACCAAGAAACAGATGAGGATGGAGAAGAACTTGACGGAGACGCCAAATTCACTCCTGTCCCCGTACACAAACTTCAGGGCCGACCCACCCCTGCCGCCGTTACCGGTCATGAGCAACGCAATGAGTGAGCTGAGCATGATGGCCGTCGACGCCAGAAGGGTCGATGCCATTATGTTGTTGCGGAGTGTCTGCACTGGGAGAATTCCATTCTTGGGTGCGTTCTGCACGGGGCACATATAATTCAATTATTTGTTTCAACAATTAATTAATTAACATTGTACAAACCTTCCTCGGATCACATCACATCAGAACAAAAGGGCTAGCAGATTCAGGAGACGACGACGACGATAAGTATAACAATTAATTAGAAGAGAGACGTACCTCCATCATGGAGAGAACCCAGAAGCGGCGATTGATGGCGTTGACGCCAATGACGGTCCGGGTGGGATGCGTGAGGACTCGGTGGAGGAGCCATATATGGTATGCCAGCATCATCGCCAGTCCCGACGGAACCAAAGTATAATCTAAAATAGCTTTGTTCTCCATTCAATTGTAGATTGATTTTTTTTTTTTTTTTTTGAAATTGACAACAAAAATAATAATAATAATCAATTTTGTTCCCTTTCCTCTTCCCTTTTCAATCCATAGTCGATGGCTGGGGCGTGAGACTGAGAGATGGCTGGAGCTGTCCAAGTGTAACACGGGTCTGTCGTGCAAAAATTGCACCCAATCATAATAATATATTTTACCAACTTAATTTATGAGTTTGGGTTTGAGAAAATTTATTATTATTATATAAGTAACGAACGCAATAATTTTTTTAATAGATCTAATAATAATAATAATAATATTATTATTATTTAGGAGTTGGTCGATTTTCAAGCCCATTCTCTAAATATGTCTTTTGCTGCATCAAATCACTCTATATTGACCATGAAAATGAGATGATATAAGGATAAATAAATTGAAGAAAAGAAAACCGAGACAATGGTAAAGAGAAGAAAAAAATAATAAAAAGGTTTGCATTTCTTTTTTAAAAATAAAACCCCACAAAAAATTGTATACATCTATTGCTTCAAAACTAAATAGATAAATAAATAAAGCTATCATAAATACAAATTAAAAATTTGGTTGTGGAATCGAATAGTTAGCAATTATCTTTATATTGCATCAATTGTTATTACCAAAAGCATGAAAACAATATCCCAAAATCGACACAAAATATTTCCCTTTTTTTCCTTTATTTTTTTTTTTTTAAATTTTACGAGCTAATATGCAATTAAGTCCTTCAAGTTGCAAGCAAAAATCTAACGTTATATTTGTTCGTTCAAGTTAGTCCAATTTGTGATACTGTCATGCGAGCCTGATTTGTTATTTTCACTGATTTAAGAAAAATAAGTAAATAAAAATTTTACACATTAATAAAAAAATTAAAAATCATCATTATATATAATTCAAGTTTTAAAAGATTTTATAATTAAAAAAATTCCTAAACATCTATAAATTCAATTTAATAAATTTAAAAACAATAATTTTAAATAGATATAATTAATTTTTATATTATATACAAAATATTAACATGATATAAAATATATATTATATATAGTGAAACAATTAATTGTGACCACCACTCTTCAGTCTACTGCGATTTTCCTCGATTTTCTCTTCACTTATAGTACGCTGCATGCATCTATCAACATATGAGATATGGCCAATAAGCAACCTTTTTCCCGGATGCCTAAAATTTTTGTTGTCTTAACGTGTTGGAGGCCCAACGTCGTCTCCACCTCGACGTCGAAATGTTTTTGTGGATTTGGATTGAATGATAAATGGTATGGACGTTAATTGATGATGATGATGATGATGGCGACGACGAGGACATGCTCGTTACGAGGTATTTTAGAATTGCAGTAATTAATTAGATCAGAAAATCTAAAAGAGAGATGGTGTCTTACTTGTATCTCCTTCGACTTTTGGCTGTTATTTGCAGAGGTTTGCTGATGCCCGTCAAGCTGGCGGTCCGGCTGCTAGAACTCGCAATGTCTGTGTAATGTGCATCGCGTGAGTTGCCGTTTGAGGGTATTTATAAGGGCCTCGCTGCTACTGTTTCTGTCCTTACCTCCGAGCCTTTATATTTTTTTTTTATATATATAAAAATAATAAAAAAAATTAAGCGTGACTTCCCCTCCAAGTCACGGCCCTTGTTTTTGACTTGCTCCTTTTTTTAAAAAAAAAAAAAAAAAAAAAAAAAAACTTTTTACGCATTTTCCATTACTGTTCTCCTGTGTTTCTAGTCGACTTGAATTTGATTTAATGTCGGCTGAATTTTTTTTTTTTTTTTGGAACTGCATTCGAACCTGATTTGCCCCATTTTGATTTACCGTTTTTTTTTTTTTTACTAGTTGATGTAAGCATATTTGATCACCGTTCTGTCAATGTTGTAGTTTAAGTAGCGGAATTGAATTTGATTGCTTAATTTTTTACTGCTTTCTAACTTGATTTGACAGGTTGCACATGTAATGTGATAACGCACTTTTATTACCAAGAAAAACAAGCTTGATATCGAGCACAAGTATTAACTTTGATCGTCATGTATGCTACTATGCTAGGAATCTCCAATTAGTTTATTCTGAGGTGAGCTCCTCATTGGGTATTTTTCAGAAGACAGAAGGGAAAGAAGCATGAAAAATTAAAAAGGATAAAATAACAGCTTAGGGAAGTGTTAGCCGGACAAGGATTGTTGGAGCAGAGAGCAACAGGGATGCATGGGTGAGAGGGCCACAAAGCGAGAAAAAAAATAAAGGGGTTTGAAGTCTGATGGGACGTGGGTCCTGCATTCTTTAACGAAAGGCCACATCAAGAATTTAATTTTTTTAGTTAGCGAAAGATTCCATTCGGCAGTTTTCCAAAGTTTATTGACCTGGGTTTAACGATTTAAAATTACAGGCCAAAATTAATAAATTATACAATTTAATGATCTATTTATAAATTTACTCATTATCAGTTTTCCTTATCACTGAAAATATCACACTTGGCCCATATGTAATTGAAAATGGCAATTGCCTCTTGCGGCCCGTGATGATATTTACCTTTTTCTCTCTCCTTTTTCCTTTTCAGTTGATTGATAAAAAATTGGGTCAAAACCAGTGAGTTATAAATTACCTGCACCAGCATCATTTCCAATACTGAAAATTTTTAATTTAAATTTGAGTTAAAACTAATTAATTAGAAAAAAAAAGAAAAAAAAAAAAGGTCAAAGTTCATTTGCCTAAATGACAAACATAATGGACCCGAAGCCCCTTAAGCTAATAAAGCAAAAGGTAATATGCTACTAATAACGTTTGAATTCCAGTTAATGCTAATTAAAAAATAAAAGAGATCCCACACAATATTGTCTTCACAATTTTTTCACTGATGTTGTATGTTAGCTAACTCATTTCAGCTACAGGTATTTCTATTCCAATTCGAAGAACAAAGGTGCGCCATAATCTAGGTCAATATCGATCTACTTAAAGCACAACACACAGCTCATAAGGATCTATTCGAAGCATGCTGCACATATTCAAGTAGGCCAAAATTTTTATTCCCATCCATCATTCCCAGAAGAATTAGTAACCTCATGACAGACTCAATGCTTTGTTCTCCAAGTTGAAGATTCAAGTTCTGGAGCCACTTTAGCCCGAAAAGTAGAAGGGTTTCACGAAAAGACGACAGCTAACCATTCCTGGTGCCCAAGATCTGATTTTCCTTTTAATGAAGCAAAGGAACACCCCCATCCAATTTTGAAGTCCATGACAGCATACCATTGCATTCAACGGACCCAATTCACAATCAACTATAAAAAAAAAAAAAAAAAGCTCAATTGTTCATGGACTTGAAGCAAGAAAATTCAGAATCAACAATAAAATTTGGCTGAAAAGCATGATAAGAAGTTGGGTACCAAAATTCAAAGACTCAATGCTCCAAAATTTTCATCTTTTCAATATAGTTTTGCATTTGCTGAGTAACATCAGCAGTAAGACGTGCTCCAACCACAAGCTTATATTGCTCAAATTTCATTTCTTCACACTTCAGTGCCATAGTTTTGCAGGCCTTGATGCTTCCTGGTGCAAAACAGAAGCGAAAGAGAGAGGAAATAAATATGCAAGAATACTGAAAAAGTGGTAATCACATCAAAGTTAGAATCAAGACTTCAAATAAAGATCAGTATACCCAAAATATTGCATAAGAGTTTTCCATTTCAGTTATTAAAATTAGATTTACGTCAGTGTTGAAAATAATAAAAATTATCATGGTTCATCCTAGTGAAGCTGAATGATGAGAATAAGATGCAGGATTTAAACACACCAAGCTTCCCATGTTTTAGACTCATAGATTATAAGCAACTTGCCACTATTTCATCAATTTATTTCTTCCAATGGAACATGCTTTCCGACCATAAACAGAGGGTTTTCAAGTTAATGACATGTACAAAAGAAAGAAAAGCCCACTAAACAATATGAATTTTAGTAGACTATTTCACAGAACATGAACTTAAGCCAATTCATGTGAATCAGGTTATTGATTACAACATTATATTCCCATTTGTCTCCCTGTCCATTTCTTTCTCCATATCACTAAGAAGAGTGAGCTTTTGTGTAACAGTAAGAATACTCTATTATGATCAAGAGATCATAGGCTTGAGTTGCAGAAGAAACCTCTACGAGAAAATAAGGATAGTGCTATGTAGATTTGTCCCTTCCCTAAACTACACAATATAGGAGCCCCATGCCTTGAGACACCCTTATTATCACTGGGAATTTTAGTAGAATTTTTATGAGAACATGACCTTATGCCAAGATGACATGAATCAAACAAGTAATTACAACATTTGATTTCCTTTTCTCCCTTATCTCTTTTTACTTATTCCAATTTTTATTTACATCACTTTTTCCAGCATCCACATTGCAATGCTTAAAGCAAATACTCAGCAAAAGAACTCCTTGGAAATAAAAAGTAAAGACCACTTCAAGATATCAATCCTTGCCAGAAGCTGAAATATCAGAGAACATACTAATAAATGATTACTTCTGTACAACTGATGAATTCTTTGCATAAACATAATAAATAGAAAAAATTTTGCATGTTGGAGATCATTCTAATGTCAGATAAGCAAGTTTTGCCAACTTAAAGAAAAGTTTTAAACCTTGATAATCAACAAAATAGTAAAATGTTTGAATTGTGCGTTGAGCTGGAGTGTTATGAGAAGTACTAGCTTATTATCTATCCACTACATTGCAGTTCACCCTGCAAATTTTTATTTTTCAGATTTCTCTAGTTGCTTCAAATCCAAGGACAATGCCTCCTAATTGATTAATGCCTTAGTTTGAGTGAGTGAGGTTGAGGGAGAGAGAATGTGTGAGAGAGAGAGAGATAGCCATCTTGTTTTGAGGGAAAAGAAGAAGACGTGCTTAGTTATGTCTAATAGCCAAGCTTGTCGACAATGTCAATTGAGGTAACCAAAATGTTCTAATTCATGTATCGCCAAAATGTGATGCAGCACAAAGTTGCCATGCCTACCACAGATTGACCGCATGGCAAAATGTTGGTCTTGCTGACACCAACTCATAGCCACATGAGTTCCCACATTCATCACTATAAGCCATGTGTACTGGAACTTTAAATCTTCATTCAAATTGTAATGAACACGAATTTGAACAGCTTTGGGACTACCTTGAGGGAAAAGAAAAGGCATTAGGATGTAAAAAGTGTAGATTTATTGTAACATCCTCTTACTTTTATATTATTACATACAAAAATAAGTTAGGACAACCAGGAAACTATATCTTGAAATACCTCATGATAATACAGTTCTGCCACAATGAGATATAATAGTAGACAAGGACCCCAATAAAAAATTGAAAGAATTAGGACTTGGATTCAAGTTTTACATTCTATTAGAGAACTCTATTAAATAAAACAACCTTAAAACTTTTATGCCACAAGCCTTTAGAGAACGAATTGCAGGCACTAACACAGATGTCCAGGCAATGGCCTTAAGCAAAAAAGAAAAAATAATAATAAAGGAAGAAAGGCAGTTTTTCTCATAAATGACAAGGAATCAGGGTTCATGATATTTGTACAGATGGAATAAATATTCAAGACCTAAAATCAATTCATCTATATTTCAGTTTTCTTAGTTACCAGTATCCTATTAAAGTTTTCACAGACTCACCACTTAGATCCAGTAAGTTGAATAATACCGGGCAGTTAGAAATACTCCTGACCATGGAAATTGCAGACCAAACCTTTTGGTACTCTTCCCTCGACGCTCTGATGATGCATAGCTTTGTAACTGTATTCACATATTTGACTGCCAAAAAACAGGAAAAAAAAAATTGAAATGATACGTTGGGAGGATTTATAAAGTAGGAATGGAAGGAAAGTAAGCACATCACAACGAAGAAAACCAAAGAATTAGCAGATAATTACTTGCCTTGTAAAGAGCCAAGTGATGAAGCCAAACCGCACTCCCCAAAGTTCACAAAGATGCTGTCTTTTATTGCTTTTGAGAGATTAAATTGAGTAAGTAGAATAGGATCTTCCTCCATCAAGTCTCGATTGGGATCCAAGAAAACTTCCATTATCATATATCTGTTTTTAAATCCCACCATCAGTCCTTTTCTGCAGTGTCCATTTTGCCAAAGAAAGCAAATTAGCAATCCACCAGTGCTAAAGCCCTCTTTTTCCCAAAACCCTTCTTGGGTGCTCTAATTGCAAATTTGAAAAGCCTGGAACCATTATTTTGACTCTTTTGTTTCAAAAAATAAATTCATTTCTGGTGGTATGAATTGCGAAAACACTCAAAAACCAATAGACATTAGCTTGTAAGTAACAACAGAACCAAAAACCCGTCTCCACCTTTTTTTTTTATTTCTTTCTCTAAGCACACCATGACCATAAATGTTGGTACTATCATCTATAGACGGATCCAGATAATTGCTCACAATGTTCTTAATTCCTCAATCATAAATAGAGTTATGCAATAAACACTAACGAACAAAATCACTAGTAGCCAAGCAAACAAGGAACTTGATTGCACAAACAATCAGCTGAGATACATCTACCCAAGTCATGGTAGCCTCTCTCTCTCTCCTCCTCTCTCTGCACACTTAACGCGTGAAAACCCCAATTTTTAATGCAGTTAAACAGAGGATTGCAACAATACGTACAAGCTACCACCAGACGGCGTTGCGCGGTGATGGAAACCTGCGTCAACTCTTTCTGCTATTTCCGCTATTTGTTATCTTTTCTTTTCTTACTGACATTGTCACGCGAAAGAAGGCTTAATTTTTCTTTTCCGTTGTCTCTTTGTGTATATATTTTTTTTTGTTTTCCTTTTTTCTTTTGTTTACATTATAGGCTGAAGTCTATTTCGAACTTTTTTTTTTTTTTAATTGTTGTATTATTTTATTATTTTATAAAATTAAAAATTAAAAATTTTATTTGTTACAAAATATATTGTTTATATAATTAAATTTAAAATATTTATTTTCATTTAATTAAGATATATGGATTAATTAAAATTTGCAAGTTCAGTAGGTTTTTTTGTTTTGGTGAGCGTGTGCGGGCGTGTTATGTTTACAAGTTCACACTGCCGTCAGTGTGAGCATTGAACTGGGGCCGATCGATCTACCGGGAGGATTATCGCCTCGCCTGGTAGTTGGTACACGTGCAAAGTGTTGATAATAGGGATGGCGAAGTCATAAGCAAGCCATCAACCCCTCTTATTTCCGTGTTTTTTTTCGTCCCAACGAATATTTTATTTTTTCTTATTACGATTTTTTGTACTAATTTATTGAAAAGAAATATGCGAATATATGTTTTTAAAGCATAAATGCTTATTGGTCTGGATGAGGGAATCATGAACAATTACTACTTACTCTTCAAACAACAAATATATATAATAATTATAAAATAAAATATTTAAAATTTTCTTAGAAGAATATTGGATGAAATGTGGTGAATAATAGTTATAATATAAAATAATTTTGTTTTTAAAAAAAAAATATACAATGAAACGTGCTTAGCAAATAAAAAATTAATATTTATAATAATATGTCAAGAAAATATTGCAAACATATTTTTATTTTTATTTTAAAAAGAAATATGCATTATATTATATAAATAGACAAATTAGACAAAAGAAATTAAATATTAATTGACATTACTTAATTATATACTTAATTTCTGCGTCTCATTCATTTGCTCTTGTGTAACTTTTTCAATTTAGTATATGTCTTGGAAATAGCAATCTGATAACGGAAAGTAGGAGGAAGACGGGGTGTGATGCGCGAGAGAAACGGTCAGACAGTAGTGCGCGTGGAGGCACAGTGCTTGTGGTCAACGACGCAAGGAGGCACTTCCACGCATATTACCATCCACTTTCGTAGGCATGATAATTTGGTGAGATTCGCATCCGAAGGCAAAGATGCTGCGATTTCACCCACATTTTCAACCAACTTTTACTCCCCTCCGTCCTCCTCTCATCATTTTTATTATTTATATTTTATTATTAATATAATCTCTGTTAATTAATTAATATTAAATCCATTAATTTTTTTTATCTGAAAACAGAGGTTTTGGTTTTCACTCTTAAAATTAGATTAAATTTGAATTCACTTTTTGTTTGTTTTTGAAATAAAAAAAATTACATAAATATAAAACTTGACATAAAATTTTAATATAAATTTATATTATTAAATTTTAATTTATTTTTACTTTTATAATTTTTTTGGGTTGATTTTATCAGTTCAGACCATTAAAGCGGATATGGACCCCCCCCCCCCTTTCTCATCATCCCTCACTTCTCTCTATAAAATGGACATATACCCGCAAGGCTCTCTTTGCCTGTGTGCTCCATTCTTTGCCTTTCTCTGTTTATTATATTTACGTTCCTTTCCTTCGTAGGCTCCTCTAGGTCCAGTAGGTCCGCGAGCGTGTGTGTGTGAGTGTTTGCAGGTCGCGTGGGTGCTTGTTGGTTCTGTTGTAATTTGTTAGCAAGATCAGGTATGCCAGTTTCTTCTTCATCTACTTTTTCATTTTTATCATATAGTTGCTTGATTTTTTTTTTTTTTTTTGGGTGTATGTTTCTTTTGTTTGTGTGTGATGACTGGTGGATGGAACTGGTTGTCATAATCTCATCCTCAGATCTGTCTCTCTGTGTTTGTCCGTACTACGTACTCGTGGCTTGTTCGCGTTGACCCGCCCTCTTCTCTTTTTAAATTAGGATTTTAAACAGTCTCTTCAATTTCACCTTTTGATCTTTCTTTCTCTTTCCTCTTCTTCTTCCTCATTACTTATGCCCCAGTTTTTGTTGCCACCAAATGTAAAAATGGATAGATAACTAGAGCGAGAGAGAGAGAGAGGCAGACAGAGACTAAATGGATGGAGTTATGCTGTAGTTTGTTTTTGTAAAGTTGAGAATGGAGCGCAGCTTATGAAATTTGCCGGCCTTTTTCCAGATTTAAAAATGGAGGTATATGGCAAATCCATGGTATCCGCTTCCACCCCCGGCGTGATTTATCTATCCACTATTTTGGGTCGAAACGGGTCGGTTAACGTCCACAAGTGCGATTGGAAATGTGAAAATGAGCGCGTCTGCGGAAACATGTACCGCTGCAAACTAACCGGTCTTACACACATCTGTGACAAGAACTGTGACCAGAGAATTTTGTATGATAACCATAGCTCCCTTTGTCGAGCTAGCAGGCAGATTTTCCCGCTCTCTTCAGCTGAGGAACAAGCAGTCAAAGGGATTCGCCGGAAGCTTGATGCTGACAATTGCCCCACCGATAGCTGTGTTTCCAAACGCAGGCGGGATGCACAGTTTCATGCTTCTCCTTTTGAGAAATCCTTCTCTGCTGTCGGTCCAATCTGCAGCCAAGTTGGAGACGGCGTGGACATGAGCTAGATATATTTATCGGATAATTGGAATAGCTTTTCTCTTCGCCCTCCACGCGCCATGTTTCTTTGGAAATTTCTCTTTTTTCCCCTTCTCATAGAACAATACATTAAGTAACTGAACGTTCAGCACCTGATGATGGACTTGACGTACCCTCTTGTCTGTAGGAACTCTATATTTCCTGTTCTGTTTAATTTAACATAATACTTCCATTAGCTTGGCTTGAATTTTGTAGGAGATATTAAATAGCTTGATTCGCTTTTTTTTTTTTTTTTTTTTTAATTCGTTATTATTATTATTATTATTTTTCCTTCTATGAAACTTGAGTGAACTTTAGTTCTACGTTGGCCCTGAATTGTAGTTTTTTTATGGTCATTAGATGGTTGGATCACAATGCATTCTTAATTTTGAACAATCTACTGTTTATTATTCCACTTACAGTTCTGTATCTATGTGGTTAGCTGATGTGTTGGCCTACCATTCAACATGTATTGAAACTCAATCAGTCTGTGCTTTATGGTTGGCCTTTGTATGTCCTGTTACACAGTTCCTTACCTTTCATCTAACTATTTTTTTGGCTGCTGTTGACCTTGCAGTACAGGATTTCTCAAGTTTCTTCTAGTGAAGGGAGTTTTTGCATTTGTAATATGATGGAAACTACAAATCTTAGTTCTTTGCTTTACTGTGATTGCAGGTTGATGGGGGTTATATGATTATTTACTGGTTTCATTTTTGTATTGTTTCCTGTATATGCTGTTTCTTTGTTGATTTATGCATGGTTCCTGGAGGTAAATGTTTTTCTTTTAGAGGGCTTGAATTGTGTGTGCTGTCAGGAACTTAGTTGTATTTTGCATGAGGAATAACTTCTTATGTTCCAAATCCACAAAAAGTGTAAAATGGGTTCTTTTATCCTTTTTCAATGCAGGTAATTTTACCATTTGCTAGAGAATGGTGTGCACTCGATCCCTTTAAGCATGGACAACTGGTGTTTTGAGGATTTGTGTCATAGACATCATCTGCTTTGTAGAACACTCCAATGAACTTCTTTGTGCTGCCTGGCATAGTGGCTTGTACAACACTGCCTATGCTTGATGTTTGGTGTGCTTCATAGACTGATTCCTAATTTTTCAAAATTGTTGTGGAAGCAGGCATTTTTAGTTCTGGTAGCCAACAATCTTATGGCTTGTTCATCAAATTACCTGGGAAACAGAGATCTGTAGTTTGATATGAGTTCATTCTGACAGATGAGATGGATTTGATTGATATGCGGGATACATAGAATACTTTTGCCTGGTGAGCTTGAAGATCTGCTAGTTTTCATTACAAAAAGCTACTGAAGGATGAGACCTGCAAGTGCATGGGGTTTCTTCCCAATCATCACAACCCCTAATGGTGTTCAAGCACATTGAACTTTGCAGGCAGCCAGATGGGTAAGCTCCTGAATATTGTATGGCTAAATTGATGCAATTGCATACATCTACACTTATTCAGACTCTACAGTGTGAGTCATGCACTGGAATGACCCTTCAAGTTGTAATTGTGTCCAGTTTTTATTGCTGGCCTAAAATGACTCTTTGATTGGATGCTTAAGCTTTTCCTAACTGATGCTGTACTATCATATATTTTACTGGTCCTATTTCACCTTTACAATTTGCATGTTGAAAGCTGAGCTAACCATAAATTTTAATGGGCATTGTATTTGATACTGGAGGCCTTTGTTTTTCTTTGATGAAATATATATAGCAGCTAGAATTTTGTACTAATTTATACAAGTACACATGTGATTAAGGTTTCCATAACAACTCTGAAACATCGATGTTCTTTATTGTGATGCTCTCATTTTTTCTACTCAATATCTATGCTTAGACTTCATTTTCATTGACCTAATTTCGAGCGTATGTGGGTTAGGCTGCATCTCACTGCATGTCGCTACTATATTTCAATTCCCCAGATTTGGAATTTGCTAGCATTTTTAGAATTACCGTTATAACTTCCATCCCCATTGAGCTTATTGCTACTTGTGGGTCACCATTGATAAAACTAAATGTTGCCTCTGCTGAATTGACCAGCAAAGTTAAGCTAACCTTTCACTTTTAGATTTGGATTTGTCACAACACCTCTCTCCCATATTCACAAGCACAAAATCCATATGTTGACATGCCACACACGAAGGGGGAATGCACACACCTGAGAATCAAGGAATTAGGTACATCTAAGTTTCTTGCATAACCATTTTGCCAGATTTCCCTTTCATTTATTTTCTTTTCTCGTGTCTAGGTATTACTCTGGCAATTTCTTCATAGCCATCAAGTATCACGAGATCAATTTGGTGTACTACGCGTAACTACCAATTACTGGTTTACCCGTGGACTCTGGTCAAAAGTGCACATTTCAACTGGTAATCTGGTTTGGCCAGGTTGGATCTATCCGAGGATACATTGCATATTTGACTGGTCTGGAGTCGGATACTATTGAAGCTGGAACGTGATGGCAATGCTAAGACTCGATAATCCTTGGCAGGGCAATGATAAAGGTTTCCACCATAGCATCGTAGATGCCTATAATTTGTCAGCTATTTACACCTGGTCAAGTCTATGATGTGTGCAACATAATTAATGAATCCTAATCTATCGGTCTATGTAAAAATATTTTCAAATTTTCGAGTCACCATTAATGTCGAACACGTATCAACCCTCCCTATATGCAACACATTTCAGACGAGCTTGGCCCAGAACTTGTAGCTATATTTTCGCCAAGGCACAGGCAATTCCTATATACTTTTAGCTGCATGATACAAATACGTGTTCACAGTGATTTTCTTATCACAAGTTAATGAAATAAATTAAACATGATTGTGGTAGATTTAACCATCTTGTTGCAACTGAGGTCCAAACTGGAAGACTTTTGTCTCCATTAATGAAGCAGTAAAGTAGCACATGGATTCTACATGAATTATATCCTTTAACACATGGCAATGAAAATGACACAGCCCCCGTTTACTTGTAAATTGCTTGCCGACTCCATTAAGTTCCTGTAGACATAGCAGACTGAGAATAAAACTCTCATTAGGCAGCTATTGCTTTCATTTCTTTGTTTTGGCCCTTTTTGTCACCTGAGCTTTCTTTCTCTGTTTCTTTGCTGGCTTTGGATTTCTTAGGCCCATGCCACCTTTTTTCCGTGTTCTCTGCATCCAGACTTTCATAAATAAGCATACATGAAATACCTACCCATATGTACATATATACATAGATAGAAAGCTTGATTTTATCGATTCACTAAGCCAAAAGCATACAGATATTTTCCCAGATTTTCCTTTAGGCTTCCCGTCAGTTTGTTCTCCAGTGCCTTCATTCTGATCAGCTTGACGAGAAATAGTTTTAGGCATGGTTTCTGCCTCTTCTTCAGAATCAAAAGAAAAACCCTCGAGTGTTCCTGCTCATGCAAATTAATTGTAATAGAGGAAAGCAGAAGTGGAACAAAAAGGTTTTGAGGGGATAGTAGTGATCCCAACATTAAATTGTTCCAAAAAAAGATTCATTATGGACACCTTGGAAAAGAATCCTAACCTTCAACCATGGTCTCGGCTTCATAAACATTTGACTGTGGCTTCAGCTGGATAAAGTCGTTCATGATTGCCTCTATCTGACCAAGGAAGATGTAATTTTATAACTAAGAAAAAACTTATTTTATGAAAAATTGAGAAAACAATTATTGTAATGACACATTATCTCAATCCATGATGATGTTTGGAAAAATGTACAGCAAGAAAAGAAGACAACACTTGAGGCAGATTGTTTTGCAGGACGGATGACAAAAAAGTTGAAACCTATTTTGAATGATGCAGCACATTAACAAAAACAAGAGACCAAAAGCAAATGTGCAAACAGTTAACTGACCTTCGCCTCTGATTGACCAAAGTTGACCTGAAAAAGAAGAGATCCATGTCATATTACAGCAATCATCTTCCCTATGAGTAAAATGCAGGCTGGTATATTACAAAATATCATGAAATAAGTGACCAATTGTTTCTGACAGAAAACATGAATTAGAAAGGATGGCCTAAAAAACCAAGATGGAGATTGGTAACATACAACACAAAATGTTCTGGAAGGAACTATCGTTGTTCTGTATATTGTTCCTGAAACAGCCCAAGGTGAACCCATATTAAACCAATCAAATGAAGGCCTATTAATGAAGCATCCAGAAGATTTAGATATGCGGGTGACATTCAATAAAGAGAAGGCATTCCAGGTGGAAATGGAAACTGAATAAAATTGAGTAGAACTGAAGAGTCAGAAAACACAAGAAAAGTAGAAAAGAATATTATATCAGTGTGTGACCATTTTAAAACTAAAGCATTTGACATGTCAGCAAACTCTATTGCTGCACAACAATCTCAATAATTCAAAAAGATAAATTGAAAATTTGATTTCTCAAAATTCAATGAGTCAATATTTTACCAAGTACTGTGAGGATCTTCAGCTCTATTCCTTTTTTTTTTAAGGTCAAAATCTTAAACTCTATTCCTGCTCTCTCTTACAAAGAGAAATAATAGGAAACTACAAAATTCATGTACCATAGGGAACACAAAAGTCATTATTTCAGAATGTAGGCTACCTTTCAAGTCTAGGTACATGTCACAATTTCCTGATGGTGTATCTGTAATCATTACCCGTCCAACAGCCCCCACATCACCGCTTAAATCTATGGAGTTGCCTTCGCACTCAATGAGCGCCTGCACAAGCCATAAGGTTTCTGAAGTCACTAATATGAATAGTTATCAGAACTTCACTTTTGTTACCCACATATGCACATGCCTATGCATATGCTTGCACGACAAAAATCCACAAAATACAATCCCAGCTGTCGAAAAAGGAAAAAATAAAGCCCAGACTGTTATAAGCCTAAAAGTCCAGAACCAGAGATGTATTATTGTAGGATCAAGACTAACAATGTTATGGTCAAAAAAGCTTTGTGTTAATTATACATAAACACAATATTTTGTTAGGTCACAGGTTTAGAATGATATTTTATATTGGAATTTCGTCAAAATAAGGGGAGAAGAAAAGGCATAGGAGTCTGCCTTATCCCTATCTATAAGAACTCACAAACCTCAATCCCCCAGAGCCCCCTTATGCAGAGAAACAAACACTATCCACAGAGATCAAACAACTTTTCTTTTTCACATTCAGAAAACTTAACCCACTTTTTCAACTTATAATAAGAATTCTCAGTTTCCTCTTATGAATAATGATAGATGAAGGAACATAAATTTTTTCTCCAAAATGTGTTTGCCAAAATAGGTGACTACTGGGTTTTTGAGTCACACTGTGTTTTCTGTGCTGTGTAGAAACTGCCTGGTTCACCAAGATGTCAGTTTGTTTTCGTAAATGGTTAGATACAGAATTAGACTGGCCAAATGCCCAGTTTACCAACTGACAAAGGAACCTGAGGGGAAGAGAAGCACTTATAAGCGAAATATTGCATGATCCAGCAAACACTAGGAGATGGATTTGCCTAAACACCAAAATACCTGAGCAACCTATCATTTAGGAAACCTACAGTGCTCAATTTTCTTCATCCTAACTGCATCTCCACTTATTCCCGAATGAAATTTTATTATTTTGTCCAAAATATTTAAGACAATGAGACAGTAGATGAAATTTAATAACATAAAAGCAGAAAGTAATAAGCTATGGACCAAACTCACTTCACATAATTCAAATGAAACATCTAAAATAAAGCAGCCAACAAAATGCAATAACCAATATGAATGAAGCCTACCTTTGTACGATGGACTTTCTCAGAGAGCACCAAAGGTAACCTTGATTTAGAAGCCTGCGAATTTAAGTTGCTATTACAGTTTAAGTTGCTATTACAGTTCATTGAGCTATGGAGTAGCAAAGGAATTGGTATTTCTTACATGAGCACCATCATGCTTCTCAGATATATCTTCCTCTGTGACTTCTGCATCCTCATGGTTCCCTGTAGCATTATCAAAGTAATTTACATTTCAAAGTCAGTAAACTATTTATCTGGGCATATGTTCATGTATATATAGGCTTATATGGTCTATATGTTCCTTTGCAATGCATCCACACACACAAATTTCATATCTAACATATTACATGCAAACACACACAGGAAAAATAAAAATAAAAATAAAAATCTTATGCACATATGTATTATGGATATTTATGTATTGGATGTCATGCATAAAGATAGAGAGGTTTGTCTCGGATTACAGGACCGATGCTTTAAAAAAAGCTTAAAATTAGCCACTGACATTTTGGTTTTTGAACTTGAAAAAAAGGTTTTATTTCCTCATATTTCTACACAGAGGACAGAAGAGAACACGAAAAACAAAGAGAAAAATAGTAGCAGGGAGAAGCAGGTAGGAAGCCTAGTTCTTATGAAGCAAAGATATGTCACCAGAACTCACTTGGTACCTTTTTCCTTTGCACCTTATTCTGTGCATAAAAAAACTCTTTGCAGCCTATGGCCTTCTAGTTTTAGATCCCTACTTAAGGGATTTCTTCTTTAAAGCATTCTTTAGTGGAGATTCTCCATTGTACCAACAAGAAAAGCACCTTAGTTTCTTATCCTTTCTATAATTTGGCATTTTATCCTCTCACTTTCAGGACTATTATCAGGACATGACTCAGAGTCTGATGACCCAAAAAACCAAAGGATTCACTGACTGTTTAATGACATAGGGCATTTTTCATCCACATAAACCAAGCAACAGAAAGCAAAACATTATCCTTGATATTCCAAAGTAACTCAAACCACGAAAGTGCAGAACAAGACATAGAAGGGTCAGGAGCACAGTGATAACATTTGTGGAGCAGTTCACTAGTCAGGAAACCACAAGGAATGCAATGGTCCTTTGATGCAATCATCAAAATAGAAGAAGGCAAAATAGGACTCATATCTAAGAGACAAATTTTATTAGAACCAAATGAGAGAAAAGGAAATGCCAGAGACAAGATTCTCGAATGAAGTTCCAGGTGCTTATTGCATGTTATTTTTCATACAAACACCATTCCCCATGATCTTATAAAGGAAAACAAAAGAAAAACAATAAGCAACCTTGAAATTAATGCAACAAACCTATAGAAGGAAGCTAAAAGAAAACACTGACAGATCACAACAATGAGGTTTCACTCTGGACATAATAAGGGAATTTAGCTTCAGCTGCTGATACAGACACCAAATTCTCATCCTGAAACCCAAACCTCTCACCTCGTGGTTTCGTCTTCTTTGGCAGCGCGCGATCTACTTCTACTTCTAATTCTGTGCCCTTAATTGGAGCCTCAGTTTCAGAAATCTTATTGGATGGAGATTGTGCCCCGCTTTGACCGAGAGCTGTCTTACGGTGGCCGTCGCCTGCTGGAATAAGAGAATCAGTTGTATCATCCTTAGAGCGGCTTGGACTTGGACTTGGACTTGGACTGGGCGAAGAGCCAGATTCATCTGATGATAAAGTCAAAACCGAGTGAGCCGGAGCCTGTTCCAGAAACGCACATTCATTCATTTAGTTAGCAAAGCTAACCGAGCAACAACACAAAGGGGAAAAGGGAAATGTAACTAGTACGCACAAATTCTATGCAAAAGTGAAAAAACGAAGAGCTCCAATACAAAGGCAATGAATCAAAAGAATGTGCGTTCCTCCAGTTCTTGATTGGAAATCCAATCCAACATCATCAAAGTAACGGGTGAATGAATGAAAACTAGCGGCGGGAATTACCTGGAAACAACGAATCCAATCAGGGGAATCCTCCCTGGAGCCGCTCATCTTGTGTTGGGAAAATACCTAACTCAGATGAACCTCTTTAGAAAAAGAGAGCAATGACTTTACCTCGGTGCGATCTGAGAAACAACAATAACCGCTGCTCGTTATGATCTAGCGGTTACAAAATTTCTCGCTCCTAACATGTAATCATGGATTTATTCTTTGCACATCTCCCCCTACACAGTTTTAAGAATATGTGATAAGACTGTCCAGTCCAGTGTAAACCCAGTACAACCTTCTTTGACTTGAATGTGAACACTTCTTCTGCGTTCTTATTTCACTATATATATATATATATATATATATATATATATATGAATTGGGGTTACAATAAGTGAGAATAGGAGAATACAAGTTCGCTGAGAGAGCACTGAAACTGAAAAGTAAAAAGTTGTAGGTACGGATGTAAGGGAAATCATTCCATTCGCGCAATCAAATCAAAATCATTAAGAATGAATTAAATATAATTTATAAATTGAGTAACTTTATATTTGAAGGTTTTAGTCATTGTATTGTGAGTTTAAAGCTATCAAACCAAACTCAATTATTTTATCATGTTAAAATTTAAAAAATATTTTACAGAGACATGGACTACAAAATACAACTATGTTATGATGGCAAGGGCACAGGGTTTTCGTAGGCAGATTTGTTAAATTGTACCCCGGATCAAAGACACCCCATAGAGGTGTGAATGTCGAGGGTGATTGTGAGCATCATTTGGTATTAGCATTATGTTTGATAGAGAAAAAGTGCGAAGGAGAGTAAAAATGGATTGAAAAAAATGAGGTGAGTGTTTATGTTTAGAAAATATTTTAGGAGGGAATAAATTGAGACAAATGGAACTAATTTTCTTATTTACTCACCAAATCTATTTTTTAAAATTTAAAAAAATTAAGAATGAATTATATAACAATTCAATGAAAGGTATGCAATCGTATGTTTAATCCTATCATCATGAGAATTATAATGTTTACTCCTATTCAAAATTATTTTTTTTTTTGCTTAATCTTCCAAAAAAAAATGCCACAATTTTTTTTAATTATAGTTTACTGGTGGACCAACAAATTTTGTAATATTTTTCTCTTTTATTTGTTTTCTTCAAATTCTTGTTTATTTAATTTTTAATAAAATATTTCAAAATAAAACTTCCACCTACTAATAAAGATGTATATATATATATATATATATATATATATATATTGTAATTATTGAAATAACAGTATCATTCTATAATATGTCTTCCACGTAATATGTCTCTTAATTAAACATGTAAGAGTTAGTCCAATCTCATTTGTCATGATTTTGTCCCATCTTTTAGAATGACTTGGGATGTGCAACGCATGTCCAGTATAAATAGAGCCAGTTCATATCCTCAGAAAACCCATCCAACTCTATAAGCTAGCAGCAAAAACATAAACAACCAACCCATTGCAGGTATCAATGTTTTCGGGCTTGGACGGAAGGACAAAACGGTAGACATACATGCCATCGCTACCTTTAAAATATATATGTATATATGTATATATGTATGTAAACAACATCTATGCGCAACTGATTGGTTCAGGCAGCGTTGAGGAGGCTCTTTCAGTGCAAAGGTGATTGGGAAATGCGAGGACGAACTGGGGTCTTTGATGGGCTCACCCTGCATTTGCAAAGTATAAGATTTAAATGAAAACCTTAAATGTGGGTGGCAATGTATACGGTGGAGTGGGGAATGCTAAGATCCGTGAAAGCCACCTTATTGGCAGTGACCCCAAAATTACACCGCTGCAGCTCAGAGCAACGATTGCACTTGCAGCCTGCAAAATTTGAAAGAAATAGGTTAACACAATCAACAACAATGATAGAAACATGAAATCATGCATACACTGCAGTCGTATGATTACCAACATAATTTTTGAACAGAACATATGAAAAAAAAAAAACATATTATTAGCATCTGAATAATTCTTCATTCATATTTTTATGCAGATATTTACTCTCATTTGATGCATTACTACACTATCAGACATGTTATCCAGCATACACTCTCCAACTGAAACATCCTTATAACCTTTGACTCTGCATGGCCAACAAGAAGGTTTGTGTTCAATAACCATCCGTATCACTGAGGGAAAGCTGTTTCATTGCAATGGGAAAAAAGAAGACCAGTTAAGAAACTGCACGTTAAGGTACAAAGGTCATGTGTTTGATTTCATCTGGGACCAGGCCCTGAAGAAATCGGAGGTCACAGTTGGATGAACATGCTAGCTAATGCGGCTTACCTATAAGGGGCTCCTTGTCATCAAACACAAGAGAATAAATAAACAAAAGAATAATTCAAGGGTGCAGGTAATAATCCAAGGACAGACAAACAAATCCTTAAATCTGAACTAAGAGCACAATCCAAGCACATTACAATCAATAACCAACTGATCAACTAGTCCATGATCAATAACTAACTGAAACAACTAAGAGTGGATCAAGAATTGAGTATAAGCCAGCCTTTGGAATAGATAAAGAGGGAGACATCAAAAACAGAATACACACTTGTGCACACGCATACACACATGCATGCAAGCATGCAAAAAGTTATAAATACATACATACCTATATATATATATATATATAAAACTTATTTTAAAAAATATTTCCATTCAAGTGGAAGCAAATCCACAGAAAATTGACACCTGCTATTCACTTGTGCTAATGATGAAAACCAAAAAGGTTCTCCAATATTTGACATCAATTGTCTAAAGCAGTAGATACCACTGGCAACAGACAAGCAAAGTAACGTAGGACAGATAGAGAGATAGTGGAAATTGGGAAGAGATGGGTGAAAGGAAAGAAAGCAGGCAAAATTCAGAGTAAAAGATGCAAGACAAGCCACAGCTCATAAGTTTCAAAATAACTTAACTTTAATTTATCAACTAGACTATGTTAATTACAAAGATGATAATCATATTTATAGAACCTATGTATCTGTAACATAGTAAAATATAAAAGAACAACTAAACTCTAAATTAAACAAGATATCTAACCTTGCAATCAAATAACAATGAAAAATAGGAGCATTCCCCAAAAGAAGACTTCTCCCCAACTCGAACCTATGACCCCTAAGTCATAATAGAGTTAACCTTACTATTACACCAAATACACTTTTCAATCAAATAGCAATGAAAAGATTCTCGTAAGTACAAATTATCTCAATAACATCCTAGATAATAAAAGTATATCTTCTTCTAGATTCTTCATATATAAGGAAAGGGAGCTACTTTTGAAAAGGTAAGGACTATTTCATTTCATTAGTATATGGACTTGAATTTGACTTCATGGAACATAAGGAGAGGGATTCTCTTAAGTGTCAACGAAAGTGGCTTAGACTAACTTAAATCTGAGATCCCAAATCTGCTCCTGCATGAGAAATTTATTGCCACTCTCATTTGTGATAAGGCCACCAAAAAGGCAATGGCTTTTGGTTCATAAATGTCATTGCCTTGGAGTTACAGCATCAGTTTGTTGGTGGCATAAAAAAACTGATGGTTGGCACCACCCACACATACAAACCCAAAACCTCCACAATGCTTTACCATTGCAAGACTTAACTCAATTCACCCACATTCACACATATCTCTAACCACCCTGTAGAGGCATGCTGCAAACTTTGACTGATGCCTAAGGTATAATCCAGATGCAGAATTACAAGCCTGACAGTGTGTCATGTATAGATGCTAGTGCTGCCCAGAGATTCATAAAGGAAGTCATTTATCCTGTTCTTGCATAATTGACAAATATCTATAAAATCTATCATGTGACGTTAGGACAAAGTCAAATTTTATGATAGATGTTTTCCAAGATGATAGCAAAAAATGTAAAAAGCAGAGGGTGTTTGGCTTGCCTTTTGGAAGCTTTGGATAGTCACTTTTGGGGCATTGGTAGTCACTTTCTAGGCTTTGATGTGGGAGATTTTGGTATAGTTTGGACACCCCAAAGCTCTAACAAGCTAAGATACAGCTATTTTGTTACAGAGCCAGAAGAAGGTTTGATATCTGCTGGGAGCCTCTAGCTCCAAAGGCTCCAACCATATCATCTCTCAAATATTACTGTTGCACCTTTACTTTGACATTATTGTCAATAGAAGCAAAGAGTTATTTCTCATTGTAAATATGATTTTTATACCATCAACTTCACGTCTGCCAAAAATCTCTGCATTACTATGCTTGAATGATATCCATTTATCAATTAGTTTATCAATTAAGTTCTCTCGGTGAGTACTATTTGTTTCTCAACTATTATAGTACAACCATTTAAATGACAGTACGATTATGCCTCAATTTATATCATTTGGTACTTTAAAAAACAACAGCTACTGGGTACCTTTATCAGTCAATCAAAATTTCATCAGCCAACTGTACTTGGCTGCCAGGTATATGTCAACTGCCAGCTGATTTCAACTGAGATAAATCAAACAGACCCGCGATTGGGCTATTATAGCATCTGGCTAATGATAAAATTGACACAATTGGATTGCCTAGCTTGCATCCTAACAAGCTGACATACCATAACCACTCAAAATCTAGGCATGATCTCCTTCAGAAAAACTCCAAAGAAAAGCTCATGCATCATAGCAATTGCTAAAGCCCCGGAAATCCTTCCACTGCTTACCTCCATATCATCTTGTTATCAGGCACAAAGCAGCAAGGATACTTAAACTAGATGTTTTTTTTTTCCTGACTCACAAAGAAACCCATGCATTGGCATTTTTCAAAATTAAGAAGGATTTTGATTTTAAAGACCATATATAACCTTCACCAGGCCAAACCTCCTCTTCCAATACTCCCACATCTAAATGCTCATGAATTTGGTACGTTCAGCTCATGTCTGAGATCCTCCAGTGGATATATCAGACTTTTATTTTGTTATTACCTCACATCAAACAAAATTAAATGAAGCCTTTGTATTTTAACAATGTGGGAACTTTTATGCTCTTGACATGATCGATACAAGTAAACTTGTAAACAGAAAACTTATTCATGCAAATTATGGCTAAACATTCTCATGCACATGCAAGACATTGCCTCATAACTTCCAAAGACGAGCTCTAATCAGCCAGAATAATGGACAAATATAAACAAACAGATCAAAATTAATTGTGGATATGACATCAAGGAAAAGTTGAAACACCACAAGAGAATGTTTGTGCAAGTGGTTGGAAGAAAGCACAGCAGGGATGCCAAGAACAGGGATATTCAAGCAGTATGACAATGCAAGACATTTATTCTTCTAAATAGCTGGAATCTGGAAATGCAACTTGACCTTCAATTTTCCTGGGAGCTCAAGTTTCTCAAAAGGAAGGCAAAAGAATCCTTCTAAGAGTGCTAAATCATGCAACTATAAAATTCTGAATAAAACTCAGTAAGAAAAACAAGTTGATTTTATGCACATCTCAAAAAGAACAAACCTACAAATCCTCTATTGATAAGAAATAAAACTTTAAATCCCTAATATTGTCACTCAGCAGAAAGCATCATCTGTGAAAAAAACTATTTAAAAAGATCCCACACATTCCAATGGGCATGACACACATATATCACAAGGTGAAAAATATGCAAACAGCTTATAAAAGTAACTTTTCTGAATTTCTAACATTCAGGGCAAACATGTATGGGTAATTACCACTGTGAACTCAATGAAAGCAATACAAGTTGAATGATGATAGTCTCCAAGTATCCTCAAGCGTTGAACCTACAACCAGAAAGTTTCCACTAAGATAGCACTCATAATCAAAGGATAAGCTGTGTTTTTGAGTCACTTATTAATTTTATGACAAACCTCTCCACAAATGGTTTCAAAGAAGAGTCTGACATCCGCTTGAGTAACCTATATTAATCTAAGAAAGCAATCAGGAAAAATATCCATAACAGATTTTTAATCAAAGTCAATCAAAAGATTATGCAATTTTAAATACCACCTTCTTGTCAATATTTGTGCAATATACTGTTCTCAGACACATCTCCCTTTCATCTTCAGACTGATGAGTGAAAACAAGTGGCAATGTAAGGACCATGATAACATTAGAAAGCCAATTAATTGAAGAGGAAAAAGAAAAAGGTCTTAAGGTAAGCAAAGTTTCAATGCTGGTTGCATATCCATAATTGGCAGCCAGCTTGAAGGAAATTTTTGTCAGAAAAATGTCCTCACCCTTGGCAAAAATGTTGGGTTGACAGGAGCTATTGCTGTCTTGGAAGGCAGCAGTCTTAATGGGTAATACCCAAGCACAGTTCCAGATAAATTCAATGCAGTCCTAGCACTTTCTGGAAGCACATTTATTAGTCAACTAAATGCAGCGATCAAAATCTATCCAGACATTTAAAGTAAATAAATTACTCATGGTACCTTTATTAGTAAACTCGACGAAAGCAAAGCGGAGAACAGAATTAGGATCACCACATATACGACAATCAACAACCTTTGGGCCAAAAATAAAAGGAAAGAGATCAATCAAAAAACGATCAGTCAAAATTATAATCCGCATAGTCAATATGTAAAGGGCACAAGTGAGCAAGCAAATAATGAATACCTGACCACAGTGAACAAAGAGACCTGCAAGCTGCTCTTCAGTAACCTATAAACAAACATCAAGAAAAGGTAAACCCAGTATCAATGAATTAGCAACTACTAAGGCATAAAGAAACATAGTCAAAGACAACGGTTTTACCTGCTGATCAATGTCAGAAACATACACAGTCCTCCGGATTATCTCCTCCTGTTGAGCCAAACTAGTCCTACTATTTATCCTCCTCCTTCCTTGATTGAAGTTGTTCTTCTTCTGCAACAACCAAAGAGATGTCAAATGTGAAGGAACAGAAAGATAAACCAAAAAGAAAATGCACAAGACACCTAGATCATCAGTCCCTTTTCAATGCAAAGCTTTACAACCAGACGCAAATAAAATGTCCATCATCATTTCTCCTGGTAAAGAAACGGGCAACATATAAACAAATAAGGAAAAGCCAAGAATACCTTTCTGTTAGAATGTCCATTGGCGTTCCCATGATTAGTTTGCACTGCAAACCCATTAGCCAAATAGCTGTGTTTGTTAGCAAGTGAAGGAGGCACGAACTCTTCAGCCATGGGATTCAACTTGGACAATGTCTCCACCAAATCATTCATATCAGTAATCCCAAGGACACCAGAATTTGTCCCCATCTGATGCTGATTGATATCAAACTCAGTCGGCATCTGGGTCCCAATAGCCATGCCATTGCGTAGAGTGGCTGTTGCAGTTGCGGGTGTCTTCTCTTGGTACTCACACTTGCTGTTAAATCTCTGATCATTGTTTTGGTTCTGGGATTTGAGCTCTTTAGCACTACTGACCACCGATTCATTCCTGGGTTTTGATCTTTCAGGAATGTTTGGTCCGTCGCAGTCCGATGACACTAGAGTGTTGTCAAAATTCTGACCGGATGATCCGTTTTTGGCCCCAGCATTCTCGGCAACCGCCATGATCAAACACAGACTATACCTCTCTTTTCGTAACCAAAGATCGCTTTCTTGAGATTTTATCCTTAAATTTCTCTCTCTTTTTTTTTTTTCCTGATTGGAATGATAAAAGTGATTATCTCTATCAAGAAATGAATATGTTCAACAAAACCCAGAAAGATCAAATAATCCAAAACACAGAAAATAATAATAATAATAATAAAGGCAAGAAAAATTTTTCAATAGAACATACCTGCCCTTTCTTAAACTATCTCCATTGACGAAAAGAAAGAGCAGAGCAAAAGCAGTTGAGGATCGCTTGTAATACAAAGAACTCAACCACTAAAACAAAGGAAAAAACAATCTGAAGATGAAAACGGCTCTACAGTGACTTTTGCTTTTCTAGATTTTATCTTTTTTCGCTTTCACAAATATATATATTGATTTTGGTGATGATTCTACGGTAGACAATAAGAGCTGGGGACTATAGAGAGCGAGAGAAATATAGAGAGAGAGAGAGAGAGAGAGAGAGTTCCTCGGATCGTCCGTTTGTGCTGTTTGGACCTTCTCCCCTTTCTCGGGAGAAACAAACGATTCAAATGAATCACATACTCTTACATTTGCATTTATATTTGTTGAAATGTAGGGCTGGCTCTCTATGACCCACACCCGTGCTCTATTTCTTTTAGCTTTCCACAATTACCCCTCCTCGCCTGAATAATTATTATTTTTCTAATAAGCGATGGCGAAAAAAAAAATAATAATAATAACAAAATTACAGGACTTAAAACATAAAATTAAAAAATTTTAAGAAGGTATCTTAATTAATTATAAGTTATAATAAAAATACGAGACTTTTATGACAGAGTTAATGACCACTTAATTTTACTGGATAGCATTCTCATGCTTTTTATTGATAATCTGTATAAATGTCGGAGATAATATTTTTTACTAGTAATATTTATATTTAATTTTTTTTATTAATTATTCACGGTAATTATTACGGTTAATATTTAGATTATTAATTTTATAATTTATTATCAAAATATAATTTTTTATTAAATTATTTTAATTTTAATGTCATTTTATTATAATCATAATTTTATTCAATTCAAAATATAATTTTTTAAAAAAATTAATATATAAATTTATTTATAATTTTTATTTTTTAATTAATTTAATTTAATTTTTTAAAAATAATAGTTTAATAATCTTAAAACCTTCTTTAACAAATCTGACTCTCATCGTTAAAAGATGTTAACAATTTCTATTAATTTGCACACATGACCGGCCAAAGTGTGAAAAAATTATTTGAAAAATTCTCTTCTCTCTTTCTCTCTTTTCTTCCTTCCCTTCCTTCCTTACTGTCTTCCACTGGTAGTGATGGCATCGGTAACATCGTTAAAAGGTTTTTTTTTTTTTTTTAATATGTGTATAAATACCTAAATAATTTTTTTTTTTATTCCTTACTCGAGTATCACTTTTCAGTAAAATGCAACTCTTAGAAACCAGTCGAATTGGTGGCATCCTGAAAATGAGAAAATAACATTAAAAAAAGAAAAAGAAAAAAAATTGAATTTAGTAGTGTAGACAATCACATCGGGAAAGCCATTGATCGGTACAAAGTCCATTTTTGTTTCTTTTTGTGCGTTGTTGTTGTCGTTGTGGTGGTGGTCGTGGTGGCGGCAGCGGCGGAAGTGAGGACTGATGAGGGAGTGAGAGAAATGGGTAATTTCACGGCAGAGAATCCGTCGACAATCGTAGGAATAGAGATGGCGTTGGTTCTGTACACGCATTGGCCTCCACTGTTCATTGTGGGCCGCACTTAGGATTGGACTGTCTATCCTACCCTCCTTGTTAGTTACGTCTTCTATCGGTCTATCTATCGATCTTCCTCATTTAATTACTTCCAATTTCTTTATTCGTTACTGCAAATCTTTTTCCAAAGATAGTGGATCTGTGTGTGTGTTTACTTTTTATTTTTTGCGTTTATTATTTTCTTCTTGATGTAATTGTAACGATAGATTTATTTATTTATCTGTACTAATTGTTATTTAAGATATTTTAAATTTTTTTGATTTAAAAAAAAATATATTTTAAAGCAAAACTTACTGAAATTTGCTTTTTTATTTTTGAAATTTATTTATTTATTTAATATCTTATTTTCCATATTAAGGTTTAAAGAAAAAATTGTAAATTCAAGATTTTGGATTTTATTTTCCCAACTCACCCACCCTTTTCTTTTTTTTTTTTTTTTTTGGGTCTTTGTCCTTGTAAATTCAACTTCAAATTTTTTTGGTCATCTCCTGCAATTGTCATGCAAAAATTGATAATAGATCACATTTTAGGCTAAGGTGCTGCGGCGGCGCATAATTTCCCACCCTGTCTCGAACATCGTCAAAAAGCATGGCCACAGCAGGAGGCTCTATGCTTTTCCCTCCATGTCCGCCCGCGCTATTAGCCCAGCAAGAACCCATGCCATTTTTTAATAACCCACTTCAAGTTTTGCCCGGAAAGGAATGATCTTTGCAGTGGTCCCCACTTTGTAAGGATTTCAATTTTGTTATTGTGCCTGACTCTCGCATGCTTTGTATTTCTTACTATTTGGGTGTCTCGTCATTCATGTGTATCCTGTTATTTGTGGATATCTTGTGAATTGATTCATGGTTTCTGTGACCTTTTTTTTTTTTTTTGGTATATTTTCTCGTGATGTTATCCCCACTGGTAAGGCACAAAGAAAGAAAGAAAAGGAAGGGAGAGTAGAGAGAACGAGAGGAGAGAGTTTTAAAATAATTTTTATATTTTTATTTCCAAATTATAAAATAAATGTCATGTTACATATTGCATAATTATTTTTTTACACATAAATATGTCACAAACCTAAAGTTTGATTTGTTGAAAAAAAAATTAAAAAACAAATTGGCATGTCTGCCAGCAATTATTAATTTTTTTACTCATTGGGTTGTCTTGAGAATATAACTAAGGTTATTTTGGGCCTAATTTTAATAACTAATTACTCGTATCAAAAATTTAATTAAAAAATAATAATAAATGTTAAAATCCCCTCTGCCTCTTCTTTTTCCTTAACTTTTCTCATATTGAAAACATCTTTGACAAATTGTTTTTGCTTTTTTTTTTTCGAATGTAAAAGTATGTTTTAAGGAAGAACAACAAATAAAAAAAATAAAAAATTAAATTGCTCTGAATTGCTTTTTATTTTTTTCAGACATATCAATGTCCTTTTTTTTTTTCCTCTTTTTCTTTTTTTTTCTATATTTTTTTCTTTGTTTTTTTTTTCTAAATTCCCTTTTCTCTATTTTTCTCTCATATCTCTCTCTTTCTATTGTTTCTACATTTTATTGTTATATTTTTTTCTCTTTCTTTTTTTTTTTACTCTTTATCCCTTCTCTCTTCACAATTCCTAATTTCTCTAAACACTTATTTATCTGCATTTACTCATCTTTTATCTTTTTTTTTTCCATATATTTTTTGTCTACATATTAATCTCTGCAATGTCGTTATTCTCCTTGGTACTTTTTTTATTCTTTTCTTTTTTAACATTCTTCTTTTTCCAAATTTTATCTCTTTATTCTGTTTATTTTCTCTCCATGCTTTCTCTTTTTATCTATTTTTATATACTGTTTTTAAAGTCTCTATGATCTGTTTCGTTTCATGCCTCTCTAGATTTTCTTCTTACATTCTCTCATCTCACCATAATTTCTCTCTCTTCGTGCTACAAACTTATCTCTATTCTCTCTCATTACTTTCTCTATCTATATATTTTTTTTCACTCCACATTTTTTTTCTCTTTTCTAAACACGTCTTCCTTACACTCTCTCTTCTCTCCTCACATTATCTATTTACATTACCTCTCATCTTTGTTTATCTTTAATTTTTCTTTATATGTAGTAATTGTTAAAAGGGTATTAATAATATATATATATATATATATATAGTTAACAGAGAATAGACTTATACCCAAAGGGCATAGGATTCAGTAGCTCAGACCCCCACGGGCCGGCATACACCCACCAATGCCAATATTCGAATAATCTCCTTAGCGAAACCCTGTTGGAGTCTGTAACGTGAGATGTCACATTACATGTTTCATTTTCTTTTAAGGCTCATTTTAGATGGAAGAAATAAAGAGATTTTGGAATTTTTTGGAAGACCAGCAATAGTCATCATATCCAAAACTAATTTTGATCGTTTTAACAATTACATGTCATTGAATTATGTCTCATTTCTTCTATTAATCATTAGTTTTAATGGGAAATAGCGATTAGTATTTATGTTTTTGATGTATGTGTTGTAACTCTTAAGTCTATCACCCAGCTATAATAATTAACATAATTATTGAGATAAATTGAGCAATCATGTTTACCGTCATATCAAAATGGAAGCAAAGTTTTCTTTTTCTCTATCACATCTAACATATCATGTCAGCTTTTTTTTCTTGGTATTGGCCAGACGACCCCACTTTCTCGTGATATGAGAACTTCTTCATCCTCACTTTTGGGTGTAAATCATGATTTGTGTGTTATTAATAGTCTAATCATTATTCCTTTTTTTTTTTTTTTTTCGCATTTGCGTTGTATTTATATTTGCTGAGGAAGCTCGTTTTTAATGTTTCTACTTTACTCATGTTTAATGCTCTTTTCTCTTCCTATATGATAGTTGATTTTTTTTTGGGATATCGCATTAATTTTCAACACCTCTAAATCGAAGTGATATATTGATTTTAACAATTTTGCTCTTAACATTTTGTCGTCTTGCAAGGGTAAAAAAAGAACAATTTTTATTGAGTTTTGTCTTTTTTACGAAAGAATTTTTATTCCTAGAATAGTTCACAAGCGGCAAAATTCTATTCACTATTTTTTTAATATTTTTTTCTTTTTGGTTTGTGCATTTATAATATTTTGGCAGCACAATATGTCCATATATCAATATTTAGTAATTTCTAGCCACAGTGACTCGATCTTCAAAGCAAGATATTCTTAACGGAATGTCCCCATAATATTAAAATTGCTCCCTAAATTACCCTCACTAGATTGAAATTGCTTCCCTTTTTAATCCATTTAAATGGACAAACTATAGAAATACCAAACACACAGCGAACTTGGAGCTATTTTTGCGCAAGGAAGTGAATGACTAATAAAAATCAATCAAATTAACAAAAGAAAAAGGTGATACTAGTAGTACACTGAAAATCTCAAGAAATGCACCAATGTAAAAAAAAAAAAAAAAATCAAATTAAAGTAATTTAGATTTATTTTACGCATTTATATTTATAGGATGTAAGGCCAAGGGCCTTTCGGCATCAATGTGACAGGATGGTGCCTCGGAGGTGCTCGGAACATTGGTGTCCGGGGGGTCAGGGGAAAAGAAAAACAAACAATATTAAATTAATAAAATTCTCAAAATTATATAATAATATGAAATTAGTTGACCAATATTTATTAAGATACACAAAAAAAAAAAAAAAAAAAAAGGTAAATGAATTTCGTTTAATGAGGATACTTTGGGAAGTATAATATAATTTTGAACAACTTGAGCAATAATTTTCTGAATCTGTACACAGTGATCATTTCCATGCCTAAGTGGACTTATTGGTCTTAAGAAAAATGAACATTTTGGTAACCCAATGGTCCATTGGATGATCAAGCCTATGTTTCTCAATAAAGAAACAAAGAAAGAAAGCTAAGGGTGAGACACCTAAGATTCATGGCTCTCCAAAGTTTTTATTTAAACCAAAAAACAAAAACAAAAAGGCTTTTTTTGAGTGAAAGGACTCTTACACATTCACAAAGAATACAAGTTTCTAAGCGGAATGGGTTCTCTTTCCTGTTCTATTTTCATATTTACTATTTCAGGTTGGATATGCATGCTTTAAAACAATCTAACAAAAAATATTCTCTGATTTTATAAATTTCAGGATTTGGATTCCCTATTCAATATAGCATGAAAAGGACAGGAGAAGAATAGGATTTAAAATCCCATTCAATCCGTAAACGAAACCAGAAATTGTTAGAACCACATCCAGACACCCCCTCCAACAAATTAATGACAAGCGGACTTTTTGAGAAGGTACTTCAAGGATATAGCTGGGTCAGATGCTTCAAACAAGCTATGCACTATGAATTATAAAGTACAAAAGACAGTAAAATCCGAGTTTACCATTGGAAAGTGTGCCAAACTTGGATAAAACAAGCTAAACAGTGAAATGTCACATTATTTGCAAGTTAATACGAAATGTATTGCTGAGAGGTCAGCAAGAGACATTAAGAACCTTACCGTATTAAAAAAGTCAAGAACCTTTGACTCCTTCATGGCATCGGTAACTTGTCTAATTAGGGCCTGCACTTCCGTAATTTATGGGTTGTAAGATGTCTCTACCAGATAACCTTGATCGTATGTGTCGAAATTGGTTTTCAGTCAAAACACAAATATCCCTATTTCTATAAGTCAAATATTTATGAAAAGGAAACACCACTAACCCCTCTGAAATTATTGAGAGATACAAATCCATCTTTTGGATCCAAGAGTCTAAACTGAGCCCTAAGGTAGGAGAGTTCATCTTCTGGAATAGCTTTTGGAAGAGCCTGGAAAGCACGATCATATGGTAAATAAGAAAGAATAAAAATACTGGGGTAAAGATCAGCCTCATTGTGCTTATTTATTGATTGGTGGAAGATCTGCTCTAATCAAATAGAGTGGATCATCTCACTCATAGATTCACAAAAAAGCAGGCTATAACACAGAAATCACTAATTTTCGTTGCATCACTCAAATTACTGGACTACCGCCTTAATTAACTGGAAGAAAATTGTACTTGTTGAAAAGGCCTGCTTGTTTAATTACCTTCATTGCCGCTCGTCTGAAAGGTGTTGCACGAATATATGACTTGACTAACTTGTAGATGAAAATATCCAAAGGCACAGCTTGGTTTTCATTTCGTAACCATGGATGAGCTGCATACATTTTTGCATTTGTTACCGTTGGTGTATAAAACAGATACAAGCCCCACTATTGGCAAGCCTCATGCAGAAAACCATTCATACAGAATCGCCAAAAGGGGAGAGAGAGAGAGAGAGAGAGAGAGAGAGAGGAGCAAAGGCATCCATATTTATAACAGTTGCCTGTTGAGGGGCAGGATACTCCTAAATTTTGACAAACTACTTACTCAAAGCCTGGGCAGCAGTCATTCTTTTCCTAGGATCCTTGTTCAGGAGTCTTCTAACAAAATCTTTAGTTTCGGCTGATACCGCGGGCCCAGGTGAGTCATCAAAATTAGGATCAACCCTTAGCACAGAACGGAAAATTCCTGATTCTGTATGAGCCCAGAAAGGTCCACTTCCACATAGCAATATGTATGTTATGACGCCAATACTCCACACATCAGCTTCAACATTGTGTGATCTGTGGAGAACTTCAGGGGCAACATAATATGCGCTGCCAACAATGTCACTGAGATGTTGATCTGCGCATGTACAAGGGATTCAATCCTTGTTCACAAAGTTACCTTCAAATAAGATTCTATCCAGCAGTTCTCTACCTTCACATAGCCTGGCAGCAAAGAACAGCAAAACTTCAGAACAAGTTCTTAAGGCTTGTGACGAATAAAAGGAAGTGCACAAAAAAAAGGCACACAAATTTCTAATACGTAATTCCAGAGGAAGATCAAAACATCCCAATTTTTTTAGGTAAAATAACATCCAACTTACTATAATTTGTCTCGGGTAACATTTCACATACAAAGAAATTCAAGAAAATCCTATGACTAACTTCCATTAGTCTTATATGATAGTTTGCCGAGTACAAAAATTCTTCAGAATTGCCACCATGTGCCATCGGCCTCCAGAATAGGTGTTCTTGCTGTTTCCAGCCATTTATGGCCATGTCTTGCCAGCAGACACAAATCATTACCCAACTTTTTCTTGACCTCATATCAAACATCAAGCTGCAATTTAAGTCTATCAAAAGGAGGAAATTGAAGGAATATCGAGCAAAAAGCAAAACCCCGAATCGTCAGCAACTCTACCAAGAATCACCTGGCAATTGCTTCTCACCATCCTAGCCTCCATTTCTGCGAAGAATTAAACCCAACCTTGACCAAATTCTTGAACACCAAGAATAAAACCCAACTCGGAGAAACATTAAAGGCCTATTTCCAGAATATACCATTGGATGTGACAACAAAGCCACACAATGTCCAACACTAGTAATCAAGCCTCTAAGCTTGGCTTCCATCGTTTCAAGTTCAAGATATATCCCTTCTTCAGTCGCCCTTTTCATTTTTCATTTGTTTCCCTTTTTTTTTTTTTTTTTGCTTCATTCTAAAAATTATGAGTGATGAATACCCAGATAATAGATTCAAGTAAATTTGCAAATTTTGTAGAGAAATTTCCAACAGCCCATGTACAAAATTCTCCTGCCTATGAAATATTTGTTGGTCATGGTAATAATCTCATTTTAATGTCATAGGGAGCACTACTCAGAAAGGGGCTTGCATATTTGGTTTTGTCAAAGTCCTGATCTGGGAGCTAGCTTCAAACTTCATGACACTTAATTCTGATTTAGGTTCTGTTTTCAGTTTTTTTTTTTATTTATTCTTTTTGACAAGATTAAGTTTCTGGTTTTGATTTAAATTTGTCTTGCCTCACTTATTTGCATGACAAAATGCATAAAGCTTAAAAAAATACATATTTATTTGGGTATATGATACAATTCTGTGTATGTGACAGGGCATTTTTGTCTCTTAAAACAAACTATAATCATATTAGTGTTACTATGATTTTTTTCAACAGAGGATATTAGTTATTACAGCACCTACAAATGATAAGATGCTTTTTGTAATTTCTGAAATGAAAGTATGTGAAGTGTTACCAGAGACAAATTTGAGTATGTTAAATGTAATTTTCTCATTTTTTAACTCCCACCAGAAAGCAAGCCCTAAAACAACAAATTTTGAAAATTCCCAATTACCACCATCATGTTTACCAGTGAATATTATATACTAAAAGAAACATAAAACAGTTAAGGTCACTCAAATGGAAGAGTGAATGCCTGAACCATTCCAAAGATAGCTGATAATTTTAACCAAAGAACACGATAAAGATATACATACTCCATAACTTTGTAGACATTATTGGCATCCTCAAACACATCGTGAAACGTGATCATGCTTATGCCCAGATACAGCTTTTAATATTTTTGCCTCCTGACAAACATCTTCAATGGATATTGCTGTTTTCAACCGCATTGACACTTAATAGAGTTACTGAAAAACCTAAAGTCTAAATCTCAAATTTGTCAAGTTCCCAGTATGCTCAACTGATGGATTAAAAAGGCAGCACAATGCACAATGCACAAAGCATTTAAAAAGCCAATCCTTAATTATGATTACGATAATGACAATTAGCCAGCAACGCATTTAACTGGAGAAAATGTTTATGAAAAAACATCATTAAAATTTCATCGAACTTAAGTTTGAAAATAAGTGATTAATTATTAATAGTGATTAATTTTTAATTTAACTGATTTTAAATTAATTTAATATTAAATATAACAAAAATAAAATTTTTTACTAACATTTAATTAAAATTTTTAAAAATATAATTTAAAATAATAAATTTATTATTTAAAAAAAAAAGAGTAACAAACACTATACCTGTAATATGTCGTGTCCGTTTTGTAAAAGCGTGGAGCATACTTGTTACCTTATTACTGTATATATATACGGCGGGAGTGCATCTTCCCTCCGCTAACCAATCATCTTATTTCTCAGTCCCTTCTGTCTCTTTTTGTGTTCAGCGTCAAACTTTTCAGCGTTTACACTTGAAGACCCTGCAAAACCCTCTAATTCCTAAAATCTCCCAACCCGCAAGCCAGATTCTGCACATTGGTACTGTTTTCCAATTCTCGATTTTCATTTTCCATTTCGCATCATCTTTCAAATCTCCTGTCATTTATGTCTGTAATTTCTGGAAGGTTTTTTCGCCTCAATTTTTCTGCCCCTATTTCAAGCGACTAGGGTTTTTCTTTTGTTTGGACAGGCGGAGAGGATTTGAGCGGTATCAGAGGACTTCGACTGGATGGAAGCCGCGGCCGGTGTTCCCGCCGCCGCCCGCGTCGGTTCTCTGCCGATGTCGTCTTCAAGGAAGGAGTGGCGTGCCGTTTCGGAGCACCATTCAGTTCGGAACGTCGGGGATGAGGTCGTAAAACTTCTCCTCTATTTCTTTTTCCTCGAGCCAATGTTTTTGCATTCGGTTTCATCTGGCTACTGTGGGAATGTAGGTAGTGTGTTCGTATTTGGGGCTTTTATTGTTTTGGCACCTAAAATTAGTTTATGCATACAATATTTGTGACAACTATGTGTTTTTCAGGTTGCTGGGTTTTTAGGGTTTATTATTTTTTCATATGCTCATGATTCAGTAAATTAAACTGAAATACGTGAGATACATTGGTGAATCATCAAAATTTTCTTTCTGAGATTGAAAAGTTGATACTCATCAGTTGACTTCTGGTAAGATGACGAGCTTTTAAGGGGATTAATTTTATATTTTCCTGTCATGTTTCTGCATTAACATTAAGAAACTGGGCATGTGTATTTGATGGTGAAAATAAATCTGTTTCTGTTTGCTTTGGCATTTACTAAATTAGTGATTGTCAATCACAGGAGTTGGGACAATCAAAGTTGGGGCAGTTAGATGAGAGAACAATATATGAGGTAAAACATATTGACATTTCAAACTAGCTATTGGCCCAAGGAGTATGGAGATTGAACTTGTTTTGATTTTTATCAAGGTGCAGCAAGGAAGAGAGCCTGTTGATGTGGAGTTTTGTTCCATTAATGTGGATGGGAGTTTGGGTGATGACATTTTGCAGCAGCGAATTCATAGTATTTGCAGAAAGAGAGAAGAGCTGCAACAGATGGAGGTTGATTTTAGGGTTCAGGCAATTGCTAGATCTGAGATCATGGAAATTCAAGACCGATATGATCATCAAATCAAAGAGCATCTGGATGCTGCTGCAAAGCTTCAGGTATGAGAAATGAATTCTGAGCTAAGTATGCTGTTGTTTTCTCATCTTACTCATTGCAATATGTGTGATAGGGTTAAGCAATGCTTTTTGTTACAGGATTCTAGAAATAAACATTTCTAATAGAATGGAATAGCGAAAAGGTTCATGTAACTGACCATGATTAAATTTGATATTGAGACTTTGTTGATGTATTTTTGAATTATTGTAGACTAACACAGCTCTTAGTTGCCTTTACTCTTAGCACTCAAGAACTTGGTGCACTCCCTATCACCCCCTACTTAGACTCAAGTTACACTATCTGTCACATCCTATTAAAACCACCCACTAAGTTGAGTATGTTGTTGGGCCTGTAAATGTCAAGGTCCTCCTAAACCCAGAGTAAGCCTTTTTAGAACTTTCTCTCTCTTTATAGAGATATTACTCCTTGAAGTTGTATTTAGATAATGCACATGCATGGCTTCAACATTTCCCATTTCTGTGCCTCCCATTTATTTTATTTTTCAGGAGCAACTTCATGAAAGGGAGCAGACCATACATGAATTGGAAAGGAAAATCGAAGAGAAAGACAGGGAAATTCATGCCATTAAACTAGATAATGAAGCGGTTTGTTTGCTCATGTTTTGTTCCTGAGAAATAGTTTTTAATAAATGTTGGGGCTTGTATAAACCATAAAGTACTCTATTCTCACTTATTCCATCTTTGCAGGTGTGGGCTAAAGAAGAACTCCTCAGGGAACAAAATAAAGAACTAGCATCATTCAGGTGTGGATTTGTGGCTTAAACAATCAAGAATGGCATTCTATGCTTTTGAATTTTTTGTTTGTTGTGGGACCCTTTTAGGTCAAGGTTGATAATACTTTTCCTAAGAATGCACACATAAACAGGATATTTCTCTTTTGTTTTGTGCTAAGTTGTTATTGTTGGGGCATCACAGCTGTGTATATTTATGGGTCTACTTTGGATGATGTTTTCTATTCAAATTTGGACCTTGAACTTTTAGATGACCATGTGCTTTCTGCAGACGAGAGCGTGATCACTCTGAAGTTGAAAAAACACAACATATACGGCAAATACGTGACCTTCAAGAACATATTCAAGAAAAAGAGAGGCAGATTCTTGAGCTGCAGGAACAGGTCTGTTGACTTAGGTGTTTCTGACGTGTTCTTCTTTTCCTGCTGAATGGATGTTGACTAATCTCATTATTCCTTCAAGTATATGTTCACATTGTTTTTGAAAGAAATCAAACCCCAAACAGTAGTGTCTATCTTTTTTATGGGTTTTCACTGAAATTTTTATCTAGAAGTTTTATAAAACACTTATGGGCGAAGATGTCTGGAACATTGAATGTCTCTTCCAGCATAGGGTTGATCAGGAGGCTATCTTTTTTAAGGATGAACAATTGAAAGTGTGGATTGCACGATCTCAAGAGATGGATGCCTTGCAGTCCACCACAAACCACTCATTACAAGCTGAATTGAGAGAACGAACAGAACAGTACAATCAGCTATGGCTGGGTTATCAAAGACAGGTCAATTTCCTCTGGGATTTTTCTTCACTCTTTCAGTTCTTGGTTCAAATTTGTTTGGTGTGTTTGCTTGACATACCTTGTCTTTTCCTAGGTGTTGTGTGGTGCCTCTCTTGCATTTAGTTCTTGGCAAATGTTGGTTGATGTGCATCTATTTTATGTTCCTCTTCTGCTCATGATGGTGCCCAAAAAAATTGGCTTATCAATTCCACTTCATGGAGTAGTATTTGCTACTCAATAAATAGTGCTGCACAGATTATCTTTGAGGAAGTAAATCTTATTTAATTGACTTTCTTTTTATCCTGTGGTTTCAGTTTGCAGAGATGGAGCGAATTCATTTACATTCTGTACAACAGCTTCAACTTGAACTAGCTGATGCCAGAGAAAGGAATGGACCCTACGCTGATGAGTCACAGATGTCAGGAACAAAGTCAGTTGACGTACCAAAGTTTAGTGAGGAAGATGGAAACCAACTGAATGTGAATGGGAGCAATGCCCAAAGTGCTGACAATGGAGCAATGCCAAATGGCAATGTGGATAACATCTCATCGTTTGCTTCAACTGGCAATGCTTCAAATCAAGTAGGCTTTCTTCTCATCTAGTTTCTTTTTTCACTGAATTGTATTATGCAATTCTCTTTTAGAATTATCAATGTAAAGTTTGAGCTTTATAAGTGCTTTTTGTGATTATAAAACATTCATAGTAGAGACACAACTGGAAATAGAATACAGGTTCCAACTGTGTTGTAGTTGATTAGAGATGTAGCATTCTGCAGTGCATTGTATAGCCTACTGTGTTCCTCAACTTCCCCCGACATCTTTGTTGCTGATGTTTATTCTTTTTCCTGCCAGTTGCTTCTTCTGCCATGCCCACTGCATGTGTTCCTACCAACCATATATATATATATATAAACTAGTGTAGAGAGCCACTATTCATGTGGACATGAAAGCACAAACAAAAATTAACTTTAATATCATGATGCTACTCTGTATTCAGAACCATCATGGAAGTGAGTGAATTAGAGTTAGTGGTATAACTGCCTCCAGTGGCAAATGGAATCTCAATTGAAATGTGTTAAATTGTATGTTCACATTGAATTACAAAGCATTCATAATGCTGTGGGTTTGTGATGGAAGGTTAATTCTCTGGCTGAATTATTTACTTGTGAATATCTTTGCTTGTTTGATTGCTTACCTTTCAATTAACTTGCCATGTTGCTTTTACCAAGGTTGATGGCTGTTCTCCCTTCTAAAACACATCATTTGTCCTTCCTTCAATTGTTGTCAGGCCTATTAAATTATCTCAATCTGTCTGGTTAATACTTGCTGATGCATATCTTATAAGTTTATCCAAAAACTCCTGTGCTAGAGAATTTCTGTCTGTTGTTTTATGAATTACCTATGTCAGTGTGGGGGCTTTCAGTCATGGGCTACTGATGCACTACATGAGACTTGCCCTTTTAATTCATCTTTATGATACATGGCATTTATGTAAAACATCACTATGTGATGTATACTTACAATAGAGTTGCTAGCATGACCCTGTTAACTTGTCTAACCATTTACATGTTAATATTTTGCTGGTAGATTGAGTGATACAGCTTATGGATGGTGGTAGAATTAAGAATTGCGTTGCATTGTTCACATGCTGAATAGAGAATGACTCGTTTGCTAAGTTTTTTGTGATTCCATTTATTCTGGGGGGATTTTGGGAGAAATCTGCATGAGGTTGAGGTGTAGACCTACTGTTGGCTTATTTCCACAAGGTGGCCATATGCATTGTGAAGCAACGTCTCCTGATGTGAAAATAACCTTGTCTCTGCTGAGGAGCATATGATGTGTATCTTCTTTCATGAATGCCACAACTTATGGGCCATTTTGTAACTGCTGAAATCCATCTAGAAATGAGTTTTGTTGAACTAATTGATGTTTTAAAGAGTTTAGTTATTCCTGGGGGCTAGGTGAACTCACAGAGATATTTAACATGCTGATGCACCTTGTATGTATACTAGTTGCTCCACTTGGTACTTGTCCTACAATATTATGATGGGTGCTACTGTTGCTATATCTCATATATTACATTACAACTGTTACAGATGATTGGGCTCCCTTAAAAGCTGTGGTGGTAGATTGGCATAAATTTTGTAATCTAAGTAATTGATAGATATTACGGGATAGTTTCCAGAACACATTATGCTGTTGAGACAATGATTCTTTGTCCCTCCTTTATCCATTGCCTGGCTTTGTATATCATTATAATTATGCTGGGAATCATTTTTCCTCTTGTGACATGGTTGAACTTCTAATTGGGGAAATGTTGGTTGGGCCAAACTTATAAAGGAATAAAGTGATCTTAGGAAGAGTAGCTCAAGCAGCATGTAAGGTGGCAGGCTAGGTGTATTTTGTGGGGGCCTCTTGTGGTAGTAGTTTGTAATTTTTTTGTACGACTGTTTGCTAGGAGATTTCTGTTTAGTACATTTTGGACAGTTAGACAAAGACCATGGTAGTTGATAAATCTCAGAAATTTTTATTCTGTTATGTGGTACCTGGTCAAATCTATGTTCTAGTAGCAAGAAAATCAAAGGTCCAATTGTGACTAATATCCTGTTGTTTTGATCATCAGACGAACCATGTTGCTGGTGTCCCAGTTGCTCCATCATCTCTACTTGGGATGCCTACCTACCTTCCACCAGGACAGGTGGCTGCACTGCATCCTTACTTTCTGCATCAACAAGGGATTCCCCATTCCATGCCATCGCATGTTCCCCAATCTCATATTGGGCATTATCACTCTCTACCTGCATTGTCGTCACTGCCACAGTGGCAGAACCAAGAGGTACTGCAAGAAATGTTTATTTTTCCTTTGGTTGCTGTTACATACTGGCTGCAGTAGCATTAAATTTTGGCAATTGAAAATTATGGTTATACAATTTGTACTAGTTTAACTTTTTTAAAATTCTTCAGACTGTATCAGAGGGTGGACAAATGCCTAGGGAGAATCAACATACATCATCCCATGCTGATCATAACCTAATGAGATCAGAAGGAAAGCGTGATTATGAAGTTAACAGGCAAAGCTTTCATCCAGACTATCTGGATGATGACACCAGTCAAGGGCAAAGGCCTGATTCTGTGATTTCGTCCAGTGGGGAACCACAGGTTTCCATTTCAATATGTCCTTAGAGTTGTAACTAAGATGGAATCATTATCGTAATCATTATTGATAGGATCTTTTAAAATTTTACCACTGCAGGTTCCTGATAGGGGTTACTTAGTTGTCCCCCAACCTCAACAAAGCTTACGACAGGTTTCTTCCCAATTTGATGATGCCTTGCAATTACATCCTCTAGGACAGAATCATGAAATGAAGGTTTTGCTCACCTTTTAGTTGCTGTGCTGGTGCCACTGGTTGTATGTTCAACACTGAAGCAGGTGCTTAATAGGATGCAGACTTAGCTTATGTTCAGTTGGTTCTGGTGCAGGAACAGAGTGCCTCAGACTTAAGCAATCAAGGACCTGAAGGCCAGGTTTTGGTCAATGATCAACCAGTCTCTGCTGCCAGTCCGTCGCTGTCTGAAACATCAATCGATTCAGCTAATTTCAGTGAGACCACCACCAATAATGGTGCTGTTGCTGTATTATCTGAATCATTTATACCCACAGGGATGACCAATATGGTGACTACAGCAAAAGCTCCAGAGGCTGCCCTACTTGATGAAAGATCTCTGTTGGCTTGCATAGTTCGCACAATTCCAGCTGGGGGTAGAATTAGTATTAATTCAACGGTATGTTGATTTGACTCTTCCCAAGAACCCACACTGTGAGAGTCTCATGCATTGGGATGTCCTTTAGCTTATTTATCCTTCCAATATTGACAATAACTTTTATTGGTGTCATGTACAGCTCCATAACAGACTTGGGAAGATGCTTGCACCTTTGCATTGGCATGATTACAACAAGAAGTATGGAAAGCTTGATGACTTTGTGGCCAGTCACCCAGAAGTGAGTTACTGAATTGACATTTATCTCAGTTATTTGCAAGATTTAGATTATGATGACTGAGAATGTAAGCTTTGATTTCAGTTATTTTTGATTGAGGGTGACCATATTCAACTTCGAGAAGGAGCTCAAGAAATCATAGCTGCTAAGGCTGCAGTTGCAAAAGTTGCAGCAGCAGCTGCTGCTGCTTCATCTCCGCACTCATCATTTTTGCCATCTGTTGCTATTACTCCAGTTGCTCAGTCTCATCGCCTTAAAAATTTTCAATCCCTGAAGTCCAAGACCTCTAATGGTGGCACTCTCTGTGCCGCTGGAAGTATTTCAAATGTGAAAATTTTGATCAGATCAAAAGACTCCCTGGAACTGAATGGAACAGATTTTGATACATCAAATGTAAGCAGTACTCAAAGCAGAAGCTCAGTTCATCAGAGGCCAGACTCGAATTTTGCTGGAAAGCAGCAGGGCAGGTATTATTAATCATTGTAAAACTGCAGCCTGTATTGTGTAAATGTTCAACCATGCAGCTGTATGCATTGTTCTAAAATCTGGACTTTTCCTTGAACTAGACAAGCTGCTGGGTCCCCTATTGGTGGTTGGTCCTGTGGGTCAATTCTCATTTATTTTTTGATAATTAATGCTAGTAAGTTATCTGAAAACCAACTAAATGTGATCAAATTATTGTTAATCAGGGAAATTTAAGTTAAAAGTGATATTTGATCAAGTAATTTTTTTCAAAATAAAAAAGAAAAGTAGTGAAAATCCTGCTAGGTCACCATGTCATTGGGTCAGCCAGGTTGCCCCAGGTTGGAAGAACTTTTTCTGGATCAATTCCAGGTCCAGTTCAAATAACAAAACTAGACTGGAATCATGACCAGTTCATTGGTTCATCAGTAACCATCTGTTCCAGTCCAGTTTTCAAATTTATGGTTTCATGTACTAGTGGAGGATGGGCTATTGAGCTTAACATGAAATGACTATTGCAGGACCAGTGGAGCTGTATTTAAATTTTAGAAGAATGTAAGGTTGGGCTAATTATGTTTTTTTTTTTCAAAAAAAAAAAAAAAAATAAGTGTTGTTGCCAGTTCTGTTGTGTGGATACTTGGTGGTTTGCTTTTTGTATATATCCAGCATTTGCTTCATTTATTTCCAGTTTTGATTCATCTCTCTAGGCTTTCACTCACCTAGACTGCTTTTGGATTTTGGATGGCATGGGACAGCAGCATCCATAGACATTAGATATTAACATGTATAATAATATATTCAATGTTGTTTACCAATCATTTTCCTCAGTCTAGTTGACTGAGATCTGTTGTTTTTTTGTAAAAATTTCTTTTCTTCCTATCATTAATGTGATAACTCCATGTGAAGTTTATCATTGTAGTCTTGACCATGTCTCTTGAGTTATGCCTTTTGAAGTACATTCAGTGATCTGCTCAAAAAATCTAATGACAATTGTTTTTGGCAGGAGGCAACATGGGCGTTTCTAGTTGAACTTACTGTGACTGATGTGCGGATTGAGCATTTATGGGGATCATTGATGTGTTGCTGCTGCTGGAAATTGCCCCCACCTTCTTACAGGGACTTGTCAACTGGCTTAAAAGGAGAAGAGAAATTTCCTCTCATATTTCCATGCTTTTCAATGTTCTCTATGAACTATGATTCTGAAGACGGAACATTCAACTTTTGGCAGTGATATTTATGCAAAGAATTGCATTTTGTGCATCTAGTAGCCCATATATTTAGATCACTTAGCTGGGCTCTTATTTCTTTGAAGGTATTGTTTTGGTTTTTTTTTTATTTTTTATTCTGTTTAATTTTTCTTCCGAGGTTGAATAATGCCTAATTGCTTCCCTGATGCCATTTATAGATTTGAAACCTGACCATACAGTTTTCTAAGGAAAAAGGTATTATTTTGTAACCAATTCTGTATATAAAGGATTTAACTCTTCCTCCAACTATTCAATTGCATGTCTCTAAAGGACCAGCCAAATAGTTTAGGAAGTTAAAAACCAAATTGGAGAATATTTCGAGGCATTGGTGACTGATTAGATCTATTCTAGATAAGGGGTCCTTGAATTGCGTTCACAATTGATAAGGACAGTGTATATCTGTATGCTACGTGTTTCAGATCTCGCATAAACTTTTGAGTAGGGTGCTAGAGTCTTACATTTCTTTTCGATTTAGTTGACATGAACTAAGATTGGAATTTAAAATTTTCGGCTTTAAGGACAACTGTAGCACCATTGAGCTCATGGTAAAAGTTATGTCGTCTAATCAACTGAGCAACTGGATCAATAGGGGTTTACTGGGAAACGCAACATTCTCTTTTATATTAAGCCTGCCAGCTCCTGAGAGGTTAAAAGGATTCTTGCACCATTAGAAAATAACAACAAAAAACACTTTTCTTGGAAAATTCTAAAAATGAAAATGCATTTTTTGGGGTAAATTGTTTTAAAAATGTTCTTTTAGAAATTATTTTTTCTCTATAATTTTTACAACGATATGAATTTCAATTTTATATATACATATAGCAGACGCATAAGCATATTATTGCTGCAAATTATATAATTGCGGCATTATTGACATTAAAGCACAATGGAAACTAGTTTCAAAGGACAAAACTATGGTCATTTTTTTTTTTTTAAAAAAAAAATGATTACATTTTTACCTGTAGTTATATTTCCGATGAACCTAGAATTACTGATGTACATGGTATGCAATAAATTTCAAAATGAAACGAAAATTATAAGTTAGAAACAAGCTATCAAAAATAAAAGATGATTTAATTTACGGTAGTATAGTAGCTTAAATTTGCATATATTAGCTTTCATGATAAACAGTTATCATACATCTTATTTTGAAAAATAAAGATTATAATAACAAAATTCGTTGATTAGAAAGCAATTTGATATTCGTTTTGAATTGTACGACAAACTCTTAAACAGATTATTTATCTGTCTCCATCAAAATTCAGAACATATATCCTTTTTTTCTTGTTTATTAGTATAAGTCTTTGAGTTCTATTGAACATCTAACCTATTATTTAAATAAATTACCAACTTATAAATTTGAAATATTTGATTAAGTGTCCAATATAACAAATCAACATAAAACTTTGAACGGCTAGATAGTGATTTAATCTATAAAGTTCATATACTGTTATTATCTATATAGTGCTCATTTTTAATTAGCGTAAAATAAAATTATTTGGACATCTAACTTGTGTGAGACAAAATGTAGTGAGTCCATATATTGAAGAGTTATCCGAGTTTTATTCAACCCGGTACACCCACGGAGCTTTACTTGTTTCCTTAATATAAATAACAAACATTACAATTTAATATAAACACTGCTCGAGAAAACTTAAAGTCCGAATAAGCATTGCCCGTGACTTAACCTTTAATAAATTCTTTCTTTCTTATTTTTAACTTAAAGGTCTATATAAAAATCTAGAACCTGTATGCCATTAACCTGTCATCTCCACCAAAAATATGTCCTATCACAAACGACATTAATATTGTAATAGATGTTGACAGGTCGAATTTTAATAAAAAGAATAATGTGCATGTGTTAGTCAAACCAATTGATTTGACGAAACGAGATAGATCTGTACAATCAGCCTTTCTAGAGTGCCTGTGACTAGACAGATAACTAGCAGGTGCATCTTCTGGGGTTGGTGAAGAGAAGAAAAGGAAGATAAAAGATTGAAAGGTCAAAATTGTACAAATGACTAATTAACCGAGGCTGGTAAAAGGAAAGTGACGTTCATTACATTTGGTCTTGTCTACTGCATAGTGCATGAAGCCCGCCCGGACGCCTTTATAAAACAGTCTCAGTTTACTCGCCAAGCAGCCTCTCTAGACATACATTTCTTTGCAGCCCGTCAGGAAGTCCGTGGTAAACAGATAAATTAGGAAATATGAGTCAAAATATGAGTGACAATGTTGAAAAAGTAGTAAAACCAGCAGATGTAGACGATGCTGATTGCATGTTTGCCATGCAATTGACAGTTTCTTCCTTCTTTAACGTGGCCTTCAGAACAGTGATTGAGCTTGGCTTGTTCGAGATCATAGCAAAAGCTGGGAAAGGTGCTCAGCTCTCGGCTTCTGAGATAGCTTCTCACCTTCCCACAAAGACCCCAGATACCCCAGCTATCATTGACAGGATGCTACGCCTCATGGCTAGTTATTCATATAAAATATATTAAAGAGTTATCCGAGTTTTATTCAACCCGGTACACCCACGGAGCTTTACTTGTTTCCTTAATATAAATAACAAACATTATAATTTAATAAACACTGCTCGAGAAAACTTAAAGTCCGAATATGCAGTGCCCGTGACTTAACGGTTAATAAAAGGTATTTTCCTATACTCATTTACTGTTTTTTTAGTATAAAAAATTAATTATTTTCAATTATTTGTTTAATTAGATCTTATTTATTTTTTATTTTTTTGAGTTAAATTAATTTAATTTTTAGATAAATAAAATTAAAATATTTTTTAATAAAATTTTAAAATAATTTTAAAATAAATTTTTAAAAATATATATATTTTTTTAATTAAATAATTCATTAAATTTTAAATTATATAATATAAATAATTTTTTTATTTAAAAATTATTTTAAAATATTTTTAAATTAAGATAAATTAAAGTGATGGTGTGTATATATATATATATAATAAATATTAATTTATCATGATAACTTATTTAATTTATAAAAATATATATTAATAATAATTAATAATATTTATTATTTTTTAAAATTTAATAATTTTTTAACTTTTATAATATACATATAGTTCTTTTTTGTTTATCATTCTATGTAAAAATAAACATGTATGTTATTGTTGATTATATGGGTTTTTTTTTTTTCCTTCTTTCTTTCTTTCTTTCTTATTTTTAACTTAAAGGTCTATATAAAAATCTAGAACCTGTATGCCATTAACCTGTCATCTCCACCAAACATATGTCCTATCACAAACGACATTAATATTGTAATAGATGTTGACAGGTCGAATTTTAATAAAAAGAATAATGTGCATGTGTTAGTCAAACCAATTGATTTGACGAAACGAGATAGAATTGTACAATCAGCCTTTCTAGAGTGCCTGTGACTAGACAGATAACTAGCAAGGTGCATCTTCTGGGGTTGGTGAAGAGAAGAAGAAAAGGAAGATAAAGATTGAAAGGTCAAAATTGTACAAATGACTAATTAACCGAGGCTGGTAAAAGGAAAGTGACGTTCATTACATTTGGTCTTGTCTACTGCATAGTGCATGAAGCCCGCCCGGACGCCTTTATAAAACAGTCTCAGTTTACTCGCCAAGCAGCCTCTCTAGACATACATTTCTTTGCAGCCCGTCAGGAAGTCCGTGGTAAACAGATAAATTAGGAAATATGAGTCAAAATATGAGTGACAATGTTGAAAAAGTAGTAAAACCAGCAGATGTAGACGATGCTGATTGCATGTTTGCCATACAATTGATGGTTTCTTCCTTCTTTAACGCGGCCTTCGGAACAGTGATTGAGCTTGGCTTGTTCGAGATCATAGCAAAAGCTGGGAAAGGTGCTCAGCTCTCGGCTTCTGAGATAGCTTCTCACCTTCCCACAAAGACCTCAGATACCCCAGCCATCCTTGACAGGATGCTGCGCCTCATGGCTAGTTATTCCATCCTCACATGTTCTCTTGTGAATGACGAAGAGGGACATCCACAGTGGTTGTATGGCCTCGGCCCCGTTTGCAAGTACTTTACGAGGGATGAAGATGGAGTTTCCTTCGCTCCAGTATTTCAGTCTCATTCCAGCTTTGCTATTGACTCTTGGTTCGTTCTTTTCTTTTCCTCTAATCTTCCCAACTTTTTCCCTTTCAACATTCTTAATTAGTCAAAAAATTTAGTTGTCCAGATAACTGATGAAGAAAATGAAGTAAATTCACCTATTAAATATTATAATTCTGATTCCGATAAACCCAAAACTTTTCCCAAGTTCTTGGACTAGCCAACCGGAGTCAGTTGGATGGAATATATTATATTTACATACAATGTTTTCTTGTTTCTAGATAAGTATTATTTTACACATAGAGCTTTACCACAATAGTCTATATGTTCGGCTCCAAAAAATAAAGAGGATCTGTTTCTGTTTTTTATTTTCATTTCAATTGCTGATGAATTGTACATGTATTCCAATTGAATTATGACACATACTTCTGCATATTTTTGCCTTTGGAACAGGTACCACATGAAAGATGCCGTACTGGAGGGAGGCATACCAATTGTGAGGGCACATGGGAAGCATGTGTTCGACTATGTTGACTATGAATTTCGTAGTCTGTTCAATGAAGCCATGTACAATAATACCGTAATAATCATGAAAAAGGTTATTGAAAAATACAAGGGATTCGAGGAATTAAGGGAGTTGGTGGATGTTGGCGGTGGACTTGGCGCAAATCTTAAAATAATCGTGTCCAAGTACCCTCATATTAAGGGCATCAACTTTGATTTGCCTCATGTGATCAAAGACGCACCCGCTATTCCAGGTTCCCATCGCTTTTTTTTTTTTTTTAAGTTATCATAAAAGTGTTACATTTCACTATTTTTCTCACTTACGAATGTCTCCTTAATTCTTTTTTTTTTTTTTAATCTTTTCTAATTACCTCTGTTAGGTGTGGAGCACGTTGGTGGATCTATGTTTCTCAGTATTCCAAAAGCAGAAGCAATTTTTATGAAGGTCAGTTACCGTTTTTTATTATTTTTTTTTCCTTGTTTAAAAATCGGGTCATGCGGTACCGCAGACTAACTTTAAGTCCATCGTTACGACGATGCATGCAATAGGCTACATAACCAGTTCTGCTGGTTACAAAAGGAGACCCATCATAAAATTTAATTAACCAAACAATTGTTTTGCCGATGTTTTTTTTAGTCAGTACTTCATGACTGGGGTGATGAACAATGCGTGAAGATATTGAAGAACTGCTACGATGCACTGCCAGAAATTGGAGAAGTGATAGCAGTAGAGTGTGTCCTTCCAGGATCACCGGAGACTAACTTAGTGTCCAAACATAGCTACAATTACGATATCGCCATGTTCATAGCCAGTCCTGGAGGAAAGGAGAGGACCGAAAAGGAGCTGGAAGCTTTGGGCAAAAAAGCTGGATTTTCAGCCATGGAACTTGCATGTCGTGCTTACAGCTCTTGGGTGATTGTGTTTCACAAGAGGGTGTGACGAATTCAATTAAAATTAGCCATCTTTACACATGGGATCTCAATAAATGGGAGTCATGGACGAATAATCGTTTCGTCTTCCAGTTGTCCTTATTTATCGTAATATCACCTCTTATGTTTTGATGTTATCACTTAACATATGATGTCTTCTAATTAGCTTTTATGTATCTGATACTACAGCCCGTTCCCGTCGGAATAAAATTATCTGTTATCCCAATATATTAATATTGTTAACCTTCTCATTTATATATATATATATATATATATATATATTTAGCTCATGGCATTAATGAAACAGAATAGATAATTTTTAGTACACATGGAAGCACTTACTTTTTGGTGAGAGCGTGCGAGTAGCTTCATGCCCAAATAACATTTGGGTAATAAGAATGCAATATGACTACTCCTATTAAAATGCTTGAAAGTCCATAATAATAATAATAATAAAAAGAAAAACAAAAACACATGTCACTAGATACCACGTATTCGCACTCCGGTCATTGTCGCAACGAAAACCGGCGACGGGATAATCTGCCTACCGCCAATAATTGATATACTGTCCAATGCTTCCTCTATATCCCCCCCGTAGTTGAAAACACACTTAATCGAGCCAATTTTATTGAAATATTTTGGTTTTGTATTCGACTTTTAATGATTTTATTCTCCTGTTCTCATATTTCGGCCTCTTTTTGTAATAAAAAAAAAAATGTGCTCTATTGAGGAAATAAATTAAAGTACTTATTTGAACCCAAAATTGATCTAAACCGAACAATTTGAAAAATTTTGAGTTAGAAGGAGTTAAAGCACAAGTCATTCAATGGGTAGGAAATTATTTTTCCAAAAAAAAAAAAAAAAAGGTAAAATGAGAAATTGTAAGTTAGAATTATAGATCTTAGGTAAAAAAAAAAAACAATTTTTACTACTTCAACTATCAAATTTATTGTTTAATAATTATTATATTTTATTTATATAATTACTTTATATACACAAGCATATCCTTATTTCACATAAATACCATGGATACCCTCTCTCTCTCTCTCTCTCTCTCTCTCTCTCTCTCTCTCTCACACACACACACACACACACTATACTAACATAAACATATTATTATATGCTCTTGCACACAACATTATTTTTTTTTTTTTCAGAAATCACAATAAGTTAATTTGAATGAAGCTATAGTAATGAACACTATATTAATAAATCTCATTAGTGTACAAGTATTTGTGAGATTTATTGGTAAAAGTTGTTTATGGATATAACGTTTTCCTCATCCACATATAATAAGGGCATTATTCGACTGGACCACAGGCCAGAACGCTGAAGTTACCAAACCCAAAGCCCAACGTCCAACTTATCCAAACGCAATACCCCTGGGAGTCCTGACTAGATAATTCCATCGGAGGAAGACTAAGTAATTCACTAGCTCTATGAGTTACAGGATTAGTCACATCATGAGTGGCGTCGTTGGTACTCTACTACTTACGGCGCCCATGCAGCCGAAGGATGACACACTGGGCGTGGAAGCCCTCGTCCATGTATTTAAAATCCTTGACCTAGGATCCTCTTGACCTTATCATTACAAAAAAAAAAAAAAAAAATACAAAAAGAAACTGAACCACCGTAGGCCCAAGACGCGATTTTTACTCTTCATGGACTACCTTCGACACTCTGCTGACTTAAATATTGAAGTACCTCCAAGAAATCGTAAAACCTTGCAAATAACGAAAAACACCTGCATTCCGGAAAACCGCCAATGGAAGACAATACAAACGCACAGAAACCTCGAGAACCCTCCACGGGGAACGAGACTCTTGTGACCATGAACCAGTTTCCAAGCACTAGCTGCCAGTGCCGCAGCTCCCTTTCAAGCGTAGCCGAATCCCCAAGTCAGGGTGAAAAAGCCAACCCAAGCAGAGGAATGGAGGACGCTAGCGCAGGGATCCCATGATGCGAACAGCAGGGGATGAGAGAAACAACACCCCAGTGGATCAAAGAGGAGAAAACAACACTCCTGGAGAAAGAATGGGAGAACACGTCGAAAACGTACTCAGAAACAGATGATTAAATGAGAGGCTGTCTGTCTCCATACGCGGGCAGTAATTCCTGTCCGAATCGAAATTTTTTTCAGGCCAAATTTTATTACCATCTGTATGTGTATCCTGGTATGGAAATGGGCTAAGAGGATGTAATCTCCTATTTGAATAACCAGAGATATATCCAACAGTGTAAATGCCGCGTAAACCTGTTCATCCAGTTACATTAGTACTAACTTGAGAGGAGCATAATCTGCACGTCGCCGAAAGCTCAAGATATGGCATCAAAATCCTGCTAAGGGCAAGTCTGACAAGTTTGCAAATTACAGAGCTGACACCCAAAACCAACGAGATTAGGCTTTCCTGCAAACTTAGTAAATTCACCCATTGATTAACCAAGTTCCTTCAACTTAGTAAATTCACCCATTGATTAACCAGGTATCTCTAAATAAATATAGTTCATCCTACAATCCAATTGACACGAAAAATGTACCTGCCATCCAATCAACGAGGGAAATGGACTTAATACTAGGAGTTATCCCGGATTGGATCACCTACCACTAGGACTTACATTCTTTCATTTGTTTTCCCTTTTTCCCTTTGATAATTTAGTAGAAAATCAAGCCCCCAGATCCAAATGTATTCTTTCTTCTTAAACCAAGAAGGTCTCAAACAAAGAATATGTTATGGCTTAGCTACATTTACCTTACTCTATCTCTCCCTTGTTTTGGTACAACCTTACTTTACCCTTGATTATTTATTTATTCATTTTTTCTTCTTAATTGAACCTAATGATATCACATTTTTATATATCTATTTATTTTCTATAAGATAATGCATCGACATTGCTGCAAATTATTACTGAAAGAAAAAAGTTTAAATTCAACAAAAGAATTTCATGTGAGTAATAAGATCTGTGGTATATTTGAAAATTTTAGTTCAAGTTCGTACAAAATGGTTTTGATTGTCAGCTTCTTTAAATGTTTAGGAGTTATATGTACGTGTGTGTGTGTGCGCGCGCGCGCGTGTTTGTGAATAATTTACAGTTAAAACAAAAAATCTTTTAACTTTCTGTTTGCGTATCAGTCTTTTCTAAATACAAAGAAGAAGTATTTTCAACTTTTTAATTTTCCTTTCCTTATTTCTCTTTCTCCTAATTTGTCATCCAAACAATGAAATATCCAGCAAGTTTATCACTAAACAAAGCTTCTGGTGGATAATAATACAAATATTTTTTAAAATGCTATCACAATGTTATTTTATAATCTCTTGAGCACACTGTTATTTTATATTGAGCTTGATGCAATTGTATTTGTTACATTATAACCATGCTGGCCATGTAGTTCTACTCTATAAATATACTTAATCCCAAAACTTTTAATAAAGTGCTTATACCATTTTAATGGAATAAGGCGCAATATTTACTACATTTATTTCTTTTTTTCATATAATAAATTTACCTTCTTAAATTACGTATTATCTTTTATTTTACTCAATTTTTTAATTCTTTTATCTAATATTAAATTAATTTAACTTATTTTTTAAATGTGTCAAATTAAACATTTTCATGACGATATCTCATGATTTATGCAGCTAGAAGGCAAGTCATAGCAGGGCGGCCAGTATGATTGAGTGTCCCAACAATGCAATCTAACCCCTGCGTGGGTACTCAAATGCGGACTCCTGCGCCACCTTGGTTGCTCCTGACTAATTATTTTTGCTCTCTCCTAGTCCTACCTTTTTACCAGTAACCGAGAGACAGACAGACAGATATTCAGACTCTCCCGGCCATGCATGATCAATGCTAAGCTTTAGCAAGGGTGTTTTTCATTTTTTTTTTTTTCCTCTTCTTTGGGTTGATACATCACTAGGGATAGCTTTAAATTGCGCTATCTATGAATATATATATATATATATCTTGCACGCATACAAAAGAGTGTAGAAGGAAGCTAATTTTCGCTCATGTAATGAAACAACCTACTACTTGGACAGGAGAAAGTGCAGTTAAATAAAGAAACCTACAATACTACTACGACGAATTCCTGTAAAATTATAAGTGCTCCTGGCTCTCTATAGACTTAAAGTGGATCTATCATGGTTGAGCATCTCCATCATTTACACCAGGCCTCATTCTCAGCTGTCCTTGAATGAACTGCTGCTGCTGCTGCTGCTGCTGCTGCTGGAGAAGTGATGGCAGTTGTTGCTGTTGTTGATCATCTAATTGCAGTGGGAGGGGCTTTGGAGTGAAATGCATCGGTCGCTGAGGCATTGCTGCTTGAGATGGCTGCACATAATGCTCTTGTTGCACTGAAGCCTGTGGCAGCATCTGCAATTTTTGCCAGAAAGAAGGTTCCTTAAAATTAAACCAAAACAAAGTTTCCTTGGCAATGTATATCAGTAACAGTAAATTCACCTGAGAAGGCGCTGTTGTGCCTTGTGGCTGGATGTCAGCTATTCTAGCTAGAAACATCAGGTTCTGCTGTAGCTGGGCTTGATACCTGTACCATTTGTTTATCATGTTAACATACATGACTAACTGGAGTTTGAGACTTTAGAACCGCAAGTAACACAACCTGCTGCAGTTATCAAAAGTGGAAAAAGACAGTGTTTTGGTTTTCCTGATAAAAGGCACTAAAACACCTCATTGGCCAGGGGAAAAAATGAAATCACTTCCAATGATCTCTGTCATTTCCAACTGCTATGCAAGATGATATGCCTTCAATGACATACAATTGCCAGAAGACAGATGAATGCAGGAACTGAAAACATAGCTGGTCAATTCATCGGTCTCTGCTTGACCTCTATTCCTAGTATTATCACAAGTACCTTAATCTGTTCACACTTCTATTTTGGAACATATCACACAACATTAAGCAGGATGGTGAACAATATATAATCTATGAAGGTGTGACCAATAAACATTCAGTTTTGCAAACCTAAAAGCTAGCCAATAATTCCCAACAATCATAGAAATTTTAAGATTATGGTCAAACCAAACTTAACTGATCTTTGCTTGAAATATTTCTTGCTAACCATCTAACAGTTCAAAATGCATTGCTTGTTGATGTGTTATATTTCTATCCAAAGCTTTCAAAATAGCTTTCAAGAAAATTTGTCCCTAACAATTTGAGACCCTCCTGATCTTGAAAATAGAACCATGAATATATATATTTTTTGTTATTTGTATATATATATATATTCCACAAATGATATGGAGCATCTTCTTTAAGCAGGAAGATAAATAGGCATGTGAAGACAAAGAGAAGTGTATAGATAAATGACTGAAGCTTGTATGATTGATGGAATAGAATAGGAATTGGAAGAAAAATCCCAAATGCAGCTATCTCAGATATGAGGAATCTTATTGCCAATGTTTTCAACTCAACAACTGACATCTTTAAGATATAAGAGGACAGTAAAGAATCAGAATACAAAATACATGAAAATCTTCTAAATTTTCAACATTTGAAACCAAAACATAAGGGATCGAGTTCACAACAAATTGTATGAAAGGACAGTCATCATGCCATTTGGTGCCACTATGAAAATCAACAAAAAGAAGAGCATTCTAGCTAGCTTGTCACTTACCGGGTACATTCAGCAAACTTTCCCTGGTTTTGATACTCAAGTATAGCCATGATCAACTGCTTGTTATCATCCAAATACTACATGAAGAATAAAATATCAGCCTCATTAAATGAAAATGAGCTATATTTCCTCACAAAAATTAGGCACATTACTATTTTATGATATGAAACCATCAAATAAGGTGACTTTCTTGAATAAAAAAACCAAAAGCATCATAAGCTCATGCATATTTAGCCTCCTTTAGAATCCAACAAAAAAGAGTTTTCGCTTCAAGCTCCTCAAAGCTAAAACTATTTATCAAAGACTCAAAGGTAACAGGTAGAACCTTTCTCATTCAAACATAATGCAATCGGCGCAAATGCATCCATAACAAGTAATGAGAGGGGCAATGAAACAAACAATAAAGCCCCCAGGAGAAAAGAAAAGATTAGAAGCAGCACGAGCCAGCTAACTATTTCACTTGCCAAACAAGCCCATTATGCTGTGATGACGAAATTACAGTTCAACCAGAGAAACCCCATTTTTAACATAAGCGAAGAAAATGCAATTAATGGACAAATTAACATCAAGAGAGAATTTTTTTTTTTCCTTTTTATGGACCCAAGAAATAAAGAAGACCAATCAAGCATAATGCATGCAGAAACAAGACCCATTTTTTAGACTTTAGATAAAGTATATACAAAGAAAAGTGAAATGTGGAGACCTTCTGAATCTGCTCAGTTGTAATGTTCAGCATCATAGGTGGTGGTGGTGCCGATGGTTGTGGTTGTGTTTGTGGCTGTGGTTGCATCCTTAACCCTCCTTTGACTTATCCAACCAGAATAAAAATCAAAACCCTTACCCCAATTCCACTTTCAGCTCTCTTAAGATTTTTATTTTAAAAAAATAATAATAAATAAACAGAAGAAGAAGAGAACAAAAGAAACTGTCTCGTGTCTCCTGTCTCCTCTTTGGTGACACTGTCGGAGAAATGGCCTGTTATGTAATATATGAGCAGATGGACGACGTCGTTTGCTTGAGATTGTAATGATGCTTCGTTCTTTCGTAGAAAACGACGTCGGTTTCTGTAGCACTTTCTGAGAAAATTAAAAACAGGAGCCAGGAAAAACCACAAATACAGGGAATATAAATAAATAAATAATAATAATAAACGAGAAAGAGAGAGAGAGAGGGGAAGCAAGGCAGAGAGAGAGAGAGAGAGATGGGTTATGTATTAAGGGTGAGAATGGCGTCGTTCTTCGCAGGAGCAGCAACGGCATCGTTTATAGGATTTTACGTTCTCTACAAAGACTACAAGGTTGCCCATCAGTCCATCTCTCAACAGGTTCGTTATCTTTCCTGTCTGGTGGGTTTTCGATCTTTTGATGCATTTTAGTTGATGAAATTCTTTGGATCTAATAATTTGGGGGAACCGTCGAAAGATTCTTATAACCTTCGTGCACACTTCGTCATTGGGTTCCGATTTGGCCCTGGTCTGATGATTTCCATTTCCTAAATTGAAGAGGGACCCAATATATTGGAGTTGAATGAGGAGGCATGTTGGGTTTTGAATGAACAGTTGGATTTCCCATTGGCCATTGTTCTTTCTTCTTCTTGTTTATTTTTATTATTATCATCAATGTTTTGGTTCAACTGGAATTTTTTGTGCATGTTTGGAAACTAGAAATGTGCAGTAAACCTTTTGTTGTTTCACAAATGGCCGGTAACTCGTGACCAGTTGATACCTTGTCCTATTTGGAGGCAGTGTCACTTGCAAGAAATCTAAAGGGGACTTTCGGCGCTTAAATCTGTGTCATGTATTGTGATTCCCATTGGTTAATTGGTGTATAGTATGCCTTTGTTCATATGTTGCTTTGTGAGCGGTTGCTCCTAAGCTTTGCTTGTTTAGATGGTATCAGCCCACTATGCTGAGCCCATGACCTGCGACACAGCCATGACAATGTCTTTCCTGGTTGAACTGGACATCCTGAGCCAGAAACAGGAATGATGGGTTTTTAGGTGGCCCATCCCAGTAATAAGAGTCGCAGCCAGATATGATCTTACTGGGCGAAGAAATGGGAAGATTTGATGTTGAAGTGGACTGCCTTAGTATTGGAGTTACGGCAAGGAAAGCAGTGTAAAAGGATGGAAATGTTAAATGATAACTCTAAAGAGTAAATGAAAGGTACTCTTAGCTGAATATTAAGAATGTAAAGTGAGATAGGAAAAAAAATTGAGGGGAATACACTCAGATCTTGGCTGGGAAAGGCAATGTGGCTTTTGTTTTTTTTTTTTACCAATAGTCATAAAGGGGAAATTAAAGAGTGATCAAGGAGCAACCCTGGGGGATCAGTGCTTGTATAAAGTTGGAGTGGGGATCTGCAACATCATAAACACGCATATTGACAGGCTTTAAGTCAATATCTTCTGTTATTCTCTGTTATTCTTAAGTGTAGCATTTACTTTCCTTGCAAGTTTCCTTAGTTTTAGCCCATACAGTGCAATAATCTCCATGTAATCACTTTCATCTCCATGATTTCACTCTTAAGTGGATCATTTGATCTCAAAGTCACCACTTTGAGACTTGCAACTTTCACCTACATTCCCTGCCAGTCCTGTTTCCTACTGGAATTTTTTCTCCAAAGTTGTAAACTTTACTGTTATATGTGAAAGGGCCAAGCTTTATTGCATTTTGAGCTCCAAGTATGCATTGCTGATTATACTAGTATAAGTCAACAACTGATTGCAAAACTCCCATGCCTTTGGGAAAGTTAATTTGTTTCCTTGGGACAATCTGAGCAAAAACAATATACATTTTTCATGATGAGGGTTCTGAATGCAGTGCACTAATATGTGTTGGTTTGATGTAACACAAGTTCTTGCTCAATATATGAATTTCAAGATCAGGAAGTTACTTTTTATCTTCAAAGGGAAATGTGGGTAGATGATTGAAAGGAGAAATGGAAGAGATAAGTAATTTAGAACCCTTGTTCTTCTTCCAACCCACTCCAACATGGTTGTTTTCCTACTGTTTGATGGTTCAGAGATTTTGCAGACGTGATATTGTATATGCTCTTTTTTTTTTTTTTTTTTTTTAACTTGTGTTTGGGTAACAATTTCTCCATGTTCTTGTGATCAAATATATGCCTTGCTACTGATTTACTCTAAAGCTTGTTTATCAAGGATTAAACACAATTAGCATCAAAATCAGTGACAAGACAAGACTTATCTCTTTATTTGCATGCTTGGGAACACAAGTATATGAAAACTAATTTTTGTACTTATGGCTTTTGCTTCTTCAGGTGAAAGGCCTGCATGAGTCACTGGACCAACGGATCTCTGCTTTGGAAAAATTGAAACAAACTGAGGTTTTACAACCTGTGGAGGCGACAGAGTAGGTGCCTTGAGGCATTCTACAATATTTTGATGTTGTAGTCGATCTAAATTGGTTTCATTGTAGTTTCTTTCCCCATTTTGAGGAATAATGGTAAAGGACTAGAAATTAACACCCCCCCCCCCCAACACCCCACCCTGCGCGGGGAAGTTGGAAACTCTTGAGCTACGTCTGGTTGGTTTTGATGGGAATTGCAAGTTAGTAATTTCTTTGATCAAATGAACGTGGGTTTACTACAACAAAAAACCAAAATAACCATGTATATAAAAAAAAATAATAATAAAAGAAGGAAGAAAAATACAAATTTTAGCCTGAGAATGACTAGGCTACATTAGTCACACAGTGGTAATGTGGTCGGCTAAGATCTAGAGGAAAAATATAACCCCAAAAAGAAAAGAAAAAGTCAAAATCTACGCGAAAGACGAAAGTACAAAATGTAGTAAAATTAAAGTGACTAGACAAATGAACGTTAGCAAATTAACCGCAACCAGCCAAAAGCGCGAATTCTAGCCACATGAAAATGACTAGACAGATGAACCTTCCTAACAAATTAACAGCAACTAGCTCTATTCTATTTTTCAAGCTCCTCGAGCAGTTGCAGAAACGGAAAGATTGTGTAATAACATGGCTTTTTCAGTTTCGACATCAACAGCAACTGCCTGTTTTTGCAGCTTTAACTCTTCCAATAATCAGAACTCCTCTCCTCCTTCACCTTTCAAGCCTCTCAAGTTCCCTCCTTTTTGGCCCTGGCAAAAGGTGTCTATCTTCTATCTTGCTTTGCATATCTCTTTATGGTTTGTGTATTTGTTTTTATATATGTTTGACCAAGTACATTTGTGCATAGTTCACTATTGTTTTCAATGGTAAAAGGCTGTTGTTCAGTGATGGTTGGTTGGGCAGGTGAAGATGGGCCCACAGAGTGTGTCTCCAATGGGGTTTGGGACATGGGCATGGGGCAACCAGTTTCTATGGGGTTACAAGGAATCAATGGATGCTGATCTTCAAAGAACATTCAACCTGGCTTTAGAGAACGGCATCAATCTCTTTGATACAGCTGATTCTTATGGCACTGGCAAGTTAAATGGCCAGAGCGAAAAGCTCCTCGGGAAGTTCATTAGAGAATTTCCAGGTCTGCATCTTTTCTAGGTTTATTCATCCATGTCATATTTGGTTATCCAAATGATTATAACAGCCACAATTTCGATTCTTAGCTCTTTTGCTTGATTTGATTGACATTATTACTTAATCATAACGAGGCCCCTCTAATTAGACCATTAGAGTTGCGGTCTTTTGTTGTTATTATAATCAGTGGCTATTTTATAGGTAAATAACATATTGTATCCACGAGCCTTCAACATTCAAGAAACTCTGCGTCGTAAGGTGTACATCAGAGGAATTTCATGTGTACTAAATACTACATGTGTTGTGTTCCTCCTCACTATGAATGCATGGCATGGTGCCTCTACTATTCCCCATGCATAGAAAGGAGACACAAAGGTTTTAAATTGCAACTATAAGACAAAGTCACAGTTGCAGTCAATTGTGTAAATGTGGCTGCAATTGCGGCTAAAGCAGCAACAATTGTGGTTGATGCAGTGTAGCGGTAACCAACATTACCACAATATCACAGCTGTAATTATGGTTACAGGCTGCTATTTAGAACACTAGAAGGTACAATGTTTAAAGATAGAAGGCAAGTTAAATTATTGTCATTTGCACCCTAAAGAACTAAGAACCTGTCATTTGTGCGGGTAGATCATTTTTTGGATGGTAAGTTCTTTTGAAGTGTTAAAGGTGGCTCTATTTGTATGTGATATTGAATATTCAACTTTTGACTGCCAAACAGATGACAGATAGTAGATCATAAAATTAAAAATAATAAAAAAAGCTGTTTTTGTCCTTTGTTTAGTACCTAATAAGTGTACACCTTTTATGAGCCATTGACACTCCAAGTGAAATATGTATAGCCTGAGGGCTGAAGGTGAAACCTGTATGGCTTGTGTTGAAACACTTCATTTTATGCTTAACTTGTTGCTTTTCACATTTCATAAAAATACTAACGATTTGGGTCTCGAATTATTTAACAAAATAATCAATTATATATTGCGTCTGTTGTTAAAGGTAAGCACCAAGAGATGCATATAGATGCATAGTGATAAACATGCTGTATGTTAATCAGCAAAATTATAGTCCTGTATCAGTTGTATAATCTGATGCCCAGTATTCTGATAATTGCAGATCTATTTGACCTGACAGATGTATATTATTAGTCACCATAACCTATTTAAAGGATTGAATTTTTTTCTTCATCGTAACATCTCTGTTTGTCAATACATTAGCCTTACAGTTCCAGGAATTTAGTGTCTTTCTAGCCTGTTATGATGTCAATGCTGCTATGCATATTCTGAGATAGATTTCAATGTAACAAATTTTCTGGCATTTGTGTGTGCTGTGATCACATTCTTAGGCAAACAGACCAAAGACATTGTGATTGCGACAAAATTCGCTGCATACCCATGGCGTCTAACACCAGGGCAGTTTGTAAATGCTTGCAAGTACTTTCCTTCCTCTATCTTATGTAATATATGTTCAGCCTTAAATTTAATTTTTCTCCCAGTTGCACCTAGCTTGAGAGAGTTTGATCAAAACGAATATCAAGCCATTTAGAAAGCTTGACAAAGAATTGTTTTCCAGGGCCTCATTGGAAAGATTGCAGATTGAGCAAATAGGCATAGGTCAATTGCACTGGTCAACTGCAAACTATGCTCCTCTCCAAGAGTTGGCTCTTTGGGATGGTTTAGTGGCAATGTATGACAAGGTTACACAATATGTTCTCAATAGTACAAATTGTTTCAAACTAATCTAAAGGAGCTTCAAAATTTTGCTTCTTTCCGTGGATAACTTTTATTGAAGATTGCACATAATTGCTTTGAGTTAAATACACTTCAGATTCCCTTAGAATAAGGATACCTTAATATGAGTGTTTGCACTTCCATAATAAATAATACCAGGAGATTAAATTTTATGAAAATTATGAAAACTTCATGAGCTAGAAGAAGAGAGAAGGATCGTAATTAGAAAGAAATATTTCCTTTTTGAAATAAGATGACAAAGATACCTTTTAATTTATTTCAAGTTTAAGCAATATAAATGAATCATACAAGCAGACTGAGAACAATGAAAGCAAGTGTTATTAAAGTACTAGTTAATTGAAAAGGGTGATAAGGATATGATATTATTTGTAAGGCATTCAAAAATAAAATATGCATCTGTTCCTTTCTGAAAATTATGCCACTAAGACTAAGGATTTGGCAAACTGGAAAAAAAAAAAAATGCAATCACTGCATCATTTGGACTGTACTTTTTGAATTGATAAGAAGAGACAATCTGCATTTTCTTTCATTTCTCCTTCTTTTCATTGAATAAAGAGTTCAATCTTCCCTTGGTTTTAATTGCAAGCATTGGGATTATTTCCTCATCTGTAAAAATACTCTTACCCTACTCCAAATGTTTATGTTGCTGTATGGTATTATTCAGGGATTAGTTCGAGCTGTTGGAGTAAGCAATTATGGACCAGAGCAGCTGCTAAAGATATATAATTACCTTAAAGCCCGAGGAGTGCCTCTGTGCTCAGCACAGGTATTTATATGCATATCCAAGCTGTGTACATCAACACATTAGCAGGGCAGATCAGCTGCCACTTTCTAAAAGATGAACTCCCTATAGATTATCTATCCGGTATATTACTGAATTTGACCATTACATTGGAGGTCACGTTCCAAATTTTTTTTTTTTTTTCCTTTTTGCCCTGGAGCTGACTGAATGCCTTTCAGTATCAATATGATGATACAAGTTGTAGCAGCTTGCATTCTTCCATTGATTACTATCATGAAACTATTTACCATTCAATATCTAGCACAATTAATCTTATTTTCAAGAGGACCTAAATCTCAGGTGCAATTTTCCCTACTAAGCATGGGAGAAGATCAGATGGAGATCAGGAATATATGCAACTCTCTGGGAATCCGCTTAATCGCTTATAGTCCTTTAGGACTTGGAATGCTTACTGGGAAATATACATCTTCAAGTCTTCCACTTGGACCTCGGTACAATAATTACAAATTGTTGCTCTATTACTATTTTTATGTGATAAAAAAGGCTCAAATATTCTATTTCATTGCCTTCCAGTGCTTATTGATTGGTTCCACTAACAATAGGTTAACTGCTGTTTTTATAGGGCTCTGCTATTCAGGAAAATTCTTCCTGGCTTAGAGCCTTTATTGAGCTCACTCAGAGAGATTGCACAAAAGAGGCGTAAAACTCTGCCACAGGTCTCTTTACTTTTTAGGCAGTTGCTTTGTCCTTCAATTGTTGTTATTGGAAAGTTGATCGCAAGATTGGAGATTCCATAGATAGTTAGATTTTACTTGTGGAAATCATTAGGAGTCTGGACTCTAGACAGATATAACTGGTGACTGGTTGAGTTCACATAAGTGACATTCTACTATGTAAGCCACGAAATGCTGTGGAAGGTCATCTGGCATTCTTCTTTATATTAACTATTAAGCACAGTTAGATTTTACTTGTGGAAATGATTAGGAGTCTGGACTCTAGACAGATATAGCTGGTGACTAGTTGAGTTTGCATAAGTGACATTCTACTATGTAAGCCACGAAATGCTGTGGAAGGTCATCTGGCTTTCTTCTTTATATTAACTATTAAGCACTCATGGAATGGTATTATGCAATGGCATAGATAAATGAAATTTGATGGTATGGAGGATGGACCTGTTTCCTGGAATAATGCCATTCTATATCTTTGGACTATCTGGAAATGTGGTAAAATCCATACCATCAAAAATTGATAAACATCCTAAAGCAGCAATACATGCCTAATGCAACATAATTCATTAGCAGGTTGCCATCAACTGGTGCATATGTAAAGGGACGGTACCAATACCTGGAGTTAAGACAGTGAAACAAGCAGAGGAAAATTTGGGTGCTCTTGGTTGGCGACTTAGTTCAGACGAGTTGCTTCAGCTAGAATACACGGCTAGCGAGTCTCCCCAGAAAATGATCCAGAACATTTTCCAGACAAGGTAGGCAATCCATTCCTTCATTACAATGATTGCTTAGAATCTATTTTGTGTACAATCCTACATCGTTGAATCACGAGCTTGGTTATGCCTACATCCTTCATAGCTTTTTCGGATGACATCTACAAACCAATTGGTAGATCAACTTGCTTATGTCTCAATTCTTGTTGTCTCAAACAGATGACTCAAGAGTATAATAGCCAATGCCAGTGTACCCGTGCTCTCAGCGACAAAGTACCAAAACATAAAATCTCTATTGTTATCGCTTAGCTGTCAGAAATTGGTAATTAAATGTGTTTCCAGGACAAGCAGCAGTGTTTTATTTATTTATTTTTGTGGATTTGCCAACCAATGCATTCTCAGGCTATTAAGGAATGTAATCTACCGTCTTGATAGTTTTCATCACTGATTGTATTTAATTGTTCAAAAGTGAATGAATTAAAAATTTAAGTGAACACTTCTTAGCGTGAGGGACATAACAGCAAGTTCAACATAATTCAATTTTTTTTTTTTTTTCTTTTCATTATCTAAATGGGACTCTGTGTCTCGATCCAATCCTTTTACAGCCGATCTTCGTTTGCTTATTTCTTTTTTTTTTTTTTTTCTAAACTTTTCTGCTTGTTTTTTCAATGGTTGATAGACCTTAGTTTGCTTTGACCGTAGAAGCAAGATACAAGATACATAATTGTAAGAAACAATTGGTAACTGAACAATCTGTTAAAAGGAATATAATTTCATTAATGGGTGATGGTTGTGGCTCTCAAACATTGTGTATTTTGTTGACTTCACCGTGACTATTTAAATATTTGCTGTTATAAATCATGTTGATTTCCAAGTATTTGTTTTCTTTAATGATAATAATTGCATTAAACCTATACATCATTATTTAAATAGTTTTATTCTAATAAATCATGTTTATTTAAAAGAATTGTTTCTCTAAGATCAGATTAAGATATGTTGATTTTAACGAATTCTTGAAGTCACAAAGAAAAAAAAAAAAAAAAGGATATCTTCTTCTTTGTTCAATTGCTTTTGTAACATCTACCCCCAAAATATATATATATATATATATATATATATATATATATATATATATCGAAGTTATATTAATAAATGACCGTTATATTATTTTTAACACCAATTTTTTTTTTTATTAATTATTTATAACAATATGAGGTTTATTTTCATCTCCTACCTAACACTGATAAACTGGACTCAATTTGCAAAATTGGGCTACGCAAGATAACGGGTTTTAAAAGGGGTGTGCGAGCGGCCCTTGAGAATTGCAGAGCTCCACTCTTTGATCTCGTTTCTCCCTGCATGTTTCTTTAAGATTTTTCGCAATTTCTCTCTCTCTTTCTCTCTCTCTACTGGGTTTGTTTGGTTGGCATTTAAAATCAAGAGCAAAAGAAGCACAGGCTCTCCACAAAGATTACAAGTTTGCCCATCAATCCATCTCATAACAGGTTCGTCATCTTTACAGTCTGGTGGGTTTTCGATCTATTAATGCCTTTTTAGCTGATGAGATTCTTTGGATCTTATAATTTGGGGGTACCGCCGAAAGATTCCTATGACCTTCGTGCACACTTAGTCATTGGGTTCCGATTTGGCTCTGGTCTGATGATTTCTATTGCCTAAATAGAGGAGGAGGAGGAGGAGGAGGAGGGAAACCCAATATATCGGAGTTGAATGAGGAGGCGTGTGGGGTTTGAATGAACAGTTAGATTTCCCATTAGACATTGTTCTTTCATCTTCTTGTTTATTTCATTGTTATCGTCAATGTTTTGGTTCAATTGGAATTCTTTGTGCATGTTTGGAGACTAGAAATGTGCAGTAAACTTTTTGTTGTTTTACAAACGGTTGGTAACTTGTGACCCGTTGATACCTGGTCCTATTTGGAGGCCGTGTCACTTGCAAGAAATCTAAAGGAAACTTGCAGCGCTCGAATCTGTGTTGTGGATTGTGATTCCTATTGGTTAAGTGGTGTATCATATGCCTTCTTCTTCTTTGTCTTTCTTCTTGGGTTCACTTGTGTTCGGTCCTTGTCGTTGTTAGTTCTTCTTCTTCTTCTTCGCCAGCTTTTTCCTGTTCCTCTTCTCATCGGTGAGTCCGCTCTCTCTTTGTTCTCTGCTTCTTCTCTCTCTCTGCGTTTTTTATTTTTGTTGATTTTGCTCAGTCTATTAACCTTGATGCTTACAACTAATGATGTTTTCTTTTTACTCAGATCTGCCCTTAATGTCATTGTGCTTTTCTTGTCTTTTTTTTTTTTTTTTTTTTAAAAAAAATTTCAAAATTATTCCATTTCTCTGCCTCTCTGTAGATGTAAATAGATGAAAATGCAATGTATGGCTTATTGGATTTATGTTTGTGCTTCTTTTAGTCAGAAGGTGAACAAGCACGGGGACTATTTGGCTTCAAATTGTTAATTAGATGGAGCATGAAACTTACCATCCTGTAATTAGATTCAGGGTTGTCAGCATAGTTTGATAAATAAGCAAATGTGTTAGGATATTGTTTTTAGAGAGCTAGGAAATTGGGGAGGGAAGTCAATGGTGTGAAAGGGAAGGTAAATTTAGGTGCCCTGAGTGTTACAGGATCAGGAGGTCACAGTCCTAGTCCACCATGAAGTTCTTTGCAAGTTCCACAATTATTACATGATCTGCGTTGCTACTTTATTTTTCTCCTTAAATCTGTTGATAAAGGGTGGTAAAATAGAATGTGGCGAAGAATTGCAACTTACTGACCTTTTTCTGCTTTAATTACTTTTATGTGCACTTCCATCTTTTAGTTTTTGGATTTTGTTTTGTTATTGTTTCCTTTCTGACCTGTAAATGCTTTAAATCTTTAATTTCATGCCCTTCTATGGGTGTTGTTCAGTTCTTGCATCCTATGCTCAGTGGCTTCTTGATTGTTTGGAATTTCCATTACGATCATTATTTCATTTCAGGAGTCCTCTCAAATCACCATGGTCTCGTAGGAAACGAAAGCATGCCCTTTCTCCTCAACAGTGGAGAAGTTCATTTACACCAGATGGAAAAATCCGTGATGGTGGAATTAAGCTTTTAAAAAGTTCGCAGTGTGGTAAGCAATTATCAAATTATGATAAACCCTCTGTTGTGCCAACAAGTGGAAGATTTACCCTTTATTTTATGATGAAGGGTGTCAATCCAGTTATCGGAGCAGAAGTTTGGCCATTTCTCCTTGGAGTGTAAGCATCCTTAACTGTGTTACATTATCAAAAATGTGCTGTGTTCCTGCTCTTGCTGTTCCAATCTCTGAGATATACACCAGTTATATACTTCCCAATTTCCGTAGCTGTTTCTGTTTTAGGGGTTGTGGTCCTTGGCAATATCTGAGAAAGGATTTTAATCAAATTCTCTCTTCAAATCCATAAAGCAATGACATTTCCTTTACAGAGGAAAGACATTGCTTTGAGTAGCCGAAACTTTTATTTATTTATTTATTATTATTATTATTATTATTTTAAGGTGAAGGAAAGGCCTTAAATAACTAAGGAGGGAGGTCAAGATTTTTGTGATCATCATCAGCCCCCAATGCTTAGAACAGGCCAGTGCTACTTGAAATCTAACTTTAAATATCTATGTGAGCTTCCGTTGGCTCTCAGGTATTTCTTTGTTTTTTTTTTTTCTTTTTCTCTTTGTTTTCTATTAAAGAATCTTATTTATCCGTTTCTTAAACAAGTTGTTTGCATTTTTGTAAACTCTCCCTCCCCACTTCCTCCCAGGACCTGCTCGTCAGCTCTTGGAGGGGCCAAGGATTGGGATGGTGTTAATGAAGATGAAGAAGCGAACCATGACATTATTGAGAGAAAGCATAGGACCAAGAGGGCCAAAACCATGGCACGGCTCATCAACTCCACCAAGCCCTGGTCAAGTGAGCTTGAATCTTCTCTCTCATCTCTCTCTCCCTCACTTTCCAAAACCAATTTCTTCCAAGTTCTGCGCCTTATCAAAAACCCATCAACAGCCCTCCAATTCTTCGATTGGTCTCAAAGAATTGGGTTCACCCACAACAACCAATCCTACTTTTTGATGCTAGAAATCTTGGGTCGATCTCGGAATCTCAATACAGCCCGTAACTTCCTCTTTTCCATCAAGAAAAGGTCTAAGGGGGCAGTGAAGCTTGAGGACAGGTTCTTCAACAGCTTGATTAGGAGTTATGGTCAAGCTGGGTTATTTCAAGAATCAGTAAAGCTTTTTGCTTTGATGAAATCCATTGGTGTTTATCCGTCCGTGGTTACATTTAATAGCCTCTTTTTGATTTTACTCAATCGTGGACGGACCAACATGGTTCATGGAGTCTTTGATGACATGCTTGGCACCTATGGTGTTACCCCTGATACTTGTACTTTTAACATTTTGATTAGAGGGTTCTGCAAGAACTCAATGGTTGATGAAGGTTTTAGGTTTTTCAAGGAAATGTTACAGCTTGGGTGTGACCCTGATGTCATAACCTATAATACCCTTGTGGATGGATTATGCAGGGAAGGTAAGGTTACCACTGCACATAATTTGGCCAAGGGGATGGTTAGGAAGGCTGTTGATTTAAATCCTAATGTTGTTACATTCACCACTTTGGTCAGAGGGTACTGTATGAAGCAAGAGATTGATAAGGCTTTGGTTCTATTTAAAGAGATGGTTGATAAAGGGCTAAAACCGAATGCAATCACTTATAACACACTTATCAAGGGACTTTGTGAGGCACAAAAGATTGATAAGGTGAAAGGGATTTTGGAGGAAGCCTTGGGAGGTGGAGAATTCACTCCTGATACATGCACTTTTAATACAATAATGAATGCACATTGCGGTGCTGGGAACATATGTGAGGCATTGAAGGTGTTTGCAAAGATGATGGAGTTAAAAGTACAGCCAGATGCAGCTACATATAGCATCTTGATCAGGAAGTTGTGTCAGGATAGAGAATTTGAGAAAGCAGAGCAGTTGTTTGATAAACTTTTTGAGAAGGAGGTTTTGTTAAGTGACAAGGGTTGCAAGCCCCTTGTTGTGGCATATAAGTCCATGTTTGAGTTTCTGTGTGAAAATGGCAAGACCAAAAGGGCAGATAAAGTATTCAGGCAGCTACTTAAAAGGGGAACTCAAGATCCTGAATCCTTTAAGATATTGATTATGGGGCATTTGAGGGAAGGTACACTTGAAGCAGGGTATAACCTATTGGTCTTGATGTTAAGGCGAGACTTTGTGCCTGATTTTGAGACCTATCAGTTGTTGATTGAAGGTTTCTTGCATCAAGACAAACCTCTTCATGCCTACCAGACACTACAGAAGATGCTGAAGAGCTCTTATCTCCCCAAAGCATCTGTTTTTCATTCTATACTTGCAGGGCTTTTGAAGAAGAGCTATGTCAGTGAATCGGCTAGCTTGATATTATTAATGTTAGAGGGAAAAACTAGACAAAATATCCATCTCTCAACACACACCATAAGATTACTTTTTCATAGTGGATTGAAAGATAAAGCATTTATGATTGTGGGGTTAATTTATGATAATGGGTATGTGATTGGCATGGAAGAAGTGATTGGTTTTCTCTGTCAAAGTAGAAAGCTAGTAGAGGCACACAAAATGTTGCTATTTTGTTTGGAGAAGCATCACAGGGTTGATATTGATATGTACAATATGGTCATTGAAGGTCTTTGTAAAATGAACAAACTTACAGAAGCATTTGAGTTGTATCATGAATTGGTGGAGAAAGGAAGACATCAGCAGTTGTGCTGCCTTGAGGATTTGAGAATTGCCTTAGAGGCTGGGGGTAGATCAGAAGAAGGAAAGTTTGTGTCCAAGAGAATGCCAATTTTAGGTTAGTTGGAATTCTGTCAAGTGGACCTCTCCAAAGTAAGGGGAGAGGGGGAGAGGATAAGAGAAGAAAGTAAAGGCCCCTTAAAGGTGCCTTTGCAATCAACTTCTTTCTGTCTCGTTGATTTTTTTTGCAGCTTCTCAGAGAAGGGAAACCAAAAGAAGACCAAATAGCTAGCCACAACAACTGTATTAGAAGCCTAAAGCTAATCTCTATGCAACTGACTTGGTCCCACCTTCACCTTCCATCAGAAAGAGCCTTCCCATGTGTTTGCAAATGTAACTAGCATCTCTTACGCCTTCTCTCTCTCTTTATGTCATTTGAAAGCTTTGTTTTCTTCTTCTTTGTTTGTAGTTTATCTATCTACAATTACAGTTCCAAGCTTGGATTTGAATGTCTATTTTGAGGAACCAATTTCCTGGTTGTGAAGTTCAGTCTTTGAGCTGTCATCCTATATAGACAAAATAAAATTGCTTGCATGTAATTCAATAGAAGCAGAACATGTGGCCAGACTGAAAATTTAAACTTTCTTGTAGTAAAGCTCCCAGGCTATCTTCCACTTGGTATGTTTTTATTGCTGCACTTAGTTGACAAGTTTGTGACTACCCCTGCAACTTGGCCAGAAATTAGCTTTCTGCTTTGAGGTAATGCAATAGCAACTTTTCTAATGTCAAATGAACAGAATGACTGGAAAGATTGTTTGGCAATGGAATTTTTGGGTGAATGAAGCAGATGTAGACTGAAAATTGAAGTTTTAGCTTGGCTCATTTTGTAGTTGAATGTCCTTCGGACCTCTTTGCTGGTGTCTTCTAATGACATTGTGATGTAGGACAAGATCCTTCTCCATCACATAGTCCCTTCTTTTTCCACTTTTCTGTTGCTATTCTGTTGGCGTCTCACTACTGTTATTTTGTTGGTATTCTAAGCTGTTCTGCTGCTGGTTTATTGCTATTATTTTGCAGCTGCCATATTGTGTCAATGTTGTTTGCTTACAGAATTGCTGTTTTAATGCTGTTCTGTTGATATTCTCATGGTATTTCATGTGTCGTACTTCTATCCTATGTCACTGCTGCATTTCTTTTTTATTTGTAGCATGGTTCTGCAGGTGGACTTAAGTCAGCTCTCATGTCTTGAAAGCATAGGCTTGTTTCAGGTGTTATTCTCGCCAGGGCATACACATCCTGATTGCATGCTGCTAAGGTAAAAGACAACTGCTATGATAGTGTTGTTCTTTTGCTTCTGTTTTCATGCTCTTTTACTTTCTCCTTCGTGCTGCTATCTTGCCACCTGCAAATTAATGTAGGTTGGATTTGTGAGCATGCTCATTTACTAATTCCAGCCTCAAAGTCAAAAAAAGGTTCTGGTAACTGAAGGGATCTGAGTCCTATGTGCATGCCTGGAGTATTGAAGAAGTGATAAGAACACAAATCAACTTGTGTTGGCAGCAATGCACAAGAAGACAGAACATTCGAGGTTGGACTTTGAAAATCATTGAGTAAATTATGTAATCTTATCTGTAGGGTGACTTTCGTTATTTGTATTTATGTGTAATGGATGGCGAATATCTTGAGTATTATCATTCCTATTTTATCTGGAGTAACTAGGCTATAAATACTACTCCCTAATTTAGTATTGCGTGTATGTTTTGTACTGAGAATAAAAGTGGAGTTAAGAGCTGAGTGTAAGGTGGGAGATTCCACTAAGCCAGTGGAATATATACTACATTGGTGATTTTGTTCTTGTTGTTTTTTTTTTTTTTTTTTTGTTTATGTTGTTCGCGTGAGAAAATCTGATAGAATTTCCATCTTCTCTTTTATCAATCTTTGTTTTTAATACTAGTTTATTTCTATGTAGCAAGATTGTCCATGCAATTGCACAAAAATGAAGACTCATATTCTCCATTGTTTTTGCCATAAACGGGTCCCGTTAGTTGTACCTATAAATCACTCAATGGTCCGGGTAGGCAGCATTGTGGAGCCCACAATTATCCAATGGAGTTCCATAATTTCAAAGTATAGCTAGCAACATTTCATCCACGGATGCGTTGTAGCTTCCACCTCCAAGCTGCAAAAGGAGCACAAGATATTTTGCATGGATCAAACTCTCTAATTCTCAGAAATCATTAATCATCAGTTCTTTGTCGTAGTTCATGATCTGATTTCAATTCAACGCCATAACAACTTATCTATCTATTTTTTTTTTTTAAAAAAAAAAAAAGTTAATAGTTTCTTCTTTTAAATTATCTAAGATAATATTAGTATATTTATGAGATCATTGAGGGTTAAAGTGTACATGAATTTTTGTTAATATCCTTAATCAATATTTTGTGTTAATTTCCTATTGCATTCTTATTTGTATAACTGTTCTTCTATATATATACTTGTAAGTATATTTTAGTCTTATGTTACGTATACGCGCGAACAGGTTACCGTTTCCACTCACAAAAGTTTCTGTGTTGTTCGTAATCAATACCTCTTCTACGCTCCACTCCAAGCAGCTTAGTGCTAGAAACATCGCCATGGCATCACCAATTATTATATTTTATTGTTGATCATTCTGTCATTCAATAATTGTCACGTACCATAAAGCACCCCTAGCACTATCAGATATATCTATCTTATCAAGATAAGATTTCTTGGTACCCAATAAACCCCAATATTTGCAAGGCGTTCTGGAATGGTGTGAGAGAAGATCCCATGCACACTCGGTGAAAAAACGAAAATGTGATCGCCTTGGTTACCTCGGATGATCACTCCATTGTCGCCTCTACCCTCACCTATATATGAAGCATCAGTGTTGATCACAACGGAGCAAAGTACAAGAGAAAATTGCTTTGGAACAACTGTTAGGATTATAGGTGACAAATGGGTGGAGTCAGACAAATACACCTTTGGGCGTCAAGATTCTACAGTGCAACTCACTTTGAGGTAATGGGTCATTTGGAATAACTATAAATTGTGCATCATGTTTAGAATACTAATCAGATCAAATCCAATTCAAGCTAATGAGGTTTTGCATTTGGGTTAGGTCAAATTTATACGTCGAGTCATCTTTATATCCCTAATTTGGAATTTTGGGTGAGTCGAATTTATAATATTGTACGATTATTCTTTTGGACTTTTGTCACCTCTAATCAGGATTTTGGTGGAGAAACAAAAAGATAATGAGACTTGGAGACAGAAAGCATGTTTAGAGAGTCAAAATTGAAGCAAAAGCAAAAAAGCAAAGCAAAGGGTAAGAAAGAGAGTAAAAGGCAGAGGCGGGAGAAAGCGAACAAGGGCATGTGTGCTTAACAATAACATAGCTCCTAGGTGCTTTAATCAAAACCTAGATTAGCTCATCACTCATGTTGTCTCATTTGCCCAGCAGCCAGCTATCAATATTCTCTTCAAAATCCTCTTCAATCAAACTTAAAAAGCCAAATGCACAGAGAAAAAGCTCGTTCGTTGGATTGCGCCCAAGGATGCGCAGACACCCCCTCCCCCCCTATTCCGTTGCATTTGTATTGAACACGTATTTGACATTAATACGTATCAAATGCGATATAAATACATATCTGATAACAATAAAAATGTGTTCAAAATTTTTTTTAAAATAATGAATAACGTACTTTGGACACATTGTAGACACGTAACGGATAGTATGAGCTATTTTATAATTTTGACAATAAAAATTAAACTTGCACAAAAAATTTTGTTATAGTAAATTACATTATGTGTTTATATTTATGAATAATGAAATGATTTATATGCTTGGATTTATATTAATAATTTTATTAAAATTATTGCATAATATTTTTTTATATAGATATATGTATTATTTGTGCCGTATTTATATCTTAATTTTTTTTTTTTTTTAGATTCCCATCTATATTATATTGTATTGGTTTCGTCGAATTTATGTTTGTTAATTGTACCCTAACTAGCTAGATTATTGAAAGTTGTGGTCTAGCAATAAAAAAAATTCGTCTTTTGTTAGGCCAAAAATCATGATTAAAGTTTTTGTTGAAACGTTTGGTAAGGCACAATCTTCTTTAACAAAAAAAAAAAAAATTATAGAGTTTTGATAAAATACAATCTTTCTTATAACAACTATGAGATACTATTCTTGTTTTATCATTTATTCAAAAAAAAAAAAAAAAGGAAGAATATAAAATTATATAAAAACAGAAAGGATCATTAAAAATGATGCCCAGGTTTGGCCTTCTACCATTAGAATTACATTGCTTGGAACAGATTACGCCCAGAAAAAAAAAAAAAAAAAATAAAACTTGGAATAAAAGTTTAACCACTTTTTCTTTACATTTAGGACCAATATATATATATATATATATATATATATATATTATTTTTTCAATTAAGTTTACATGTCCGGTCAGACGAAGCGGTTTAAGAGGATACTCCTCTCTATCAACCTAATAGATTTATAATTTTGTTTCTAAACTCTTAATAAAAATCTAGCTGTAACTAACCAAATAAGACAGCTATTCTCCTTTTATTACAATCTTAATAGCTTTACTACAAATTCTACAATCTTAACAACTCTGAGAAATTCGACTTAACTAGTAGTGTCATGAAGTGTTTCCCCTCGTGAAGAGCACTGAAGGTCCGAGTCCTTGCATTCCTACCTTCACCCTTTTTCCTCCTCTCTTACTCACTTCTGTCCGTAATTTAAATATAAAAATTATAATATTTTATTAAAATTTATTTTATTTTAATTTTTAATTATTAAATTATCTTTTAAAAAAATAAAAATGAGAAAAGTGAACAATAAGAGGACCCACCATGAATAAAAAGACTATTGGGTGCGGTAGTAATAAATAGATGGAGGCTGGGAAAAGTCCAAAGATTCGCCTTTAGTTAAGTGCCCATTCGGCCTTTGGTTCACTGCTTCATTCTCTTTTTGTGGCGGTGGAAGTAAAAATTAAAATGAAAGAGTGAGAGAGACAATAACCAAAAGTTAAGTACTTGAGTCGTTGAGTGAGCGAGCCCAACAAACTTTTTTTTTAGGAAGAAAAAAATTAAAATTAAAATTTAAAATTTAAAAAATAAGGCAGTAAAGACGCCACTCCAATCACATCAGAGTGGCCCCTCCTTTTTTTTCTCTCCCTCTTCTCCTGTTATGGTTGAAACTTTAAAAAGAGGAAAACAAAAAAGAATTAAGAAGAAGAAGAAGCAAAGAAGAAGAAGAAAGCAAGAAAGGAGGAGGCGGGCGTCCCCGAGCTTTCCGACGGATCTCATCCATCATCACTATTTTAATGCTTATCGCTCCCGACGAGAACGGGACTCGAGTCTTCGGCGGCGGGTTCTCGTAGGGAGTGGCGCCGCCGCAGCATCGAGAGTGACGGTTGCTGTCATATGCCTTCATTTCCGACACGACCAATAGTTAATGAAAGGCAGCAACAAACTATATGTCGGTTTTCTGGTAGGGAGATAAGCAGAGAGTCAAAAGGAAGCCTACTTTACTTTTGACTAGTAGAGAGAAAGAGAGAGAGAGAGAGAGAGAGAGAGAGACGGAGGGTAAATTTTGAGTAGATGAAAGCTCTGAAACGGAGTCACACGGCTTCGTCTTCCTCAAATCGTCGCTCATCGTCTTCTTCTTCTTCGTCTTCTTCTAGTTCTTCTTGGGTTCATTTGCGTTCGGTCCTTTTCGTTGTTAATTCTTCTTCGCCAGCTTCTTCCTGCTCCTCTTCTGATCGGTGAGTCCGCTCTCTCTTTCTTCTCTGCATCTTCTCTCTCTCTCTCTCTCTCTCTGTTTTTTATCCTTGATTTTGCTCGGTCTAATTAACCTTGATGCTTATTGGCTCTGTTCTCAGATCCGCTCTTGTTGTCGTTCTGCTTTTCTCTTGTCTTTGACCTTTTCCTTTTTTTTAAAAAAAAAAAAAAATTCTGAATTATTCCCTTTCTCTGCCTCTCTTTAGATATACGTAGATGAAAATGCAATGTATGGCTTATTGGATTTATGTTTTGATTCTTTTAGTCAGAAGGTGAACAAGTAAGGAGACTATTTGGCTTCAAATTGTTAATTAGATGGAGCATGAAACTTACCGTTTCAGGATTGTTAGCATAGTTTGATAAATAAGCAAATGAGTTAGGATATTGCTTTTAGAGAGCTAGGAAATTGGGGAGGGAAGGCAAATTTAGGTTCCCCGAGTGTTACAGGATCGGCGGGTCGCAGTCCTAGTCTACCATTGAGTTCTTTGTAAGTTCAACTATTACTACGTGAACTGCTTTGCTTCTTTATTTTTCTCCTTAAATCTGTTGACGAAGGGTGGTAAAATAGAATGTGTTGAAGAATTGCAGCTTCCTGATCCTTTTCTGCTTTAATTACTTTTATCTGCACTTCCATCTTTTAGTTTTTGGATGTTGTTTTGTCATTGTTTTCTTTCTGACCTGTAAATGCTTTAAATCTTTAATTTCATGCCTTTCCATGGGTATTGTTCAGTTCTTGCATCTTGTGCTCAATAGCATCTTGATTGTTTGGAATTTCCATTACGATCATTATTTTATTTCAGGAGTCGTCTCAAATCACCATGGTCTCGTAGGAAACGAAAGCATGCCCTTTCTCCTCGACAGTGGAGAAGTTCATTTACACCAGATGGAAAAATCCGTGATGGTGGAATTAAGTTTTTAAAAAAAGTTCGCAGTGTGGTAAGCAATTATCAAATTATGATAAACCCTCTGTTGTGCCAACAATTTGAAGGTTTACCCTTTATTTTATGATGAAGGGTGTCAATCCAGTTATCAGAGCAGAAGTTTGGCCATTTCTCCTTGGAGTGTAAGCATCCTTAACTGTGTTACATTATCAAAAATGTGGCTTGCTTTTCCAATCTCTGAGATATACACCAATTATGTACCTCCCAACTGTTTCTATTTTAGGGGTTGTGGTCCTTGGCAATATCTGAGAAAGGATTTTAATCACATTCTTTCCTCAAATTCATAAAGTATGAAATATAGTCTAAATTTGCACTTTTTTCACATATTCATGTGTTGTGCTACAGACTTCATGCATGAATATATATATGTATGTATGTATGTGCACACACACACACACACACACACACACATATATATATATAGAGAGAGAGGATGGAGTTCAATTCTGCTTAAGTTAGACACTTGTTCACCCTTCATTGCATTCTTCATTCATACAGGTCTGCAGTTCTTGGATTGGTTTCTCTTAGTGGTCTTATTTATCCCTTTTTTGTTATATTTATCTCAAGCAATTATTCTTTGATTATCTCTTTTGTAGAAGCTTAACTTTGAATCTCTTTGTTGAGAAAATGGATGTGTGAATTCATATGTCTAAGTTGTTCCATCTAAGGCCCTGGCATAATGACCTTTATTTCTATTTTTTTTTTTTTTAATGTGTGAAGCAGTTATGATTTGAACAGTACAAAAGAAGAAAGGGAGGCTATAAGAACCCAGAACAGGTACCTTTCCAAGCTCTTAAATTTTGAACCATGGCAAAATTAAACTGGTGGTTTGTCTACTAGATCTGGCTACTTGCTTCTACATCTAGGCTTTTGTTCCCATTGATCTTCTTCACCATCTGTGTCTGCAGAAAAGAATATGAGAAACTCCGTAGACGGTGTCGCTGGCTCCTCAGATGTGGCAATGAGAGCTTTAAGTTGAATGAAATTGGCAGAGCAAACCTTGATTATGACAGTGGGAATTTCGTTCAAGACTCGGATTGTTCTGGTTTTGAAGATGTGGTTAGTGCCAGGGACTCCCTTTCCAGTGTGGAAAAGTGTCTAGAATTTGAGTACTCTGATGATCCCTCTAGTTCACTGTTGGTAATTGATGATGGTTCAAGACAGGGAAGTAATGCTGATGCCTCTACACCAAATACTGAGTCATCCGATTCAGGCTCCTCTGAGGACCCTGAAGTCATTCAGGCTGCCTTCTCTTCAGAAGGTAGAGAGGGAGATGTCACCATGGCCTCCAGAAACAACCTTTCTCCCTTCAGGACTGGATTCCACTCAAACCCCCTGATGACCACTGAAAACTTTGGAACCTGGCAGCGTATCATTCGTGTTGATGCAGTGCGTTCCAATCCAGAGTGGACATCATGTTCACCATCTCAGGCTGTAGTCTCAGAGGATAGAGCACGCCGCTCTGCAGAGGCCGTTGGGTTGAAGGACTATGAACACTTAGAACCCTGCAGAATCTTCCATGCTGCACGACTAGTTGCTATTCTTGAAGCCTATGCATTTTATGATCCAGAAATTGGCTATTGCCAGGGTATGAGTGATCTACTTTCTCCACTGATTTCTGTGATTTCAGAGGACCATGAGGCTTTCTGGTGCTTTGTGGGCTTCATGAAGAAAGCACGGCATAATTTTAGGCTTGATGAGGCGGGCATTCGAAGGCAACTGAAAATTGTTTCAAAGATCATCAAATGGAAGGACTCTTGCCTCTACAGACATCTGGAGAAGCTCCAGGCTGAGGATTGCTTTTTCGTTTACAGGATGGTTGTTGTGCTATTTAGGAGAGAACTAACATTTGAGCAGACGCATTGCCTATGGGAAGTGATGTGGGCAGACCAGGCAGCCATAAGGGCTGGCATTGGAAAGTCTGCTTGGAGCAGGATAAGACAGTGTGCTCCACCAACAGATGATCTGTTGCTTTATGCAATTGCTGCTTCAGTATTGCAGAGGAGGAAACTGATCATAGAGAAGTACAGCAGTATGGATGAGATTATAAGGGAGTGCAATAGCATGGCTGGGCAGCTTGATGTATGGAAGCTGCTAGACGATGCACATCATTTGGTGGTAACCTTGCACGACAAGGTAGAGACATCTTTCTGATAGTGTCATTATTTTTGGAGTAGTTCAAGCGTCCTCTCACCATGCTTCGCATAAGGAATACACCCAAAGAAGCTATTTATTTCTAGTTGGGGTGCTCAATTTCAAGCTGCAATTGAAATGGCAGTTATCATAGCCTGAAGCTTCTGATTCAACTAGGCTTATCTGCATCTTACTGCCCTGCTCTCTGGGAAGTGGGAAGGAAAGCTAAGTGTATCCACTGCACTACTGCATGTTACTTCCACGTTTACTGGAGCACATGAAGGTTGGTTTAATGGAAAATGTGCAACCGTCGAGAACTATTAAGATTCTTGGTCATACTTCCAAATTCTGTCCCCAAAGAGAACTCTCAAGAAACAGGCTCCTCTCTGTGTTGTTGTTGATGCCAGCCCTCGCACACTTCATCTTAGCGAGTATCAATCAGTGCATTGCCATCAAGGCAACTCGAGGTGGGTAGACTTCAATCCTAAGTTGCAGGCAATTGAAGTTCTATAATGAAAATTTCCCAGTAAGCTTTTCCCAGAAGCTGATAAGACGTGTTAAGCAACATTCGCACTCTCTGGTCAATCATCAGTTAGGCATTGAGTAAACTTTGACAAAGCACCGTTTCCTTTCCAGTTTTCTTTTCTTTGAAGATTTTAGTAGCATCAATTCTTTCTTATGCCATAGCTAAGCTGTGCTCCTTGACCAGGAAGAAAAGAAATGCCAGTCTATTGAATTTCAAGTGGGCAATGGTTGTCAAGCATGGTATCCCCTTTTCCTTTTCTTTTTTTTTTTTTCATTTTTAAATATTTGTAAGAAAGAATTTGGAGAACTAACATCAATTGTTTCCCTATTGGTTGCATTAAAATGATCAATGTATTTCAATCTTTTGACTTTTAGACCTTGCAATTTTTTGTCTTTTCATTTTTCTAGCGCACCATCTCAATGCCCACTAAAAAATTCTCAGAGCTCATGATTAAACAATGCATGAATGGGATGCCCTTTTGTCAAAAATTTTGCAAGATATTAATTTATATCAATCAATGCATAATTTAAAATTAATCGAAAAACATTTAGTTGAGCACTACTTTTCAATCAAACAATCAAACAACAATCTGGACTCCGACGTCTTTAAGATTAAAAGTGTTGAGTTCGAATTTGATTAAAATAAAATAAAATGAAAACATAATATCGAGTCCGAGACAAGACAAATAATGTGAGCCACACACGTAATTTTGTTAAAGTTGAATGCCACGAAGTCAACAATATTAGTTCCATTGGCTGCAAGAACAAAATTATTGAGGGAGGTCCCGTGTCTCAAATCTCTACCTCTTCTAGATTTCTACAAAATATGAGCTTCACAATTCCGATGTATATATATATATATATATACACACACACACCAAACCACAAAGGAACATCAGAATAACTTTTTATGTTGACCGAAAAAAAAAAAAAGGAAAAAAATTATTTGCAATTTTATTTATTTGTGACGGGAAGTGAGATATGATTAATTTACTCTCTAGTGCCCCATCGTGTGTTTCTTTTTTTTTTAAAAAAAAAAAAAAAGTTGCAGCCCATTTGGAAGTGGAATTCAATAAGAGTTTATAGATAATGCCTAGGACTTCTGGGTTTGTGACCTTCAACAAACGAACATTTATAGTCACAATGCGTGTATCATACAAACTTATTTTTTATTTTATTTTTTAATGTTGAACTTCAAACTAAACGGCTAAACCTAATATTTTTGACTTCAAATGCATATGTATTTATACATGGGTATATATAATACAAATATGATTTTTTTTTTTTTAACTAGAAAATGTTTAATGAAATAATAGCATTAGCTACATAGACGCACTATGATCTTATATGCGATTCATACACTTTCCCTGATTTTGAGCTTCAGAATTTGGATGCTTAATCATCTGCTGTCAATGTAACCACTTTCATTAGGATTTTGTGAGAATTACAAAAGGGATAAAACGACCACGTTTTGTGCAATAAATGACTTTTTCCATTTTCTTTTTTTACTGTTCACATACTAAATAAAATATTAGCATTTTTTTGACCCAAAAAAAAAAAAAAAAAAGGAAAAAGGGACAGGAAGACATAAGTCAAAACCAAACCTCTTACTTGTTCAATTCATTTAATTGAGTTAAAGCTTTAGTTTTGCGTCCTTTTGACTTATATTAATTTTTGACATAAAGCTTTAGTTTTGAATTAAGTTTTTTTTTCCTAAAAATATATCATTAATTTTGTTTGCTTAAAGTTGTCAATTTTGGCTTGAAAATTTGTAGCCTTACTTATATATATATATATATATATATATATATATTATATATATAAACAACAACAACAAACAAACAAACAAACAGACAGACAGACAAAAAAAGTGAAAAAAAAAAAAAAAGCAGCTTCATTTAGCACGGAGCATTTGCGTTGTTTATAAATTTATTTAGTGATTTCGACAAAATCCTGATCGAGGGGTCATGTTGAAAGCAGAAGAAGGAGCAAACATACACATTTTGAAATTAAAATGTTAGAGGTGCCTATTGTAATACATATTATGTACCTGATGTTGACATGTCAACAATTAATTACTTATACAGTATTCTTTTTTAAGTTCTTGACCTAATTTAAAATAATTCTGATACAAGATACAATTGATACACTGCTCAATAGATACATATTCTTAGACTTAAATATATATATATATATATATATAATCGATAGTTACACATTTCATGATCAGTAATTTTTACTTTTTGCTTAAAAATGTGTATACATGTATATATATTTTTATGTACCTATTTATGTTTACAATTTATTAGTCAAAAGGCTCGGTAAATATTTTAAATTATTATTAGTCAAAAGGAGGGGGAAGATGGATGAGGAACAATTTTTAGCTTTTTTTTCCTATTTTTAGTTTTTAACAATTTCCCTCTTAAGCATTGCTAGTACTATTAATTAACAATTGTAATTGGAATAATTATGTTCGCTCTATGTCAAATGAAAGTAGAGTAGAAATGATAAAACCATTTGGAAAGCCGTTACAATTCATTACTGAGCAGTTAAAATGGTAATTTTCACAATCATGTTTCCTAATTTCAGTGTCAACTTAAAGTCGTTTGGGTATACCATGGTGGTGGCTAAAAATTATAATAATTTAATGGCAACGACCTAAAGTGAACTTGATTAAGTTCAATACAAATGGGACATTCAAGGGGAACTCGGAGTCTTTTACTGGTGCGGGTGGAGGGATTTTAACGGGCATTTGGCTTTGAGAGTTTGCTTTTAGTGTAGGCATTGCATCTACAATTACATCTAAAATTTGGGCAGCAGTGTAGGAATTTCAATACACATAATTTCAGGATTTCTGCCAAATCCACTTGGGACTGGATTCACAAGTAGTAATTCAGACAATATTCCATCATTAAGGCCTGCCTCATGGCTAATTTTGTACTATTTATATATTATTAGACATTTTTGGATTGTGGGTAAGAGTTGCGTGTATTTCATGTATACTGGGAAGCAAACAAAGTAATAAAATTTTAATTTTATTTTTAATTTTAAAATTTATAAATTGATTTCCTAAAAGACATTTTAATAATTAAAACTTTGGATTTTTAGTTTGAGAGCCTTATGCTATAATTCTGATAAAAATAGTTATGAGATAGAGAAAAAAAAATTATTTTTATTGCCTAATTTATAGTTAATTAAAAAAAAAAATGTCAGACCAAATAAAAGCCGGACCGACCGAATCTCAATTGTTATGCAGGCAATTAAGCCGGATAAAGCGACTAAAAGTATAATTTACGATGGACGGGTCTGGGCGGGCCTGCCTGTAACTGCATCCAGCCGAACGATCTACTTTCATTTTAATCGATTGGATGGACTGGAGACAGAGAGAAGGTGGGGCCCAGTAAAAGAAAAATCAAAAGGAAAAATAATCAGAAAAAAAGAGAATAGAAAACACGAAAGGAAGGCATTCGTTCTTTGTCCTATGCAAGAAGAAAGGAGAGAAGAAGAAGAAGAAGAAGAAAAGAGAAGAAGCAGACGGAAGAGTGCATTCCCGTAATTCTCAACGGATCTCCCAGAAGACTCTCTCAATGTTCAACCCCGGCGACAACAATCCCCAGGGCATCCATCTTCCCGGCGGCGGTGCCGGAACTTTCCGATTATGGTGGTCGATGGCGCCTCCGCCTTCCAGAGTCACTTTGGCCGTCACGGCCTTGGCTGGAATCGCCCGTGTTCGCCGCCATATTCTACACCACCAGTAGGTAAATATTTCCGATAACTTTACACTCTTTACTTGCCTGGGGAACGCCGAAGGAGAATTTCAAAGAAGCTAAAGCAATTATCATTTAATTTGATTAATTAGTTACTCGGCCCAATTATCTTCGTTTTTCACACTCTTTACTTGCCTTTATTTTAACTGGTCTAATTTTCATCAATCTGACTTGTTTACTGACGGCTGATTCGGTATGAGCTCGATGATTTTACGTTTTTCTTTTTCTCTTTTCCAATGATTTTTGATATTTTAGTGTAGTGTGTAGTAAATAAAGCTTAGACATATGCGGTCTTCCTGTTGCTTTTACGAAGAGGTTGTTTTTGTCATTCAAACCTGTGGCCTTCAGGTTACAATTGGGCAACTTAACATAATGGAGTAGAACACTAGTATCAGCCTTTTCTTTAAAATAATAAAAAAAAATAGAGTGGTGATATTCTTTTAAGAAGATTCAACCACTTGCATTGCGCCAAGCACATAAGCTTTTTCCGCCATATGAGCACCATTTTCTTGGATTTGACATCTCTTTTTTATCCATGTTCATTTTAGAGGGCATATTAAATCTCCATGGTCTGTCAAGAAAAGAAAGCCTGCCCTTTCACCTGAGCAATGGAGAAGTTATTTTACGCCAGATGGGAAACTCTTAGAAGGTGGAGTTAAATTTTTGAAGAAAGTTCGCAGTAGGGTGAGTTGTGAGTAGTAGTTGCAGTTATTGTATATGTTCTGCTTTTTCAATATTGTAGAGATTTATCTCTTATGTTCCTGAGACAGGGAGTTGATCCTAGTATTAGAGCGGAGGTTTGGCCATTCCTTCTTGGAGTGTAAGTGTGCTTAACCATGTTTTGTTATTAATATTGTTATTATCATTTGCTACAGTAGTTGCCGCATCACATCTCCAAGACAAATCCTGAAACTATGCTAAATTTCATCACAATCTGCTGTTTATATTTTTACTTCAAAGCATACCCATTAAAGCATATTGGGGGAGTTTAAATGGCATGAACTGGTGTTCAACTTGGCCTCTTTTCTTTTTATTCTTACTCCCTTTCATTTTTGTCTCTACAGATCAAATTGGCACTTTTAATAGTAAAATATATTCAGCTTCATATACACTACTTTCTCTTTTTCATTTCCATGAGACCTAGCTATTTTCCTATCTGAGATAATATTATACTGCTATTTACTTATTTTACAATGTCCTGCTCCATAGTCACCCGTGGAACAGTTCCAATTTCTCTGTGGAGCCTAAACTCAAGTGTTTTATAGGCCTTTCATATTGAACAAATGCCTATAATATCTCTATGCTGTTCTTCAAGATCTCAAGATTCTATTATTGGCTTTTCTTCCTTTAACAGCTATGACTTGAACAGTTCCAAAGAAGAAAGAGAGGTTATAAGGACCCAGAAAAGGTACCTTTTGCCAAACTTGGCTTAGAAATCTAGAGCTTATACTTTCAAGCTATATTATGTATCAGATGAGTTGACTGTGGTTTTGCCATTCTCTTGGTCTCATACATACATACATACATATATATATTGTTTATTTATTTTGACAAGCTGTTATTGCAGAAAGGAATACAAGGAACTCCGCCAACGGTGCCAATGGCTCCTCAATTCTGGCAATGAGAGCTCTAAGCCAAATGAAAATGGTAGTACAACTGGCTATGGAAACAGTGGAAGTCTTGTTCAAGATGCAGGCTCTTCTAGTCATGAAGATGTCTCAAGTACTGGGAAGTCTCTTTCCAGTGAGGAAAGAAAGCCAGATGTTGGTTATTCTGATGATCCCTCCAGTGAAATTTTGGACAGTCATGATAGTTCAATGCAAGGCACAAGCACTGATGTATCTGCAGCAAATGCTGAGTCAGATGAAAATGAGGCCAGGGAATCGCTTTCCAGTGAGGAGAAGGGACCCAATATTCATGATCCTGATAATCACTTCAGTGAGATGTTGGAAAATAATTGTATTTCTGAACACGGCGAAAATGCTGAGCCCTCTGCTACAAATGTTGAATCATCTGAATCCAACTCTTCTGAAGACCCTGTAGTCATTCAGTCTTCCTCCTCACAAGGCAAGAAAAAGAATGATCCTGATGTCTCCTTCAATGTGAATATTTCTTCGTCAAGGATTGAATTTGATTCAAACCTACGGACTAGTGAAAACTTTGACACATGGCAGAGGATCATTCGTGTTGATGCAGTGCGTGCCAATGGAGAGTGGATATCATATTCCCCATCTCAGGCAGCAGTATCAGACAGTAGAGCACACCATGTTGCTGAGGCTGTTGGGCTGAAGGACTATGATCACCTGGAACCCTGCAGAATTTTCCATGCTGCAAGACTAGTTGCTATTCTTGAAGCCTATGCACTCTATGACCCTGAAATTGGCTATTGTCAGGGTATGAGTGACCTACTTTCTCCAGTAATTGCTGTTATTGAAGAGGATCATGAGGCCTTCTGGTGCTTTGTGGGTTTCATGAGAAAGGCTCGACATAATTTTAGGCTTGATGAGGTGGGGATCCGAAGGCAACTTAATATTGTTTCCAAGATAATCAAGTGCAAAGATTCCCGCCTTTACAGGCACCTGGAGATGCTGCAGGCCGAGGATTGCTTTTTTGTCTACAGGATGGTAGTGGTGCTATTTAGGAGGGAATTGTCATTTGAACAGACACTTTGCCTCTGGGAGGTGATGTGGGCAGATCAGGCGGCCATAAGAGCTGGTTTTTGGAAATCACCATGGAAGAGGATAAGGCAGCAAGCACCACCAACAGGTGATCTGTTGCTTTATGCAATTGCAGCTTCAGTGTTGCAGAGGAGGAAGTTGATCATTGAGAAGTACAATAGCATGGACGAGATTTTGAGGGAATGCAATAGCATGGCTGGGCAACTTGATGTCTGGAAGCTTCTGGATGATGCACATGATTTGGTGGTGACACTGTATGACAAGATAGAGACATCCTTTTGATGGCTTCTCTTCAAGTATTTTGTTGACCAATTTGTTGGCTTACATTCATGTGTTTTGGAGCAGATGTTTCACTGTGTCCAGGTCATTTGCAACCTCTGACTGCTTAGTCGTGTAGTCCAGGTCTGCTTGTTACCATGTGTGCTACATGCTTGCTTCAATTTAAGGTCAAGGATCAGCTGAGGCGAAAGTAGCTTGCTTGAAATAGATCTGTTTAGGCTCATCTGCATTTTATATCACTTTCTGGCATGTCGATCACAATCTCCATGGTCAGTGTTTGACACTTTCAGGCTTGAGCAGGTACATTCTGTGCCATTGATCGGCACACAATAGCTTAGGAGGAATGCATATCGATCACAGGGTCCTAAGGCTAGAAGACATTGGAAATGGACTATAATTTGATGGTGGTGGAAGCTATTCAAGTTTGCTGGTAGCTTTCCCTAGCAGCTGACAAGAATAGCTAATAGATCTTATCTGCAATTGCCAATGCAAAATTGTAACTGACGACAGAGCATAGCAATGTTATAGTTTGTGTAAATTACAAAAATATCTCTTAGATTAGGCTGCAGATGCACTCTAATCCACTAAAGTTTCATTTTCAAGACAATGGTCCGTGATATTAGAGTTAACGGACCCGGTAAAATGGCTTTGCTTATGTACCAACAGTCTTTTGTATTCTGGTTCCCTTGTATGTTGAATTGTTTTCATTCTCTTGTATGATATCTTGGTCTAGAACGGAAGGGTGTTTTAGAATTTTAAAAATTATTTATTGAATAAATCACGTGAACTTTTTATTAACCGAATGGAAATAAGAAATTTGAACAAAGTTGTGCAGGACAATCGAATTGTCAATGGCAAGATGTCAACTTCAGAGAACCAAGCAATTTACCTCCTTTATTTTCTTCATAAATTTTAGGATGACTTTTGCTAATCTCAGCAGTCGAGGAGCGTTTAATTGTAGCATAAGCTAAATGCGGAAAAGCAGCTCATGGCAGAATGTCTTCATTTCGTATGAATACAATGGAATATTGTTTTAGCCTCGAAGAAACGTCGGACTCCTCTTCCAATCTATCTCACGGGGAGTAGGCTTATTAATCGTATAACTCAGAGCGACCCCATTTGTCCCTCTTAAAATCAAGTCCAACTAAAATTGAATACCACACGGTGAATGAAATTTATGGATGCCTTGTGCAAAACCTCAGAATGAACCAAATTTATGCAAAACACAAGCCAGTCATGCCCACCACTGCTGTTTCAATATGTCGGTCCATTGTGCAAAACCTCGTAATAGACCAAATCTGGTGGGGAATTTGTTCCTGAATGTGATGGCCTGGACTCGTGTTGTGCCATCCTACCTGGGGTAAACTTACGATTAAACAGCTTTCACATTTTTCACTCTGCCACCACAAAGGACGAGAACTCGGTGGCAAATTAAAAGTCCCAGATTCCCGGGCTATGGGGTCTTGGAAAAGTTCAAATATCCATAGGCTTACCCATATTTTCATGAAACGACCTTTTGCGAAGTCGCCATGGAATAACAGTAAGGCTCAGTAACAATTTATCAACACAAAAGGCTGATCTTAAGGCACATGAACCAAAAACACAGAAAACGAGAGCTGAGGAGCAAAATATGCTCATGATTATGCTCAAACTTGTCATCAACAAAAACATTGTGCCATCATTAATGACAAAAAATGTTCTGAAAGCAAGTTTGACACTGTGTCCCAATGGACAGACCAAATTTAAGGCAGGAATTGTAACTGCACAGAAACTATAACCAGGTAGTTTTTTCCTGACTGGAACCAGAGTTCATAATGAAGCCCTCGAAAGGGGAACTCCTACCAATTAGTCATTGCCTACTCTTTCTTTGTGAAATGCCGGACTGCAAATGCTAGACCCAAGATTAGGAGGGGCACTAGAAACTGCAAGATCTTGATCACAGATTCAGGGGTCTTATCCTGCTTGTAAGTTGCTTGCTGTGTTGGAATATAAGTGCGTTTTGCAGGAATAGTTGATGAGTCTATCTCACCAATCATGTATTTTGCCATCATATCTCTAGCTGAGTCGCTGTGGCCTACATCTTCAAAATCATTTGTAGCATCTTTCCCTGCAAAATCACAGTCAAATTAATGTAATAAAAATTAAAGGTGCTAGAATTTGGGTTCTTGCTGCTTTAAATAAAGATCCAGAAGTTTCATACAAATGGTATCATATACTTACCAGTTGCTGACAACAGCACTTCATCTCCCCCAGGATGATCATCCATGAATGGCGTGACATCATAAACCTGAATATCATGCTCCAAACGTTGGTGAAGAACTACTACTAAGAGCATTACAGACTCAAGTAAAGCAACTATGACATTGCAAAAGGTCATTATGTCTCATATCAAACAATAAAACAAATATTGAAATCAAAAATTGATCTTGCAGTAAGAGGTTAAACAAAATTGTGAGTAAGAGATACAATATTGGTATCTATCATCAGATCAAGTCAAGACATTGATTTCGATCAAATACTAATCTGCATCAGTTGGAAGTCTAGCAGCAGATTTGGGAACAACCTGTCGGGGAGGATTGCAAAATCCATATAGTTGTTTGACCAAACAGTTATTTAGAATTTAAATAGCATTTATTTTGTGGATGCACAATTAAGTCCAGATTGTAACAATCTTTTTGATTCTTCTGGTCATCCCTAGACAGCACAAGTCTCCCCCATGGTAACATCATCATCATCACAATAATAATATTAATAGAGAGTATGAAGCATCAGTGATTTTGATTTCTGAGCAAATGTGACTCTACATGCACAAGCTTGGATGCAAAAATATGGATATATTCATATAAGAATATGGAGCACCCAAGAGTCGATTATTCTTTTAAACGGTTTGAGAGGGAAAACATCTAGATATTCTAAGTAAAGCAAAGGGGTTACAACATTGGACAGGAAATTGAAAAAGACATTCCAATAACAAAAAAAAATAGAAAGAAGAAGCAAAGAGCCAAGAACAAAAGAAACATTTATTCCTTTAGCACTTCACAAAAGTATCCAAGCATGACAGTGTAGCTAAATTTTGACCATAAAAAGCCACGTCCTACCACAAGATTTCCCAACAAATAGTCCCCAAATTCTTCTTAATCATTTCCGAATGAACTAAACTTTGATAACATAGTTCGGTGGAAAAGAAATGAACAAGAAGAGACGTTTGCAAAAATAATATTTCGAGTGGAAAAATACCAAAAAAAAAAATAAAAAAAATAAAATATGAAAAAGGCGTCATTGAATGTCAACTTCAATCACAACAGCCAAAATTTCCATATTCTATATTCTATAGACAACTCGAAGTTTTTCTCATCAAACAAACAGAATTTAAGTCCACCCAGATATTGAAACACACGGAAAAACAATTGAGTAAACAGATCAGATATGACCTTCCCAGAAATAATAACCCAGCAATCCTTGATAATGTTGTGGGTAGCAACCTCTTCAAAATTGAAAACTTTTTGCTCGGTAGCCATCGTCTTCCGCCAATTCTGACCACGAAAACACAAAACATAAGAAACCCACAAATATTTCCACCTAAAAGCTAGAGATTTATTCAATGAAGGGGGATCTAATGGAGCAAGAGGCCTATTACAGAAACAGAAACCCGAGAACCAAACAAGATGATTAAAAGAGAAACAAAAAATAAGTTCCCGAGGAAAATCGACAAAACATCATAACAAGTTTATCAGCAGAGTCATAAAAGATGAAAACAAAATCGTACGCAAACGAGATCCCCCAAAAAGCTCTTACAAGTACGAGTTTACAAAGAGACCAAACGAGGTGAATCCTTTGTTCTGCTTCTTCTACCTCTACTCTTTCTCGGCTTCTTCTTATTGGTCTTGTCGATACCACGCACCAAGTCATTAAATAAACTTTGCACTCGCGTGCGGTGAGAAAATGACTTGTGTTGACAAAAATGTCCTTCAAATCTCACGTTATTTACAGAATTTTGGCACAAGAGAAAAGGGATGATTCACCACTGACTCTGAGGATATTTTTGTGTAAATTAATACTAAATATTAAAAAATATTATCTTGATTTATTAAAAAATTATTATTTTTTTAAAATAAATATTTTTTAAAATAATTTAATAAATATGTTATTAAATAAAAATTTATTTATATCAATAAAAATAATATTTTTATAATAAATTAAATTTTTTTTTAATGTTTAGTATTATTATTATTATTATCTTTTTTATTTTTTTTAATAAATCAATTGAACTGGGGTGTGGTTGACACGACCGATGGCAGACTATGACGGACTGACAGAGTACGCAGGCGTTACTTTCCATTTATTTCTGTTCGGCGAATTTTCCTTTCGCTTTTCATTCAAAAGGTTATATAATTTTGGTAAGTGGAAATTTATGCTGCATTTAATTTAATACCTACCTTTTCTTTTTCCCAAAAACAAAAAAATAAATAAAGTCAGCTCTGTTCTTATCACTCAACTCTCTCTCTCTCTCTCTCTCTCTTTTTTACTTTTTTTTTTTCAGAATTTGTAAATATAATTAAATAAAAAATAAAAATATAAGTAAATAAAAAAAAAAATAAATAAAATAAAATTAATAAATTATAAATATATACATTTCTATATCAATTAATTGAGATATTCAAATATTTTTTATATATAATTTACAATATATATATATATATACCATCCAATTATATCAAATAAGATATGGCTATATTGATAAATTTAATTTATATTCAGGCAGTGTATTATTATATATTTGATAATAGGCTTCATTAAAATAATTCCCCAGATCTATAGGTTAGGCTTTTGCGAAGAACAAAGTCATAGCGTCCGGATAAGTGAGGTATTAATTTCGTGGACCCCGCACTTCCTAAGTCAGATGTAGACGCTAAAGTCCCTTTAGTTTTTTTCTCTTTGCTTTTTTGCACCAGTATAAAGATGTTCATAAATGTAAATATCAAACATGATCGGGTTTGGTTGTTTCGGAAATAATAAAATCTTCACGTCTCTCTCGACCTGCCTTATTGTTATTAAACTTAGACCCATCGAAATCTTATTTTGTGTAACTATTTCAACTCGTCCAAAACTGGAGTCAAAATCAACGGCCTAGAATTCTTTAACCTCGTTTCTTTTTCTTTTTCTCCTCATATACAGAGAGCACCAGAGAAAGGGAATTTATATTTATCTATATTTTTTAGGTTTATATCGGTTCTATACACAATTTTAACATATACTTATAATACAAAATATACTTTACCGCATGTATAAAGATAAATAATAAAAACAAAAAATGAGTTAAATTATAAATATGTTTTTTTTTAAGAAAACAATAAAAGTAAAAAAAGAGACTTAATTTATGATTTTTTTTTTTAAGAAAAGATATTTGGGAATAATTTTTTTTCCTTTTTTTTCTCTTCTCAAGAAAAATATAAGCAAAATTGGGAAAGTTTTTTCTTCTACTTCTTATTTGTTTCTTTACAAGAAAAAAAAAAAACCGATGAGTATTTTTTTTTTTCCTTTTTGAAGAAAAAAAAAAGAGAATTTTTGATTCTTTTTCTTATTAAGAAAACAAAAGGAGTATATATAGGTGTGCTGTGTGTTTGTATTTTGTTAAAATTAGCAGAAAAATCAGTCATTTTCATCAATTTTTAAGGACAAAAAAATTTCCAAAATCCAACCTACTTTTCACCTCATCAGTCTTTTTTTGCGTATACAATCTAATTTCAATTACCTTTTCCCAAATCTAACTCAAAATTTTCACACCATGAAATCAATTTTTTTAATGAAAAAATCAACTTAATTTAATTGATTGTTTTATCAACCTATTCTTTGCAAATTGATTGACATACATCCTGCGTATTATTATTAATTATGTATAAATTTGATTATTTCGTTTCTTTTTCATTCAACAGTAAAGAGGGTATAAATGTAGATGCTTCCAACGTAGATATGAAAGCCATACGCCCACTAATCCACATTTTCTCTTTAGTTACCATTAAGTATATATATATATATATATATTTATTTATTTATTATTATTAAACACCGTTTTATCGGCTGCAGGATTTTCACAATTTTACCCACGAATCTTCTTGATTTATTGCCTCCCAATAAGATATACTGGATGGGTGGAATGGACCCTACCTGAACGCTGAGACCAATTCCCGTTAGCCTACAATTAAAGGAAGTCGTGAATTCTTTTTTATTTGCTTCTTCGCTTTATCTATTTTTTTTTTCTTTATCATTAAGATATGGTGCATGGAACATTGACTGGACTGTGGCCTTGCCTATATGTGTAAACTCCCATTTGATTGCCTAAAACCAGCAACTCTATATGAGTTTCTCGGTTGAAATTTTCTTTGGTTCTTTTCCGTGAAATTATGGTGTGACATGTACATAATGCAAGAGGATGGTATGAGTTGTTTTGCCTCGGTAGTCAACGCACTTGAAGTTTGAACGTTTCTTCATTTTGGAATTAATGCGGATTTGGCCTTCAGTCTTGTGGTTATCTTCAACATTGTAGGATTCCTGGACTTGTAAGATCCAAAAGGATATACTCACTCTGGTACTTTATGCTACAGATGGGTGGTAAATATGCGTTTGGGAAGGGTTGCAAACATGGATTCTATGCAACATGTTTTTACAAGCATGGAGTTCTTAAAGAAAGTAGGATATTAATGTTCACGATGTAGAGTATATTTAATCAACTTTGAGATTGAGGTAAAGCGATGGGAGGATTGAATTACTTAGTATAATGAATAATAGAGAATCAATTTTAAATATAAAAGATATTTAAAGAAAAATATCAAGTAATCAACTAAATAATCATATATTTATAGAAAATATTTTTATAATTTTTATTTATTTTTATTAGTGTAAAAATAATATACAATAATATTTATTTAATTTTAAAAAATTTTAATTATTTGATTTAAATATTATTTTTAATAAATTTTTATAATTTATAATTTTTGATATTAATTTATTATTTAATTTGTAATATTTTAATAAAATTATAATATATATATATATATATATATATATATATATATATATATATATATATATATAATTTATTTTATTATTTTTAAAATATATTATAATTTACATAATTTATATTAATAATTTTTTATATATATATTTAAAATTTATACAATATAAAAATTTATAATTAAGAAAAAATAATTTCTAAAAAATCTTAAATTTTTCTTTTTTTTTTTTTTTTTAGAAGAAAAATATATTTTCTAAATTATTTTTTTAAAAAATAAAAATAATTTTAATATAATTTTTTTTTAAAAAAATTATTTTTTAAAGATATTTATAATTTAAATATTTTTTAAATTTTATTTAAATAATATGTAAATAAAAAAATATTTTTTAATAAATATATATAAAAATTATATATAATGTGAATTTTAATAGTATTAATTGTAATGTATGTGCATATCATGGACCATTTTTACTCAAGAATTTCAATTCAAAATATAAATCTTCTACTTTGAACTCCAATTGTTGTTTTTTTTTTTTTTTTTTTTTTGTAATTTCAAATCTGGATTAGTTTTCAGGTAGCAAACTGTTAATGTGGTAAACAAGGATTAAAGGCCAACAACCTCACATAATTATGAAGTGCTTTTACATTATTAATTACTCAATATTAGTCATGCTGAATATAAATATTTAACTATTAACTAAAAAGATAAAAACATTAATTCCCGAACAGGCTATTCACTAGTTAATATATTTTATTATCAATAGAGAATTGTTTAAAAAAAAAGAAGTCACATTGACATTTTCCAAAGTTGCATACGTGGTTAAAGGTGTGAATATCTAATTTAAAGGTAATATATCCAAATACTAAAAGGTAGTGGATTCCTTAAAAAGGGGAAAAGTCACAATAAGCCTTTCTAATAACAAAAAAAATGTACAATGGCACTTCTACTTAACTGTAAACAATTGAGATTATCATATATGGCATGTAGCCACTTGGCAATTGCCATCTTTTCCTCATATGTTTATAAAAACTTTTTACAATACTACGTTTATCATTCTAAGAGCAATTTGAAAGAATTATTTACTTTGTTATATCATTTATATATTTTTTCATTTCTATCCTTCAAAAAATTTATCTCATTTGCTTACAACCTTAAAAAAAAAAAAATTGTATTTATATAAAATTAGTTTTTTTTTACTATAAATAAAATAAGAAATGATTATAACTTAATTCACCTATAGTCAAATTATAATGATATTTTAACTTTTTAATTGCAATATTATTGTATTTCACTTATTCTCTTTAATCCGCTTTATTAGAATGATAAATAAATGTATATAATTAAAATTATATATTTTCAGTATCCACAAAATTTTACCTAATATTGGTAATTAAAAACGTTTTTAAGGATAGGAGAATCTGTTCACACACATCAAGTAGCAGCAGAATTTGACTTTGTTAATTTTGCACACAACCTTCTTTGTTTGCCCTATCAATTGTGTAATTTTTTTATCATGTTAAACAGATTTTAATTTATAACAAAAAGCGACTAAAAGATAAGCAAATGAAACTGAAAAATAGAATAATTCAATTATTTACATAATTTCAATATTTAATATTTACTATATTATTCAAAATTTATATGTAAATCATCGGAATTTTTCAGAACTAATGAAATATACCTTCCAAGAACTGAAAGTCTATTAATTAGATTATAATACATTAGTCCAAATCTGAACTATAATTATTTGATTTAAGGGATGATACTTAACTGTCTCAAAATTGAATATACAAATGTAGTGCAAGTAATCTTGACGAATTAGCTAAACCTGACGAAGTTGGAAAGAAGCTTTTCTGATTATTGTGTTCAGTTATAACTATCACCACTGCATGCATATATGACGCTTAAAATGGGACATTTTTACCATCTACCCCTCATGTTGTACATTAAACTCCGGAAAGATTCCACTTCTCAAAATATTTGGCCATTAAGGGCTGCAGAGATTTGCTCGCTGAAAAAATTTTAGTGGACACGAGAGAAGCTCATGCAAATAGGAGGATGAATTTTGGCCAAGGCTAGTATTGATGAAGGTAGAATCCATAGCCCATCTCCACATATCAAACCAGATGCCACTGCAGGAACCATCAAATCTGCCTTCTGGCTATTGATCCTATGCCATACGAACACAATAAGGCTCCCCACACACATATCAATGGCAAAATAAGCCCCTACCAGAAAGGGTACAGCCATAGCCATTGGAAGAGGAACCCATTTTCCAATATTCTTAGGGGACAAGTCTCTCAACAAGTTGGCCGCCATGGCAAAGGCAAAAAACCCATAGCAAAGCTGTAAACAGTGCTGGGGAAGGGCAGAAAAGCCTTCTACACCTATTATTGCCATGTTTCTATAGATGATGGCATAAGGAGCTTTGTACTCTCCATCGGGGTTCCCCACATCAAAAGCCTTGTAGAAGAGGAAAAAGGTGACAGGAGCCACAACACAGCCTACAGCTGTTCCAATTGCCTGGCTAAGAAGCATTGATCGAGGGGAAGTGTAAGTGAGATGACCTGTCTTAAGATCATGCATCAAATCTGAAGAGATGGAAACAATGGATTTGATCAGGCCACAGCCCACCAGTCCCGCCACGACACCATCATCTTTCCCAGCCAAGGCAGCAAGAATGAAGAGGGCCACTTTTCCATAGTTATATGCCATGTTCATGTCAGTTAGACCAGCACCATAAGCATTACAGAAGCTCAGACACGGCGCAAGAATGTAGGCAACAAGTACATAGTACCACTTTAGCTGATGAAACATGTAGGGGATGACAATTATGGAAATGATAGAAAATGTCATGTAACCTACACATGCTACCCACATTGGAATCCTTTCTCTCATGAAAAATTCATTTCTTTGAAGATCACCCAAGACTTGACTCTGATTATCCGGAACTGCATAGGGAAAATAAGGTTATCAATGTCATTAAGGTTATTGATCCATGATGAATCTACCGGCAGGCTAATATGCCAAATCAACAGTACTAAAGGGACTGACAGCTAGGATATAGCAAAAATATTGTCAAAATTGCCTGGCAAGTTATGGACAGCTTCCTTGCTATTGAATAATGAGCCAGCAAGGCAGCTGATGAAAGAACCTTAACTTACATGTTTTGGGATGATTGACTTTGGCATGCATATTACTGGCTGTCAAATAGAGTATCTTGAGAAAATTGTAGAGCCCATCTCCTAAGATTAGGGCAATTGATATGAAAACCTGCAAAGCTCATTGAGTATTATCAGAGCGTTTTTATACAAGCAACACAAGGATTAACCAGGGGCCTACTTAACAATCAATCTCAAAAGTCTAGGATGCACCTTATAGCCATTCAAGCTCTTCATACTGCTTTGAGATAAAGTTTCAGGAAACCAATTTCCTTTAAGCCCACCTATAAGAGGCCACATAACACCCCATGAAAGCACCGCACCCACAAGCAAAGACAAATTCACAAGATGTGAACAAATCATTCCTGCTCCGACGTATGTCATGCTAAAATCAAAGTAAAATCTGCAAAATTTGATTTCTTTGGTAAATAATGATGGTAAAAACAATTACAATTCCAGTTAAAGAAGGAACAAGTGAAATAAATGTAGAGAACCCACGAGTTCTTCCAGGCTGCTAACCCAAATGTTGGGAACTGAACAAAGCCACACTGATCACCACCAGAGTAAAACCACTGGAAGAAGCCCCATAGGAAGCTAATTGAAAAAAACTTCATGAATCCACGAACCTGCTTCCTGCAAGAGGGATCTTAGAGTATTATTTTGGTTGATTCATTCTCAATCCTACTTTATTGTCATTTTGAACAAAAATGATGCTAGCAGTTGCATACCTAGCCATCCTGTCTCCTTTAGGAGTATGGAACCCATTAATGAGAACAGCGGTAGCTGTTCCACTTGGATAGGGTAGTTTGTAGTCTATTATCATGATCTGAGGAAGGAAAAAATGCACGATAAGAGTACACTTTAAAATATTATGGATAGACATTTGACAAATGTGGAGATTATTTCCAATTAGAAACAATCTGAGGTCGCCAATCCTCCAATACAAAAAAGAAAGAAAAAATTAAATATAACAAAGTAAACTGTTATGGCCTATTTTAATCTCAAAAGGAAAACTACCAACCACAGATTGGCTCCGTGTGAGAAAAGATACCAAACTTAGGTACGTGCAACCTCTCATTAGATGGAATAACACGGACAATAGCTAGCTGACACAAGGTCATCAAGCAGATGTTTTGTCGTCCCAATTTGTCCCACCAGTAAGCTAAATCAGGGAGCTCAATGGACATGACAAGCCACTTACCTCCAGAACACCACAAACACTAATAGAGGCATCCAAACGATTAAACCCATCAAGATAAAGGATATGACTAAAATGAAAGATTCACCTTTCTAAGTGGAACAAGTGCCAACAGGCCAACAAAGCAGGTGACAAAGAGGAAACCAGTCATCCAAGCAATCCCAGGTTCCCTGGTGCTGCCAGGGGTATTCCCCTCTGTATCAACCCCAGCCTGTGCATATGTCTTTCTGTTCAAGCCCAGTAAATACGACCCAAACCCACCTGCAATTCCATGTTTGATGTAAGATTTAAGACCGTACAAGTAAATCACAGTTAAGATAGTACATGGAGAATTTGCACAAATACAGAATGAAAATCCCAACCTCCAACAGCAACGCTATAGCAAGCAACAGCACAGGTTTGAATTAATGTATTCTCTTGCCGAGTGAACGGACATTTTACAATTCCAACCTTCTGCAGGAGCTTAGTCCATGTTCTGATGAAGACAAAAGCCAGGAGAGCAGCAGAGACATTGAGATTAGGGACCAGCCCAGTGGTCAGGTTCAGCTTCATGACTATCACACTGTATATGACGCCAATCACTATGCTGGCAATCACTCCCCTGATGGTGATCTGTTTAGTCCACGGAGCTATTCTCTTTAAATCCTCTGGCTCCACATCTCTTTTCTCTTCCAAGTCCTCACTATCCATCCTCTCAATCTCTTTCGTTTCTTCCAGGTTCGTACTCCCCATTGTACCCTTCATCTCCTCCCTATGGCAGTCAACGGAGAAGACAATATTTTTGAAACCGAGATGTGGAGTTCAAATAATTACGCTAACGGTACCGGAAAAAGTAATTAATGTGTAAACATCAAAGATCTTACATTTTGATTGAGAGCCTTCTCTGCGGCGGACCCCTTGCTCTTGTTCCGTTCCTTGGCTTTCCTGAGGAAATTCAATCAGGGTTGTGATTTGTAGAACTCACGAGGATTCGAAAATTGTTTCCGTGTCTAACTTTCAAATCTCCGGACAGATAATACACAAATCGGCCTAGCAGCTATATATATATCAGAAGATGAACACCGTTAAATCACTAGATGGGTCTCCCTACGTTGCTTGCATCATCGAAAAGAGAGCATTATTAAATGGCACAGTACAAGCATTAAAAATCCCAGATGGGTATTTTGTTTTGTGGTTAACTGTAATTACTTTGGTTCACGGCTCTGCGTCAAAGCACATAAATTTATAACGTGTCCAAGGCATGAGAAAATCTCACCAGTTGCTCGAGAATCGCCGCTGGGTGTGTACTGCAAAGAAGTACAAAAGAGACGTTGTAGTACACTAACCATCTTTCCGATTATGCCTCAGATGTCATCTAATTCTAAAACACCTGTCAGCCCACCAATGTGGATCCTCCGCGTTGACTTATGCCAGCACTTTTGCGACCACAGAAGACTCTTTACAGGACTAACAAAGGTAAAAATAAAGCCAGAATTTAAGACAAACACATGATCGAATGGCTTCACTTCTTCCCTTCTCTTTTTGTGAAATTGTATGTCGTTGAACTCAATGTCCGATGTGCGTGGTGGGGCCCTATTCATTCCACGAACTAAAATAAAGTAGGGAAAGCAACTTCTAAGGCTCAACCACCCACAATTCTGGTTCCGTCTATCGTCACGTTCCCCCCCCCCCCCGCCAAAAAAAGACGCAAAGGTAAGCGCGACTGTCGCGGGGGGCAAGGCCTACTTCACAGAGATCCATCTACTGTCCAGTGGCCGATGAGTTGGGTGGTCCTCTGACGCCTTAAAATACAAAAGAAGTGACGTATTTGATATAACAACTTACTATCCAGCCTAGCCCACGCTTGCCACTATTAGAAAGCGATTCCCATTCAAAAAATAGACGGATATTATTTTTTTCAGACGTCACAACAAACGTCACTCTGAAATCATTATTGGTTGCAAGTTGTTATCGGTTAATCGCCGACTTTATTATTGTTTTTGTGAATTGTTGGTCACTTATCACAAACAAATAGTAAAAACTTAGATATTTTGAGCTCAAGATTGCACGTCTCGAAAAAAAAAAAAAAAAAAAAAAAACTTAAGATTGCAGATAATTAGAGTCAAGGTTGTCAGAACCGGACCTGACCAGCCGGTCCGACCGGTAAAACCGAGAACCAAACCTTGGTCTGGTCCGGTCTTTCTTTAAACCAGTTAAAATATAAACCAGTTTAAAAATCGGTAAACTGGTCGATTCAACTGGGAACCGGTAAACCGGACCCAATTTTTTCGAGTTGACCAGTTCGGTTAAAAAAAAATTCATTAGGTTAATTTTTCGTACATTTTAATTATGTCACATTGTTCGTTCCTGCCTTGGCCGCCCCACACCTCGACTCTCCACGTCGCCGCGCTTGCTTTTACTTCCACCACTCAAAATATCTGTTCATCTCACTACCACTAACCACTAACAAAACTTAGCGAAGAGATAAATTAATTAATTTTAATTTTTTAATTAAATTAATTAAAAAAATTTTTATAAAAATTTTTAAAAAATATATTTTTAATATATTTAATATTAAATAATAATTTTATCAATTTAATTTTAATTAAACTAAATCAATTAACTTCTCGTAACCTTTTGATTAGGTTGCGAACAGTTTTTGTTAGTATGTGATAAAAGCATATCAGTACTGAATTCTATCGGTATATACTTGACAAAAAAAGGGTTGCAAACGCTATTAAAATTTTAGGTTCCATCCCACTCCCAACAAGTTAAAAAGACAAAAAGGAAAGAATGGATGAACACGGCCTCACAAATCAACTTTGAGACGGAGTGGCTTTTGTACCCCTGAGCAGACTGCCAAAATTAATGTCCTACGAATCCAATCTCATAAAACTCTTCAGCCACTCATTATGCCCTGAGTCACCAACTACTCATCAATCATGCAGGGTCAAACATAGGTTTAGATCACAGTAATTCATAGTTAGTTTTAATTTTTATTTTTCTTTCATATTCCACTCTTTTTCCTTTTGTGTCGAGAGGGCCGGGCCTTTGGATAAGTAAATCTTCTATCAATTACACAGTTCATTCGTTGAGTCACCCTCCCCAAATTTCTCCTCTTTATTGCTAAAAAAAAAAAAAAAAAAAAATCTGATATAAAAATCAATATCCTTTCTTGATTTTTTTTTTCATTTGAATATATTTATTTGTTCTGTCAGCATTAATTGATAAGAAAGAGTATGGCTACTTTATTTATTTATTTATTATAATAAAAAAAAAATGCTAATCTAGTTTATGTAAAAAGATGTGTTGTGGTCGTAATATTTAAAACTGAATCGATGGCTCGACATGGAAAAAGGTTCATTTTGATAAGAGTCATTGGTTTGATTTTGGGTCAGCAATTAGACCAATAAATCAATTATTATTTTAAAAAAGTAATTAATATTTTTATATTATATACAAATAAATAAAGTGTTATTAAAATAAAATTTAAGTATACATCTATAAAAAAATATTAATAAAATAATATAATCATGTGTAATTTAAAAAAAAATATATATAGATAATTTTTTTTTTTTTAAACAAAACTCACCCAATTCATTGATTTGATTGTACAATCCAACCATTTAAGTTAATCAGATAAAATAAAATTTTCTTCAAGTCACTTTTTTATCCAGTTATTTAAGCGAACTGAATTAATTCAAACTTTGTTGATCCACCTATCCAAATTGTAGAGCGGTCGCCGGTTTGCTATCAATCTGTTTCCACTTTCCAACAAACAAAAAAAAACCCATAATTTTCGCAATCCAAATTAGATAAGAGGGCAACAAATTTTAGACAAGACGGAGTGGCCCATTCTGGGCCTGGACTGCTCCGTACTCATCCTTCCTGCTTTTTGCTAAGCCCAACAATCTATGAAGATTACAGAAATTTAAATAAATAGATCAATAAATAAATAATAAAGGAAACTCTTCTCATTTCTTAGTTCCCAAGGAGAAGAACAGGAGTCTCCGACCGATAAAGCAAACCCAAACGCTCATAATAATACTAATATTATTATTTTTTTCTTTTTGAAAAAAAGGGCTGCCAGGCAGAGCCTAATAGCTTTCATTCCTTGCTCTTTTGTTTCTCCTTCCTTGCTATTGATTGATAGAAAGGAAGAAAGAAAGAAGAAGGATGAGGGGGTCGTCATCAGAGACGAAGTTTTTGCAAGAGCTGTTGCTGTACGCAGCAAGTGCGGCCTTAAGTTGTCTGGTTTTGTTCGCGGGGCTCCGACACCTCGACCCGAACCGGGAGGCATCCAAGAAAGCCCTCGAGCACAAGAAGGAAATCGCCAAGCGCTTGGGTCGTCCTCTCATCAACACCAATCCCTACGAGGTTTCCCCCTTTTTCTTTAATCTTATTTTCTATTTCTCTGTTTTCCTTTTGCTCCGGAATTTTCTGCGTCTCTGTGATACTTTTAGATAGTTGGGTTATTATTATTATTATTATTATTATTATTATTGATGGTTTGCTTCTGGTGGTTTTTGACATCGATTTCTGCTTAACAATTGTTTTTTTTTTTTTTTTTTTTTTTATTGTTTGTTCTTTTGTATATTGTTTAGTGGAGGGGATATTGTTCGAATTCCATTTGTGTGATGTGAATTTAATTTTTGAGCATTGACCCCAATTAATGTTATCCCAAGTTGAACAATGGTGTCGGCAGAGAGTTTAGCCGGTAGTTTACAGTCAAATTTGAGTAATTCTCATTTTCTTTGTGTTTTTATGTTTGTTTCAATTTCACTGGGTGTGCTTTCTCGAGTTTATTTCTTTTGGAAACAATCACAATTATGACCTTTCTGTTCCTTTCAAATTACCTTCTTAATGAACCAAGTATTAGCCGTTGCTCCATTCCTTCTGTAGTCTAGTTTTTTGAGTCGCTACTTGCGTCTTGTGCATCTTGTTAACGTGGATATATCATCTATTGTATTGAGGTAGATGTCTCACTGGCCCTGATAAGAACTGGTGCTACATGGTTAGCTTAGGGTTATGTGGTTCTGCTATTATCTTAAATCGGAAATCCTCCTACTTGGGCAGCTGACATTCAGCAATATCTTGAATACATGTTAAAAAGTGAATTCCCATGAAATGCACAAATTGTAGAACTTGAAACAGTCTCAGGCTTTGAAATTGATATTGATGTCCATGAAATTTCTAGTAAATTGAGATATTGATGATCAATTTCTTGTGGCTTGACAGGGAAAAAACTATTCTTTTGTTGAGAAAGATTTTCTTTTGCTTATGCTAAATGGAAGCTTGGCCAGTTTTTAGTTATTAGCTTAATTGAAGGTCCATACTCACGTTCTGTGTCATTCTTCCCTATTGGAACAAAGGCTGAAGAATTTGCGTTCAGTGTTGCTGATCAAAATGTGAATTTGTTTCTCATTGTTTCTAATACTTATTCTTGATCTGAGCAGGATGTAATAGCCTGTGATGTTATAAATCCAGATCACATTGATGTGGAATTTGAATCCATTGGAGGATTGGAAACTATCAAGCGAGCTTTGTATGAACTTGTTATTCTTCCATTACGGAGACCTGAGCTCTTTTCACGTGGAAAGCTACTTGGTCCTCAGAAAGGGGTCTTGTTGTATGGACCACCAGGCACTGGGAAGACTATGATTGCCAAGGCTATTGCGAAAGAGTCTGGAGCTGTTTTCATTAATGTGAGGATTTCCAATCTGATGAGCAAGTGGTTTGGTGATGCACAAAAGCTTGGTGAGTGCATGGACATAGCCTCCTTTTGCTTTGAGGTTTTGTTCTTGCTGTGGACAATTCAATGGCTTTCAAAATTTTTTATGCCCTTTCTGATTATAAAAACTTGTGGTGGGCTTTTTATTGTTTTAGAATGAAAATTTTCTTTCAAGCTCCAGAAATCAATCTGAACTTGCTATCTGTGGTTAAGATGGGATAAGTTACATGGCGAATTTTTTCAAGATGCTCTTTTGTGGTTAAAGGCACATGATGAGATGTTTTCATAGGGAGTACACGCAAAGAGCATACGCGCGCGTGTGTGTGTGTTGCACAAAATTCATGTCTTTTTGGAGCAAGGGCAAAACTAGTGCTGTAAGTATTATGCATTTTCTTTTATAAAGCTAAGTCTCAAGACTATTGGAAAACTTTCAGTTTTGCTGGGTGTTTGTAAGGTAAAATTGTCAGGACATTGAGATGGTAACTACGTGATGCTCTGTTGTCTAGACTGTGAGAACTCTTCTTGTTTTCATTCCTCTTCCAAGTATAGTGCTTCATTCTGATCAATTGCTCTTCATTTTTCCTACACTGTTGCAGTGGCTGCTGTCTTTACCCTAGCTTATAAGCTCCAGCCAGCTATTATATTTATTGATGAGGTTGACAGCTTTTTGGGACAGCGTCGTACCACAGATCATGAGGCATTGGCCAATATGAAAACTGAGTTCATGGCTTTGTGGGATGGCTTTACAACAGACCGTAAGTTTTATTTTTGGCAATGCTAACAATTTGTATTTTCTTGTCATGGAACCTTCATCAAACATGTGTTATATCCAACTTCTGTAATTCAGTTTACTTGTAGTTTGGTTAAACTAGACCATTCTGTACTTATTCACGTATTTGTGTCCATTCAGAGAATGCACAAGTGATGGTTCTTGCTGCAACAAATCGTCCATCTGAACTTGATGAAGCAATACTCAGGCGACTTCCTCAGGCCTTTGAGATTGGGATGCCTGATCGTAGGGAGAGAGCCCAAATATTAAAGGTTATTTTGAGGGGCGAGAGGGTTGAAGACAACATTGATTTTGACTACCTTGCATCTCTGAGTGAGGATTACACAGGGTCAGACCTTCTTGAACTCTGCAAGAAAGCAGCTTACTTCCCCATTCGGGATCTACTGGATGAGGAGAGGAAGGGGAAACAATCTAGTGTAAGCTATATGAATCATCTTTCTCCTCCATTATCTTCGTTTTGTTTTGTGCTTTGTTTGCAGTTTTGACTCTATCTCTAGGCAGTTTTGAATTTCAATAGCTGAATGTGGGACATGACCAGGATTAGTAGTGCAGTTTTACTTTGAAGTTTTGGGTGGAAAAATTCTTTCAGCATAAATAGATAGAAATAAATGTTTTTTGAAGATGCTTTTAAGAATTTAGGGCTTAAACTACTTTTGTTGGAATGTTCTACATGGATGTTTATAGGAATTTTTGCATGTTACCTGTTTCTTATATATAGTTGTATGTAATTTGTGGGAAAAAAAAATTGGGTTTCCTGAGTTTATTGTGATATGATTCCTTTCCTCAGGCCCCGAGGCCATTGTCCCAGTCAGATCTAGAGAACATTATTGCCACCTCAACCAAGACAAGGGTTGCTGCTGGTGAGTACACTAGGTCAAACTCACAATCACCAGCCTGGTCTAGGCAGGCCGATGATTATGTGGTTCAGGCTACAATCAAGGAGGTATCCAAGCTTGTACTTTCCCAAATCTTGAACATGCAGTCAGACACCCAGGACCCTTGAAATTCTCATCTTTAATGAATATATTGGTAGCACTGTGGCATTTTTATAAAATCAAGCTCTGCCTGGTCTTTTAATTTATTTGATGCTGTAATGGTGGATGCATTAGAGTTAATAAATTTTGGGACAGTATAGTTAGTGCTCATTAGAATATTCAATGTGCCTTTCTTTTACATGTGGAATGTCAAACTTCCAAGAACGGTTATGCCAGGCAAAAGTTTTGTTCTTTCAGAGTACCATTGTTGTTGGATTTCGGTGATGGTTTTTGGTGTCATACAAAATGAGAAACAACATTGAAGATGCATATTGATCTTGGCTCTGTTATTAACCTATTGGCATATTTCAGAATTGAAACAGCCGTGGCAATACTTGTTTTTGGTTATAGGCAATTATGTGTAATTGTCTTGGTTTTAGGCAATTATGTGTAATTGTCTTGGTTTTAGGCAATTATTTGCAGCCATCAGTGTCAATGCCGTGTTTATCATTTGCGCTTCCTTCCTGGACTTGGAAGTGGTTCTCAAAGTCTGCAACTTGCACAACCTGCCAATGACTATGTTTGTTATGCAGATTGAAAGTGCTGACGTTGAGTGATGGAGTCATGTTAAACCTTTGAAAGCACCCAAGTAGGTAGGTTCTGTTCTCATATTCACGCCTCGAATGTTGAGAAGAGGGTGATGTACGCCACGAGAGATACGTAATATAGAAGGAAGAGTGTCCCTCTGTTCTTTTTAATGCAGATAACAGAAAAAAAAAAAAAATAGCTTACCATTTTCCAAGGGAGTTATATTTTATGTACAAAAGTTATACCCCAAGTTATTAAATGTAAAACCAATACAAGGACGAGAAAGTTCACTTTTGGTTTTTAATTAATGGATTGCACTTGAATCGCGAACAAAGATTTGAATTAGAAGTCATGTAAGTGCCCGACCGTTTGCTTATATGGCTCTAGAATGTAAATCTTTGATATATAACTAACTTTATACATCTTTAACTCATCAAAACATTCCACATAGTCGTTGACTCATTGTTGTTCATGCACTCCAGTCCATAGCTAGAAGGGCTGCTGGAATAGATGTTTCTAGCTAGTCCGGGAAATGTACATCAGCTTATTTGTGGAATTCGTGTCAACGGCATTAAGTCGGTAGGTTCAAACTTTGAAGCATTTAGTTATTGGTTTGTTCATGTCCTGTTGCCCGATAACTATTATCGAATGTTTGTAACATCGTGTTTTTGCTAAATGTGTGCGGGCCTTTTAAAATTTCTTTGTCCTATTGAGATTTTGGTTTTTTGTTATGACGTGCATTCTGAGTCTTCGACCTAAAAAAGCCACCGAGACACAGGTAAACTGTTCCATCCGCTTGCACAGGGACAGAAGTCTCTGGTTTTTCGCTCCATGCGTCTCTTGCTTGCTGACACTGCTTCTGCTCCCTTTGCTCGAGCATCCTTTTGCCTTTCACATGCCTCTCGTATAACTTTAGGAATAGTAATAGTCCATAACCCCGCAGGGACCTGCCCCCATCGGAGATCTCCGATCCCTGAATTTTTAAACGAGGCAAGGAGGGAATGATATTCACGGTCTTCGCCCCAACCTCGACTCTGACCCCGATCCGTTTTATTCAACTCATTATTTTATTCTTTGCATAGTAATTTATAATATCTTTTTATAGAAGCAATTTAAACAATAGATGTAGCAATGAACTTCCATAATAAAAAGATTGCAGACCAATGTACAAGCTAAATGTCATACTTGAGGAAAAATTCTGGCTAGGTTATTTGTATCTCAGACATCAACATCTAAGAAAGAAATGTGAGATGGGAAGTAGCGCATAAAGAGACTTTTCTATTGCCTATTCACTTATTGGTTCCCAATGCAACGAGAACTGGTTGGAAGAAAAAGTGAAAAGAATTATTAGTGAAGCTGAAAGTACCATTGAAATTCTGCCCGTGGGAAACAGGCGTCTCAACAACTGCATCATCAATCCTACTTTTAGATATCCCATCATGTCTAAAAAGAAAGACATGATTGATGTAATTTCTCCACTCCACGTAATGTCATTTTCCAGCCAAGCTATTTATGGCTAATTTTAGCATCCAGTTCATGGAGCTTGTATAGTTTTCTTTATATTGAGTATAAATCATGCAAAGCATTTGCATTTGTAGTTGTATTTAAAATGTGACACCGAAGGTTTATCATCCACAGCTCCTAGTTCAATTTTTTTTGGGATTATTAGTTAAAGATCCATAATTTTAAATGAATTGATCATTTAGTTGATCTAAGAGTTGGGCTTGGGATCTCTATTCCCGTCGAGGACAAGGTCAAAAGTCTAAAATCCATTCCTGTCAGTGTTGTCATTTTAGACGGATGGAGAAGTCGAGATGGAGCAGGCGGCTACAGAATGTTGATCATCATTTCTAAGTTTATGAGAGTTAGGAACCGTGTGATGCAAGAAGCAATCCATTATGGGTGTAGATAATGTGAAGGTTGTAGAAACATATACCGATCAAGGCGATGTCCCTATGCTTGTTTTGGGTGGTTTCTTTCTTAAGGGTAGGGAAGTATGAGAATTTTGGCGGGCTGATCTCTTGGCATCGTACAACCACATTTATGGATTTGGAGTGCATTTAGCTCAGACGCATGGAGTTCAACTCCTTTGGAGCTTCTGGGCACAATGAATTTTACTTACTTCTGTTTTTGATGTACATTAACAACTTTGGTTTTTGATTCGAGGAACTGTGATTTTTGAGTAACTTGGAGGAAGTACTTTCAGAGACAGGGCGGGGATCCTTTGTCCTCGACAAGGATGAGAATGGTTGTCTAAATTCTATCTCTCCGTCGAAGATCGGATGCACGGGTGACGATCAATTTTAATTCAAGAATGGGGATTAGATTGATCATCCCTGCCTCCAACTCACTACGTTATTATTCCTACTAGGAAGTGATATCTTGTTGAGAAAGTATTTACACAACAAAAGAGACCATAAAATTATAAGGACTTTTGAGGACAAAAAATAGAAGAAAAGAGAAATCTCTATATTTGTATTTAGTAGATAAAAAAAGCCTTAAATGATTTAATGAACTCACATTAAATGGTGCAACTATTGGCTGAATGCAGCTAGTTTAGCATAGGTATTCCCTATAATGCAAAAAGGCTTTGTGAATAATTTAACTACTATAGATAATCTACCATGCAGAAAGATTATGGATGAGATTTGGATTTAAACCTAGGTTTTGCTCATAATTAAGTTCCGTTTATTTCCCCCACAAATAATAACAGAGGCTTAATTTCAATTTTAATAAAATCACTTAAGAATTTTTTATACTATTTTATTCTTTTGGGTGATTTTAAATTAATATATAATTATTCTAAATTATTATTAACTAAAAATTCTCAAATCAACTTAAATCTCCAATCACATTTTTCTTTATTTATCTATATTTGATTACCTCTTTTATGTGTATATGGAATATGTACAGATCAATTAATGCGATACATACTTGTATTACAAATGATCTATTTTCTTATTCAATTATTTATATAGTAGCTACATATTCATGTAAGTATTAGCATCTTTGTTACACTCTTTCTTGAGGATATTAGTTTTTTAGCATAACACTTGTTACTATTTCAATTGTTGTTTGATAGAATAAACCCTTCAATTAATGAAAAATTTACAATCACACATTTATTCATCTCCCCAAGTTACATTTTCAATTAAAAATTCTTTTTATTATGTTATAGGAAAGATACATTTCATTGAGAAAGGAATAATTGAAAGTCTTTCAACCTTTCATTTCTTTTTCTTTTTGGGTCATATAACTTTTATTTATCTATTTGTTTATTAAAACTTTTAAAGCTAATTCAATAATATTCATTCAACTTGTTTAATATGTTTTATTTTTAATTAAATATGAATTTATATTTTAATTTTCTTATATGAAAAAGACAAAAAAAAAAAAAGAAATAAAATTTCAATATTATCTCATTTTTAGTAATGAAATAAAGGTGACGGACAAAAACAAAGAATTATGTTTAAAATATAAGACTTTTGATCTTGCTGAATTTTGGTAATTAATTGAAAAAGTTAAAGGAAAATTCTAGCAGAACACCTCAATGCAAAAATATTTATTAAACAATATAATAAGCACAAGAGAATGATAAATTAATTTTTTTACATTTAATTTTACTTATTTATTTATAAAACCAAATAAAATGTGATTGTTTTATGACTTTTGTTGTTCTCATGTTACCTTTTTAAGTGTTATTACGTAGTTTTTTTTTTTTTTTTTTTTTCGCTAAGGAAAAGATGAGAAATTTACTCCAGTATACTAAACTTTGTCTTTACTATAAAAAAAAAAAAAAAAATACCATACCATTATATTTGAAATGACTAAAAACATATCAAACTGTCGGTGTAGTATCAAAATCCACACTCTGCTTAGTGGGCGTTAGAGAGAAAGCGTGATTTAAAAACAAAAATGCCATTATATTGTTTTAAAAGGTCTAAAATGCCCTCAGATACTTAAAAAGTGATTGGATATAGCCGTTTGCGTGCATAAAATCCCAAAAATAAGCGGTCTCTGAACTTCCTTCAACACAGCAAAGAGTGACCGTTGAGTGCGTAAAATCTCTCATTGTCCCCAAAAAGTGGCCATTGCCTACAACAACTCAACAACAATTCAACATAGCAAAAGATTTCTTTTCTTTATAGCTCCATATTAGTCAAATCCTTCAAAACAGCAAAAGCATTCTCCTCACCCAACAAAATGTCTTTTTCCAGCATAAATTTCATGTACTTTGAAAGGCCAAGTAGTTGCTTTGACATGTCTCATGTGGAGTCTAGCCATCATCATAATTCTAGTATTTTCTAGGGGGGTTTAGAATGAGTTCGTTTCTAAATTTCTTTATCTAATTGTTAAATGACACTATGTTATTATGTTACTGGTGATGTGATCTCTCTTCACAGCAATATTAAATGTCCACTCACACCACTTTTTGCTTTCATCCTTCTAAACAACTTCACAAGTTCATCATTGCCAACAACTACACTCTTTGACGTGGTCAACATGACAAAAAAATTCTAGAGCACTTCCAAAACAATTTCCTTATTTCCACACCAGGTCATTTGCATCTAAAATTAGTGTACAAATATCTATAGCACACTTCCACTGAACAGACTCCAGAAAGTAGTGCTCAACAACATTTATAATCCCCTTGAAAGACATCATTTAACACAAATTAGTTACAAGAAAATCATTTACACTCATAAGTAAAATAATGACATTGAGTTGTAAATAATTCTAGGTGACATACCCTTTGTTTGTTTGACATGGATGAGAGTGGCTTTCCCTCTAAGGCACCTTCAATTCATTGATTTAAAAGGTCCATGAACCAATCCCAACTCTCATTGCATTCTTTCTCTACTACGACATAAGCAACTGAGAATAATCCCTTGTTGCCATCCACAGATACAACAGTAAGGACAACGCAAAACATGTGAGCCCTTTAAATGACACCCATTCATACCAATAAATGGTCTACAACCAGTTATAAACCTATCTTTGCATGCCTTAAATCCAAATTTCGCCAAAATCCTAGCGTTGGTTGGTTTTAGCAGGTCAACATATTCTGACTCAGTGTGAGAATCTTCAATCCATTCCATAGCAAGCCTCTTACCCCTCCAAACTTTCATAAAAGGAAGCTCAGCACCATAAAGGTTCTTTAACACCTTGTACAGTAGCTCAGTATTCATATCAATATCTGCTACAAGGTCAGATAACGAAACTTTTCCTATCTATATTGCGGTTGCCTCCCTCATTTTCTCAATATGCACTCAAGCGTGCTTACTAATAAGTTGTTTCATCATAAATGTCTTTCCACTAGGTAAAGGAGAATTCCATATGTAAAATGACAGCTATGGGCAGTACACTTAGCACCAACAACCTCCTTTTAATTCTCAGGGTAAGTTATGTTTATACGTTCCCAAACTGCATATTCCCTCAACACTTCCCTAAAGTGATATACATTCTTATCACCTATAATACCACTCCACCTGCTTCTTATGACCTGTATGTTTTGATTTCGATGGTATAAGTTGGATCAGCCTTCTTAAGATTAATTTTTTTCTTTCTCCTTGCCATCCCCATCAATATAAATTTCACCATTACCATCATTATTATCTAATGATGCATCACATTCAGAATTTGTTATGTCACTTTCGCTTCCTTCTCCACCACATCCACCAATCACACCATCCAACACCTTATCTTTATTTTTTAACTTCATCATTTGACTCTTTGAGCCATTCATCATCATCAAAATATGTAAACGCATACTCTTCATCAAGAACTTCATAATTTTAATCCTTACTCTCGCCATCATCATCCTCTTGTTCTTTTACAATTATGAGCCTATGTACTTCCACTGCTCCTATTACCTACAAATTGCTTTTCACTTTTTTGTGTTTATATTCTTTTAATTGCTCTTTATTTTAGTCCAGGATTTTTTCTTTTTTGTCACAGATAGACTAGGAAAATGAACATTAGTGGGCTTTGAACCACTAATGTTCTAACAACTAATATTCTTAAAGCCAAGCTGCTTCTTCGATGGTGTTCTTAATGGTATTGATTTGCGGGCACCCTGTTCATTGCTAAGACTAATGACAGGAACAACACCATTACATGATTTATCGCCTCCACCAGGACCAATAGAAGTGACGACATCCTTACAATCATTTAAATTAATTGGCGGGACTCTGTCTAATGCATTTTCATTATGCCTACACTCATCATTACCCTTACTTGAACTAGACTTAACACAATTCAATGGAACTTTAGCATTCACACCCTCTTCACTGTCAAGCAAACCACCACAGCCAACCTCATTTAAGCATGTAAATCTCCATTGTACATAATCCATGGTAAGAGAGAAGATATTACCATCTAAGTTCTGCAAATATACGTCGACTTTAATTGTGGGGTCAGCTATAGGAGGTGGGTCAGATAGCTTGAATAATAAGGATTTGGAGCTTGCATTTGCTTTGAGGTAAAATTGAATGGTGTCAATCTTCTCAAGCTCAGCTACCCTCGACGGGTCTATCATCTTGGGTCTGTTTCCTAGCAATGGTGGAAAGTGTGAATTCCTTGCTTTCCATATCAAAGTGTAGCTTGAAAATCCTCATAAGCTCAATGAAAATTGCAAAATCTTTGTTTGGAATTCTGCCTCCATAATGGACAACAAAAGTGAACATTAATGTCTCCAAGTTTTTTTTTTTTTTTTTCAGAAAAAAAGATCAAGATTAGAAAACTTGCAGAAATGGGTCGGCTTAGTCACTGCTACGATCATTAAATAAACAAAATAACATTTAAAAACTCATAAATGGGTCGGCTTAGTCACTGCTGGTGCAGCCGAAGTAAAATGAGTGATAGTTTTTGCTGATTTATTCTTCCTTGCCGCCGCCTCCGCCGCCACTTCTTGCAAAGCAGCAATCTCATATACCTCCTCAAGTGATTTCGATTTCATTATTTTTACAATGGTTTGAATCTCATCACTCAACCCATTGAGGAAGCTGGAGACAAAGAAAGACTCATCCAAGGATGGACCCGTATGCTGTATCCAAAGGTTGTATTCGCGGTGTCGGCAAGCTACCCCGAGTAGAACCTAAGAACGGAGTTTCTGTTACCGTGACCTCGTCGTTGGGCTGGAGTACCTTCATCATCTCCATAATCTGCTTCAAGGACGTTTGTGTTTTTGATTGCAGGGTATCTTGCATCTGCTAAAGGGATGCTTGGGTCTCCATACGAAATCTATCCATTGTAGAGGTAGTGACTCCAAGGTATTCAGCTTGTCCAACACCTACTGCAACTGGTAATCGTGTTTCCTTACTTGTTCCTCGATAGTCTTGAGCTGAGTGTTCTCTGCCATTGTTATCGCCTTTATTTTGTTCAGAGTGAAGCGGATTTCGTCAACAAATCGGTGCTCTGATACCAAATGTAACGATCCTCCGGGGAAAATATAAAAAGAAATAAGAACAGAGCAAACGGAGGCGCAAAGCGCTAGAAGGAAACAGAGAGAACTATACAGAGACAAGGGAATTTAGGAGAGAGAGTAATGGGCCTCTGCTACTCAGCTCCTTTTATATATATATATATATATTTTTTTAATAAAGACAGTTTAATATATTTAGAAATAAAAGCAAGGAAAGAGTGTAATTCCCAAATAGTCCTCGGAAGACAACGGGAACCTCACGTTAAGGCACAGAGGTATTTGGATTTGGGCAAGACTTTTACCAATCCACCTTTCCTTTCCTGCCCATTTGCGCCAACTGTAAACTCAACAACAGAAACAGCGTCGATCAAAGGTACGAGTCTTTCTATTTAGGGTTCGTCTCTATTTCTCTCTTTCTTTTTTTTTTTTTTTTTTCTTTCGTCCGCTAAATCGATTGAGGGATATTGGATCCGGGATTCAAAATTTCTTTAATTCGCATTCCATTTTTTTTTTTTCTTTTTGGTTGATTCTTGAACTTGATTTTGCATTGATGGTGGTGGGTATGTAATTGCAGGTGATTTTGACTAGAGTTTTAGGATCTTGATTGAAGATTCTAAACAAGCAACATGGTAAGGGATCAATTACCCATACTTGTTTTCGTCTTTCCTTTGCTGAATTCGTATTGGTGTGTTGTTGATGATGAGTTATGGTTATTATACTTCAGAATTACCTCATTGGAGCTTTCAAGCCGCCATGTAATATTTCGATCATGTTTACGGATGGGAAAACTCGAAAGCAGGTAGTCTGCTTTATTCTAATCTGAGTTTATTTTGTTAATATTAGTTTTAGAGAGGTTAAGTAGAATAATTTAAGTCCAGCAGTTGGAAAAATCATGTAATGGTCATGCAGTTCCATTATAGAGATATTGTATCATCTAGACAATCTTGTGTAACATTTTACTGGGATGGGCTTACTAAGGCTGCAGGTTGCGACTTGAAGCTTGTAAAATAAATGACCGATAAATTGTTGGTGACATAATTGCATGTTGTTTATGAGGATATGTCTGCTGATGTTATTCGTGTATGGTGGGCAGGTCCCAATGAAGAAAGAAAATGGGCAGACTCTTATGGTTCCACTTTTTCAAAGTCAAGAAAATATTGCTGGAAAGGTATACTCTGTTTCATAGTGGATTGTTTGCATGTGATAATGCATCTTATTGATACTTTAATCTGAGTGCTTCAAAACCTTTTCTGTTTGGCTTGTCATAGATTACAATAGAACCACTTCAAGGGAAGAAGGTTGACCACAATGGTGTTAAAATTGAGCTTCTTGGTCAAATAGGTGAGTTCTTGTGAATTCTTTGCATCACAAATCTTTGAGTAGATGGTGGCTTGGAAATTCTGTTTTCCTTTGATTGAAGTTTAATGCTGATGCATATTGATGAAACAAATGAAGAACTTAGTTTAAAGTATGGCCACACTTATAAGTTGTTCCTTGAACTTATTCTCACTTCTTGATATCATCCCTCAAGTTTCAAAATTCTTGTCCCTAAGTTTCATTTAAGATGTTAAAATGATCCTTCATTAAGGTTCTGTTAATATTATAAAGAGAACAAAAATTTAAAAACCAAAATTTCCTTTCAAAAATCATAATAAGTTGTAAAGATATCTATATAGTTCGCGTGCCAAATGTTTTCTAATTTGATGATCTATTGAATTCTATAATTTTATAATATATTTAAGCATACTGAAATAATTCTGTTTAAATATCACAGGAAATTATTGAAAAGTAATTTTATCTACTAAAGTACATAAGAAATCATTTTTAACAAATTCATAATATATTGCAATAAAATTATGCCTGTGGTGGTCTTGGTAAAGCTGTTGATTGTTGGCTTGGTTCTTGTACAAATTTCTGCATATGAGATATAAACTAGTTTTTATATGTGGTTCATGCTAGCAATAATTTTGCTGGACATTAGGCATTTTCTTCTGATATACTCTCTTATTTCCCTATCCTATTGAAAGTATCCCAGGCCTAGCCAAGGAGTTTACATTTACTTATTGAAAATTGATTGTCAATGTAGATATTTTTCCTTGTACAAAAGTTTGCTCTTGCTGGCAGTGCCATTTCTTAAGTACTTTGTTAGGAATGCTTTCAAAAGATGGCCACGTTTTTTCTTTCATATATTGAGATGATATTGATAAGGGTGCATATTCCTCTTTGCAGAAATGTACTTCGACAGAGGAAATTTTTATGACTTTACTTCCCTTGGTGAGCAAGCTAGCTTTGATTTATCTGCATTATTTTAGTTCTTCTGATTCTTACTATTACAAATTGCAATGTTTTCAGACCACTATTGAACCAGCTAGTTGTGCTGAAAAATGAGAGAAATTACCTTTGGTCTAATCTGGTTTCCAAACAAAAATGAGTGAACCATTTTAACCCCAAGCTCAAGTCAGTGATATAGGATGAAACTGGGTCATCAACCCCTTGCATCCTAAATTAATATTCATAGTTTGAAAGGAAGAAATTTTTTAGCCAGTGGTCTGGGAATAAAAGATGGTTGTTTTTTAGTGGGACTGGGAAGAAGATGTCCTAGGAAACTATGAATTTCTTTGGAAATTACTCTTCAAACATAACTTGACAAAATAGTTTCACATTTATGTTTGTTTGTCTATTTTGGTGTTTCTATGGGAAACTAAAATAACTTGGGATAAGGAAAATTTATAATAACTAGGAATAATCTGTAAATTTTTTCTCTTGTATATCATCTTCTATGTTCATGAAATTGATGATTTTCCACTCATCTATATGTGTTTATATTCCTGCATTTCTACCTTATCATCGTATGGTCAAACATTTATGCTTTATACAAGGGTTTTTCACATTATTGCACCCATGTATATGGAAATATTTGTATATCAAATCATGTACATGGTATTTCCTGGATATGATACAAGGAAACATATTTAATAAATGCCATTTAGTGAACCATTTAATAAAATGTAGGGCATTTAGGTTTCATCATAGGTTCAACTTCTTCTGTTACTGGACTTAATCACTCATAGCCCTCTGCATTGTCTGGGTCATTGGCTCAGCTTTATGACAGTGAATTAACATACTCGGACAAGGTGGTAGAAGGTGACAATATGATTAACTTATGGGGTAACCATCTAGCTTTAGTATGGTGGCTGCCTCAAGCCCTTTGAAGGGGTTTGGAGGGGAGAGGTTGGGGTTCAAATCCCCACCTCTCCTAAGTAATTCACTTGTCAGAAAAACATTTAATTCAATGGGTTTTCACAGTTTGCTTATAGTTATGACTGTTATTTTTCTTCTGTTTTATCTTTCTAAAGGTTTTCAATTAGGTGGAGTTTGAGTTTTTCTATTTGAAGTAGATGACTGCTTGGATGTCAGTTTTGCTTTGGGCTTTAACTTTTGGCACTGACAATATTTTGAGCAAAATAAATTACAGAAAATGGAGAGTGAGTGAAGGCAGTGATTATTTGTTTTCTTGCCTGCAGTTCGTGAGTTGGATGTCCCTGGAGAAATATACGAAAGAAAAACATATCCATTTGAATTCTCTACGGTTGAAATGCCATATGAGACATACAATGGGATAAATGTGAGGCTGAGGTATGCCACTTCTAGCATTGAAATTTTTCAAATTAAATTTGTTTATTTTTTGGCAATTTCTGCCAGTTTTTTGTGGGTAAGCTGCTATTCAGAATTGATTAAGATGGTTTGCTTGCCTAGAAATGGCTTTGTAGATGTATTCTTCCTTCTATATAGTGCCTCCAGTGAATGAATATGGAATAAACACTTGCACATAATATGCTTGTTGTAGCATTGTAAGATTGGTAAGTTTTGTGAGATGGATGGATAAATGGTAATAGGCAACTTATTTTACTATAGTTCCCTATCTTTATAGGTATGTTCTGAAGGTCACTGTTAGTCGTGGTTATGCTGGAAGCATAATTGAATACCAGGACTTTGTGGTAATTTCTCTCTCTCCTTCCACCCAACTCCCTCTTCCCTTTCCCCAAAGCCCCAACACTCAAATTTCCCATATTTAGTAGTTAACAAGGTCTGATGCACTGTACTGTGTATTATGCTAGAACTTCTAACTTATTCTTGGTTCATTTACTTCTGTTGTATATAGAATATCCTGCTGAATCTCAAGTTATGACTGTGATTAGAACTCAAATTTGCACTTGAATTAAGAATTGGCATTTGGTTATGGTAGTATATTAATTCTTGCATACTGTTCAGTTTTCACTTTTATGGCATCATTTTTTATGCTTGCTTTTGATGTCAATGTGTGTATCAGGTGCGCAACTATTCCCCACCACCATCAATCAACAATAGCATCAAGGTAAATGCTGCATTTTGCATCTGTACCATGAAACTCCATTGCATTTTTATTTTTCCAACCTGTTTTGATTATAATTATGGCAGTGTCAATTGGTGAATTTCTCAAAGTTACATGGGAAGTAATGAAAAGGAAGTCTAGAGGTGTATGTCTCATTGTATAGAAACATAATGCTGCTTATTGAATAGAAAAACCATTGAGAGTTTATGCCTCATATGTCTTAGGCACTACAGATTAGGATGTCCTTTATTGATTTGAATCTCGATTTCAAGCATGATGTCTCGTGCAGATGGAAGTTGGAATTGAAGATTGCCTGCACATTGAGTTTGAGTACAACAAAAGCAAGTAAGTTGGACATATTTCAATAAGGCTTCGATTTATCTCCTGTGTTGTAGTGCTGGGTATCAGCACAATTTGTGGGATATTGAGATCTGTACCTTTAAATATGTCTTCTAGTTGCTGAGCTATCTGCTTTAAATATGTTGTCATGCTATTAAGGGCTATTTCATGTATTTTCATATGGCATAGCCTTTGTGGTAGTGTATACCCAATGCCTTGGGCTCTTGGCGTACTTGAATAATAGAGATGTAGGAAATAAATTTGCTTGCAAATTTGTGCCATCTGGCTTGGAAGGTGATATCTTTCCTGCAGCTCATATGGAATTTGATTATGTAGGTACCATTTGAAGGATGTGATAATTGGCAAAATATATTTTCTCCTTGTTAGAATCAAGATAAAGAATATGGATCTTGAGATCAGACGCCGAGAATCAACAGGATCAGGGGCAAATACACATGTTGAAACTGAGACACTAGCTAAATTTGAGTTGATGGATGGAGCTCCGGTTAGAGGTATGCCCCGCGTCCTTTGGTTTTTTCTTTTTCTTTGGATCATGATCAAGTGTTATTCTAGTTTCTTGTGTAATATAAATAACACAATTAGTAGTTGGCATAGAAATGCAGTCCTCCCCCCCCCCCCCCCCCCAAAAAAAAAGAAACAATATGCAAAAATTACAAAATTGGATTCAACATAAAAATTTTAGTCCAAGACTCCAATAGGGGTTCCCCAATAAGATTGGTTCAATGCTTAGCTAAGTTTCAAATTAAAACTCGCCAGTTTTTTGAATTCAAGCGATGCTTTTATTGTGGTTTAACACAGTTGTGTCCATGCATCTTGATCAACAATTAATGCAATGTATTAAAATCATCTGATTTTTTCATTTTTTATTTTTCCCAGGTGAATCTATACCAATCAGACTGTTTCTTAGTCCATATGAACTAACACCAACCCATCGCAACATTAACAACAAATTTAGTGTGAAGTATTATTTGAACCTTGTTCTAGTTGATGAAGAGGATCGACGTTATTTTAAGCAGCAAGAAGTTACAATCTACAGGCTAGAGGAAAATTCCTGATGAAAAAACATCCTGTTGAAACTTGCCATTCAATCCGCCAAAACAGAATGGAAGATTAGCTGTCCTGTTTCATTTGCCTTGTAAAGATTTAAGGTTAGGATTGAGTTTTCTGGGAGCAATTTTCCTATTTCACTTATCTTTCTAAAATGTGATTGTATACATGCTTGGTTGGTGGATTGATTGCACCTGGCTGCAGTCGTGTATGCTAGCAAAGTTGGAGTGCTGGAGGTCTGTTGCTTCTGTGCTCAATGAAAATATTTGACATGTGGTGGTGATATTATCTCGTACCGTTGCTCTGTATACGCGTGAATTCCTTGAGTTCATGTGGGGTGTTTCTTGCGGTTGCTTTTGTTGCACTCCCTAAGTAATGTTGGGACTTCTGTTCAGCCATGTGATGTACACATTAACAGAACGTTGCTTCGTGAATTTTGGTTCCAGGTGGTAGGTGTCGACATATTTTTTTGTGTGTTTGTTTGTCTTGTTACTAAAAGGATTCAAAAATGGGGAAAACTTTATGCAGCATTAAAATTATTTGTCTATTTGAGTTTATTATTTTTGTGTCTTCTAAATTTCAGAATGGTGTCATTTGGTCCAGATTCATTTTCTATCTTTTGCCCCGTTCCAGTATCTGCCCATCCCCAATGATGAGGTCAACAATTTTCTCTTAAAACTCTTTTACCATTTTTGTTATGGTCAACTCGACATGTATTGAGCCCTAAAAGTGTTTATTAGCCTGCAGGGTGATGGGATTGCTCTTGACCTTTAGTGATTTGTGATTTGTTGTCGTCGACTAATCGGACATGCCTTAAAGCCCATGTGGAGGTAAAATGATTATTTGCGCCCAAAATCATTGTCCTTAATATAATTATCGTTTTCGGCTCATTAGCCTGTAACAAAATGAGCGGGACGGGGCCGAGAGGCCCGTTAGAAAAACACTGATAGGATGTGAAGCCCATTTAACAACCAATGTGAACGAAATAGGATTAGAATAGTGGCAGAAACATTAATTAAATCAGGATTGAAGAATCATACCAAACCTAATACTCAGGCCCATAAAGAGAATAATAAAAGAAAATTAGTGGGGCCCATAAATTTATATTTTGATTATGTGGTGCTCAACCGATCCACGGTAACAAAGCTTTCAAAGTCCTGGCTCCAGGGTACTGCAAGAGCCGCCTTCCCATGCTTTTCTCCGTTTAAATTATTATGTATAGGGTGACTGCTAGGCCTTCTTATTTATCATAAACATATAATGGGAATCTATGCCATATATACATATATCATCTATATATGCATAGCTGCATGCCTAGTACACATTTTTTGTTATTGATATGTGTTGGTTAGTCTGTGAAGCCGTCGTGGGTCATTTGCCTTTCCTATTCTGTTGAATCTTGAAGCATGCAGTTCTGCGGAAGCAACTTGCTACTAGCTACAGAAATTTGAGCTTCAAGATTCAAGAAGTTAATCAATAGAATCTCTGTGGTGGTCTCTGGACAAGTAGACACCGCGTGATATTGGTCCGGCTCATCCTTTCTAATAAACTTTGCATATATATATATATATATATATAAAGTTCCTCTTACATAATGACTCACACACATGCATGCACGCATCGCCGAATCAATATCACTCTTGTATGCTTCTTCCATTTCTGTTTCGAACAATACCATTGTATTACTTGTTCTTTCAACAGCATCTGAAAATGCAACATAATCCAGGTTATGTGGATGTATCTTATTTCATTTATTATTATTATTATTTTTTTAATATTGGAGGATTCTCGTGAATCGTGATATTGGTTGGGAAAATACCTGTTTTGTCTTTTGCACCCGTCCACGACCTCGGTATACAACTTTCTATCAACCCAGGGATTTAATTTCTTTACTTTTTTTTTACTCTCTTTTTCTATTAGGACACCTATTTTGAGTCATAAATTACAAGTATGCTAATATAACAAAGTTTGATAAATTATAGTCTTTAAAATAAAATATTATGGATCTCTCTCTTTATTTTTGAATTGATGCACGATGGTAAAGATTAGGGCATTATTTTGATAAGAAAGATTAAATTAAATTATCGATTTTAACGTTAGGATTCCAGTTGTATGGTATCCCAAAAAAAAAATGTTTTTTTTTTTAATGTAATTAATCGTGTATTTGATTTTGTGGACATGTGTGTTTTAAATATATTGGAAAAAAAGTTAGTGGACGTGGTGAGGAGCCGAGGCTGATGGGATGGGATGAGATGAGATGAGATGAGATGGATGGTGGAGTCTGCTTCTTATTATTTATCTACATATAATTAAATTATATATATATATATATATATATATATATATATATAAAATAAAAATATATATCTAACATATTATTATTGTTCATATTTATTTTATCTATTTGCATATTATATACTTTGCTTTAAAAAAAAAAAAAGCGAATCTCACGGAATTCACGCACCTCTCTCTCTCTCTCTCTCTCTCTCTCTCTCTCCATAGGGACTCCATCTACATGGCTACCTGACAAGACGATGAGATGGTGAGAGACTCTGTCCAAAGGTGAAAGTTAGGAAGGATTGGGAGGAACAGAGATGGAAGGCAACAATGTCATCAACAACAACAACAGCAGCAGCGAAATGAGCGGCTGCTGGTCGTACGAGAAGCTGAAGTGGGTGGGGACGAGCGTGGCGACGGCCTTCTTCGCCTCCCTCGAACGTTGTTCATGCATTAATCTCTCCACCTCCGATGACGCCGACGACGCCGAGGAAGCCCACGACCGCCCTCTTATGTTCTCCAATTCCTCTCGTCGCAAACAGGACGTCTTTTTCTCCGTTCCGGTCTAAATCTACTGCAATCAAACAGAGATATAAGAGATCATTAAAGCCCAATTTACCTCTTCTTGTTTTTGTCTTATTTTTATTTTCATTTTCTGGTTGTTGATCCAAATTAACCAGCTTGGTTATTTATGGGATTTTGATTTTTTTTTTTTTTTTTTGTGGAATTGAAATAAATTGCCATGCGTTGATAATGTTTTTTTTTTTTTTAATAATATTTTGATCACTCTTCTCTGTTGATTTCTTGTAATCAAGGTAGGGACATGCTTTCTTTTCTTGTGAACGCGGAAATTTCAGGTGGAAAACAATCAATATTGGGAATGATTTTTTTTTTTGTCCCTTTTTTCTTTGCACAAAATATGAGCTGTTTCTGGCTTTGTATGGCCATGGCGATTAATACGAAATCCGAATTGTTAATTACGAGGATCCAGTCCTGCCCTTGTACAGGAATGATTTGCATTGGCATGGTAGCAGTCTGGCAGACTTGTTACAGTTATACAAGATAGATCGTAAATTGCTACTTCCTGCTCCATCCAAATGCTTCCGGTGTTCGCCCATTTTGTCCCTTGATGGCCCCTATGCTCTCAGAAAAGCTGGTAGGTTAGGACATTGGGATGTTGGTATGTTTAGGAGAAACCAAATCATATATGTGAAACATTCATTGAAAACGAGCATAAAATGCAGTTGGATTATTCATCTACTTCAAATGGCTTAAAAGAAAGAGGTCAATCAATCTTTATATATCAGACATATGAGAAAGAGAGAGAGAGTGAGTTCTAGGGTGAGAAGTTCTTCAAAAAGTGCTAAAATATAACATTGTTCCAAGGTGTAGTTAACAGGAACACAGCATCATGTCAAGAGTAACAGCGAGAGCCTACAACCAATAAAATTACAACTGATTGAAATCAGGAAGAATGCTATGATTGCAGTCGACCCAATAGTCATCGCTGCTACATTATGCATGCTATAATTGCCAACATGATCTCATCCTACATGAAAGAAAAATTTTTGGACCAGAACGCCAAACCTTGGACCATTCATCCATATTGCCACAGGAAGAAAGACAACATAATCAAACCTGACTGTCTGGATGATACACGCTGCTAGAATGATGTGTTCTTGATAATCCAATCAAAGAGAATTTCCCACAAGATAACGCTTCCATTGATGAAAAAAAATGATTGAAGTAATTATTATCCCCCGCATTTTATAGCCTCTTACAATATCTGAGGTGAAAAAAATGAACAGAGAAACTTAATTATTTACAAGACAACAGAGCTCCAAATCATGCATTTTGGTGCCAACAATCTTCATTTAACTTGAGTAACTATTTCATGTTAGAAAAAGATTCAGAAATTTCCAGATGTGTGCCAAAATATCATACAACTAAACCCTAAAAAATCGTTACATCGTATTTTCCACAGAGGAGCAATTGTATCTGCTATATCAGTCAGCAAATGTTTAGGATTTGAGAACGTGGAGGGTATGAATCTGATTTGGATTACCTTAACTACCTGCCCAAAATTTACAAGCTGCTTAACAAAAATAGTCCGCTGTCAACCTGATAAGAGATATCAGAATCCTGTTGGTCAGCCACAGTTCTCTCATTACAAATATGTAGGAATAGAATAAATAGCTGTCTGATTGCTTTTTGAAGATTGGTCAATTAAAAGTCAATGTTCAATAAAAAGCCTATAAAAAGGAGGAATACATCAGAAACTAAAGTAAACAAGTGATACAGCACAGACCAAATACCTGAAAGGCCTTTCTTGTATTTGTAATCTTCACCATTTCAAACTTCCTGTAGAAAGAAAGAAGAAAAAAAAAAGGGCTCTCATGGTGTTAGAGACAAACGCATGAGATGCAGACCATTCGAGGAGTAGAACCATGCAATCACCAAAGAAAAGGCTGTTCATAATACGTTTTGAGTAATTTCTAGCTCAACATGATCTGCATGGATAAAGTTACTTTGCAACTATCTGAAGGAAATTCAATCTTGCCAATGAAGCAAGGGATGCAACGTGAGAATAAATATTTGGTCTGCTTTGGGCTGTTGTGTATTCCTGAGGAGAAAAAAATTGCACATTCCCCAAAGCTTGTATCCATGCTGGGTGTGCACTGCCTTGGAGTTCTGCTAACTTCAAAAGATATTTCTGCCCCATACTTTATCCATCTACATTGACTGAAACCCTGCTTACCAGTAGTCACAGCAAGAGCATTTGCCATCCCTAAAGTGATGAAACCTCTTTCCATCTCTTACAACAATCTCTCTACCAACAACTTTTGTCATGTATTTGAATGCATTGTGACAATCACCACATATCCTAAGGTTTTTGAAAACCCTGACAGTTGCACTAGAAGGAAGTTTCATAATTCCAAAAGCAGCTGCAAGTTTCTCACTGTGAGTAGATAATGCATTTTCCTTTTGGTCAGGCTCCATATCATGCAACACAAACCTTGTATCAGGCACATAGCCTAATTTTCTCATTTGCACGACCAATTGCTCAAGATAGTTATAAACTTCTTGTATCTCAGGGTGCACTGCATCATCAACCAAGAAGACATGAACCTTGTTTTCAACATCAATCCAACTACAGGCAGGCTCCTTCTTAATTCCTCTATCTCTCATCAACTTCCGTACTTTGGCCACATCATCCCATTGCTCTGCCACAGCATAAATGTTTGACAACAAAACATAGGTTCCATCATGTTGAGGCCTCAGCTCAAAAAGTCGGTCTGCAGCTTTAATTCCCAAATCCATGTTCCCATGGATTCGACAACCAGCAAGAAAAGCCTCCCAAATTTGTTCTCCAGGCTCAAAAGGCATTGATTCCAACACATCCTCTGCTTCTGAGAATTTTCCAGCTCGACATAACAAATCAATAACACGGGCATAATGATCTTCACCTGGCATTATGCCATAAGAGCCATACATTGAATCGAAATAACGCCGCCCTTCTTTAACTAAACCTGCATGGCTACATGCAGAGAGAACTGTGAGAAATGTTACTCGATCAGGCAAAATACCTGCTGTCAACATCTCTTCATAAAGTTCAATCGCTTGGACACCATGTCCATGCTGTCCAAGGGCTGCAATCATGGCATTCCAAGATACAGAATCTATCCAAGGCATGGTAAGGAAGAAAAGATATGCAGCCTCAACAACACCACATCTAGCATACATTGTTATCAATGCATTACCTGCTGAAAGGCTTGACTCAAATCCAAACCTGACAAGTTGAGCATGGAGCTGACGTCCATGCTCCAAGGATCCAAGCACAGAACAAGAAGTAATTGCTCCTGCAAATGCGTAATCACATGGTTTGAAGCCCAGTAATTTCATCTGGTTAAATACCTTCAAACCCTCTTCCCCACAGCCATTCTGTGCTAATCCTGATATCATTACAATCCATGTTAAATGGTTTTTCTCTGGCATGTCCTTGAAAAGATATTTGGCTTCATTCATGTGCCCAGAATTCACATATGCTGACAAAATTGCATTCCATGAGACAAGGTCTCTAATGGGCATCTTGTTAAATATCTCTCGAGCTTGATCAACTTTACCGTACTTCCAATACAATGTAACTAATGAATTATTCACAGGCAATGAAAATTCTGGCGTTGGCTCATGCACAGTTTTTAGGATGCATGCATGGACCTGCCTTCCAAGGTGAAAGAAACCAGCATTAGCACAAGAACTAATAACATTTGTGTATGTATACTCATCCAACTGAATTCCCAGCAAAAGCATCTTCCTAAACATCTCCAATGCTTCATGATATAACTCGTGATGCATATAACCAGACATCATTGCATTCCATGCACCCGCAATGGTTTCAACTGTGCTATCAATCAACTCTCTAGCTGAATCAAGATCATCATTCTTGACATATCCAGTAATTAATGTCGTCCATGAGAATTCATCCCTATCGGTCATCTCCTCAAATAATTTCCTAGCAGCAACCATCAAAGAAGATGGTGGAGCCAGTAGCAAAGGAGCACACTTTATATAAGCAGACATCAACGCATTAACCACTGTAGTTACCAAACCTGTTCCTGATTTCACCACTGCACAATGAAATTGCTGGCACTGCCTTTCATTTTCTACCACCAGTGCCAATGCGCTGAGAACACCGGCAAATGTAAAATCATTAGCACTGAAACCATTCCTTCTCATTTCACAAAACAATTCAATAGCTGCAAGACCATCAGTGTTATGCGCATAGGCAGTGATCATCGCATTGTAAAAAACCGGGTCCTGTATGCCCAACGGGGTCTCAACAAACACCTGCTGTGCAAGCTTTAGATCCCCTGCTAATAATTTAGAACATGGTACAAAAAAAAAAAAAATGAAATGAGAAAAAAACAAAGGAAGCAGAAAATCAATAAAATAGTATAATTTCTAACAGTGATAATTACAGAAGTAATATCCCTAATGACCTGCAGCAGAGTAGGCAGCAATCATGGTGGTCCTCGCAATAATGTCTGGTTGAGGGCTTCCGTCGAACAGGTAACGAGCGTAGACGAGGCCCGAGGACTTAGAGTAGATATCAATCAGACGGTTCAGGATATGGGCACGTGGCCTAAATCCGGAAGCCATCATGTGGGCATGAACAGAGCGTGCAAGTGAATAAGAGACTAGAAGGCTCCGAGTGCAACATAGTAGTTGGAGCTTCGACGCGTATCCGTTTGCCAGAGCACGCACGAAGTCTGGACGTTTCATTGTTGCAAATTGAAGAAGAGCAGGAAAACAAGAAGAATGATTGTGAATGACCAGATCCCAACGCGGCCTTCATCGTTTAAGCATCGACAAGAAAAACGAAAAAAGAAAATTCTCCCTTATTTTTCATGGCTATTTGCTAACCAAAAAAAAGAAAAAAAAAAAAAAAAAAAAAGGTAATGGCTTTCTTTAAAACATGAGCAAAAACCAAAGAGCGGGAACGACAACAAAGGCCGAGTCACGACGGGGTTGGGGTTGCTATTTGCGGTTACCTACTTTTGCCGCCATTTGACGAAAATTAAACGAAATGAAAATCTCGACAGTTTCAATTTTATTAAAAATTTAATACACTCGCAAGTCACCACTTTATTTATTTATTTATTCTGAAAAAATAAAAAAAAAATCTAAAAAAAATACAAACTAATCCAAACCAGAAAAATGGTTACCATTGTCATTATGAATTAACGTGAATTTCCCTGTTTGCTTTAGCTAATTGTTATTGTTGTTGATTATTATTGATGTTTGCTTACTATCGATGAATAAAATAAAATAATAATAAAAATTAGTTAAACTAATGTTACTTATTTTTATTAATTATTTAAATGATTAATTAAAATTTTTGTTCATTTAAAATAGATATTTAAAAATTTTAAGTATTATTTTGAAGATATTTTGACCAAGTATTATTTATCAACTGTTGTTATATTTAAAAAATAACATAACACTATTTTTTCTATCAATTATTTCTATGAGGAAGTAATTAACGAATAGTAATCTTTAAAAAATTTACTAAAATACTTAATATTCTACTTTTTCAATCAGCACTGTTTAAAAGGCAAAAACAGATACCCTTTGGATAATCATTCAAGTGCCAATAGTAGAAGCATACAAATTAAGGAAAATTTTAAATGATAACTACTGCGTCTGATCGATTTTATAGGGAAATTTTTTAAACCAAGCATTTGTGCCTCTGTCATTTCAACTGGATAGAACGCTTTTATCCTCATTTCAGGCTTAGCTTGGGTCGTTCGAGGGCCGGTCTAGTTCCGATTAAAAAGGCCAAAAAAAAAAAAAAGGAAAATTAAAATAGAATCTACTGAAAAAACACCTGACAAGGAATCCGGCGCTGCGTTGTTTATACCAGCAATTTCTTTGTTTAATTAATAAACTTTGGTAAGAGAATTGATGCAACCAAATCGTTAAAGTGCCCGCAAACAGTAAATAACAAACAACACAACACACTACACTAGCAAACAGAAACATAAACAACAGATATAGAGAGAGTTCTGAATTGATAAAACGTCAAATGTACAGTCTTACCGTGACGTGAGCCTGTAATATGTTTAAGTCACATACTTGGTAAAATTACAGGGCTCAACACTACAAAGTTTTAAATTCCTATGCTAAAAGTAATCTTAAAATTTTAAAAAAAAAAATTAAAAAAAATTTGTTGAATACCAGACCCTGAGCTTATAACTGATCCAGATGATGCTTGAATAAATAAGGGATATTTACGAAATTCTGTTAGCTAGATAAATGGTTAAGAATTAGTCAACAAACCGCCCGCATCCAAAAAGGCTGAGGCACAGCCTTTCAACAGCATGTGGAAAGTAACTCGCAGTTTTAAAGCGACAGGCAAACGGAGGACAGCAGACCCCGCTGAAAGCAAACAACTTGCAAAATCACAGCCAAGGCCAGGTAAAAACTGACCCTACCATGGGTGTCTAAATGGCAGACAAACAAATCAATCATTCAAATCGGCCAGATATATTATAATGCCAAAGGTTCCCCACCATTTCTTTCTCAAATCACTGGCTCTGGATCCTCCCTGGGCTAATTCTAGCAAGTAAAATAAAAGAGGTCTCCCAAAGGTCCCATCCGCTCCTCCATTATGACAGGAGAATTATACCAAATGGTCTCTCAAATCATGTGACTTGCAAATTATCCTTTGAGGCAAAAGACAAAAAATCCGGCTAGCCCAACCAATTGTAAATTAAACTGGGTACCCATATAAGGTATAACTTCAGCCACTTGCTCAATCCAAGCTGGACTATATCGTGTCCACCAGAAAGGCCACTACTTGTTATAGAATGCATCTGTTCCAACATGCCCTGATATCTGAGAAGGCCCCATCCCAGATTCTCAAAAATCCATCTACACCATATACACCATCCAAACACGTAGATGCTGGGCTTTCGGAGGAAGTTGTACTTGACAGTACATGGTGGCCTGTGTCACACCACAGTTGCATTGTGCAATCCATCCAAAGCATGTCTCAACCAAGTCTTCTGTGAAAAACTCATCTAAATTAGTCATATTTCATGTAAACACTGGCAAACCATAATTGTGGAATGATCTAATTCGTCCATCCCACCCAGCAGTCACAATGACAAGGCCCCAGGCATGAGAAGTAGCTGTGCTTTGACATGAAGCTTTCAAAAACTTGAACTCATATTTATGCACCGCTGATGAAGCAGAGTGAGGGCTTGCAATCTGAAGCTTTTCCTCTGGCCAAGTTGCAGAACCCTTGGGAAAAGACTCCAAAATATACTCATGGCTCAGAGAAAAGGAAGCAGGTGAATGAAATGGGTGGCCTTGGGTTGAATGATCATCTGAGGTACAACATTCCCATCCACTGTCTGTGTTTACATACTTCAGACCCCACCAAGGTACTGCAATTGATGCTTCAGTGGAGAATCGCTCATAAGACTTTGTGGACTTTGGATGCTGGGAAGCAGGCAATTCCTGACCTATGCAATTCCATAAATAGACATTGGAATCCTCACAAGCTGAGACAATATGCTTTCCATCTGAAGTAAAATATGCTGATGTCTGGTTTGCAGCACTTTTTACACCTAATGGGAGAAAATAATATACAATTTTACAAGCGTACATCCAATGAAAAAAAAGAATAAAGGAAAAGTAATTTGCAATGGCACTAAGATATCGTCTTGGCCAAAATAAAATTTCACCAAGTGAAATTGGCAAATATTTGGAATGCATTAGCATAAGTAATCACTGTTACTCTTGCTGCTTAAGGATATGTTGTGGGCAAAACAAGAACATCATAAGATAAAATTCAGAAAAGAGAAAGCAATGGATACATACCCCTGTATTTGCCAATTATGTCAAGTCCTTGCAGAATTGTAACTTGCGAATCAGCACAAGTAACCATTACTTTAGCTGAGTCCTCTGGGCAATACTAGAATGAAAATGTGTGGTCAGATAAAATAGCCAAAAGATATATAGAGTCTATTAGCAAATATTATATTGGAAAATAAGAAAATAACTACCTGCAAGCCAGTTATCTTTTTGCAAGGAGATTTTTTTTTACCACATAAGCTTATCTCTGCATCCAGTTGCAAGTGGCTCTCTGAAAAAGTAACATAAATATGCTGGTCAGTTTATAATTTTCCTTGTCAACTAAAATTAAACTGTACACCATCTGAAACTAAATAGTTGGATTCTTTGTAAACAAACCCCTGTCTTCCCAAATAACTTAGGTTTTCTTGCATATAAGACAGAATGTTATATGCTGTAATGTTTTCCCAAAGACACCTACGACCATGCAATTCCCTGGAACTACTTATCCTTTCAAACAAGAAAACTGTACATAAACCATCAGAAAATGACTGCTATTCAGCAAAACTACCAGAAATCAGACGTCAAAGATCAAAAACAACATCAAATACACTGAAAAGAACTCAATCCAGCTAATGTTGACATTCAGGATACTTCAAATACTAGGTTAAACAGGTATTATATTCTTCAAAACACTACCAATGAAGAGAAAAGGGTTTAATATTCTAATTTTTCAAGGCCTGAATAAGTTATAGGTTTCAATAATCCAATTGTCCATACCTGACATGTTATAAAAGCGACAATTGCCTGACATCGAGCCAATAATCCCTCCCTATATGGAAAGAAAGGTAATTTTATTAAGAATACTAAAACAGGGAACATAGATGATTGATAATTGCCATAAGAAATTTAAAGAAAAAAGAAAGTATATAACCAAACCTGCCCATCTGGACGATAGCACACTGCAGTTACTATGTCTTTTACATCAGTCCAATCAACGACTTGGCAACTGGGAATTGCCCAAATACGCACTTTCCCATCCAGTGAACCACTCATAAAGTAATTATCATCCACAGGATTAAACTGGACAGATGTTACTGCATCACGTAACAACAACAACCAATCGGGGAAAAAAGAGTCACAGAGAGGTGATTATAATAAATGACTATAATAACATACTTAAATACGCCAAAAACTGAACTTGAGAAGATATATGTTGAAAGGAAATAGGAAATGTATAATTGGCCAAAAGCACGCACCATAATTGCTATGCGAAAAGATTCTGAGACAATGGTCAGTTCCTAATTGCCATAGACGTACAGTTTTATCCACTGAAGCTGACAGCAGATGCTGCAACAAGAACATAGATTGTGGTACTTTAAGTAACTTAAGTTATGAATTACTTTCTTTTTTGGGGTTGCAGGGGCTCCTCATTAAAAAAAGAGAATCTTAGTAAACAACTTACATAATTTTTTGACCAGGATATATCCAAGATCTCTCCACCATGTCCCTGAAACTCATGCAATGGTTTGTCCAATATCCGGAAAACCTTTGGAGGAAATATGACACAAGCAGAATCTGATGTTTTCCTCATGCTCCTCAGTCTACCAGGTTTCTCTTTATCAAAAAACAGTGGCTTCAACTCAGACAGATGATTGACAGTAAAGTAGATGCATGATGGATCAATTTCTGGAATGTCAATCTCATATGATCTCTCATCTTCAAGGACTTGCCACACTCGCAGAAATCCATCTTCACCTGCACTTGCAAGGTACTGCCCATCAGGACTGAATTTCATTGTCAAAATTGAACCCTCATGAGCCTGGATCTCTTGTCCCTTATAAAGAGCTGAAAGTTCTTTTTTTTGCTTTCCATGTTGGCGAACCTTGACTCTCTGCACCCTATAAGCATCATCATTGTCATTACTCAATTTCTCAGCTTCCCTTTGCCTATCCACATAACAAGCCATAGAACGTAATCTACCCAACCAACCTCTCTTACTTATTTTTGGGTTAGTAACAAAATTGTTTGGAACGACAGTTTCCTTGTGCACAAGTTGTTGAAATGTGGAAGGCAACTTAGAAGTGTTTCCATATTGCTTGGCAGTCATTGACTGCTCCAATTCTGCTTCATGACCCTCACTCATTTTTCTATCCTTCCCCGCTTCATCAACATCACACGCAATTCCTCCACCATAAGTCCCATCCCTAACTAAGAATTTTACCTTTGAATCTAACTCACGGATAGACCCACATGATGTATAGGACTGAGTTGAACAGAACTCATCTTCAATACCTGACTTTCTCAACACAGCCCCATTGCTTTGTCTAATTCTATCTATCTCACACCCTCTACTATAAACTTCTACCGAGTTTCCATTTGCATTCTGATCTAAATGCACTCCCATCCAGCTTAAGAACCTGTGCCGTCGCTCCTTTACACTTCTTGGGCTGCTAATCCATACATCATAATGGGGACTAACCGTAGCTGAAATATCAACGCTAGACTGGGAATCACCTGCCTCAAGAACATCGGAGTGTGCATCAGAGATGTCATCTTGTGCATCGAAAAAGAGGCACTCTTCTTCACTTAAGCTACCCATTATTCTATTGAATTTATCCCATAGAAGTTCCACCTCATGTAACCCAGCTTTATAAGCCCGAACGCAATGTCCAGAATTCCCTCAACCAAAGCAGTCCCAAAAAGCTAAAAAGAAGCAAACACAAAAAGCAAAACCACAGAATCCAAGGTAAGTCTAGCAGAAAAAGTTACTAAATCATACAGCCAAAAAAACAAAAAACTAACTAATAACAATAACAAAAAGAAACTAAAGACAAGAAATCCAGCATAGATCCCCATTGAATCTGGTCCCATAACCTTGAGAAAAAAAAAATCCAGTAAATTTATACTTTAAACATCCAAATCGAAACTCAAATATTATAGAACACCTTTATCAATAAAAAAAAATTAAAAAAAGAGACACATTTGAACCCCAAAATTTTGGCAAAATGAAAATCCATTACCAGTAAGTGAAGATCATATGATTGCATTGAAAGAAATGAATCAAACACATTAGTTAAAACGAACAAATACAGCAATGGCTTTTCTTCTTTTCCTCTTTTTATTTATTCCCCCGCCCCCCTCGATATGATAAATGCAAAATTGAGACATTTGCTTACATGGGTTTTGTTTCTCGTAGATTTCTTCGAGACCGGAAGCATAGATCGAAGATTAATCGATAATATCAAAGTTTGAGCCCTTTACCTCTCTCTATCTCTCTCTATCTCTCTCTCCCTCTCTCTCTCTCTCTCTCTCTCTGTCTATGAAGCAGAGAGGCGGCACTCGAACCAGAACCAGATATAATAATTATAAAAGAAAAATGGAAATAAATAAATAAATAATATATATATATATTGAAAATTGACCCAAGGGTAAAACAGGGAAAGGAATAATTTCTCCTCGGTGTTCGTGGAAGGCGAACGTATGGACCGGGAAACGAGATTTCCAGATTCCAGAGTAGAATAGGTTCTATCTCTGTGGTTAATTACTGTGATTTATGATGTTGGATTTTTATTAAGAATTATGTTAAAAGATAAGTTATAGTTTAACTGACAACAATATTATTTTTTAATTGTTTTATGGGTGAACATATATGAATGTAAAATTATTTTATATTATATAAATAATATTTTATATATAATATAAAATCGTTAAATATTTATTTGCATTAATAAGATTTTGCATAGACGTACTCGTTCATTATCGAATGTCATCCTACTCGAGGATAATTCATTTCGGTATTAATTATTTATGTTTTCTTTTTCCTTGATTTAGAAAACAAAAAAAAATTATTGGTCTGTTGTAATATTAAAAGAAAATTATATTTAGTGATTTTAGCATCTTCTATAATATTTCTATGAAAATAACCTTTGTAGATTCATTAGAATATATTTTATATTAATAATTAATTTACTTTATGTGTAAAAATAATTAATAAACAAATCTTGGATATTTTTTTTATTTATTATAAGACCTATTAAATTATAAGTTATACAATATGAATAATTTTTAACTTTTTATAAATTTTATAATTTTTTTAAATTATAACTAAGACTTTAAAAATAAAAATTTAAGTCTAAATAAAAATTTGAGTGCTATAATTAAATGTTGCGTATACCCAGGGGGAAGGAAACCTCAGGTCCTTTGGGACAAATGACGTGGTAATGATTTTTGAAGAGATCGTCTATGATATTTGTGTATGTAGAAATTCTTGGTCAAGCTTGAGCTTTAGGTCATTAGCAAGCACAAAATGAGTTTGGCTTCATGTCATATGCGGTAATCTCGAATTTTTAAGATTATTTTTGTATTATTCCATATTTTATTCTCTCACAATCCTTAATCGATTTCGTGTATTTGTTCCTGATGGTTTCGATTACATTTTGTCCATAGATTGACTCACTAATTAAAACGGGTACAATCACACAAATGCCTTTTCTTTTAAGTGTGTATGTATGGATATAAGTGTTTATATATATATATTTTTGTTTATATTGTAGGTGTTTATATGATGCACTATATGAAGGGATTTTCATACTATCATTATGATTTTATGTGATGGGATTTTGATTTCAAATAATGGTACAGGATATCAAGGGATTTTCAAATAATGTTAATTATGCGCATTAAACACAAAAGATCATATACTTAATTGTAGGATTACCTATTTGGAAGTATTAAAATAATGCGAAATAAAAATTAAGTTTGTTTAAACGTTTGTTTGTAAATTAATATTTGCTTTCTTTTTTTCTATATAAAGATGGACTTTATTGTTATACAAAGTCTAGCTCGGATTACTCTCCTCAAAAATTGAAGTCAAAATTCCAGAAGCCATGCACTAGGTTTCACAACTCTTAGATCAAAGTGTCTTTTCTATCTTTTTCATATTCACACACTCTACATTGCGTCCATTAGCATGAATCGACTCCTTAAATATCTTTACCATTAAAATTTTGATATGTGACGGCAATGTCATTATTTTTTTATATAACAAGATACTTGTAAAACTTTAAAAAAAATTTTGATTTTTTTTTAAATTAAAAAATTTAAAAATATGAAATTAAAAAAAAAATATCTCTCTATGGCCCTCTTTTTCTCTCTTTTTCATTTTCTTTTTTTTTTAGAAGGTTATTTATGGAGCATGGAGAGAGAGAGAGAGAGAGAGAGAGAGGATTTCTTATTTTTTCTAAAAAACATTATAGGTTTTTAAATTTTTAGATTTATCCAAATTGTTTTGGTTTTTTTTCCCAAAATTTTAGATCTTTTATTTTTTTAAAAATAAATATAGAATTTTGATTTAAAATTTTAGAATTTTATTTGACCTTTTCAATTTTTATTTTAAATTATCCCATAATCATTCTTGATAACGTGACATTCAAGTCAGTTGGAACATGTGACATGGCTTTCATGTTATAAAAATTGATAAGAAAGATGCTTAGCGTATTCGAAAGAAGCTAATGAAAGTAACGTGGATGGTCACCTTTAAGAATGGAAGTAAACACAAATTTAAAAAGTGAAATATGGTGGGCGGATTATTGATTTTTGTCGAAGTAGAAGATAAATTTTGACCAAATTTGAAATGGCTGCTGCTGAATTTTTTCAAGTTTAAATAGATAAAAATTAGAAAGAGAGAGAGAGAGAGAGAGAGAGAAAAAAAAAAAGAAAAGGGAAAGCTGACTTGGTCATGTTCAGCAAGAGTAAGTCGAGTTTGGGCGAGGGTTTGGCCTTCTCTAATATGCTCTCTCACTTTGCGTTCTCTCTCTCGCTCTGTGTACTCCATCTTTCCGTCCAAGACAAAAACAATGCTTCTCCTCTAGCGTGGCATCAATGATAATATTAGAAAATGACGTCCGAATTTCTCCACAAAAAATAATTAGGTTTGTTTTTTCTATTGTCTAAATTTTGTTTTTTTTTTTTTTTATGTTGACCATTTTTTTATGTCCAAATATGAGAAAAATTGGAAAATGTTTTCTAGAATTATGCTTTCCGTGAAACAAACGAACCCTAATAAATAATAATAGGATACGACACTCTAAACTATTTAAGAAAAGAGATTTGATAATATGTGCATATAAGATGAGCCATGGTTGTGAATTTGATGTGCTCTTTGATAAGAGAAAATGACACGGTAAAAATAAATATTTATAAAATAATCAAATTATATTATCATTATTATTTATTATATATTTATAATTATTCAATGTATGACCACAATTAATTATAATTTATAATTTAATGTAATTGTTCAAGAGAAACTAGCTTCCGCACAATGAAACCTTACTTAAATTAATGTTGTGGCATCTTCCTCCATATGACAGTCTTTAATAGAGTGGGTATACCTGCTAGCATTCGATGATGCGGTACTCTAGTACCACCTAATGACTTCTCTCCAGCACAACTCAATAATTTGAAGTGCTACCCATAAAAGGGCGGTGGTCGCCGATGACCCTTATGTTGTTTCTATTCTTTTATGGTTTTGTGCACTCGGCGAGTATCCAAAGCGTCAAGTACAATTTGCACCACCTTTCAGCCACAATAGACGCATAGAGTAGAGACGAATGGGCAATATTCTATGTCGGCAAATGTAACCCTATTCCTACAGCCTTTTCCTTGTATGACAAACAAGGACGGGGTGGCAGGCCAAGACAGTCTGACCACCTTGACAGGCCATGGGTTGTGCATATTGCCCCTCTCGATGAGGTTTGATGGTTTTTCTTTCATTATCATATTTTGATCATCAGCCGCATCATTAATACGGAAGTAGGACCCCACATTTTGAAAATAATAATCGCATTGCGTCTAATACACTGAATTCCTAAGACGCGGTCAGTAAATTCCCACTTCTTGCCCGATGCCAACGCTGAATAACACAATAATGGCAGGGTGATTTGCACTTGGCTTACGTTGTATATAGCCAATTTGATACATAATAACCAAAACAACATCGCCAGGGGATGTCAGGCCAGTATTTAATTTAGCTAAGACAGTTCCTTAATCATAGGGAAATGACAAAAGAAAAGGTCACTGGAGAAGCAAAATTAGTCGACAACTCATAATTAGTAGTGCTAATTATGTCAACTTTGCTAGGTATATGTCTGCATTAGAGGTATACATTCCTCAAATGTCAAAAAGCAAAAGTTGGCTCCTGTAACGAAAGGCTAGAGCAACTTGCTTCAACGTGTTTCGTGATCATAAACCCTCCATGATTTTGTCCCTATTTTCTCGACCCTAAAACTTTTTAGTTCATCATCAACCGACCACGTAATTAAAGATCAGTGCATTGAATCATTGTCTCGATGCACCGGAGGCGCTTGTCTTTTTTTTGAAAGAGCATTGAACGTAAATCAGCTCAAAGTACTAATTAATTAATCAATTGATTTGAGAAAAGGTAAATGATTATATTGTGAGACAAGTAGACAAAGAACACTTAATAATAGCCAGAATGTTTCCACTAATAATTCTACAAACCCACTATGACTTTCACGGCCACTTGTCGTGAGATAGTGAGCACAAAGGTCACATTCACCACGACTTAAAAGAAAGGCTTGTTTATGCATATGATAATTGGACACCTAGCTCAATTTTGGCTTTCATTAATTCGCACTAGCCAGTTAACCTTGTCAATAGCCAACACCTAGCAAGCCGAACTGATTGTTGCCCCTATACAATTTGAAACACCCATATTGATTAGACATTGATGTTTGAGTCATTTACCACGAGTCCACAACCAAAACCCAACAGACATCGAAGAAAAAATTAGCCCCTGGATCTACAAATAGGCGACAGCCTATTTGTCTCCATCTCAAGTTTGGGGATATAGCAATTTGTCATTGTTAACTCCAAATTAACACGTGGCGTCTAAAGCTGTTCTTTTTCTTTTTTTAAAATTTTTTTTCCTCCCCCCTTCAAACCCAAACTCGTTATTATCTTTTGTTCGAGTGTCCCGAGCTAAAACTTCTGCTCGATTTTTTTTGAAACAAAATTTATGTAGTTTACGTAGTACACACATGTGTATATATATCTATTTGAGCTGCGCTAACAATATTTGATCCATATTTTGAGTTGAGATTTTATTCCAAGTAGTTAACGAGATGTTATAGATTTTGTTTCATTTTTGCTTCTTAATTTTATTTAATCACTAATTCAAGCAGTTTTTTCTTAATTAAAAGCACTTCGATCTTTTTATTTTTTGTTACTAATTTTTCAGTTTATGTGCATGTGTCACTACTTATATGTTATCCACTATTAGACGTTCCTAGCTAGATCGACTCATGGAGGTCATGTGACACATGCCACTTCAATATATATATTTTACGTGGATAGGTAGGACAAAATGTATATATAATTCACAATTTTCACTAGATTTTTCTTCACTATAATTATAATAATAATAATAATAATAATAATAATAATAATAATAATAATAATAATAATAATAATACAAAAATGCTAATTTTATTATTTAAGTTTTGTTGGTTTTTTAATTTTCACCTGTTGTGGTTTTTTTTTTTTTGTCAAATTTAGTATTTATCTTCTTTTTAAAATAATTTTGGTCATTTTTCATTAGTTTATTATTAACTTTGCCACTTCAGTGCGTCACGTCAATTGTTTAATGTTGACTCTATAAAAGAATTTTAAAAATTTAGAAAATTTTGTAAAAAAATTCCAAACAAATAAAAAATTATAAGTTCAAAGAAAATTTTGAATATTTTTAAAATAAAATTTTAAAATTCCTCAAAATCCTAAAATATTTTGAAATTTTTTGAAATGTTTAAAAATTTTAAAATTCTAAAAAATTTTGAAAATAAAAAAAACTCATATATAACAACACCAAAACTAAGAAAAAAAAACGAAGATTAAAAATTTCAAAAATAATTTAAAAATTTTTAATTTTTAATTTTAGGATTTTATGAATTTTACATTTAGTTTTTTATTTTAGTTTTTTAAGTTTTAATTTTTGAGTTTTTTAATTTTTAAAATTTTTAGAATTTTCAATTTTTAAAAATTTTCAAATTTTTTCAAAATATTTTAAAATTTTAATCAATATTTAGATTTTATTTTGAGTTTGTGGATTTGTTTAAAAACACTTTTTATTCTTTTTTACAATTTTAAAAAATTTTCAAAAAAATTTAAAATATATTACGTCATCATTTTGTTTTTTTTAATGAAATAACATCCAAATCGACAATAAGTTCTGACATCGCATGTTGACATGAGAAAATTAACAGCAATCAAATAGACAATGATTAGAATTATTAATAGAAAAAATATGGGGGACCAAATTTGACAAAAAATAATATTATGAGTAAAAACCATCAAGCAACGAACATGAAAGGTTAAATTAAGTTTTTTTTTTTTTTTTTCTAATTTAGTTATTTGTTTTCAAGAATTTTTATTTTTATTTTTATTTTATTTTTCTATGATGTTGAAAGCTGCCACATATTTAACTTTATAGTCTGAACTCAAGGCGGTTTTGGAAACAATTTTGAATCATACAACCTGCCTGCTTCTGCTTCTGCTTCTTAAGAAACTAATCTTTCTCTGGAGAAAAACACGTTTTCCAACGATTCTATCCTTAATTAAAGATAGTACATGGTATTGCATGGGTATTTTGTCCTTGTGGTGGAGAAACAGAACCAGCTCCTCCCAATAGTTGACTTGTATTATATTATTGGACGGTCACAAGCTTCGAGATATTGAGGTCCCCCACAAGCCACAATCCTTGATATTACAGTCAACCAATTTTCATATTGACCCCATAAGCCCTGTATCCCTAGTTATTTATTTATTTTTGTTTTATTTTATTTTTTTTTTGGCCCTTAATATTAACTGAGTCGGATAAGAGGCCTGGTTTGATGCAGCCGACGATGATGGGTTTCATGCACCTCTTCCTTTGAGTGCCCCTGATAAAAATTGGATTTATGTAATAGATTAATTACGTCAACTGGATGGCTTCTTGTTCGATACCGGTGCTCCTCACTTGCCGACATTGTTCATAAAACTTTTACGTTGATGACAACGTTGGAAGTTTAATTACTGTATGTTTTCAATATGATCAACTTTCAAGTCGCTTTGATTTTAAGTTTGGTGATATGGTAATATGTTATTCTTGATTCCGAATTAGCACCTGGCATCTAAGGCTCTTGTTCCCTTCTACTTCATTTTTCCTTTAAACCATAACTCTTTTATCTCTTGTTAGTTCAAGTACTTTGAAAGTAAAACTTCTGCCAATGAAGTTGAAATTTCTTTTCAAACAAAATTTTTATAGTTATAAAATCATTCTCAATATATATTTTTTATACATGTACTCAAAAACATATATGTATTTATATTTTTATTTAAATATATATGAAATTTATTTTTAAATTAATTTTTTTTTTTCATATTTTGAGTTAAACATTTTGTTTAATGTAATAACAAATAGTTGCGAGATGTTATAGATTTTGTTTCATTTTTGTCTCTTAATTTTATTTAATCACTAACTTTGTCCAGCCTTCCGAGATTTATGCTAAAGCGCGAGAAAAGATTATCTCTTTTGTGTTAGGTCTTGGTGTGGCAGCAACCTACTCTTGAATTAACCTATTTTTTCTTAAAAAGGGAGAGGAAAAAAAATGTAATTCTTAAAATTTTCCTTTTGTTTTCTTTAAACCAAAAAATTAGTCCTAAATTTTTATTGTCGTATTCTTAAAAGGAAAGAAATATTTATAAATCTCGTTTTTTTTCTTAAAAAATTTTCAAAAATTACTCCTTTTAGAAACAAACAAACAAAATCTACTCACAAATTATCCCTTTTGTTTTCTTAAAAAAAAAAAATCTCCCCAATTTACTTGTTTTTTTTCTATAAAAAGAAAAAAAAAGAGATTTTAAAAAATTATTTCTAAATTCTTCTTTTTGTTTTCTTGAAAAGAAAAAAAAATTACTCCTGCAATTATAAATTAATTAAATTCAAATTTTCTATCACAAGTATATCTTAAAACTACCCGTGGTGCAAGCATAAGCATACTATTTCTATCACAAGTATATCTTAAAACTACCCGTGGTGCAAGCATAAGCATACTATTTTTACATGTACATGAATCCTATTAGAAAAAATATATATATATATGTGGACATCAGTGCCATATGGCATATTTCACTTGATTATATTTGATGTTGCTTGTTGGCAAAATGTTGGAAAACTTTTTTTTACCCCATATATATATATATATATATATATATATATAAAATATAAAATTTGCACTAAATTCTACTTCCTTGCTATTATTATTATTAATTGTATTACAGTTATTATTATGATGTTTTATTACAATCTACATATATATGTACACACACATATGATGTCCTTGAGCCTAATATCCCAAAATCATCATTATTATAATTAGTATTGAATTGGTCGTATATCCAACTTTCCTTTACTATATTGATTGTTTGTTTGAAAAGAATTTTAAGGGCAAATCGGTAATTTAGTGTTTCAATGTTCTATAGAATGAAGTTTTATAAAGCCCAGTATGTATAATAACATCCTATGAATAAATCCACACCTTTAAGACTAACTTTTGTTGTAAATAATTCAATTATTTGCTTCTTTTCTTTTTTTTTTTGGGGGGGGGGGGGGGGGGGGGGAAGGGGGTTTATTTTTTTCTATGTTGTGGGAAAGCTTCAATGTAGTTAAATTTATAGCCTGAACTGGAGGCGGTTTTGAGAACAATTTTGAATCATATTGCTGCCTGCTTCTTAAGCAACAAATCTTTCCCTGCCGCCCAGGATTCTAGGCTTAATAATTTAAGATAGCACATTGTACAGCATGGGTGTTTTGTTCTTGTTGTTGAGAAGAAACAGAACCAGATTCTCCCAGTAGTTGATTTGCACAGCATTATTTCTTTGATTTTGACATATTATTGGATGATCACAAGCTTCTCGACAACGGGAAACCCCACAACCACAATTCTTGATATTGCAGTCAACCAATTTTCATACCAACCCCATAAGTGCTTAATATTAAATGAGTTGGATAAAGTGGCTGTTTTGGTGTGGCCGACGTTGATAAGTTCATGCATCTCTTCTTTTGAGTGCCCTAATAAAAATTGGATTCAAGTAATCGATTAATTATGTGACCTTGATGGCTTCTTGTTGCATGGCATGGTCCCCCCTTACTTGCCGACATTATTCATGGAAGTTTTAGGATGGTGACAATGTTTGCAGTTTCGTTACTGTTTGTTTTCAATATGATCAAACTCCAAGTCGCTTGATTGATACGTTATTTATGGCCGACAATTTAATTAGATATTGACCCTTCACCTAATTGTCTGATTGCACTTTTGGAATTCTACCATTTGTCTTTAACCCGACTGTATGCAAGTTAATGAACCAAAAAATCGTTGCTCCTTTTCTTTAATTTGGTATAATAATATCATCTTGTTCATTGTAGTAATTTAATCTCACAACATATATTAAACTTGAACGGACTAAACCAATATACCAAGTCTCCTTATTACTAGATTGGATTGAATTACTGAACATATTAAAAAGGTTAAATCCCAGTGAATCCAACTTTGCTATTATGTTAAATAATTTTTTAAAATTTCAAATTTATCTAAAAGATTGAACTCATAGACATTATACATAAGTCATGTCATATTTTTGTACTTTACCAATGTGATTTTTTGTAGCTTGTCCACGGTTAAAAATAAATTGATAAATTCCGTGGTGTTGTGCTTGCTTCACCTTGTGCTTAATTTTTGAGTTTCTTACATCTTGTATTGAATGAATATTACTAGCGTTTCTAGAAAAGGGACGATAAAGGCGAGGTGCTTACTTGTTTTATTATTTTTTTTTTTAAAAAAAAAAAATTATTTTACTCAAAAGATTAAATTGTTGGTGTAAACTTACCGATTGAGCTGCAAACGGTATAGCTTGCTGGGGAAAAAGCCAGCGTCCTCTCAGATCTGTCCAGCGACAGTGGCTCGCCCTCACTTCGATCGCCTAAGCAAGGACTAGGCTGTCGAGTGAGGATTGGCCGAGGAGACTTCCATCGTGCAGCTGGGGACAGATAAGCCAGTTAAAGACGAGTCTGAGGGCGTTAAGCTACTAGTGCCAGTGGGGTACGTAAACGAGGACAGATCACATGGTTTCACACTGGTCAGCTTTGAGCTGGCGAGCGACGATTGCTCTATCTCTTAAGAAAGGCTGCCAAATTCGTGAAATTAAAAAAGTAAATAAAAAAAAATATATGAACAATTATTATACTAAATACTGGATAGAAGAAGAAAATGAGGAGGGGAAACGAAACTCGTGAAAGAGTAAAAACAAAATGTATTCTCAGTCTGAATGTCGTGTGTTTTTATTGACTGCAGAGAATATAACAAGCTGTTTTGCTCGCAATTTTGTGTGGAAAACGAACAAAAAAGAGAGAACCATGCCTCTTTTTCTTAACAAAAGAGTTACATAATCTCTTATTATTATTATTATTATTATCCCATTTATCAAAAGAAAAATGTTGATTAAGAGCCTTCTCATGATCTGATCCTTGTATGTTCCGTTAAGAAGCACTTCGAGCCGGTCTTTCTTTTTTAGTGTATATATATATATATATATATAAAGATTCACAATAAACTCTATCTTATAGGTTTTTTCTACACAAAAAAAAAAGTCAAAATTTTAAGTAATTAAGTAAGGCTAAAAATGAATCTCACACATCATAAGTTATTTCCTTTTTCCATGAAGTAGTTTTGATGTGAAACTTGTTAAAGTGGTGGACTAGGCTCTCTGAAAAAAAAAAAAAAAATAAAAAAGAAAAAGATGGATTAGAAATTAAATAAATGGAATTTGATACCAAAAAAGAAGTGTCAATAAGATAATAAACATAAATAATTGAATCGAGTTGTATTCAGACACCAATTCGAGAACCAAAATAAAGAATGGAGTGAACCGCCTTTTGTTATTTTCTAGATTTCTGTTTATGGAAGATTATTTAGATTTTTTTTTTTAATGATTATAATGTATTGCTGACTTTTTTTTTTTTTTGTGAGAAATAGAACTTTTACCGAAAGCTAGGGCACACCTAGAACAAAAGATTATCTCTTAAAAGAAAGAAAAAAAATGTTGAAGTAAGTTTAAGATATTTAATGACTTGTGTGACTTTCTCGTCCATCGCAAAGCTCTTGGCATCTTGATGGTCATTATTTATTTATTTATTTTAGTGAACATTGAATCTAAAATTTCTCAATTTAGGTGGGCATTCCCAGAAAGTAAGTGGGAATGCGGCAGTGAGATCGTGCTAAATACTCAAAGTTTGTCTGAAAGGGATTCCTCGACAGCAAAAGCATTTTCAATTTAGGTGGCAATCTACATGCTTTTGAGTTGTAGAATCCATTGACAAACGCAGATTAAATGAATATGTCTATGGAAAAGAATTCCCATGTGCAATCGACATGTACTACGAGTTTTTGAGTTATTATAGGTTAACTGATTTACATATAAGCAAAACATATATGTATGTGTATACATAAAATTTGAAGTGTACAACATCTGATGGGATCTAGAGTGGCAGACGGGATCTGTTGCTGTTGTCTTGCTTCTGACGTGTGTTGGTGAGGTGGGGCAAAATGTGCTGATGCATCAGACAGGATCCTAAGGCTAATGCTTCAACTTCTGTTTTATGGGTTTTTAAATTACAGCAGTTTTGGAGTTCGAACTTCGAAGTAGAGGTCAGTTGTGTTGCTGACTTGCTGTGATGGCTTAACTTGCTGGTTGACATGTTTTCTGAGGACTATGGTGAGGGCATTTTGAACTCGTAAAAGTCAGGAGAATGTAAATAAAAAAAAAATAAAAAGAGAGACAGTGGACATCAAATGTTAATTGCAGTCGATTAGTTTATTATTTGGAGTCGATTATCGTATAATTAACCCACATAATTGTACCGCGTTCATCCGTCCACTTTTTGGCATGCTCCTAAAGGAACTCTTGAATTTACTGGAATTTTGTCGCTTGAAGGGCAGACTGGCAGGGTTGGTGTGTTTATAGCGGGGCCCTGTGCATAATTTTCGGTGAACACATTTTCTTTTAACAAGAGTTTCGGCGACCGATTGTTTTTGGTGGCACTTTGAATAATATATCTGTCTGCCGCAAGACCTAAAAACACCTCTATGTCTGCTGTTGAAAATAAACAAACATTTAATAAATTGTTAAGTAACAGTGAGTCTTCCAAATAAATTTCACGTGACATGATTCTGTGGACTAGAAGAAGTTTTTTTTTTTTTTTATTTTATATATTTGAAATAAATAATGAATTTCATATTGATTGAACTTACCGCTTAACCTGACTCAAAAAAAATTGAGTTCTGTATCACAATTGTGAAGCAAGCATATTGTACTCTTTAAAACCATGTTCCATTTTGCTATCGTGGCAACCTACCAATAAATGTTGCAGTTCATGGTGGCAACGCATGACGATATGAAATGGACCGCTCAGCACCGATGGCCCTCACCATTTCTAAGTGGTACTACGTACGCTGCCTGATTGTATCCATATTGTAATCTAGAGGGTGTGAAAGCTTTCTGTTTGGTTTTGATATTTCCATCGGTAAAGCTGATGCGTGGGTCTTGATGGCTGCGTTTCCCTGAAAAGTGTCATTATTTGGCAACCCACCTCCGTCTTTAACCAATAGGCATCCTAACTGGGCTTCACCGATTAGCCATGAAACTGAGTTACATATACTAGAACTATATTTTGTGGCAAAAACAATATAAAAGTTATGCTAATTAATCAGTTTACTGAACTGGGGTTACGTTAAAATCACTAGAACTGGCTCTATCTCGTATAGCCCCAGTTGAGGATCATGCTAATTAATCAGTTCGTTTCTGGACTGGATTCTTGGCGGGTCCTAATAGGTAATTCAAGGTGATCCTGTTGTCAAAGATTTAAAAAGAAAGAAGTTCTTGGGCTTTTTCTATGACCTCCGTACCATTTTTGTGCCCCAAAAACAGTTTTTTTTTTTTTTTACTGTTCTATCGATGTATATTTGCGTGCATTGCAGCGTCAGAAAACCAACTGCCATTTGGTTGCAAGTCCTCTCTTGGGATCCGGGGTTCTGATAAAAGTCTCTGGTAGCAGATATATAATCTGCTAGCTGTTCGGCATGTAACACCCAAAGAAAAGTACATAATTTTGGGTTTTATTGAGTGCAGTGGCTAGGTAGGACCACAATTGTGGTGGTGCATCTGATCCCCAATCCAATGCCAGTCCCTCATTTTCTAGCGATACGGATGTCTAGGACCACTGCTCTAGGGTTTGCAAACCAAGTCTCCTCTCTCTCTCTCTCTCTCTCTCTCTCTCTCGCCAATAATTTTGCCAGCTACTGCATGTAATCAGCATTGGAGAACCTGATCTATGGACCACGCTCGAGTTACATTTGCACTGAACCATGTACAGGGTGGTCCTAAATATATAGGTTGGTCCTGAATTTATCAAAAAAAAAAAAAAGATCACACAAGCTTTGCTGGAAAGTGTCCTCGGGGAGGATTGAGTCTCCCCCAACATCTAGTTGCTTCCTGTGCAATTCAGTAATGGCTACTAGTGCGGTTACATGAAATTCACTTCACACCATACCTTATTCTGATGCAAAACAATGTATATACTGTTAACGTAATTCTGAGAAGCGAATTGGACTTTGTGTTTCACAGCCAAAGGCTGGGGCAACTGCTTTCCCAATGCATGCTTGGTCCAGAGAGCAATGTGACGTCCTAGCTTCTTAATGGAGAAGTACCAAAAGGACAAGTTTGATGATCGATAAATGCTTCAACCTCAAGGCCCGTCTTCGAAGTTCGCAATTCTTGGACATCTCCTTGGTATTTGTGATGAAAATGCGTGAAGTTTCCTCCGAATTTTCCATCAAGCAAAAGTCTCACCCTCCTCGTCGTTCCCTGCAAGAAAAGGAAAGAAAAAGTCGAGTAAAACCTCAACCGCTCAATTCTGAGCAAAAGTTACAAACATGTCCAACATCTTAGGAGCTACTTGTGACATTAATGCACTTCTATTTTTCTTTTTTTAAATTGAAATTAAAAAAAAAAATTCTCTTCTTGGATAGCTATCAAATAAATACACAACCAAAATTAATGTTTAAAAATTTATAAAAAAAAAAAAGAATAGAAGCTGTGAAATATAACCATGACTTATTCTAGAAAATAAAATTATCACTAAATAAATTTCATTGTTTTCGTCTTTTGACCTTCTCGGTTGGTTGATGCAAACCACCGTACAAGTGTTTGTTTTCTAACAATATCCAGGAGGAGACGAGAGGGACAATTCTTTGGAGCCCTAAACCTTTCAGAAGGGGAGAGAGAGAGACAGAGGAGGTAGGCCAAAAAAAATTGTGGCTAGCTATAAGGGTCTTATTTGTAGAAAATATTAATCCCCACTTGAGTCCAAATAACAATTTTCAGTAAATTAAACCGCAATCCTTATAATTTACACATCTTATTGAAAAGTTTCCAACTTAATCTTTTTTTATGTTTGAACATTTATTATTAATTTTCCTTATTTATTTAGATGCTAAACAATAATTTATAATCCAATGCATTTGGTAATATGAATTGATTAATTTATATTTGTAAAACAAGATTAATGTATAGTGACATAATTAACCACCAAATGTTAGGAATGCCAAATTAGTTTAACTTATCCTTCCACTTTATGATCTATCATTGTAATTTAATTCTCTTGGCATATTAAAGTTCCAACCAAACAAAGCATAAAATTTGTGTATGTTCTATATTGTTTAGTTATATTTATTTTCAAATAATTATGTAGTTATTGATTACATTAAAAAGACAAAAAATTTTACATATCCTCATTCTACCTTAGCTAAGATTTTTCTAAATTAATATCATGGAAAACAATGAAACATTCTCTCATGATTTGTTTAAGATAATAAATCATTTATCTATCAATAAATTGCATCTATATAATTTCTTATATACTACCCTACCAAGGATTTGTAATTAAGATGACTTAGAATTGAGTTTGAAACATATCAATTTTTATATGAAACACCTTATTACTTAATTTAAGGAAAATAATCATTTATCTATCACTAAACAACAACTACATAATTACTGATGTGTTCTTCATGCATTCTTACAAGTAATTTGTGATTATGACAACTCAAAATTAAAACTAAAGTTTATAATCTCAAATGTAAAGATTATTTACACAATTATCAAATAAAAAAGGTCATCAATTGCAATCTTTAAAAACACAAGTGGTATTCTACTTGAAAATTTTTATAATGAATCAATTTAATAAATTTGTTTAATTAACAATTACTCACATATTTGTTTAAATATCTTTATACTCTAATATATGAAATCAGCTATTTTATTTATGATTGTAATGAATATATGAATCTCATGATTATGATATCATCATAAGTTTTTTTTTACTCTAGAGTTTCTCAACAACTTTACCAATTACATAAACAAAATTAAAAATAAAAACTATCTTTTTATCAATTAATTAATCAATCGTATGAAATAACAAATAAGTAAATAAATCTGTAACCAACCTATTGACCACTCAGATATATATTAACAGCCAATGCATTATATCCTTGCACGAGAAGATTTAAGATTGTTAATGGATGAGAACATTTATGTAAAGTTGGAGACTATTATCCTGTTGTGTAGCCTAAGAAGATTAGATTAGACAAGCCCAATTTGAAGGCCCAATGTTTTAGGTTAGGGCCCGTTTGTCAGAACATTTCCATTGTGGTGTATGAATATAGTACCAGGCCTTGGCCCAGGCCCAAAATTTATCCATTAAATTGTGCAGAATCCAAACTAGTCCGTTCCCTCCTTTCGAATATTTTCCGGTTCGCTAAATGGATCCGCAGAACCATAACCCGCTGACAATTTACCTGGTCGAGTCGACCGAGTCGACTGAGTTCACGAACCTGACTCATTGCCTGACTCGGTCCTCGATCATCGGCCTCGACGCCGAGTGGAAGCCTAATCGAGCCCAGAAATCAAGCTTTCCCGCCGTCTCCCTCCTCCAAATCGCTTGCCAACGCGGCTCTGACTTGGCGGTTTTCCTGCTCGACCTTTCCTCCATCAATCTCTCTTCAATTTGGGGTCGGCTGAGAGAGTTGTTCGTTTCTCCCGATATATTGAAATTGGGATTCCGGTTTAAGCAAGATTTGGCCTACTTGTCCTCCACTTTCTGCTCTCATGGATGTGATCCTGGCTTTGATAAGGTTAGGCTGTTTTAGCTTTTTTGTTTTTTTTTTTCGACTGAGAATTGATCTGCAAGTTGCCTTTTTTTTTTCCCTTTTATTTTCTTTTTTGATCTTCTGCGTGTTCATTTGCAGTTCTTGGATAAGGTAAACCTGTTTGTTTGTTGTGAATTTGATCGCAGCTTCTTTATTTATTTTTTCTTCTTTTTTTTCGCTGTTGCTCTTTTGGGAATTCATTACAGGGAGTCAATTGCTAATGTTTACGTTTTCTTTGTGATTTCTTGATAAGGTAAAGGGTGTCTGGTTCATGTGAATTCAATTATTGTAGCTTTTATTTATGGTCATTTCTGGAAATATAAGTTTCTTGTAAGTTGATTGAACTGTGTACATTGGCATGTTAGTTTTAAGTTCATAATATAGCTAGAAGGATAATGTTATACTGTGTTTGCCAATGCAATGGGGCTTTGGAAATTCGGTTGAAATCTTGCTGCTTAATAGCTTAATATGGTCAATATTGGAAGGTTTTTTCGTGGTGCAGTCACTTCCTTCTCTCCTTATGTAGATTGAGCATGTTATACTCAAAGCCTAGCTAATAAATTTGTGTCAATTGGTTATTGTAATTTTTTTTTTAACTGCTGTAAACAGGTGGAGCCATATTTGGATATCACCAGCATATACCATTATCTGCAACATAAGCAACGAGGTAGAAAGATGCCCAAAGAAACTAAAAGCTTGGCAATTATCTGCCAAGAAGTACTGGGGCTGTCTCTTTCAAAGGTTTAGTATTCTTTTTTGGCCATTCTTATGACTAATATGACACTCAATACCTAAGTTTTTTGCTCAGATCTTAGTATGTCAGTTTGAGAATATGGGATACTAAGTGGTTTTGGCTTATGCAGCTTGTGGTGAAACTTGTTGAAATGTCATCAAAATATTTTAGATTTATTGTTTCATCTTGAATATTTATTTTCTTGATGTTTGTCCTCAAGCTTTCATCAAGTTAGCAAAGTATAAGGGGAATGCTTCTTAAGGGAAACCCTATACAAACCATAATAAAGTTCAACTTGTAGCTCATATCATGTGAGAGCAAGAAACTTTAGGAATTAGGATTAAATGATTTCCTTATTTTCTGACAACAAACTTATGCTTTCAACCAAATAACAGATTTTCAAATTCAATCCTGCACCATTTGGCATGGACCTAGATTGCAATTATTGCAATTTACAAGAATAAGTTGTTAATGTAATTTGTGTCTTCTTTAGGAACTTCAATGTAGTGATTGGTCACACCGTCCTCTTACGGAAGAGCAAAAAATATATGCAGCTACTGATGCGCTCTGCTTGCTCAAAATATTTAGTGTATTCCAGGCAAATGTTGTCAAAGAAGGTTTGTGATGTTTGAAAATTTCATAGCTGTAAGTTTACAATTTGTGAAACTCATTTGATACATGATCTACAATGTGTAAATTCAAGATTCTTTTTTCTTTTCAATTTTTATTTTCTATTTTCAAACTAATCTTTTTTTGACCAGTAGAACAAGACAATGTCAAAGAAGTTTAGTTACCAAGTTTCTAAAGATGTTTACAAATGTCATATTCTTTTTCCAATCATTTAAATCATGTTTCTTGGAAGGATGACACTAGGCCTGACCTTATTTTTCACAGTGACATGGTGTTGTATCTATTGCAACAAATTAAATCATAGGTCTGACCATGTGGAAGGTATCTGCTGATTCCAAACTGTGTTCCATTAGATGTCATGAAATTTTAGCAGCCATGTTTGTTTGTAACAGAAGTTGTAGCAACAAGCAGTGGGAAACACTTATTAGATAGTTGCATCAGACCGTTTACAAATGCTTAAGAGCTATCTTTTGGTAGAAGTTAGTTCAGTACTTGCAGTTGATTTATGACCTTATATGATGTAATATATACTAAATAATACTTTTCTTGATTTCCAATTGGACTCTGAATTCAACCATTGGTAATTTACCTCATAAATGAATACAAACTCTGAAATCTGACAATTGTTGTGCTGCAGATCTTAACTAGTCATACTTGTAGCAGTTGATTAAACATTTCTGTGTTATTCTCCATGGAAGCAATAAACAGTCTCGGGCTAGGCATTCCGAACATGTTCACAATATTGACTCCAGTGGTTAAATTTAGTTGTGAAAAAACCTGATCCGAGGAACAAAGCAAGAGCTGAGTCACTTTTCCAGTGTAAATTGCTGTATTGTAGGCAATGTTCATTTACAAGTTTTTGAAATAGTTGCAAGTAATGCTGGGAATTTGCTTCTCTTTTTGTAGATTATTTTGAGGCCAATATTTATTTGTGTGTTTGTGATAGTGCATTGGATTTTAATGGCAGGAAACTCTAGCAACATAATTGAGTTGCATTATTGTAGCATTAATCCTGGGCTGAGAGACATCCTTGAGCCTCCTGATGTCAGTGATAAACTCTTTAGGACAAAAATTTCTGAAGCTTTTGATATAGTCCAAGCTACTGTCTCGTCTGAGTATTTTCATGACTTAGCCATAGGAGATGGAAAAGATCATAGGACATCATCTAGAAGTACCATGCCTATGGATGAATCCTTGCTGAAGACAGTGCAAAAATATGGAGAGAAAATTGTATTGAGAGAATCTGACAGGAAACCAAAAGCTTCCAAAAAGAAGGGGAAGAAGCAGCCCTCCTTGGCTAAAAATTACAGCAAGAAGCAGTTTGACAATGCCGATGAATGGCAAGGCCTCCCACCATGGCATGATTCTTCAGGAGGTGATGGATTACCCAAGTTTCTTTGTGATGTAATGGTAAGATCATCTATTTCATAATTTCTTTGGGTATTAAAGGCTAGGATTTAAGGAAGGCTGGATACCTATTATCAATTTTTATGCTTATAGTAGTAAAAGGATAGCTTCAGATAGCTTTCAGGTTCAGATATTACTAACTATACCAAAAAATAAAAGACCCATCAGTCGTCATGTTTTCTGGGAAAGAATGTTCTGGTCATTTTATCCCGTTGAATCTTGGCATGAGTGTGATGAAAAGTGTACTAACTGTAATTGATGATGTGAGTGAGATTCTAATTGTGTAATTTCTCAGGTTGAAGGCTTGGCAAAGCATCTACGTTGTGTGGGAATAGATGCTGCTATTCCTTGTTCAAGAAAGCCAGAACCAAGGTATGTTGAAGGTTCTATGTGGTGGGTGTTGGCTTTTGGAAATTTTATGTAGTGAGTCTCCAAACGTGTTTTAGCTCTAAGAAGGAAACCTTAATAGTTTTGGCCCTTTATTGTGGTCAGGGAACTAATAGATCAAGCATATAAAGAGCAGAGGGTGCTTTTGACACGAGATGCCAAGCTATTGAGACACCGGTACTTGGTAAAGAATCAAATATATAGGGTGAAAAGTCTTCTTAAAAATGAACAGCTACTTGAGGTAAATCATTATTCAGGAAAGGAGCCTTCTTGTTTGTGGATTCAGTGAATAGAAAATTGATTTTACAATCAATGATTGAGAAAATCTAATTCACTGTTTCAATTCGAGGAAGTCAAAAATTTTTTTCTAATGGAAATTTCTTTTTGAATTTCTAACATTTATGAAGGAAAAGGGATTGGTGAATGAAGTTTTTTTTTATTCTTTTTTCTTCTAGTGCATTTGAGTGACAAGGGCAAACATAGCAATTGATATCTATAGGGTTGTATTGCAATCATGGAATGGTGGTGTTGGCCCCCACTTGGTACTGCTGTATGAATTATCAGTTACATATGCTCAACCATTACAGTTTCTCCCCTATACAAATGCTAACACTTTCTGTTAGTCCAGGTGGGGAATTATAGTTGTATGTGAGGGAATAAAAGTATGCTAATTTATTAAGATTAAAGAAACATAACTATGTAATGCTAAAGTGAAGATTTCTTGTAGGTAATTGGTACTTTCCAGTTAAAAATTAGTGAGGATCAGTTGATGTCAAGGTGCACTAAATGCAATGGGAGGTTTATACAAAGGCCCTTGACAACAGAAGAGGCTGTTGAGGCTGCAAAGGGTTTCCAAAAAATTCCCAGTTGCTTATTCAACAAAAATTTAGAATTCTGGCAATGCATGGAATGCAACCAGCTCTACTGGGAGGTAGAGCTATTTTCTTTGGTTTTTGTCCTTTTTCTCCCTTTCTGTTTAGGTATTGCTTGCATTCTGATATTGTGCTGAAGGTGGGTGCATCACACTTACGTGTCAAAAAGAGGTTCATTAGCTAACACAGCTGACATTAGATACCACGCTTATCTGCAGGGAACCCAATACCACAATGCAGTGCAGAAGTTCATTGACATATGCAAGTTGAATGAGTAACTTGTAAGCGCATGATTTAATCTCGCTGGTGCAGTGTGAGATTCTACGACACTTCCTATTTGTATCGCTCGTGTTTGCTCATTCTATTAGATTTATTTTTGAGGCAAGCACGGTGAGAGTGTTTTTAGTCCCCGTGTTTCTGTCGTCGTGCTTTTCACTTTCTGAACGAACTCAGTGGAAGTTTTGTTCCACGTTGGTTTAGATAAATTGAACTATTGAAGGAGAAGTGTCCATTATTATGTTGTATTATGCTTCAGTGAAAGATGGTCACGTTATTAGAAGTTAAGCGAGCATTCTGACGACCGAGGGCAAGCAAGGATCGGCCATCTTCCCAGTCATCCGGACGTGAGATCTTTTCCTGCGTGTGAAATACTAGCGAAGAGATATCGTTGAGTTACTGCATGTGAAGTAAAATTTAACATGGGTCAAATAGCTTCAATTTTTTTTTTTTTTTTTAACCTCTTAACAAGTAGGAAATACAAAAAATAAGCCTATGAAGAATACATAAAGCAAATTTTTCATGTACTCTCTTTTGTTTCTCTTACCACATAAACAATTATACTCGAAAAAAATATTTTTAAGATAATTAAAATTAATAATAATTTTAAAATAAAAATTGAATCTTACCTTAAATTGACATATTTTATATTATTGATTTTTAGCTATCTTTTTCAATATTAACATCTATAATTCTATGCTTTTATTCCATCTTATACCTTACTAGTTGTAGGTTCAACTTGAACTAATTTTTTGTACATCTATAGATAATTCGTGACTTATTTGTAAATTCAATTAGAATTTTGACTCTTTTTTCATAATTGTATCAACGATTATTGGGTTATTCCTTTAATTATCCATTATTAGAGAGTGCTATCAATTGTTTTTTTATTGATATATTTGTTTGTAATAGTGAAATATTAAAAAAGGTAATCTTAAATATACATCTATGATTGGGTTATAATTAACAACTACCCTACGGTAAAATGCTCTCTTTTCATTATTTTCTCTTTCATGCTTTACTTTTTAGCTTGCCTATGCACCGTCTAGTTCTCTGGGATTCTTCCACCCACAAAAGCAACCTCCATGAAGCAGCCTGTAGGAGTAGATCACTCTGAAATCCGAAGAGAGTATAACCACTGTCACTGGGTATGACCCACAAGGCCATTTCAATTATTACTTTCACATGGCCCACTTCCTTGATAATTACATTATTGTTTTTTTAAAAAAGTAATAACAAAAATCTTACTCATTATTTTTTTTGTAAATTTAAGACTTGTGACTTAGCAATGATTATTTAAAATGAAATTTTATTATGAAATATAAAATTTAAAACTCAATTATGCGGATGCCTATAATTTTTTTATTATTTGAAAAATAATGTTATTTAAGAAATTTATAGCCAAATCAATAATAGAAAAATCACGCTAAATTATCATCAATTTCCCATGTGAGGTGTAACAACAACAATGAATCTGAAGATTATTTTATTTTGTTAAAAGTTTTTGTTTTTTTTTTAAGGAAAAATATTACTAAACCATAAATATGGTCCCATCTTTCCTCACGGTGACCATAAGGTTAAGGTTTCCCATTTAATACCAGGTTGATATGCCAACGTCCTGATGGCGCGTTTGATTTAGATATAAAAATATAAAATTTATGCTAAATTTGAAAACATTCAAATAGTTCACAGGGTTTTTAATTCTTTTTCAGATAAAGTCCGATTTGTTTAAGAAGTAAGAGTCTACTGTTTTTGTTTACTGTATATTTCGTGGTTTTATAAGGATGCAAACACAATTAGATTGTTTTTCTTTATTATATTGATGAGAAAGTTGATGTTAAAAATAATGATAAAAATTATACTTTAGTGTCACGTAAGACAATTAATATTAATTATAATTAATTATTTCAGATTAGATCTACTTAAAATAAAACTATATAAATCTCATGATAACAATATAATAATAATATTTGTATTGTTGATAATGTTAACCTTAATTTTATTGTCATGTGTAATTATAAAATTATAAAATTTTGGCATCAATGTATAATTTTTTAATTTTTACTTTGAAATGAAATGTAATCTGTCTCATCTTCTATTGTTAATAAATTAACATATTGATAGTTATTTAAAAAAAAAATTGTTAAGAAGAAAAAAAATTATTGGTTATAAAAATAAAAAAGTGACAACAAACATTAAATAACAAAATTATGACATCAGACCACAAAATGAACAGCAAAAATCTCTTCCAAACAGGCCCTTAGCTAGAAAAATGGTTTCTCATAAAATAGTGATTGTCTGGCATGCGGAGAGGTATCAACGCCGTCTCACCTGCATTCTACCCCGCAGTGAGTCGTCACGCTTACTCCATATGCGTCAAAAGCACATAAGAAAAAAAAAAAAAAAGGTTCAAGAAGACCAGTAACCCCAGAAAGGCAATGCTTTGAATGAGCTTCTTTTGCGTACACTCCCCCAGTTGGACGTCTGCTACCATGGCAGCTGAAATGCCGCCCCCTTGAATCTCACAGGCACAGAGCACGAATGTTCTGATAAGAGGACACGGAATTCCAAAAAGGAACAAGAAAGTAAGAAGAATCCATCCTTTCCAATGCCAAAATATTTTAGCTTTTGAAATTTTTCTCATCACTTTCCCGTTCCACCCAATAAGCATAATCAAGCAAACGCTTTGTATGCGATAGCAGCCATAGTTTTTTTTAATTATGTATTTAAAATATATTTATAAATCTATATCTACCCGTGTTCCCGTTCAGGCAATCCCACCATTAAACTTTTCTTTTATGGGACGGACAAGGATATCACTACCAAAGAAGCGGAATGATTCAATGTTTCAGAAACATCACATAGGAGGAACGGACGGTGAGTAACAATGACATTTTTACATTTGCAGGATAAATTTCTATACAGGGGGCGATGAACAACACCAACTGTTACTGCACTTAAAAACCAATGCAGACTGCTTAGGAGGGAGTGGCCCTGACCTGCCTGCCGCTACCAGTCCTCCTTGACAATCTTTGACTTCTCAAGTATGAATTTCCCTTCTTTGTACTTCTGGGATGCCTCATATGCCCTCTCGTACTTCCAACCCAACACCTGACGGCAATCCCCACAATAGATATCCGCTACAGTGTGAAGGCCAGTGATTAGATGCCTGTCTTCTTTTGGTCCCAAAGCGATGTTCATTGCGTGTGAGAACAGAAATGCTCGGCTATTTCTCCCCTACAGACCCATTTTTAAGGAAGAGAATTTCTTCAGAAAAAAAAAAAGATAAAAGAAAAAAAAAAGTCTTTTGCTATGTAGACTCTGTTTTCTACAAATAAAAGAAGATGCAGAAACCAGACATTACATGTAGGAATTACAGGAGGAAAATGAATTTGAATTCACCGCATAAGCCCGAATAGAAAACAGAGAATTATTAGAGAGATTCAAGTGCTGCCTCACCTGAAAAGCCTTGGAAATTATATCATCATGAAGTGAGACATGGTTACGGCAATTACAACAGCTGTACAACCGAGGACCCACCAACTCCGCCATCAATACACAGAACAGTTACAAGTCTTAAAAGCCTAACGGATCAGCCACCAATCACCAACCAAAAGGAAAAACAAAACAGAAAACAGGAGGAAGAATAAGAATTTTTTTTCCAAAGAAAACTGATCGTTCTATACAACTACGATAAATTTAATGAACCCAATATATAGTTCAGACTAATCATCACTTACACAGAAGGAAATCCAAGGGGGTGTGTGAAGCGGTAAGCGAATTTGCAGAATCAGGTTTGAGTGAGAGCAAGGGAAAGAAAGTCCACTAGTCTCTTACCTACAAGAAACCCCAGATGATGACACCAGAAAGAGCGTTGGCGTGCAAGAATAGACCGTAGTAAATCACAAGAATTTGAGTATAGATTCCAAACCAAGGATGTTCCTACATTTTGCTTCAGAACAACCAAAAGGAAAATAAAATAAAATAACTAGGTTCGGTGGGGACAGGATGTGCTTAAAATACGGAGCAACAGGAACACGAAACATCAAATTCAACTAGTGCACCTTGAAGTGTCCTCAAATGATATAAAGTAGAAAATGCAGTGCAGGTCTACTTTGGCAAACAAGAAAAATAAAAGAAAAAGAAAGCACAAAAGAGGTTTCACCTACTACAAAAAAGAAAGTGGGGAAGAAAGACAGAATCGAGGCACTGTCATTTAATAGAATTGGATGAGGGTTGGGGCATATGTGATCATTATTAAAATGACGTAGCAAAAGAGAAGTCAGGAAGAAAGTCCACATTCTGTGCTGGAACGACAAAATAAAAACGACAAGTTTTGGTCTTTAGTTACCTAACAGTTATCCAACTATAGAGCTCGGAAATGTTGAATTCCTGATAGCTTACACAACTAGAAATTTAGAATTGCTAGGAATTGTGAACTTTTAGTAGTTCAATTTTAGTGTGACCAGTGTTCTCGATCAATGGCAACCCATGTTTGATGGGTAAAACTTAAAGCATACCATCTCATTATCAAGATTCTAAATGAGTTGAACCGAGCTGAAATTTGACGTTCTTAAATTTAGTTTGTTTAACTAATAAGCTGAGTTGAACCTGTCATTACTCAAAGCTTAGTCCATTCATCATCCAAGAATTGATGTTAATGCTTTGTTTCGGTTTAAAATAGGCTATGAAAGAAAGTTGTGAAAAAAAAAAAAAATTTCTTATTAGTTATTTGAACAAGTAAAAAATGGGAAATAAAAAATAGAAAATATAATTCTTTTTGTTTGGATGTTATGAGAAGGAATAGAGAAAAAAAAAATAGTGTTTATAAAATAACACTTATACCCTTACATACAAATCTATACATGGTTTGTTAATTTGTTTTTGGTTATGTCAATGGAAAAAGATAACTATTTTTTTAATATACATATATATATTAGATCTATTGCAAAAAAAAAAAAAAAAAAAAAAGTTAACGTTCTCGTGGAACACAACTGATTATCCTACATTTTATATCCTCTGGTTCGACTCAACGATTGTTATTTGTAGAGGAATCAAAAGTAAACAACATCCAGCAACTCAACCTAAATTTATCTGAAATAAATTAATTCAACTCTGCTCAAAATATAACGTGATTAAGAAAAAATCTAATTTAAAATGATTTAAATTTAGACTCGTTCAACTTATTCAAAAAATTACTTTTCTTTTAAAATTGAATTGTTTTCAAAAAGAAAAAAAAAATAAAACAAGTTATATATATATCACCAAGGACGAATCTAAAGGAACGAGGGGGCAATTGCCCTCAGACCCCATTTCTTATATATATATATATATATATATATATATATAGAGAGAGAGAGAGAGAGAGAGAGAGAGAGAGAGTAAAATAAACATACATAAGTTAACATTTAACCAATTATAACAGGTAAAGAGTGTTTTTATTCTCTTTAGGTTTTGAATTTAATATCCAAATATGCTATATATATATATATATATATATATATATATTATAAATAATATAATTATATGTATATAATGAATATTAATACTTATATGTTTTTAATATAAAATTTTTAAAAAGAGTAAACAATAATATATTTCACTTATTTTTAAAAATAATAAAAAAATATAATTTTCTTAAAACTTAGCTTTGTTAATCCGTCAGTCGACTCAAACTTGAAAATAACTTAGATTTCACATGAATTGAAACGCAAAGAGACCTAAAAATAATTTGATGTAAAAGAGTTCAAACTCGAAATGATATGATATGATATGATATGATCAGACCTATTTGACACATTATTTGTTCTTTTTGTTGTAGGCCTCTTGTAGGTGCTCACTTTTTTACGAATGGCAATTTGATCATTTGGGAAAAATAATAATAATAATAATAATAAAGAAGACTGTTCATTTTGTTCGGGTTTCCGCACCAAATCGGTGAGAATCTTAAGTGGCGTTGGCTCCACTAATCATTTTTCACTCTTTTTCTCACAAGTTTTTTTCTTCCTAAACATGGAAAAATTCCACTTTAATCCTATTTTCCTTCTTTATATGCCCATCTTTGTAACCACTTTTTCTCAAAACAGACATAGCGAAAATGTCAAACGACCTTTTATTGAATTGAACCGTCAAACTTTTAGAGAACGTATTAGTTTGTTTTGTAATTTTTAATCATCCGCAACATGTTAAAAAGCAATTAAGTGAATAATTTTTTTTAATATAATATCAAAATTTTTATAATTAAATAATATTATTTATAAGAAAAGTTTTGCGTATGGGATTAAGTCTTATAAACCAATTTAAATTTTTACGTAAAGTTGTTTCCGGTGCCGACACCAGCCACACAGCCTGTCATGGCTATTTCTCAGTCTAGTTTTCTACGGTCTGCCCTGCCAGCGGTAAACCTAGCGCGTGGAGCGTGTAGTTCAAGAAGAGTCGGTGTCATGATTGCCGAGTGGTGGAGCCCGCTCTTTTGGACGGCATGGGCGCGGGGAGTTGGCTGAAGTTGGAACGACGTCCGCGTCATTTGCAACCCATGCCTAAATGCTTCCGCTTTCTCTCCCTCAACTGTTTCACGTCTTGTTCAAGGGAGTTGAAGTCAACGAGTGCTGTCTGGCTGCTGGGAAATTCAGGAGGAAAATGAGAGAAAAGGGCCTGTAGTTCCCAAGTCTCTTAACAAAATTTTAATGGCTTTGAAAGTTTTCCATTCCATATGTCATAGTATTTAGGTGAGGTTGATTTATACAATAAGATATCATTACAGTTTTGGCACACTTTACTCTCTTTAGGCATAACATCTTCGATTAGTGCAATCCACGTGGCATTAGAAACTAGACATTTCTCCTTATAATTATTAAACTTGGTCTGAATATAAACTCGAACAAGAGGTTGGATTATAATTAACAAACCCACCATAATATATCAACAACAAGAGATTATGACTGGCTTAATCCCAATTGATAAAACAATTACATAACACGGTTAGAAAAAAAAGGTCAAAATTTTAACCGAAAAAGAAGGGTTGATAAAAAATTGATGCATACAACAACATTTATTGACGGCTATATATGATGCCAATTGTTTGTGCTGGACAGGGCTTCGTGTGACTTGTAAGGGTGGGGATTACTTCATGGTTTAGTATTCCTTGACAATCTTCATTTTCTCGAGAAAGAATCTACCTTGCTCGGACCTTCTGCCTCTCATCACAGGCTCGCTCATACTTCCCACCCCAGCTCCTCACCACAATTTCTGCAATGGACTCTGGAGATTGTGGAGAGCATCTGGCTTGTCTTCTTTTTGCCCCACGGCAATGTTCATCGCATTAGAAGGCTAAACATGATGAAACACAACCCCAGCAGAAAAAACAAAAAAGAAAGGAGCATTTATCAAAATATGAAGAGGCAATACCAATAATAATCTTGTGATGACCTAGGTAAATCAATTTCCATAAGTATATTAATGAACAATAAATCAAAAGCAGATCAAAGATGACTCGAAGGCTATAAACATGATGATTCATGAGGGCATGGTTTTAAAGACTGAAAATGAAGTCTTGAAGTTGCTAGTTACCCGTAAATTTTTGGAACGGAGATCCCCACGGAAGGCAGGAGGATTCCGGCAATGTCTCTGCAGCTGTACATGGAATTATAGAGAAAACCTGACCGACAAATACTCCGATTCAGATCGGAGAACCACCGTAAAAAAAACAACTCTTTTTCAATAAAAAAAAAAATCTTTAAAGGGATAAAAAAATTGTTTTGAAAAAAAATAAAATAAATTAAAAATAAAAAAATAATTTTAAAATTATTTAAAAAAATTAATAATTTATTAAAATTAATTATTCCACCACATATTGGAGTGAAAATTAAGCCCCATATTAGTGCACAGACATGAACCACAAAATTCTATTGATTTTTGATCCAATCAATGCAAATGTCGTTGCCTCAAAATTTATCTTTTTATTTGCAGGATATATAAAGTTATTATTATTATTATTAATTTACCTAATAAATTGATCCCGACTAAAGATGGATAGAGTAGCCTCCAGATTAGTAGTGTTCAACTAGCGGACAGTGCGCGCGCTCTACACAGTGTTTTTGGTTATTGATCTAAAACAGTCAGAAAAATATACAAAAATCGTAATAAAGTATATAGAAAGTTTAAGTTAAAAGATCATATACAGTATTCGTCGCTCATCATCTTCAACTCACCTCGCGACAAGAATTTATTTAATATAAAAATTTAAATTATTAAATAAAATTTTAATATATTTTCTGACGCGTAAATTTATTGTGACCAAAAGCGTAAACAAAGCTATATATATATATATATATATATATATATATATATCATTACCCTTCCACGTGCTAAACTTATTTTAACCCCTAAAACCCTTCAATTTCAGCTTCACTTTTCATAGCCGAAAAGCCAGACATCTACAAAACTTCGGAAGGGTCACCTTCTAAGTCTCGTCGCTGGTTCTTTCTTGCTTTGTTAATATCTCTTTTTTTCTTTTTATCAATTTCCTATTCGATTTTTTAATTAGCGCACCTGCCTTAGTGTTTGATTATTCCTTTTTCTATTTTCTCTTGGTTTTCATTAGTTAAATAAAAATTAAAACTGGGGTTGTGATCTTTGTTGCTGTCCGGCTAGTTTAGCGCATCAATCAAGCTCCATTGCCTTCTCATCGCGTTTAACCCTATCTTGAGGCTTGGTGGGATCACTCAGGCATATCTGTAAGCTCCTTGTTATATGCTAAGAGTGATTGTTCGTCTCTTTAATTAGCTTGATGGTTAATGGGTTGTTTCTGTTACTGTTGGAAAACCTCTTTGTGCTACTTTGATCACTTATGATGTGTTCCTTTTCATTTCTAAGACCTCTTTGGTCTAATATGTCTTAAATCGAATTGGGGTGTACTAGTGTTTGATTGTTGTCAAGTGCCAAACCTTTTTATGTATTGTGGGATAATTTTCGGACTTAAGAGTTTTGACACGGAAAAGTGGCGTGTGTATATCTTGAATCTGGTATTGAATGGCTGGGAGATAAGTGTCTATTTTTTTAGAGTGTGAAAATAGCATCTTGTCCATTCAAATGCTCTTTGGACCACATTAAAACTCCTTTCCATATGAAACTCTATGGTTTTTACAAGTTAAATGACTTGTGTTGAAATTTTGAAACATAGCAGCCATGATTTTTTAAAATATAGTATTGATTGGCTGGGAGTTTTCTATGGAATTTTTCGGCATGCAAATTAGCCACATGAGGCTTTCATGTCCAACTTGAATTCTGGGAAAGTATTTTTCAATACAAAGTTGAGAATTTCTCTAGTGCAAGCATTGAACCGGTTGTGTATTGATTGCTTACTCAAAATGCTTTCTTGGCATAATTGATCCCTACACTGGCCTATGCTTTGGGGGTAATTGGGCATTGGTTTGAGTAAGGGCAATGTGGTTTTACTTGTTAAGAATGAAGGGAGCAGTTGTGGTTAATTGGAGTTAAATTTGAGATGGCTAATGGGATCACCACTGCAGTTGACATTAGTGTTAGTTGAACTAATTGTTGTTCACTGCTTTATTTTAGTGTGAATTGCATTTTGGGCAGGTATTATGGGTCCTAATGACGGGATACTGCTGAATTTTTCTTGAAATAAGTGCACAATTTTCTCAATTTAAGATTTTGGATATGTTTCCCATATCTTCTCACTGAATGCAGATAGACTTACCAGACATTTTTTTTCTGCATTTTCATGGTTGAATAATCGAAGGAAGTGATTGACTTACATGTCAAAGAAGTACTTCTGGCCAGATATTGGAGGTTATTGACTTCGTTCATTGTTGTATTAAATGGAGGAGCAAGCTTTTTTTGATAAAATGATTACTCGACTACGTGCAACTTGCAAGTTAGTGAGCTTTATTTACCATGTTTGTCCTGCATAAATTGGTATTTGTCATTGTTGCTGCTAGGTGGATTGCTGTATGAGAATATATTCTTTCATGTTCTTTCTCCTTGCAGTGGAATTTTATCCTGCAGTCATCATGTTTTGTATTAAATTCTTTTCTGTTCATGTAACCACAACATCTTCACATACTACTAAAGTTTGTTGAAAAAAAGTATTGTTTCCATATTAAAGTTATGCATGGTTTGTAAATATTGGAATGGCATTGCATTACAATGCTGGTGCAATAGTGGGATGCCATCATTTTAGAGTTATTGACTGTCTTGCATTCTTGTCTCTTGTCTCAGAATATTTTTAGTTCTCTGTGGAAACTCCTCTTATATCTCTTTCATGTTTTGTTTTACTGTGAAATGCCAGGTATTATACTGGGTACCCAAAAGATCTTGGACCATCACGGGTTACTCATTTTACATCAGAACGTGAATTTGTCCAACTTCTTCATGAAGGACACCCAGTGATTGTTGCTTTCACCATCAAGTAACTTATAACTGGATCTCTCTCTCCTTTCACTATTAATCCATTACTCAAGATTACTATTTACCAACAAGTAACTCATCTTCTTCTCCCTCGTTGGCCAATGCAGATGTAATCACACAAAGCATCTTGACCAAGTATTTGAGGAGGCTGCTTCTGAGTTTTATCCCCATATAAAATTTATGCGTGTAAGTTGTTTCTTCTAAGGGTATAATCATGTTCTTAATGTGCTAAAAAGGATTGTTGGCTCTATCATGAGACATGTTGCTGAAGACATAGACTGTTTTATACTTTCAGATGCCAGTGCTAAATATGTGCACCTAAGCAATAAAGGTTGCATTTTTTATTTTATACATTATTTGGGGTGGGGTGTCCAATGGAGTGATAGTAAGTCTTGAGTGTGGAGTTCTGGAAAAGATATTTGGCACATTTATTGCTCCTATGAGTATCACTTTTTCATCTTAATAGTCATCTGTTGCTTACCAATCACCTTTGGAAAAACATAGGACATATCACATTGGGAAGCATATTCCAGCAGCGGATGATGTGCTGTCTAAAGTTTTGCACATCATACCTGCATATTCAAAATCTTTTTGAATATTCCTCAAGTCCCGACTTCTCCACCCAATTTTTCCTTTCCCATCTCTTGGATTCATTTTTCTGAAGGCATCCTTAATCTGACGTTAGTTATGATTTTTTGTTATTTGGCATTTTCTAGGTTGAATGCCCAAAATATCCTGGCTTCTGTTTAACACGGCAGAAGACAGAATATCCGTTCATTGAATTATTCCACAATCCAGAACAGGTATAACAGTCTCTCTTTGTTGGCTTATGTTTGTTCTAGTCTGCTGTTGCTTTATTGTGAGCATGGCTATGTCAGTAGCTGGATGGAGTGGATGAAAATTGTTTTCATATGGCTGAGAATATTTGACAATATTCCATGAGGTGTATCAATCTAGACCGTTGAAATATAAATCTGCCTTGCCATTAAGTTTAGAATTTGTACCCCTACATACGTGATCTTTGTTTTTCAAAACAAATGCTAGCTTATGGAGTCAAAGATGCTAATTAGTTCTTATGATGAAGCTTTTGGTCACATATTGCTAGTTGATACATAGGAGCTGTATCTGTAATGGTCTATTCATGCATGCGAGACAATGTGCAAAAGAAGTTAGTTCTTATGACAGCAAAATCTTCATTTTTGCTTATTCTAACTTTTTCAGTAATCAACAACAAAAGAAAAAAAAAAATGTAAAATTGACTGTCAGAAGCTCTGTTGACTAGAAGAAGCCACTGATCGGGGAGGATCTCCCAGGATGAAGGTGGTTAGGTTTTTCATGCGTTGACATGTTAAGAAGGGTAGGTTTGCTATGAGTCATGCACATATCTATAAGTAAAATATATGGTTTTGTGCTTGCGCTTGCGCATGTCTTTATGTTTTCTTTCTGATCATTGATTGTTTTCAGAAAAAAGTACTTTTTTTTTCCTAGTTTAGCAATAAGGCCCAGTCCACAATCATTTGAATTAATGCATTTCTAATATCTTGCTTTGTGTGAGGTTGTGGGTCTAAGATTTGATAATTTCTTTATAGCAGGTCTTTTTATGACCTGTGCGTTATAGCTATGGAGTGATTACAATTTCCCTGCCATTAAGCCTTGTACACTTCGGATGTCATTTAAGCATTTGATGCTATCAGCTGGCTTTGTCAAACTTCATTGATGTGTTCCTTAATGTCAAGAGCTGAAAACTTATTGATGCAAGTCTTTTCTGGTGCAGGTAGCTGAACAAGGAAGGGTTGTTGATCCCAATGTCACAAAGTATTCAGTAAAAGTTTTACCTGTGAGTTGGAGATTTTTATTTCTCCATTTTGCAATGGTAATTGTACAGAGTTCTATTAAGGTTAAAGCTCATTTGCTCCATAGTGTCCTTCCACAACAAATTTCATGGAGAGAATCATTGGCTGATAAGTAGCCATGTAGGCTGTTAATTACAAATTAAATTCTGGTATTCATCATGAAACCTCATTTGCAGCCAAAAGCTCTTTGGCATTAGAAGTGGGAGTTAAGAATTTATGCTGTATGCTCCAACTGTATTAGAATTTTGGTTTTGTTGCTTGGAACTTGATGTTACTGAATCTACACTTCTAAAGAGTGAAAACGAAGCCAAGCAGCTGGGTAAGTAGAAATTAATTGAACTTCTGAAATTAGGCCTACAAATTGGAATTTTTTTCCTTGCTGTTTTGAATTGTTTCCTTTATTTTGCTCTATTAAAGTTTTTTTTGGCCCGAATAGTGTTGTTGGTCTTGTTCTTATGATTCTATTTCTGCAGTTCAACCACGACCAGAGTGTCTATGGATTTAGAGAATTTTTCAGGCGCCATAATATTCAAACATCAGATCACAAGTGAAGAATTTTAATGAGGAATGCCCAAGAGTGAAGAATTTCGTTGAGGAGGAACCCTCAAAAGTGAAGAATGGGTATGTTCTTAAATGACCGACGAGTCTCTACTTTTATCTAGACCAGTCCTTAGAATCGTATGGAGATCTTAAACATATAAGGTCGATGATGTGGTTAGCTTCTGACAAAACGTGGTTTGGAGGTTTTTCAACTGCAGCAAGCCTGGAATTTGTTGGAAACTGTAAGACAATGGTTATTGACATGTTCATAAAATTTTGAATTGTGAATTGGAGTTCATTTCTATCAAATAAAGGCTTCATGTCATTGTGATTTCGGGAGATCCACGGGACAGAGTCTGTCTGTGTTTTGCCGTTTTTTTTTTTTTTTTTTTTTTTTGGTTTCTTTTGGGTACGCAGGAAAATGGTGCTTTTAGGCTTCTCTGCTTCAAAGAAAGGAGGCCATTCGTGCCCAGAAATACTCGTGTATTGTGGGACCTCTGATAAAAGGTCCCCATATATCAGGGGATAACGCGAACATTGTATCAAGTTTTTAATTTTAATTTTACGTTAAAATTGAAACTCACATTTTTGTGAAGATTTGAAGAAGTCAAGGATTGAACTCCCAATGTCCTTCTCGAAACTGTACTCTTGTAGGTGATTGAACTTTAATGTGAGATGACTAACTAATAATTGTTACTTCTGTAGGTGATTAAACTTAGCCTATAAGTTATGCATGTTGTTAACACTGGGATTTAATCGGACGACTTTGCAGAATGCTCCTGACTCTTCAGCCTTTTTAGTTTTTGTTTTTTTTTTTTTATTTTTTTATTTTTGGGACAAACGCTAGGTGACGATAGGGATGGCACCTCGGTAATAGTCTGAAAGAAGATTTGTCGGTATCCTAACGCCATCGATTTCAATAGTCGCAGAAGTCTTTGCATATGATAGGGAGACCCGAAAACTCTTGCCACGCGATTGAAGAATAAAAGTCAGCTACGGGCGGTAGCAATGAGACCGACGAAGTCAACGTCATGCTGTAGTGGCACAGGGGAAAACGGCAACATTTTCTTGTTGTCCCCATGGAAAAAAATAGGGCTTTGGAAAATGTTGAACGAACTCTTTGCCAGTCAATGCACCGAATTACTTTGGTATTGAATGCATACAATTATTCCTCTTAATTCCTTGTTTCCCCAGATGCTCTCTAATTATTTTAAGTTTTTAGCTGAATTTTAATACGATTATGTCAATGATCGTACAAGAAAAATCACCAAAATAGAGGCTCATTTTATCTCGAAGATATTTTAATAATTAAAATTTTTTATTTTTATTTCTAAAATTTTAATTTTAATCCTAAGAGAAGAAAATTAAATTTATAAAAATAAAAATAAAATTATCATTCATCCTATAATTCATAACTTAATAAATTTTTTTAATAAAAAATTAAAATCAAATCAGATTCTCACTAAAAAAAAAAAATTTGATTATTGAGCCATGTATATAACTACTGATTATATTTAATATTTTTAAAAAATAAAAAATATTTTTTAAAATAAAAATATATTTAATTTTCTTGATTTAACCGCTTAATTTAATTAAATTTAATGATGTTCTCAAATATTAGTTCTTTATCTAATTATATAAGAGACTTAAATCTATCTACACTTAGAATTATTAGTTTATCAATCTAACCTTCAAACGGATCTGATTTTTAAAACTATACATTGAATTCCTGTTGCAACCTAAATTTAAAGTTAAATTTTAAATTTTGCAAATTCTTCGTTGATTTGGTTAAAGTGCTCATGAGTGACAAGCTTGAGTTTCTTTTTGTGTTTGCCAATGTGGGGTATCTGCTATGTTAATGTGCTCCAAGGGTCGGTCATGCATTCCTTTCTCATGATTATTATCTATTTGCAGGCGTTCTACCAGTGGATGCAGCTGAGAGAAAGTTCTGCCGAAGGGATGGAGGACATTTTCATAGCGGATGCAGCTGACCCAGGATTTTAGAAAGGTCCTCCTCGATCTTCTTCACAGTTTTCCCCCGCTCTATATTTACATGTTTGTTGTTTGGAAAGGGACGGATCACCCGAATGCCCCCCCCCCCCCACCCACCCACTAATATTCTTAAATCTTGACCATTATTTTGTTTTTCATGATTTGATCAATGATCTTTATTTCCCCTCCTTAATCCATAGTTTCACCCAATCATATCTTATAGATAATTATGCTATCTTGAATGGCTTTACTTTTATAAATAAAACACTAAATATATTTAAATTCATGATAATGTTCTCTTGTGAAATCTTTCCTCGGCCATTCGTGCAGCCCAACTTGCACACTATTACGTGTCACTGTCAAGAGGATGAGAGGGAGACTTTGATGTTTGGCAATGTTCCCTTGGACTATCTCGTGTTAGTCAATTTATATTATTCTTCTTTGACCGCAAATTTTGTTGAAAAACATTAATTATTCCCACAAAATTAAATTTTCTTGTTTATATCTGACTTTTTTATACTTATCAGGAGTAATAATTTATGGAGTCACGTTAATGGTTAATTTTGTTTATTTATTAATTGACTATAAATATAGTAGTTCTTGGAATAGGAGAGCTATTCCCTTTTATAGTTCCCAACAACTTTCTAGTAAACAAATATATATATAGAGTAGCTTTTTATTTAAGTAGTAAAATATAATTTAGAGAGTTATAATTTATTAGAGGTTAATAAGAAGTTGATGCTTTTTATGTTTTATTTTTACAATTTTCAACCTTAATATTTGGGTCTAGTCTCATCCCTACTTTAAGAGGATGACTATATAGTAATGCACAAAAAGGTATTCAATTCATCTAATATTTCATAAGCTATTTATATATTCACTGCATTATATTTAATATATTGTCATTAATTTTTTTTAAAAAATTAAAAATTAAAAGTCGTTATATATTTTTTGATTGTTATTGCTTGGTCAGATTACGTCCGCCAAGTGGTTTGGCCTAATAGTTTCAATTTTACATTAGTATCTATGATAGTTCATTTCAAATTCTTGTTTTATTAGAGGCTTCGGGAGATTCGCATAATCTCGGGTTGAATGAATCTTTCCTCGCACCAACCCCAACAAAAGAATTTAATAATAATTTGCGGGGCTCTTCTCGTTGGAATTTATATCCTTTTGTCAGTATTTTTTTTTTTTATCTATTTTGATAAAATTATAAGGATTTATAATAAACATTTTGTTAATTTTTAAATTATTACTATTTAATAAATGTTTTTATTTTTTTAAAAAAATCAAATAAGTAAGAAAATAATCGATTTAAATATATCTAAATGATTTTTATATAAAATATAAAATATATTATATATAATATTAAATTATTTATTTTCACTTGATTTTATTATTTTTATATTTTTAGAGTCGAGCTAAGAATTTTATTTTTTTTTAATGAAAAAATTTCCCAACCCAATGATACAATACCATTTAGCCACAAACTCTCAGCGCGTCCTGCATTTCCACGTTGTTTGTCAGGTTCCTAATAGTTGTGCGTGGTAGGAGCAGTCATGGCTGAGTCGTTCCCAGCAGAGGCAGTTCGAACCATGGAACTGGAGATTGATGACGATGAGGAATGCACAATCAAGCAGGTGGAGATAACAGTGCCAAAAACAGACGATCCCACCTTGCCAGTTGTGACGTTTAGAATGTGGGTTCTGGGTGTGGTTTCCTGTGTTCTCTTGTCCTTCTCAAACCAGTTTTTCTGGTACAGGACGCAGCCGATGACAATTACGTCCATTTCAGCGCAGATTGCTGTTGCTCCACTCGGCCATCTGATGGCCAGAACGCTGCCAACTCGCGTGTTCTTTGAAGGTACGAGGTTGTCGTTCACCATGAATCCGGGACCCTTCAATGTCAAAGAACATGTTTTGATTACTATATTTGCAAATTCGGGTGCTGGAACCGTGTATGCCACTCACATTCTCAGTGCTGTTAAGTTGATTTATAAGAGGAAGCTCGCGTTTCTTCCAGCACTTCTGATCATGATTACCACTCAGGTTTGCCTCCTTCCCAATTGTGGACAGAAGTCATATTAATTTTTCTGCCTTTATCATAAAATCTTGGATGTAAATTGGGCCTTTTTCTTTCTTTATTTATCTGGTGTCTTTTTGTCTTCTTTTTAAATAGGGGCATCATTTTTCCTTTACAATAAAGTCGAAATTCCATATAGATAAGTCTTCTACCCATGAAAATTATTTTGATCCAAAGTATTTGAAATCGCACCAAATTTTTTATTTTTTGGTCTAGTTGAATTGGAAGAAGAGATGAGATCTAGTGTGGAACCCCAGAGTCAACACAAGTTTTATACTTGGTAACATTCAAATATTTGTGCCCCAAATATTTTTGTAGGTGGTCAAAGCTTTATGCTTTACAGCCTGCTTTGAGTGGTGTCTGACATATTTTTTCAGGTTTAATATTATATTACCTTTCTTTTGAACTGTAGGTTCTAGGATTCGGGTGGGCAGGGATTTTCAGGAGATATCTGGTAGAACCAGGGGAAATGTGGTGGCCGGCTAATCTTGTTCAAGTCTCATTGTTCAGGTATACACAAGTGCTAGCAATGTTTTGTAGGCTGCGTGCGTGTTCAACTGATGTGATCATGATCTCTGCAGGGCTCTACACGAAAATGAAAAAAGACCAAAGGGTGGAATGACTCGCATTCAATTCTTTCTGCTTGTGCTGATCACCAGCTTTGCTTACCATGTACTTCCAGGCTATCTTTTCACCTTGTTAACATCTTTCTCTTGGTTGTGTTGGCTGGCTCCCAAGTCTGTCATGGTCCAGCAATTGGGTTCAGGTTTGCAGGGCTTGGGAATTGGTTCCCTAGGATTTAACTGGGCAACAATTTCAGCATATCTTGGCAGTCCACTTGCTAGCCCATGGTTTGCCACTGCTAATGTTGCTGTTGGATTCTTCCTCATAATGTATGTGATGATCCCCGTCACATATTGGATGGATGCCTACAAAGCCAAGAACTTCCCAATCTATTCCAATAAACTCTATAGATCAAATGGTTCAGAATATGACATCTTAAGCATTGTGAATTCCGAGTTTCATCTTGACAGGAAGGCTTATGCCCAAATGGGGCCTGTGCATCTCAGCACCTTCTTTGCTATGACTTATGGTATTGGATTTGCCGCACTGTCTGCTACATTTGTGCATGTACTACTCTTTAATGGAAGGTAATCTCCAATGAGTTTCATTGTTGTGTCTCTCTGTGTTGAGAAACACATATTATATTGTTGCTGCATGTGGAGTTAGCAATACACTGATTGAAATTTTAAAATACATATCAATGAAAATCGATCCTTTCCTTAATTTTGTATATTCTTTTCTGGGTTCACATTCAGTGAAATATGGAAGCTGAGCAGTAGAGCATTTGGAGGGGAAAGAAAGCTTGATATACATACAAGGCTCATGAAAAGATATAAATCAGTCCCGACCTGGTGGTTCCTTGGTATCCTCCTCACTAATATTGCTGCTATAATTTTTGCTTGTGAATACTACAACGAGTCCCTCCAATTGCGTTGGTGGGGGGTTTTGCTGGCTTGTTTCATTGCCTTTAGTTTCACCCTCCCAATTGGCATTATAAATGCCACCACAAACCAGGTAAAAGTTTCGGAGATTTTAATTTTAAAGCTTAGCTATATTATATTTCAGAGCACTATTTTGGAATTATGCTCCACATGTTCCTTTCTTTCTTTGGCTACTTTCACACATGTTCAAAGGTCTCGAATTCCATTGCTGAAAACTTGGCAAGGGGGTGCTGTTTAGTGAGGATGGTTTCCTTGCTTGGCTGTGCTTTCTTTCTGTTCAGGCTGTTTTAGAGGAGATCTTTGTTTAGTGCTTTATCTCTGCTTCATTTAACTCTTATGTGCTATTGCACCTGGATTGGTTTGGTGCAGTAATAATGTTTTTCCTTTCCAATAGAAAATTTGAATAACATCCAGGCATGACATTTTTTGTGCATCTCTTGCTGGAATACAGCAACCAGGTTTGAATATCATTACGGAATATATCATTGGGTATGCCTACCCTGAGCGCCCTGTTGCTAATATGTGCTTCAAGGTGTATGGATACATCAGTATGGTTCAAGCTCTGACCTTCCTATCAGACTTTAAGCTTGGCCACTACATGAAGATTCCTCCTAGATCAATGTTCATGGCACAGGTGAGCTATATTTTCTGTGCCAATCAAACTTGTGTCCAAAGAATATGACATAAAATCAATGTCCAAAACCAAATGTAATTGTTTTTGGCTTTTTGCAGGTTGTAGGAACACTCATAGCAGTTATGGTATACCTGATGACAGCATGGATGATGATGGCAGCCATCCCCAATCTTTGTGACGTAGATAATCTGCCACCAGACAGTCCCTGGACGTGTCCAATGGACAGAGTGTTTTATGATGCCTCGGTCATATGGGGCCTTGTTGGGCCGCGCAGAATCTTTGGGGACCTTGGAGAATATGGGGATGTCAATTGGTTCTTTCTCGGAGGGGCGATAGCCCCATTCCTGGTCTGGCTTGCCCACAAGGCGTTTCCTGACAAGAAATGGATTTGCCTTATTCACATGCCTGTCCTGTTGGGTTCTACATCAATGATGCCCCCAGCTTCTGCAGTGAACTACACCAGTTGGATCCTCATGGGCTTCCTCTCAGGATATGTGCTTTTCAGGTACAAAACAGAATGGTGGAAACGCTTCAATTACATCCTATCTGGTGGCCTTGATGCCGGCACGGCCTTTATGACGATACTCATATTTTTCACTCTTGGATACTGGAATGTTGGCTTCAGCTGGTGGGGAAGCAAATCAGATGATCCTGAAGGGTGCCCCTTAGCTAGTTGTCCAACAGCAAAAGGGGTTCTCGTGGATGGTTGCCCATCTTTCTAAATTCTGGTTGAAGTCCTATCTCAGTTTTAAATGTTTAATGAAATATGTAAATATGTAATAAAGTAAGCCTTACACAACATTTAGCCCAAAAGTTCAAGGCCCAGTAGTTGTTAGGAATTTAAAAATTTAGGAATAATACTTCCATCTTGAATGCAATACTGGCTAGAAAATTGGCTGGTTATGTGTACGTTTAATGTTACACTACAATACATTTGTTCTTTATGATGCAATTCCAACTTAAAATTTTTAGCTAGCTTTGTAAGCAGCCATCAACAGCTGAAAATGAGACAGATACACAGATTTCCATTTTCATTGAAGCTTAATGATTGATGCAGATGATGAAATTGCAAAATATGTAGAAACAAAAGGCTATCAAACCATGAGAGACACCAAAGGGAAAAAAAAAACTTGGGACGCCACAAAATTGAACTAAGCAACTCACTATCTCATTTTGAGAACAAAAAGAAACACTACTCTTAATGGTTAAACCCTGGCTCGTAAGAATCGTATCAACTTACTTGCTTGAACACCAGTTGAAAATCTGAACAAGTGGCCCAAATATCGAATCGTTTGTTTTCGATGTGGTGGGTGACAACTGGCTATAGTACATTTCAGCATCACAGCGTCAATGATGGATGCTGTAAAAATGAATGCTTTACCATACCGTTGCTGTAAGAATTGCACCTTGGGTAAAATTTTTAGGTCACAGTTACGGATGGTAAAAACATTCAATGTTGTGTCTCCTTTGTTTCTCCAATTCTACTCCAAATCCTCTTCTAACAACCCTCATTAATGAGATAATATTTATAAACTTTAAGAGTAAATGAAATAATCATCTTGAATAACCAGATTTTTTTATTTTTATTTTTTGATGAAATCAATGGAGGATATCTTCATCTAAATCTTTTCATGGTAATAAGTAGATTTATTTTTTTTGTTTATATGTAGATTTTTTATGCTAACGTACGAGAATGAGAGAGAATGTGTCATCTAAGACCAAGAGAGACGTATGGACATGGGGGGAGGTTTTGACGGCATTCTCTTCTCTCAGCCGACTATGTATTTGTATATCATGTTAAAGTCTTAGGTATGATATGACTTTATTGACCATACCACCTTACCTCGAAATTTAGTGATAATTGTCTTCACCTTGAATTTGAATTTTCTTAACAACATTCTCTCTAATTATCCAAATTTAAATTGAAATACAGATTGAATTTCAGATTTAATAAGCAACCATGCATGAGAGAATTACATTGAGAATTTTCATTATTTGGATAATAGTTTTTCTCCACTCTTGAATCCCTAGAAATTTTAGTGAGTGAGGACAACCATTTGTAAGAAAAATTAAAAAGTTATATGAATATATGTAATTAAATGACTTTAAAATATGAATCTATAAATTATAATTATTTAATATATTTTTTTTTGTATATATATATATATATATATATATATATATATATATATATATATATAATTATTGTTAAAAATCAAAAATTACAAATATATATTTAATAATTATAATTATATAATATAAATTTATATTTTCGACATGTTAAATTAAAAATTTAAATATAATAAAATTTTAAGAAAAATAAGCTACTATGTTAAAAAAAATAAAAAAAAGTGAAAGAAAATTATAAATATAAAAATATATAAAAAATTTATTTGATATATAATTTTTTTTATAAGTTTTTTAATTAAAAAAATAAATTAAAAATTTTTAATTAAAAAATAAGTATATTTTAATAAATTTAATTCAAGATATATATATATATATATATATATATATATATATATATATATATATATATATATATTATATTTTTATTAGTTTAAAATAAATAAAAATATTATAAATATATATTTTTATTTTGAATATTTAATAAAAAATAAATAACTTAAATTAAAAATAATAAATATTATTAATAATATATACATATTAATAAATAAAATTTTAAAAATTAAAATATTTGTAAATCATATTATCCTATTCAATAAATTTTTTTATCTATAATTTACAAATTCAATGAGGGCAAAGATTTCAGCGATGGCAAACAAAAATTTGCAGCAAGTTTTCTGATCAGTTCATCACATTTTCTCAATCTCAGAGAGGACGCTGGCCCCCACTCATCTGACACGTAGGATCGTTAATAATTATCCGTATAAAGAAAATTGAATACGGACATGAACATTAACCATACTAGGAGCCAGCAAGAACGGATAACGAACGAGAAGCAAAAGTCACAGAAAATGATCAGTTGATATATAGAGAGAAGCAAAACAAAGAGAAAAGCTTTTACCATATAATCATCTCGGGGACCCCCCCCCAAAAAAAAAAAAAAACAGAAAAAATGGCCACGGTTTCCCTCTCATTTTCTCAAACCAGTTACTCTCTTCGATGTTCGTCCACGAGACGTCGCCGTTTTCTAGTTCCCGGGGTTCATCTTCCTGTCAAATTCATCTGTTCTGCTTCTTGTAAGAGTAAGAAATCTCCGCACTTTTGCTCTTTTTCTTGTTCCTAATATTTTTGTGTCCGTCTCAGTGCCTCCAAATCTCATTTGGGGTATTATTATAGAAAGCATGTTAAGTAAAGGTTGTATAGCCTTTTGAGTTTGTTTTTTGTGAGTAGATAGCAGGGATGGCTATAATTCCAGGGAAAGCATGTTTCAATCGAAGGAGCTTAATGGTGTGGCCTGTGGCATTCTTGCTGCTTGGGCTGTTACCATTGCATCTCCTGTGTTTGCTGCTAGTCAGGTGAAGGCCACTGGCCACTTCCACTTCACAAATTTCAACTTCTGCACTTGTTTAGGTAGTAAAGTCCCTTGGTCTTGTTCAATTGTGTCTTGCTTAGACAGTAAAGTCCCTTGGTCTCTATCTAAAATGAAGCTGAAAGGGTAAAAAAATTTTCACCCAAAATTGGTCTGACTGGGGAGATCCAATGCTTAAGTGGGATATGTTAATAGCATAAGTCGAGGATTAGAGGGGCTGAGTTGATTCTTCTGCAAATGTACCTGTCTGGGTCGATGTTTAATGGGAAGATTCTCTATCTAGGCCTGCCCAACAAGCCAGACAAGGAGGCATGATGCTGATGGTTGTTGGAACTAACGAAACACTTGATCAAACTACAATTGAAGTATTTTTCTTTTTGCTGATTTAAGGAAACAACAGAAGGACTATCCCAGCCTTCAAACTATAAATGTGAACAAAGCACGGTTTTAGCCTTTTGTGGCTTAATTTGTGGGAAAGGAGGAGAGTTAGATGGTTGCCATTGCCAAGCTATGGAATTGCAGAAAAATTGTCATCTCCTTTTGCCTTGTTAAGTGTCCTGCAGCCTAGGAATCTTTTTCTACTTTATTCGGTGTTATATAGCCTATCAAATAAAGGGTTCTATACTTTGCTTTATCATTTGCTTAGGCCTGATGACCCAACTACCACTGCTTATCTTGCATTTTTTGGCTTCCCTCATTCATTTTCATGCACTTCAGGCTTGCACTTTATGATTGCAAACCCAAATGCATATAGTTTTAAGATGATGATGATGATGATGATGATGCTATAATCATTGTAGCACTTGCTCATAACATGCATGACTTTGGCATGGTTGCCTTGCAGAGGCTACCCCCACTGTCATCAGAGCCTAACCGGTGTGAGCGGGCATTTGTTGGGAACACTATTGGTCAGGCTAATGGTGTTTATGACAAGCCAATAGATCTTCGCTTTTGTGATTATACAAATGACAAGTCCCATTTAAAGGGGAAGTCTCTTGCAGCAGCACTCATGTCAGATGCCAAGTTTGATGGTGCTGACATGTCAGAAGTGGTGATGTCAAAAGCTTATGCTGTTGGAGCTAGCTTCAAGGGTAACTTATCTTTCCATCACTGGAGTTGTCTATTGCTTATCTCCCATTTGTGGATATATGCATGAGAAGGAAAACTGCAAAAGTTCTAGGTGGAGGAACATAACTCAACCCATTACCAACCATGGATAATATCACATTTATCATGCATGCTATCACACTTCCACATTTAATACAAACTTGCATGTGTGATCTTATGTACAGAGCCTTGTGAAAAGTGTGGAAATTTTTTTGTCTCTCGAGCTTCCCTTCATGTTTGAAGGCATGCTCTCAAGTGGAGATGGTGAAAGGGCCTCATGTGTTTAGTCCAAATGGGAAGAAGGATATTAAGTATGAACACGTATGCTAGTTGTTATAAATATATATTCAAATAGAGTTTAAGGGTAAAATAAAGTTGTGTATGGATCAGTGATATTAGCATGTGCTATTTTACCTAGATTTCTGCTTTTGGTTGAAGGTGTTAAGAGAGTGAAACACACATTTTTGTGAACTAGCCAAACAATTCAAACATAAAGGTTGAGTAACAATTTGATATGATATGTGACAACATTGTTGATCAAGTGATCCAGGTTGAATCCTGGAAACATTCTGCTGACCTGAAGCTAATTCAAGGATTAGAAAGCTTGATATTTACAACCCTCTAGTCATGTCATCATCACTTTGTCAGAGCATATAAGTGAAATATTGACTGTCTGAATTCTTTTAAGTTCTACTTACTCAGTGAGAAAATTGAGCATTAGAAAATAACACCAATTTTCTGTTCAGTTGGACAGTGAAAATGAAAAATGAAAAGGATTGTTATTCTGGGAGCAATTGGAGAAGATTTATTTATGTTTAGAATGCCAAACTGGGTAGGATGTGTTGCTATTGTATACACTGCATCGCTCTCTTCTTTTTCAGGTGTAGACTTCTCAAATGCTGTTTTAGATCGAGTTAATTTTGGGAAAGCAAATCTCCAAGGAGCAGTATTTAGGAATGCTGTACTATCAGGCTCCACTTTCGAACAAGCTCAACTGGCAGATGCTGTCTTTGAGGACACCATCATAGGCTACATTGATCTCCAAAAGCTTTGTGCAAATTCCACCGTTGGCCCAGATGGAAGAGCCAACCTGGGATGCCGGTGACCTCTTTTCATTTTCTTTATTCTCTCTTTGTGTATCTCTCAGTTGCAAAATGTTGACAGCTACTATATGATGTAACCATGTTCATCAAATTGAATTGACATAGAGAGACATGTTTATTGAGGGCAATTGTTACTTTGTTTTGTTTTCATTGCCTTCAAAGTTGGTTTGTATCTCAATGACTGAAGTGCCTCCCAGTGGTTAAGTAGACCCCCCATCTGTTCTCCCCCTACAATTAGCAGTTATCCACAATCTAAGGCTGCGTTTTGTAGAATGTAACAAAAGTATAATGGAATATAATCAGCCGCATTTTTTTAAAATAATCTATTATACCTACCAAACATCTTTTGAATTTACTCTTGTTTAAGGGTGATTTTGGCTCTATTAAAATTGTGGCCATATTTGCGCATCTGGTGTAGTGGTATCAGAGTACCCTCCCACGGTAGATGCGCATTATAATTTTGCAAAGGCAAATGATGAGCTTCATTATCATCTCTATTCTACCTCTCCTGTAGAACGGACACACTAATAAAATATTATTATATTTAAATAAATTTTAAAATTTAATATCATATATTTATATAAATTTTTATTTTATATATAAATATAAGTAAAAATAAAAAAATTCAACCCTAAATTAATATAAAGAAAACTATATCATAAAATTATTACGTCGAATAATTAGTCTTTATTGTATTGTAATTCGGACTCTAGCAAGTGAAATAGGATAGAAATACGATGGAGCAAATTGACGATTAAGATTGTTTTCCCCCTTCATACCTTCTGGCGGGCGGGAGGTTGGGACGGGGGGGAATTTTTAACTTTGTGTTTTTTTCCCTAACAACACTGTATGCTTTACTTAGGGTAGTTAATGATATATGCTAAATTAACAAATCCAATAATTTTTTTTTTTTTTTTTTGTGGGAGCATAAACTGAGATAGTCATAGCAACTAAAAAAATGGAATTTATAATTACTGATTTTGTACTTCACATTTATTTTTTTTTTTCTATAAAAAAAAACGTGGTCCTAGTCTCTGGGTAACGTCAAAGATATCGAATAACCTGTTTCAACTTGTCTTTATTCATTAATTTCTTATAGCAAAGTAGATAACAATTTTTTTTCCTCTCTCTCTCAGTAATACTCTTTTGTAGGTTTCTCTATATTTATATTCATCTATCAACTCTTTTTACTAAAAAAAATAAGTAAAAAAAAAAACTAAAAATTAAACTCTGCACATCTTTTGTTACCGTCTGTCTCTTGATAATCAATTTAATAGCTTCATCAAAATAGTCATGTCTCTATTTGCAAGTCAATGTACATTTTATTTTTTCTTTTTTGGAATTTCATTGGCTACCATTCTCTTATAAGTCAGGATAATAAAATAAAAAAAAAAAAAAGAGAGACAATTTCTGAGGTTTTGTTTCACTTTAAAAGTTCAGTGTACAATTTTTTACTTTGGACTTTTATTGGTACCTAAACTAGTCACCCAAGAGAAATCCATTGGGCAGAGATATGCCTACAAGAAACAGTCAATTAAAATCCAATACAGCCCACACTGAAATTGAGTCCAAATTTTTGTTGACGGCAAAGATTGTTTCTCAAAAGTTTAATGCTACTCAGCCACTTGGGATCAGAAGCTTTCTGTGCTGCTTTTGATTCCTGAAACTCCCAACGCTTTATTGGGGGGCGCAAAGGAGAAGCAGAAGTCTTGTGTTTCCAAGAGAGAGTGAGTTTGTAGGAGTAAAAAGGCCTGGAGAAGAGAGAGATAACGAGAGACGACTCACCGTGTTTAGCTGAGAAGGAGAGAGAACAAAGTCGGAAGTTTTTATTTGTTAGCACAAATCATTCCTGCTGGTTGTTGATTCTCAACCATAACCTTGAGCTACCATTCCATGAACAACTAAAATTCCATTTTGGTTTTGTGCCTTTCAACTAACGGTCAAGTCCGCAGCCATACCACCCACCGACCACACTACCCCACCAAAGATCCTTTCGACTGTAACCACTTAGCCCACATATCCTCCGCTGTTAACTCTTAGGTTATACCCCTATTGCCCTTGTCAAAAAAAATCTCACTTTTACTCTTAAATTATACCCATACTGCCCTTGTCAAAATAATATCAAAAATTGACTATGGGAGTAGTTTGGTCTTTTGCACCCATATAGGCTGCAACTCATAACTGTACTTCGACAAATTCTTTCGTCTTTTTAAGACTCATTTCTTGAAGTCTTGGTAACTGGCAAAACTAGATGTTGCAGGTTGCCTCAAGAAGATGACAAGGGAAGATTGAGAAATTGGGGCAGACCTCTTTGTAATGTTTCTTGCTCAAATGAGTATTCCAACTACGGTTAGCAATCTGTACATGTACAAAAAAAAAAAAAAAAGGCCACTTTAGTGCCTTTTCCTCAATCTCTGTTGGTTTGCTGGTGCTACTGTCTCTGAAATGCTCATTTGAGCAAGCAATGTTAAAAGAGGAAAGCTTTTGCTCCTTTTCTCTTCATCCAAGCAATTGGATTCTGCCCTTTCTCCAGGCGAGTGCTTGTCAGATAAGTTCTCACTAAATCTCTTTTCTTTTCAGACAAAAAATAGCAAGATTCTGTTTTTTTGTTTCTTTGCATTCTAGAGCCTTGTCAGGCAAAAAGAGAGAGAGAGAGACTTATGTTTTTTAACTCTCTATATACCTATCTACTAATATGGTTGGCCAAGGAGTAACAAGATTGCTAATTTTGCTTTATTCTATTTTTGCTTTTTTGATTCCTCCCTCTTGGAACAAGCCCTCTTGGTCCAAGTCATTAAGAGATGCCTTATAAAGCTTTTTTATTTTTTATTTTTTCCTGGAATTACTCCAGGATTCTTATAGCTTCCAATAATTGCTTTCCTCACGGTCTTCCACTTCTACCGGACTTTAAATGGATCGAGTAGGAAAGACTTTTTACCATTGATTAACAAAAAAGAATTGAGCTTTGAATAGTCCTACGTTGTTTTTGGCTTCTATCATGTGTTTGAAGACGAAAACTAGCTAAAAGGCGCATATTGGTACGTAAATTTCCAAACTAATTTCTCCATAATTGTCAGGTTTTTTCATTGCAAAGCGAATATGTTTGGTGTCTTGTAGTGGATAGAGGAATGCAGGCCCCATCCCATGAGTTTGTGTTTCAAAAGAAAAGCCCCCGTGTGATAAATTTTGTGAAAAGAAACAATTTTATGAGAATGCTCCACCAACCAATACCTTCAAAATTTTAATTTTGAATACCTGCTTTATCCTGCATTTTCTTGCAATGCTGCCTCAGCAGGCCGCAAAATACACGCTGCATATCTGTGGGTCGTCAATGTCAGTAAGTCCATGATATTTGAGCCAGTAGCAGCAACTTTTAAATTGTCTCCATAAACAGTGACATCAATATCTAACTGGGAGTTGAGTTACCAAGACTGGACAACATAGTTTCTTTTAAAAAGCAACTAGAGGTCGAACAGATTCTGAGGGGAAATGGAATTTAAAGGTTTCTCGTGATTTAAGAAAAGCATCTCAACTGGGCCAATATTCTTGAACTATAAGCTAGCTTGCACCCAGATGCATCATTCACAGCTACCCCCCTTCCCCACAACCCTGGAGTCATGGAGAAAAGCCTGGCCACTATTTGTGCTTCAATGATCACTATGATTGTGCTTCTTAAATCAATCGCTATTCAAGGTATAGCTCTATATCCCACTTCTCATGAGTATAACAATTGGTCTACGTAACAACTAACCTCCTGCGGGTCAATTAGGCCTACTCAATTAAGGAGCGTGGTTTGTAACTAAAATGACAAATGCTGGTATTTTTTGTAGCAATGGAAGCAAGCATTGGAGTCAACTATGGCACGGTGGCGAACAATCTTCCTCCGCCGGAACAAGTAGCACATTTTCTATTGGAATCAACCACAATTAACCATGTCAGGCTCTTTGACAGCAACCCCGAAATACTACTAGCCTTTGCTAATACTGGCATCGCCGTCACAGTCTCAGTTCCTAATGATCAAATCCCCAGTCTCACAAATATCGACTCTGCAGAAGAATGGTTAAAATCTAATATCCAGCCTCACTTACCAGCCACGAACATAGTCCGCATCTTAATTGGCAATGAAGTGATAACGACTGCAAACAAGCTATTGATAGCGGGCCTCGTTCCAGCTATGCAAGCTCTTCACACAGCTCTTGTTGCCGCATCATTAGACAGTAAAATTAAAGTCTCTACACCTCATTCTTTAGGCATCCTCTCAAATTCAAGCCCACCATCCACAGGCAAATTTTGGCAAGGCTATGATACCCATGTGCTCAAGCCATTGCTCAGCTTCCTTAAAGCTACAAATTCACCTTTCATGATCAATCCATATCCATTCTTCGGGTGCTCTGCTGACACTCTTGATTATGCATTATTTAGGCCTAATCCTGGAGTGTTTGATGAAAATACCAGGCTTCTTTACACAAACATGTTAGATGGACAACTGGATGCAGTCTATTCAGCAATAAAACTACTTGGTTTTACTGATATTGAGATAGTAATAGCCGAAACCGGATGGCCATCACAGGGGGATTCATCACAAGTTGGAGCTACTGTAGAAAATGCAGCTTATTACAATCAAAAACTCATGGAGCATGTGTCAACCTGTACTGGCACCCCTCTCATGCCAAACCGGACATTTGAGACATACATTTTTGCACTTTTCAATGAAGATCTCAAGCCTGGACCAACAAGTGAGAGAAATTTTGGATTGTTCCAACCAGACATGACACCGGTGTATGATATAGGGATCCTGAGGCCCACGTCCACGGTAGCAGCTGCTAGCAGAAACAACCATATTACATATTTTCTTAGTCATTACAGTCGGCCTTCTAGTAGTTTATGCTCATGGTGAAAATGTGCCCTCTTTAGAGTTTAGATACTAAAGATTGTCAGTTTTCTCATCATTATGTTATATGATCTGATCAACGGCAAAATTTGATCCTGCAGGCTGGTAATTCACCCACTCCCATGAGCCCAACCCCAGTGCCAATGGTACCTGGAAGCCAGAAGCAAGGGCCTAAAGGGAAGCAGTGGTGCGTTCCCAAAACAGGAGCAGATACAGAGGCTCTGCAAAGAAATATTGATTGTGTGTGTGGGCTGGGATTGAACTGTGGACCAATTCAAGCCGGCAGCCAGTGCTTCCTACCCAATACAGTTAGAGCACACGCAGCATTTGCCATGAATGCATACTATCAAGCCATGGGCAGGAACGACTATGACTGTGAATTTCAACATACTGGGGCTATTACCATGGTGGATCCAAGTACATTCTTATTCTTGTAGAATATTATATTCTAGTGGGCCTTTTACATACATAGGAGCTGATTATGCAAAGACTCGATTTTCACGAATGTCGCTATTCCTTTTGATATTGCAGGCTATGGAAATTGCAAGTATTGACATTGTTGCAATGAGTTGCCAAAAGTATAAAGACTGCTTGATCTGAACAGTAACTATTATCATTTCTGCTATTCCTTGTGGCTACTGCTTCTGGTTTTGTAATAGACAACAAGTAGGAGGAAACAGGTCGAGAATCTCTGGGGCATTTGTATTAAGCTTATGTCTTTGTAGAATCTCCGTATTAGATAGGAGTAGATGCTTCCTTGTGTCTCCTAATGTGTTACCGTGAGCCATAAGCTCAAAGTTGGCAATAGCTGATGTTATTGGTTCATGGAGTCAAACTTGATGAACTGGAAGCAGAAGGCTTGTCGAGACTGTGGATTGTCGTTGAATTGTTGTTTTCTTTAACGTGGAAAATAGCTTTCTTCGAGGAAACGCGATTTCGAATGATCGAAAGGAATCTTATTTCAAACCTTGACAGTTGTTCCCTTTGAAGTTTCCATCCTGTTAGTGTTGAAGGCGGCAAGCTTTGACTCCAAGGATACATTCAGGATTATTTTCCTGCAGTTGTACTTTGCCCACGACATAAATTTTTGAATTTTCAGATAATATTTTAAGAATTATTCAAGGTATTAGTTTGATTAGTGAAATGGTGTGAGACGCATTAATAATTTTTTTTGTTAAAATATAAAAATAAAAAATTACTTGCTCAATGATTAAGTGTAAAAAATAACTTAAAAAAATAATTTATGCCAAAAAAAAAAAAAAAAAAAATTAAAAAGAAGAGTTCATAAATTTTGCTTCTCCCAAAATGCACTTTAATACGCTGTAATTTCTTTCCCATCAAAGAGCAGTTTACAATCTGCTCACACGCACAACAAAATGGTCCACACATCCCTGTACATTGAAAAAGCAAAATTAACTATACTTTCAAAAAATTTTACTTAATTTTTGGTTTTAAGTAATACATTACTTAAATTTTTAAAATTAAATAAATTTAAAAAATAAAATTCTAAAAAATTGGGTAATTCAAGATGTTTTGTTCAATTTTAATTTGTTTTGTTTTGTTTTGTTTTTTTGGAATAATGCAACATTATGATACGTTATAAAACATAAATAAAAAAAATATAAATATTTATAAAATTTGTGAGTAATTAATATTTAATGAAAAAACAAAAAGGATAATATATATATATATATATATATATATATATATATTTTCCTTCCTCTCACATAGAAATTCCCTGCGTACTATATTGGATCATCACCTAGGGTTAGGGTTTTGCGCTGGGGATAGTGTTTTTGTTAGTCTCATTTTGGTTCGTTTGTTGATTTCGCGAGTTGTTGTTTTATAAATTTTTTTTTTTCAAATTTTCTGAAACAATAAATATCACAGCCATGGTAGAGTGGCACCAGTTTCTCCAATCCATATTCATAGGCCTCATCTTCTCTTACCTACTGTCTAAGCTCATTTCCGTTGTCGTTTCCTTCAAGGACGACAATCTCTCCATCTCTCGCAACTCCGCCTCGCCCCGAGCCGTCACCGTCGACAATGTCTCCCCCAGCCGCGATTTCAGCTCCGGAGGCCTAAGCCGTCCCCGCGACACTGATTCAGTCATGGCCGAGCAGGGCAGCGTCAGGGACGAGAGCTTGCCCTGTAGCGACGACGATTGGGAGGGCGTTGAGAGTACGGAGCTGGACGACATGTTCACTGCGGCCACGGCGTTCGTGGCGGCTGCTGCTTCCGATCGGCTTTCACAGAAGGTGTCGACCGACGTGCAGTTACAGCTTTATGGTTTGTACAAGATCGTCACTGAAGGACCTTGCAGTGCCCCCCCTCCTTCCGCTATCAAAATGACCGCCCGTGCCAAATGGTATTACATTAATTTTAATTTTTTCAATCTACGATTGTGAATAACCATGCTGGGTTACATGACGGGATATAATCGTGGAATCAGAACATCATTTTCCCGATGATTTTAGTCTTGCTAACGTTGCTTTGCATCCTAATGCGGGATTGTAGCCTTATCATGGCTCCAGTATTATATGGGTCATGTTTGTGTTTTATTATTATGGAATACGTGGCCAAGTAGGCATGCTTATGAATACATATGTATGCCACAGCTTGCTTCTCAAAGCGATGGGAGAATTTGGAGGGAAACTTTTTAAAATTTACTGAAGATCTGTAGGTTTCCTTTTCGTATCATGTTCTTGTTTTGTTGTCCCCTCATCTGTTTTTGGACCAAATAGATGAGAATAGTGATGAGGTTTTGCAATTTATTTCTTTAACCACTACAATTGATTTATTTCTTCTTCCTTCTCTTTCCTTTTCTTTTCCATTCTGGGAAATTGTTACCCTATTGTACATACCTGAAAAAATAGCATGTATGTAGCTGTTATAAAGATTGCACAATATTCTTGGAAATTTAACAGCAAATAGTGGGAAACAAGAGACCTTAACAGAATATGGGCCTGGTTTTAGAGAATGCTTCAATATCTTTGTTAACATCTACATTTTTTCTTTGAAAGAATTACACTTTAATGCTTATTGGATATGCATGCAGCTAATTTTTCTAGACAATTATTCATCTTCTTTCCCCTATTTGTAAAATATGTGGATGTATTTTTGTGTGTGTGCATAGGCAGAGCTGCAGATGTATGCATTCTGCATTATCTTTGTCAAGCCAGAAAGTCAGTTCTATATTGTTTGACAAAGAAGGGAAGCAAGTTGGAATGCATATGTTTCTATTTCTTAAGTAAATCTTTCACAGCTGCTTAATGATGTTAGGATAATTATTGCCTGTGATTTGTATTAGGGAAGCCTGGCAGAAATTGGGTGTTATGCCTCCTGAAGATGCGATGCAGAAGTACATTGATATTGTTACTGAGCTGTACCCTTCTTGGGCTTCTGGTTCAGTTGCGGTGAGATTTTTATATTCTTGTTTCAAGATCTTTTTGTTTGTGTTTCACCCTGGTAACTGGTAGTTACTTCAATTTTATTGCCTTGTTTTGTTTTGTTTTGTTTTCTTTTTGTCTTTCTGTTTTTTAAAATTTGCCCTCTTAACTTATGGATGCGTAGAAGAGCAAAGGTGGAGATGGTGAAGCACAGAGTATAGACACCAAAGGACCTGTGGGCCCAGTCTTCAGCACTTTTGTCTATGAGGAAGAATCTGAAAATGATTTGTAAGGTGTTTTGCTCTTGTTTTTGGTCCATTAAGAGGCCCATTGAGTTGTGAGCTACACAGTAGGAGTAACTCTCCCCATTTCCGCAAATCCCACACTCCCTTTCCCAAGATTGGAATCTGAGACCTCAAGGATAGAAGTGAAAGTTATTAACCACTGGGTGTCCCTGGGACGGTTCTTTGATCTATAAACATGGGCCCCATGTGTCAAACTGCACATAGTTCAACTGTTTATATGATACTTTTCAACAGCCTTGTGTTGTAAGTTGCATCTTAGAACTTGTGTTGTGAGTTGCATCTTAGAACTTGTGATTTGGCTTTATTTTTGGAACATGCTTAATGCTCTCTCTGTGTGCATGTTCAAAATATGTACCTTCTGGCACCTAATTTATTTACCACATTAATAAGATGTTCTTGAGAGTTAGTGTGCCTAACAGATAACATATGCGTGCAGAATGTTTTCTGTTGCTGTCTGAGAAGGTTGGTACTGAGAACACACAACTTCTAATATGCATGCTGTAGCATGACTTTTCAATTTTAAATGGGGATGATGAACATGTTAGGGCCAGATTCTTTAATTTTGAATTGTGCAGCATTATGGAAGGGTTAATATAATTGCTTGCTTTTTGGGAACTAAGGCTGAAGTTCTTTTCTGGATAAATTTAGCCTGAATATGTGTTGGAAGCTGAGAAATATTTTAAATCAAAATGCCTTGACTATATTGTGATCTGTCATTTGCATATTTGAGTGTCACATTCTTCACTTTGACATTAGATTTGTCCTGTTAGGTTTTGAGGGTAATTTATTATGTGTATTTATTTGATCATTTCTTGTGACTGAAACTTTGGCCAAAAGACTGAAAGCCTTGTATTTCTTGCCTTCTTCTCAGGAAAATGGATGCTATTCATGCTTTTGCCAGAGAAGGAGAAATGAATAATCTTCTCAAATGTGTTGATAGTGGCGTTTCTGTGAACTTGAAAGGTTTGTCACTGCACTTTTTTTATTTATTTTTAATTGTTGCTACATTTTAAACTGTCATTATTTCTTTTTGCAAGATGTTGATGTGACTGCTGAAGTTGTCAATGTAAATACTTGGGATAGGAACAGACTGAGCTGCTTAAGTGGCTTTGTCATCTATCTTTCTGCTTGTTGTAGTTTAATGAATTTCATGCAGGCTTGTTGTACAAGTGAAATCACATAGATAAGTAATGATAAGAAAGGTTTCAAGGACAATTTGAAATGGTCTGATGTGATGAAGGGTATGAAGCATGGAGAAGAATGAAGTGTTAGTAAAATATTCCTCCCTAGAAAGCATTATGGAAATGTGGCATCTGAGGTCTATAACTGCCAAGCCACTGAATTGAGGTTATTTCAGGACATGTTAGAGTATAATATATAAGTCCTTATGGAGTATTATTCAACAGCTTAAGCTTTTGGGTTGAATGGTTACTTAATATGATATCAAAGCAATTATGACTAAGAGATTGTGAGTTCAAATCATGTTGCTCTTACTTTTAATTGTGGATTTCTACAGCTAAGATGAGTTTGTGTTTCATTCAAACTTTCATCCCAAGAGAGTGGGCTTTTGCATAAGGAGGTGTATTAGAGTTTAATATATTATCCATTCTTTGGCCTCATCCAATAGCTTAAGCCTTTGAATTGAATGGTTTCTTGACAGTATGCTTGAAAACCATTTTGTTATGGCATGCAGGAGAAGCCAAATAGGCATTTCCTTGGCAGCATGAGATTATTTTCTAGCTAGTATGATGAGACTTGTATAAGATTACTTGCTTAAAGCATCAAAATAACCATGCAACTATGTATAATTGAGAAAGTTAGGTTTACTCTGTATTCTTGCTATTTATGCTTCTTTAGTTCATCATGAGTGAGGTACCCTTCACTTTCTTATGTCTTACCTGCACCTGAAAGGTCTTCAGGCTACTGTTCTCTCCTCAATACTTTGTTTTGATTGCTTTCAGACAGTGAAGGTCGGACCCCTTTGCATTGGGCTGTGGACCGTGGCCACTTCAAGATTGTCGAAGTTCTTGTTGGACAGAATTCTGATATAAATGCCAAGGTAATAGAAATAATTTCTCAAATCTTTTTTTTTTCCCTAGATTGTTTTCAGTTCCATCATAAGTTCAAGCCTTGGAAATCCGTGCACTTTGTAAATTTTTCTCACAGGTGTTTTCATCCTGTCATTGCTATCTTCTGCTGTTATTACTAATTTTCTTTTGTTTCCTTGTTTTACCACATTGGAAGGACAGCGAAGGTCAAACTCCATTGCATTATGCTGTTGTATGCGAGAGGGAAGACATTGCTGAGTTTCTTGTGAAGCAGAATGCAGACATTGGTGTGAAGGACAATGATGGCAAGTCCCCATGTGATCTTTGTGAGTTGGACTGGCCCTGCATGCGAAATTCTGCTACACATATGGACTGAACATCTAATTTGTGGTTTGTAGCTAGTCCTTTATAAATCCCTCTCAGGTGTAAATGGCCATGTATAATTTTTCTTTTTGAATTTTAGTTAGTGTTAAGTTGGGCCAGGTTCTCAAAATTTCCTTGTTTTATTTGCACCTTGTGGATGGCACAAGAAAATTGCAAGATAAAATCAGTTGGCCAAATGGCATTCGCGTGCTTTGCTATTGGTCACCATATGATTCAGTGACAGCCCCGGCAGCGGGACATTGGTAAAATTCCGGATTTATCAAATCAATTGATTGATCTGTTGTTCCAATTCCATATGTTCATTCTGGAAATCGTGAAACATTGGTTTTAAGGCTCCTCAAGGTATTCATTTGTTTTTGGATGTTTAATGCAGCGGGATTCAATAGTTGCAATGCTTGTTTCAAGGTTAGTAACGCCAGAATTGTTGGTCGGTGCGCAGACATTCTAGAGTCTTAGGTGGTGGTTTTTTCACTGCGGACGTGGTGTTGTTTAAAACAAACTGGATGGTCCTTGTGGCAACTGTCAAGACAAGAGACGTTCTTTATAACTTGTGTTACCCCGAGTCCGAGGAACGTTGAGGTCAATCTTATGGACGCTTGATTAGCCGGTGCACGCCTCTATCATAAAAGGCTCTATGGTTTAATATTTTTTTATTTCTGATGCTTTCCTTTGTTAATCGTGCAATTGCATGTTTTGCTACTAATGTCTTTGTTTGGATAGGAAAAGTAAAAGTAAGGGAGATGAAGATGGAAGCTTGGAAAATGAACATAATAAAAATTTGAGAAAAGTAAAATTTTTCATCTTTTGTGTGTTTGAAAGAGTGTAATGTAAGAAAAAAAAAAATGTATAAATTTTTTGTTCACAACAAAATAAAAAGTAAAAAAAAAAAAAAATAAAATCATATACTAATTTTACCTTTGTAGTCAAAATAGTAGTATTTTCTTATACTTGCTTTCCAAAAAGGGTTTGCAACGCCAATGATGGTAGAGAAACAGAGGGCTTTGCATACAACAAAGATAAAGTTTAGTTTGTAAATAAAGCCAAGTTCCACGGCAAAATCGTCTATTTGAAATTAAGCTAGGGTGACTAATTACTTTCGCCTCAGTCTTGGAAGAGAGGCATTGTGTTTTCCAACATCCATATATTTTTTATTTTTTCGAACCTATTAAAAAATTATTACAATATAAACTACACAATAATAATATATTTTTATTTATATAAATTTTATACTTTAAAATTACAACTCAAAAACTGTGAAAGATTGGAACATTCATTTCTACGCCGCCCACCCGACACAACCCGAACAAAACAAAATCCCATTTGCTTATTATAAAAATAAAAAAAAAAAAAAAAAATTCCCATTTCCTTACTATTTTTCTCTTCCTTGCCTCTTTTCCCTCTTTCCAAATGTTACTTCCACCGTTAACCTTATATAAATATCCGAATCCAAGACAAATGTTTTATTGCCCTTCATTTCTAACTGTCAATAACCGTTTCTCCCACCAAACGGAGAGGCCTTCGAAATACTTACACAAAAGAAAAAAGAATGAAAATTAGCAGCCTTTGCCCTACTCCTCCTTCTCAAACAATTTCCCCCCATCATCAAAGCCGCTCCAACAGTGGCGGAAAATGGCGAGGGCGGTGGTTTATGCCCGACTAGCCACTGCCGTTGTCATTTTTATCATCATTTATCGATTCAAGCAGCCTGCGGGAGGTGGCCGCCTTGGCCTAAATCGCCGTCTTGGTTACAAATTTCCAGATTTTGACCCCTTGGTTGCGAAAATGCAGCGAATGGAGGAGGAGGAGCAAAGAGGCGTCGCCGGCGGGAAGGGGCAGCAGGGTAACCCCATTCATTTGGAAAGGAGGAATCAGGATTCTGATGTTAAGGTCGAGGATGGTGATCATAAGTATTTTAATAACGAGGGGAAGTTGAACATTACGTTGAGGCTGCTTGTTCTATTCCCATTCCTGGACAAGGCACCCAAAGATGGAGTTGTGAGTTTTGAAGAGCTAGAGGCATGGAATAGAGAACAAGCAATTGATCGTCTACACTACAGGACGCTGAAAGAAATGGAATTGCACGATAAGGATGGAGACAGAGAAATCAGTTTCAGCGAGTATTTTCCTCAGTTTTCCATTGAAGACATAGGTAGGTTATTGTCAATTTTTTCACGTGTCTGAACAATTCATGCTGCATATTTGGCATGTCTGAATGAATTCTTTGCACTTTCTTGTGTGTTTTCCTTCTCCTTTTTTTTTTTTTTTTTTTTTTTTTTTTTTTTTTGGCTTTTTTTGGCAATCCCAAAACAGCAAATGACGAAAGTAATTTTGTAGCTAAGCGAAAAAAAATTTTGGTGCAGAGAAACATGATATGGGGCATGGTGAAGCTGGATGGTGGAAGGAGCAATACAAGAATGCAGATATTGATGGGAATGGTAGTCTTAACTATGAGGAGTTTAACAAGTAGATATCATTCCAATTTCTGTGTTATATTCAATTATACATAGATTGAGCTGGCAAATTCTCCAGAGTCTGATTTATCGCTACCAACATCCATCCTTTGCAGTTTCTTGCATCCAGAGGATAGTAAGAATGAAGAAATTCGGAAATGGCTTGCCAGGGAACAAATAAAGTAAGTTCTTTTAATTGGGTAACTATACAAAGACAGAGGACGTTCCAATTATGCTGTTTCATCAACTATTTAAAAACATTGCTGTAACGATCTAATCCAAGTCCTTTTTCTTTTTTTTTTTGGCATTTTCACTTAATGCAATGTCGTTCTACAATTGCAGACGGATGGATGATGATCAGGATGGCAAACTCAATTTGGTGGAGTTCTCCAAGCATGCTTATGGGACTTACAGGGTTTGTGCTGCGTTTGAAAAGTCTGGAGATCATGTTCCAACTGCAATAGAAAAGTTTAATCAGCTTGACGTTGATAATAATGGGTATTGATCACTCCTCGACCTCAAAACGTTTTACTTTTAACAATAATTTACCTTTCTTTTTCAGGGTTTTATGTCTCTTTTTCTACAACATATTGTGTTTTTCAGATTTTTGGACGAGAAGGAATTAATTCCCATACTTAGTTACCTTAAGCCGGGAGAATTCTCTTATGCTAAGTATTACACGAGTTATCTGATTGGTGAAGTGAGTTCCTATTCTGAAATTTTTCAGATTTGTCTTTCCAATTTATCCTTAGTTTAAGTAGCTCCCCGAATGCTTAGAAGTTACAATTACCGATGAACTGACCAATACCAGAATGATGATTTTAAGAACCAAAACAGACAAAACATAGTTGTACGAGTTGAATCCAAGAGTCATGTTAGCAAACTGGCTGTGTCTGGCTAAGAAATTTTTCAGACCTAAGTCATGCAGTTATTGATGAAGAATGTGACTCGAAATACAGGCAATGAGTGCATGCATACATTATATATCTCAACAATCCGGTAACTTTTTGCCTTTGGTCAAGTTCAGGCTGATGATAATGGGGATGGCTCTCTGACTCTGGACGAGATGCTGAACCATGAATACACATTTTACAGCACTCTTTACGATGACCACCATGAAGACTACGATCACTTCCACGATGAATTCTAATTAGTCTGATCCATACGTGGAGTACTGATGTTTTGATAGCAGTAATTCACACAAGCCGACGATGATCTGCCAGCAACAAACAAGCAACCAAAGGAGGAAGAAGGAAAAAGGGAAAATGGTTTTGGGGATGATCAGTTTAGTTCTTTCATACATTCTCATCTGTTCAATGTATTTTTTACGTTCCTGAATGTGTGTAGATTGCTCAAATCTAGTAAGGGGTTGTTTCTGGACAGGAATCATAATGAGAGTAACTTATTCTTATTCTTGATGTTTGGAAAAAAAAAGAAAAAAAAAATTCATTCTCATCACTTTGAAAAAAGAGAATGAGATTCTCATTAATAATTCTCACTTCCTTTTTTAATTGCCTAAAATTTTAAGTTTCTATAATTTCTCCCCCCCCCCCCCCCTCCCTCAAGTTCTCATCTCATCCCCCTTTCTATTCCTATCAAATTTTTTTCTTAGTTTTTCAATTGATTTAATTTTGTTATTTAAAATAAGTATACTTTTTTCAATATTTTTTTTTTGTATCATATAAAATAAAATTATCTTGTATCCCTACTCCTCTCTCATCCTGCCCCTCTCTTTTTATATCTATCAAGTTCTTTTTTTAAAAAAAAAAATTTTTTTCTTAATTAATTTGGATAACATTTTCAATTTGGAACTAAATTTATATATATATATATATATTTTTTTTTTTTTAATGGTACTCTTAAATGAATCTGATTTTGAACTGAATCAACTGACTATAAAGAAAATTTTAATTTTAATTTTAGAATAAATTTAAATATATTATAAAATTAATTATTTTATTTTCAATTCTATGATTTTTATATCCTAATTTTAATTTTTACACTATAAACCAGTTGTCTCTAAATATGGGCCAATACGAAAATGTGTTTTTTTTTTCCCCCTCCTCTCGAGGCAATAGCCACACATACTGTGCAGGAATTAAATGGGCAAGTTGGCCTACAGTGTTTATTCCGCACAGAAACGAACAGCTTTCTATTTCCTTGGTTTTGCAAATTACGTCAAACATGATCTAAATAATTAAATCTTAAATCTGATGAATTATTCAAATTTATATTAAAAAAATTATTTTTTAAAATTATATTATTTATTAAAAATATTTATATACATATATTTAAATTAAAAAATTTAGTATTATTAAAATTTTTTTAATTTTTAATTAAATTATATTACATTATTGTACTAGTCTTTGTCTTGGACAACAAATACACATATTCGAAAAGTTTAGATTCGTGTGATTATTTATGAAGCTTATTATTATTTTTTTAAAATTATTTTTATAATATATATTTTTTTGGGGTACAATTTTCTTTTTTTTTTTTCCGGCTTATTTTTTTATTGAAAAATTTACTATGATTCACTGATATTTTTTTCCCTGTCCCACACTTCATAGTTTTCAAAGTTCTCGTGCACTTCCATCTCTTAAAGCTCTCTTTCCGCGTCATGCTTTACAACTGCTACTCCGGCTAGGGTTAAAAGGCTGCGCTGTTTCACGCTTGCCCGACCCGCGTCGCCCCGTTTCATACGCTTTCAGGTGACTAGGGCTACTCTTCTATGTTCTCTCAACTTCGCCTTTTTTATTTACTTTCTATTGGATTTTTTGTATTTGCTTTGACAGTCATTTTGGATGCTTTTGATCTCAATTTCTTTAGTTTCGTTAGTTTTCGATTATGATCTGCTGAATTTCTGCTTTTTTTTTTTTTTGTTTTCCTTTTATTTGTAGGTTTCATTTCATAATTCTTTTAAAGTCTGGTTTGATTGGTTGAACTCAATTTCGATGGAATTGTGTTGCGCGCTTGATTGCTAGTGGCTGCGTCCTCTTGCCTGTTTTACAATCTTTAAATCTGGGTCTAGAATTGAGCGATAATGGGGCTTAATTTCACCGTTTATGCTTGCTTCTGCGAAATTTTGCTGTTAGTGGGTGCTTTAAATGAGTTTGGTTTTTGTTTTTTTTTTGAGGGGAGAGGTGGTTTAGTTGGGATATTTGCTGTGATTGGGGAATCTAAGTCTTGGAGCCGATTTGAGTGTAATTATAGTAGTGTTGCTGGCCTTGGCTTTAAATTTAGTGGTTTTTTTGGATGTGCTTTTGGCATTTGAAAATTAACTGAAGGTTGAGCAATACGCAAGTTTCATTTGTTTGTCTCTTCATCGTACTGTTTTGAGAATGTCAAGATTTTGTTTTTGTAATGGTCAGTAAGCAGGTTTCGGAAAGCTGAAATGGTCTGTTTGGTTTCAGAGATTATAAGCTACAATTTACATTTTTATTGTTTCTGTTAGATTCTTGATTGGAGAATTCAAGTCTAAGAAATACATCCCATCGAGTTTGCTGAACAAAATTTACCATGTGAAAGTGATGTTGGTTTTTGTTGAAATTTTTCATTGAAAGTTTTCCCCACTATTTTTTAATTCTTTGTTGTAGCCATATTTATTTTTTTATTTCTTTTTCTTTTTTGGGGGGAGGAGGGATTATGATGTTCAGTTTGGTTATTGAATCTGGTAAAGATAATTAATTGTTATGTTATTCGTGCAAGAGAATGACATTGTGATTCACTGTTATTCTTGGCTTTTCAGATTTATAAGTATCACAATGGAAGTTACTCAGTTGCTTTTGAATGCGCAATCGATAGATGGAAATGTGCGTAAGCATGCTGAAGAAAGCTTAAAACAGTTTCAGGGGCAAAACCTTCCTAGCTTCTTGCTATCACTCTCTGGGGAGTTGGCAAATGATGAGAAGCCTGTGGATAGCCGGAAATTAGCAGGTTTAATACTAAAAAATGCTCTTGATGCCAAGGAACAGCATAGAAAGCTTGAACTCGTGCAGAGATGGTTGTCTTTGGATAACAATGTCAAGATCCAAATTAAGACGTGTTTGCTAAAGACGCTGTCTTCTCCTGTCGCTGATGCTCGGTCTACTGCATCTCAGGTTATTGCCAAGATTGCAGGCATTGAGTTACCACAGAAACAGTGGCCTGAGCTGATAGGATCTCTTTTATCGAATATTCACCAGCTACCTGTCCATGTAAAGCAAGCCACCTTGGATACTCTTGGATATTTATGTGAGGAGGTCTCTCCTGATGATGTTGATCAAGATGAAGTGAACAAAATACTGACAGCAGTAGTTCAGGGTATGAATGCATCTGAAGGCAATAATGATGTTAGACTTGCTGCCACCAAAGCATTGTACAATGCACTGGGATTTGCTCAATCAAATTTTAGCATTGACATGGAGCGGGATTATGTAATGAGAGTTGTCTGTGAGGCAACTTTGTCTCCAGAAGTGAAAATTCGGCAGGCAGCTTTTGAGTGTTTGGTCTCCATTTCATCAATGTACTATGAAAAATTAGCTCCTTATATCCAGGACATCTTTAACATCACAGCAAAGGCTGTGAGGGAGGATGAGGAGCCTGTTGCTCTTCAAGCAGTTGAGTTTTGGAGTTCAATTTGTGATGAGGAAATAGACATTTTGGAAGAATATAGGAGTGATTTCACTGGGGACTCTGATATTCCTTGCTTTTATTTTATCAAGCAAGCACTCCCTGCTCTTGTCCCAATGTTGTTGGAGACACTGCTGAAGCAAGAGGAGGATCAGGATCAAGATGAAGGTGCTTGGAACATTGCAATGGCTGGAGGTACGTGCCTTGGTTTAGTGGCCCGTACTGTGGGGGATGATATAGTCCCACATGTTATGCCATTTATTGAAGAGAACATTACAAAACCAGATTGGAGGCAAAGGGAGGCAGCCACCTATGCTTTTGGCTCAATCCTGGAGGGTCCTTCACCTGACAAGCTGACATCCATAGTCAACGTTGCTCTTAATTTCATGCTCAGTGCCTTGTCAACAGACCCAAACAGCCATGTGAAGGACACCACTGCTTGGACCCTAGGACGAATATTTGAATTTCTTCATGGTTCAACCATGGTCACACCAATCATTACGCGGGAAAATTGCCAACAGATTATCACAGTTCTGCTTCAGAGCATGAGGGATGCTCCAAATGTAGCAGAGAAGGCATGTGGTGCCTTCTATTTTCTTGCCCAAGGTTATGAATATGCAGGCTCCTCATCTCCACTAACTCCCTATTTCCAGGAAATTGTTCAGGTCCTTCTCACTGTTACTCACAGAGAAGATGCAGGGGAGTCAAGGTTAAGGACTGCTGCATATGAAACATTAAATGAAGTAGTGAGGTGTTCAACCAATGAATCGGCACCCATAGTGTTTCAACTAATTCCGCTCATCATGACGGAGCTTCACAAGACACTCGAAGGGCAGAAGCTTTCATCTGAGGAGAAAGAGAAGCAAGGTGAACTGCAAGGCCTCCTATGTGGGTGTTTGCAAGTAATGATTCAGAAGTTAGGTTCATCAGAGCCCACTAAGCTTGTTTTCTTGCAGTATGCGGACCAGATAATGGGACTCTTCTTAAGGGTTTTTGCTTGTCGGAGTGCAACTGTGCACGAGGAGGCCATGCTGGCCATTGGAGCCCTTGCCTATGCAACAGGTCCAGATTTTGCAAAATACATGCCAGAGTTCTATAAGTATCTGGAAATGGGTCTTCAGAATTTTGAGGAATACCAGGTGTGTGCTGTTACAGTAGGTGTGGTAGGAGATATTTGTCGGGCATTGGAAGATAAAATTCTGCCATATTGCGATGGGATTATGACACATCTTCTCAAGAATTTATCAAGCAACCAGTTGCATCGATCTGTCAAACCTCCCATCTTCTCATGCTTTGGTGACATTTCGCTGGCAATAGGAGAGAATTTTGAAAAGTATTTGATGTATGCCATGGCCATGATCCAAAGTGCTGCAGAGTTGTCTGCTCGCACTGCAGGTGCTGATGATGATATGATTGAGTATGCAAATTCTCTTAGGAATGGAATTTTGGAGGCATATTCTGGTATTCTTCAAGGATTCAAGAACTCTCCTAAAACTCATCTCTTGGTTCCATATGCACAGCACATCCTTCAGTTCTTAGATAGCCTGTACATGGAGAAAGACATGTGAGTTGTACAGATATATGTTCTTACTTCCTTTACTACTATGCATGATTACTGACACCAAGACATGTTTTGCTGTAGGGATGATGTTGTAATGAAGACTGCTGTTGGAGTCCTTGGGGATTTAGCCGATACACTGGGACCTAATGCTGGTCCTTTAATACAGCAGTCACTTTCTTGCAAAGAATTTTTGAATGAATGTTTGTCTTCTGATGACCGTATGATTAAAGAATCTGCCGAATGGGCCAAGTTGGCCATCGGTCGAGCCATTTCAGTTTGATGTCATTGTACTGGATATGCTTCTTTTTTGTTTTTTTATGCGTCTGCATGCATTTGGGTCCATTGAGTCAGGGTCTGGGTTTGCATGGTGTCAAGTCTTCTGCCATTTTTCAGATAACAGAAGTTATCGGTCTTCAGGTTGCCAAAACTATTGCATCACAGCACCATTGGGTCAGGTTATTTCTTTTCCTGTCATAGAGAATTTGGGTAGTGATTGCCTGGCAGATGTGGGTGGAAGTGTTTACTGAAAGCCTGAAAACATTATCTATCAAAGACCATAGAGTTGGTATGAGCCAGGCAGAGGCAACCATGACTAGCTGAATATAAATAGTTCAGATGGCACCTGGTCATTCTGTTCGTGTAAAGGTTGAGGTTGAGGCCTATTTGAGTGTCTGAGTGTCATACTGTCATCATAATCATATCTGAGGTGCCTCTAGGTCATTGAGGAGTGTAACTGGAATTTGGCTGGAGTTAGTTGAAGTTTTGTTACACTTGAAGACCATCCGGGCTCCTCATTTCAGAAGACCCAGATTCCTTCCTGATTTTTGCCCGTCCAGGTTGGCTTGTATTTTAATTTTTGCACTTCTTTGGCATACAAGGTTGGGGTCGTCAAATTATTGTTGAGGGTATTCCATCCTGTAATACATTGTTGAGTTTTCCTTTGGTTGTTACCATAGCTCTCAAGGCAAACGTTATACTTTTGCATTTATCAAAGCATATAGACCTTGTTGCATTTCAGTTTTTCTTTACCTTTTCTCAAGGTTTCATTTCCCTTTATATCTTCTGGTAGTCTGGTTAATTGTCTCTCTTAGAGAACAGTTACAGTAAAATTATCATCAGCCATGATAAGGAATGGTTGCATGTGGATAGCAATGCCTTAATATGTTAAGGATATTGGAGTTATAATCTTGTTTGGATGACTGTCTCTGAATCAGTGCAATTTCTGCAACATCTGTGGATGTCCTTTTCATCAGCAAGACTCAGCTGGGAACCCAAATTACCAACTGAATTGCAATTCAGTATTCAAATTTTCTCAGTTTTTGTGGCATGGGTTGCTGGTGTTCAATAACGAAGGGCTGTCTATAAAAGGATCTCTGGACGCTTTTGGGGTTTTTGGAGGTGAGGAGAGGTGTGGAGTGTTGGGGTTTCCTTGTATTTGCAGGGCCAAAGGAGGAATGCACGGTAGACGTGCCAATGTGGAAAGATGGGACCATTGCTCTGATTTTTCCCTGCAAGATGCACTTAACCAGGTTATTTGTAGCAATGGTAAATTTCGCTTTGAGGGTGGTTCGGAGAAGGTGGCTATAACCTTTTTTGTGATATGACTGCCACCACACCATCCAAGTCCAACTAGCTGGAAATTGTCTGTGTGGCATGTTTTATTCTCACAATCTTGTTCTGCATTCTGGTTCTCCATCACATGTGAGGTGAGTTGGTACATTACACTTCGATGGCTAAGGCAGCGCAATACGACTAAAGCAGAATTCTGCCTTTTTACCCGGAAGAAAAGAAAAAGGCAACTGGGCTAAGCATCCAGAATGAATAGCATCACCCACATTGGACAGTCATCGTTCAATGTTCATGTGCTCTTGGCATTAGTGAGTCATGTGTCATATTCAGCAACCACCCATAGCCTCCACACGATGCTTGATGCATGCCGAGAGCACGGATAGACCTAATTCAAAGTGATAGACCGCATACGAGAGGAAAAGTCCACCGTTAACTAAAATAGTAAAATATCTAATCAGTGCAAATAGAATGAGATTGCTTCAGTTTTCCCCAGTGGTAAAACAAATGTGCTCCCAATCTGTCACTGTTAAGACAAAAAATTAAATTGAATGAAAAAAAAAATCAAACAAAAGTTACGATTTTTTTAGTATAATAATATGCGATTTCTTAATCACGGAGTCAGTGACTAAATTTCTCTGCTTACTTTTTCGCATCACATGCATTACGCACTGTATACTGGCGTCCAACAAAAGCAATGGACCTCAGGGCACGTTCCATGAGGTGGCATGATTTGCCCCCTTCTCGTACATACGACAAGTGTAGGACATGATGTATACGCCACGTCTGATGTGCTGTTTAATGCGTATTGCCAAGCCCTTGGAACCAAAGTTTACTCCATACGTCTGCCAACTACACACACGCACACGCACACGCGCGGATCACTGCTACCTTCCTATTACACTGGGCTGCAAGTATTGTGCTCATCTTTCGGGGCCGAATTCCTGTAGCAAGTAAAAGCGACGCGGAGAGATTGAAATAAGAATTAAATTTAGACAAAAAGAAAAAAAGAAAATTAAAGTGAAACTTAACATTAAAGTTTAAAGAAAAACGCGGTACAAAAAGCGAGGGGGGGGGGGAGGGTGGGGTTAGGTTTCACTTTTTATTTTTACACTGTGCACACACCAAGATTTTCTTAGTTTTTATACCCTTTTCCTTTATCCTCCTGGCATGCATATCGTGGGGAAGCTACCATTTGTCAAGGGCAGCCTAAGATTTATGCAATGTTATAATAAAAAGCAAGCAGAATTATTTGAAAGCCTTCCTTTAAGAAAGAGTTGGAGCAGTACTATGGAGTCAATTATCAACCCTTGTAAGCATCATCATCAGATTTATGCAATGTTATGGTCTCCTTCAAGAAGGATCATTGAATTAACTTTTGCTCTTAATTGTTGATTATAATTAACAAATGACTAATGTGGAGCTTCAAAGTAGGTGGGATGTCGCCTCATTTGCCAGTGAGTGCTCCCACTAATGCCCTCGCCAGGAATCGTCTCAAAATGCTTTCCATTTGATGATTTCGTCCGTTGGCCACTCACCATGCTTTCGTCTCCATCTTGTTGACTTTCAAAATATAGGAAAGCCGAAATACGAGGATCAAAAGTATTGTGAGATCACTAATATTGGGTACGGGAAAAAAGAAATCTTTGGAGATGGATGGAACTGGAGCTACCCACTACTTAGGATGGTCGGAAACACAAGATGGCTAGCAGTTCAATGATAACGACGCCCTATTCTTGAAGGTGAAAATTTTCCAAGTTTTTTATTAGAAGATATTTTAAATTATGAATTATATAATAAGAGATAGATTAGTTCTTTCTATTATTATAAAATTTTATTTTCTTTATCTCAAATTAAAACTCAAGACTTTAAAAAAAAATATAAAACTTTAAATTTTCAATTATTGGAGTGTATATATCAAGGAACCAGGTCATTTTCTCCATTGATGGGTGGAAGACAAGTCTAAGGTCTCATATTCTGTACCCGTTTAGTTTTAAGTTAATTGTGCTATGTGCTAACGGGCCTATCACATGTTAATTAAGATTAATATGAGGTTTTATAACATATTTTTTTTAATGCTAATTACTTTATACAGAAAGGGAGCTTCTATAGTAGATCATAACTTGGATTGTTTTGCGATTATGGATTTCAACGAAGCCACATCACGTCATCAATGGATGGTTTTTTTCTTCTTTTTTTCTGGCTTTTTGATGGGTCCGTTCTGAAGTTGATAAAGGTAGTACCAAGAATTCCTCGTGACACGATTGTAGGTTCAAAAGTTTCACGTTACCCCCAATTATTATAATCAAGTAATTAATAAACTTGTTCCTTTTAAATAAAATTATAAATTTAAATATTCATTGAAATATTGAGTAGTACTACACGTACTCTCTAAACATATATAATTTTGAAAATGGTTGAATTTTTTATTAGTCGTAACAGAGTTAATTCCTTCAGTCAATTCAATTTGCAAGTCAGCCCACTGTGTGATGTAAAAGTGCATTCCTGCCTTACAGAACTGGTCCCATTTTCTTGACCAAAAAAGAAAAAAATTTTACCTTTGCAAGAGTTTACCAAATGTTTTTGAAGTGCGAGTGATGTTCACAATTGGACGACAGTTACATCTCAATTTGGCAATTGCTTTGTCAATGGAAATACATCTCAATTGGACTATTCAATTAATGTCTTTCCAGAAGGTAAACGAAACGATGGGCGAAAAGTGAAACACCCCTTGTGTATCATTGCTACCATTAGCACATTTTTTATCGATAAAAACATGAAATAATATAATGGGCAGCACGATGCTGTTATATACGTTTTTGTCTGTTGCAGAGAAAGGCAGATTGACTTATTGAAAAAGTTGATAAACACGTAAATGCAAAAGCTAAGCCGAAACTGGCTACATAGTTCAAGCCAGGCAAGGCATTGTTTCGGTCTTCCCACGTGCATAAAATAGAATTGCCTTGCCTTTTGATATTGCACAAAAATAGTAGATAGTTGACTTTAGGGTTAATGTGGGCTCAATGGTAATGCACATTTCATCATCACCATTCTGTAGCCATTGGGTGGGTGCACCATGACGATGGTTCTCATGGCACTTCAACCACTAACAATAAATGCCAACATTTCCTGCCCCGTCCCCCTCCCTCTCTGTCATGAAAAGCCCATTGCCCATATCCTAACAAGATTAACAATTTGCCATGGCTGTGGATCTTAGGATCAAAACCTTTGTTCTTGTGTCCCTATTAACCCTCATTCCTCTATCCTCAGGTTTGTACTCATTATATAGTTTTTCTCTATAAATTCGTTTCTAATCAACTCTTAGCTTAACAAAAGGTTGCTTCTTTTCTCTTGTATTCATGCTAGAAACAGTAGCTGGCTTCAGAGGAGACATGAGCCCACACGCTTTGCCCTATTACAAGGTATTCCCCCTTAGCTATCTAAATTTTCAGCGTAAAGTAATATGCTAAAAGTGTCTACAGACACCATAAATGTAGAAAAATGGCCAGAGAAAACAGGCAGACAAGCTTAGCAGAAAACCGGTTTCACTTTAAAATTTACATCAGACTATTCTCCTCAACAAAATGTGTTGTTTTCGTGAAGGTTGGCATCCCATTGACTACGAGGAAGCTTCTGCTCTACACCCTGGATTACGATGATACAGGACCTAACACTAAGCATGATCATAGGAGGAAGCCAGGCCACCCTTAAAGGCCTTTGAATCAATATATATATATATATATATATATATATATATTATTACATTATAAGAACTATGTACTGTCTTGTCTCCGCACTTCATTCTAGGGTTTTGGTCACACATAAGGAGACTCCGAGTGTATTTTGAGATGAGTTTCTACAATAACACCAGTGTTTACCCATACTTCTGGGTATATATATATATATATAGCTAGTAAGGTCTTAATCGTATTAGGTGACTTTGCATCATATTACATGTTGCTGTTTCCTTGTATCATGGGCTTCCTTTGCCTACTGCCTCTCTTAATTATGTGTCAAGGAATAAATGAGATTTTTGTTATTTCATGCAAGAAAATTCCCACGAATTAAAAAAAAAAAAAATGTTGTGCTGAGTACAAAAGCCTCCGATTATAATTTGAGAAATGATTAGATGCATATAATTTTATTCATATTTTTACTAAAAAGGTGTTTTTCTATTTGAGTCGATGTCCTTCAAATTATTATAGAATAATCTTGTCATTACACCCATCTCAACATAAATTAGAATTTTTTTTAATTTGTCAATTTGAAATCTAGATTTCATTAGTGTAAGCCGCATAGCCAATTAGTTACTTGTTCTTTATGTTCAATTTTTCATGCATATTATTTAACAAAAGATATTCTTTATGTTTATTTTGTTTATATATGTATTATTCAACCATAAAATTAAAGTTTATAAAATAGATATAATTTAAAAAGATAATTATAAGATATATATATATATATATTATATTATATGAGGGTATTATTTTTAAACTATTCATAGTCAGTACACTATCAAGATCCATCAACATCAGACATTGAATTGAATATGACACATTATTTTATTTCTCATTAAAAAAATAGTATATCTCAATATTAAAATATAAAAATATTTAAATAAACATGTATGACACTTATTGGAGAACAAGTTTCACTGAATTTATTTATAAAAATTTTGAAAATAAAGTGTTATTTGTGTATTTATAAAATTGCTTATGTGTTACATAAATAATTATTAAATTATTAGTTACTAATAATTGAGTAACATAAATTTTTAGTTTGAAATTTAGGTTTTGATTCTTAGTCCTTGGAAAAATTTAAAAAAAAAATAAAAATAAAAAGCTACATTCCCCTGAGACAAATTATCACCATCATTCCTAACCAATTTACTTTCAAAATCGATGTTAATCAGCCTATTATAATTTTGGGATGGACCCTTTATATTATTAATCTTCCCAGCAATAATCCGAACTAAAGGATTTGCAGCAGAAGTCCACAAAAAAAGATAACCGTAGGATTGGGCACGGAAATACAGATAGCAGTCGACGACGCCGTGACTTGTTCAGATAGATCATTTAACCATAGTGGCAAAGAGGAATGGAACTGAGAACCTAATTTCTGCTACTGTAGATTTTGAAATTTAAAAAGAATTAATTTGCGAGTTATAACAAACTTAGTCCAACTTTTAAAATAAAATAATTTTATGTAGATTTTACATCAGTTTTGCTCTTTTTACGCCTCTTAATTATATATAATTTATAATAAGATAAGATAGAATATGACAACAAATATCATATAATGTATAAATAATTATTAAAAAAATGTTCAATGTTTATTATTAATATCTATCTACACATTTTATTTAATGAAATTCATGCTTTCATATTTATTTACACAATTTTACCTCATCAAAAAATGAAGAAGAGAGCTATCTAAATTGACTTAGACTTTGATAAGAGAGTTAGCTTTTATACTAATTTTAGTTCATAATGCAATAAAATGACTAGAAAATATTTATGCAACCGTAAAATTCTATTGTCGTTGTTACTGCTCTTGGAATGGGGCTTTTAGTTATGTACCTATGGGACACAGCTTTAATGACCAACGATGGTTCAAGTCCTTGAGATCTTTGAAATGAGAGGCTAGGTGATATTTCTAGCCAAATCGGACTCCAAAAATCCATTAAAGATTTAACATAACTTCAACTGGGGAGGAAAAGAAAAAAGCTAGTGCTTATCCACAGTTCCCTTCAATCCCCATAGAAGTGATATGCCAAAAGGTTCAAAATCAAAATGCAAAATCAAACATATCACTGGATGATAGGGTGTGCATGTACTCAGGGTAAAGGAATACTTAAAACTTCAGGAATACAACGTGGTGTAACAAGATGTTTACCTATTTTCCTTTGGAGCAAGCCTGAGTTGCCTAAACAAAAGCATGAAGGCAAAGGAAATGACATAAACATATTTATGTGTTCTTTCCATGCCCTGTTATTATTTACATTGGTCAGGAGCACTCAAACCTATAAGGAAAGTTGAGATGTCATCCATATTCCAAGTGACACAATACCAATGGTAGCCAAAGCTTGGCCCAACTCGTACACAAAACTCTGCTCCTGAAGTGGCAGATTTTGCCAGTCTGTCCGCCTGCGGAAATAGAAATGAATTACAGAACAAAATCAGCTATTAAATTAGAATGTTTCCACAAGCTTTCATATCATGATTATCGTATAACAGGTGCAAATAACAAGTTTGAGGGTCTGAAACATCAAGGACTACTTCTAAGTTCAATTCGCAGAATGCATTGGTTTCAGTTCATGGTAAGAACAGTCATTTGAGACTCCTGTTCTCTATTGTTGCCTTCTTATTTTTCCACGCAACGTAATCAAATATTCTACGCTCAACTAGTTCAATTCAATTTATTCAGCCAGCTTCAACTGATATTCACACTTGGCAACATAATGGCTAACAGCTCCCTACCCTAAATCAGCAATCACAATGCTGACATTATCTTGCGACCTCTGGTCCTGCAGTATAAGCAAGTATAGTCTGTTAGAACTTCCAAAGTAATCAATCATACTATCAATATAAGAGAAATTGTCCATGCAAGCCATTAGACTCATTACCAGGGCTGCTTCCGCAAGTTTTTCACAGGCTACCTGCAATTATGCAAAGAGCACGTCACTGTGATAGTAGCATTATTATCAACCAATGTAGCCGTCAACCAGGTTTCAGACTCGGTCCAGTTAAGGAAAGAATATTGAGTCATGAGCATAATATTTACCTGAACATCTCCATGTTGCCGAAGTTGATTTCTGACAAAAGTAATTGCATCTGAACTGAAACATATAATGAGGCAATGTGAGCATATTAGTTTTATGGTATTCACAACAAATAGAAGGCTACAGAGAACAGATGAAGTCCAAGGATAAATATGCAAACCTGTTTATGTAATCCCATAAGCCATCTGAAGCTAACACTACAAATTCGGCATCTGACCCGAGAGCTATTTGATAAACATCTGGAGATGCAATAACTAAATCTCCATTGAAATTTACCCTGTTGCATAAAAAGAATGACTCACAATTACATCACCTTGCAAATCAAGCACTGAGACAATCGGGTGTTATAACACTGACAGAAAACTCTTATTTCTTGAGTAATTTTTCACTTATAGTACTACCAAGCAAAGGTCATCCATTCTAGTAAACTAGATTGCAGAAGCTTTAGACCCAGACGATGATTAGCACAAGTAGCACTATTTCAAACACCCACAATTCGCAGGTGAAAGTATGGCTATTAATGAAAATGCACCAGCTCCAGTGAACATAAGGGGCATTACATGTAGCTCATATATATATATGCAGCACGAATCACAGTATTCTCATCCATCCATTTGTATATCGGATATTCTTTAGGCCTTCAGCATGTCATTTAGCTGCTTTTCGATAAACACATGGCCTTCAAGATCTGCCAGGCTATAGTGCAATACAAGCTTTCATAAAATTTTCCTTTCCCTACATATGTTATTTGATTAAAGTGGGCCAAATTGACAGTACAGCTATGAGATATTTTGAGTATTACATTCACCCTGTCAGGATTTTATTTGCAATATTGTCCTCCAGTACAAGTTATTACAGATAAGCTGAGGTTTATAGCAATAGCATTTAAATATGGAGATAGAACAAAAGCTACTAGAAAGCAGAAGAAAGTACCGAGAAATGAATTTTTCAGACCATTTCCCCTCTTCAACTCCTTTCTGCAGCATCCTATAAATGTATATAAGATCCTGATATTGTAAGAGCTCATATACACTTGCAGTCCAACTGTTTAAAATCAATGGAGAAATTAAAGCAAACATACCCATCCTTTTTCGTCTTGAATGGCACATCACCAAAAGCACGAGAGACTGCTATATTACCACAAATCCTTCCGTTGACAATCTAAAATTGTGGGGTAAGAATTGGCTCAATGAACGAATCAATATAGTAGATGGTCAGATAGATTATAATATAAAGGAAGCAGAGCCGATGCAGACAACATTCTCCATTCAATAAAAAAAATAGGGCTATGGGAACAATGCCATAAATATTAATCGAATACAAGTTACAACCAAACAGATCAAAGACAGAGAAATTGAAAAGATATTGCAACATAGCAGCTGACAATAAGAACCAAATCATTGATAAGAGACAAATGAATTTTCTGCCTAAATTGTGGAGAGGTAATCACTATCCAAGGAAACACAGAAGTGAGTTTTATCAACCCAAAATAGATGGAAGAAAGCAAAAATAATCATAGACTTGTCAACCACAATTATCAATTAAATCCATCAATGGTAATGGATTTTTTTAAAATTCTTCCTGTATTGCTGTTTTGCAGAAATGTCCAATACCCAACCCCCCCCCCCCCCCCCCCAAAAAAAAAAAATAATAATCTAACATCTAGAAATAAATTTGGGAAAGAAAATGCATTTAATGAATCCAAGTATAGAAAGACACACCCATCCACCTGCTTCTCTTATTCTTCTGATTTCGTGAAGAGAAACCTTGTTACTTCCATAAGGCCGATGAGGAGAAGTCAGCACTTCCGGCTTCCCAGAACGACACACAACCTGCACCAAAACGTTGCCTCTTAAGCATAAAGAGGTATATAGCATTCTTCCTGCACTGACCATCTAAAGCATATAGTCTGCATGCATCAAAATGTTGCCTCATAAACATAAAGAGACGTATAGCATTCTTCCTACACTGAGCATCTAAAACATATGACCGCATCAAAATGTTGCCTCACAAACATAAAGAGGTATAGAGCAATCTTCCTATACTGGCCATCTAAAGGGTATAGCATTCTTTCAAAAAAAAAAAGGGGAAAGAAAAAAGAAATTAATTTAAAGAAAACATTATTTTCATGAAGCAAATGTAGGAAACGGCTATGGGGTCCACAGCACCGCCAGGAAGAAAGGAGGACTAGAACTGAAATATGTACCACGGAAGAGTCACCAATATGTGAAATGACGAGCATATCATTTCCAATGAACATCACGGTGGCTGTCGAGCCAGATTCCTTGTCCTCCCCAGTCATTTCAAGCCTTTGCCCAAAAGCAAAAAAAAAAAACTATTCAACTTTTAATGCCCTGATGTCATTTGTCTACATATTTTGCTCGCAATCGAACAGCTTACCTATTTAATAACTTTAAGTCTACACTTTGAAAAGCCCCTAATAACGCGTTTCTAATTGCATTGAAATCTTTTCCATTCAATAGCAAGCCACCTTGCAAAGCTGCAACGCACTCCTTGTACAACTCATCCCTGTTGTTTCCAAGTAAAGGGATCAAAAATTTCAACAGTGAATCACAGATACAGCATAGTATCACGAATATGGTCATGCTACGATGAATTATGTACAATAAACTTCTGGTAAGCATTTCCCTGGATAACAAGCGAATATCAACTGAAAACAAAGAATACCAATACAAAGAAATCTATGTAATTGACCAGTTATGCAATCTCAGTACGTAGTTCATCAATTACTTTTCTCTGTCAATTACATCTATTTGGATTGTCACTGCTGATGAAACTTCAAACTCTCTAAACTTCAAAACCCAAGAAGTAAGAGAGTTGAAAAAAAAACAAAACATGCCATGTCTTTAGTTACCGGTGATTTTTGATTTTGAGCCAAACCTGAGGAACTTGACGGTAGAGAATCCAGCATGGCCATCGAAGACAGCGGCAAAGGAGAACCCATCAAGGCCGTCCGATCGAATCACGACATCATCCTCCATCTCCTCTCGGGGTCCCTGAAAGCTCGCACACCCCCACCGGATGCCGGCAACTTCTGCCAAAGAAGATGAGGGTGCGTCAATTGCAATCGCGGAGCATTGCTGCTGGCTCCTGGCCGCTGGAACAATGTAGCCGCACTTATTGCTGCTTTTGATACTGAGACCCCCACATGGAAGGTTAGTTAACATGAATCTCTCTATCTGGGGGCTCAGCAGTGCCATTTACTGCGTTGGGTCACCGAGTTTCAGAGAAAAGAAGAGAAGCATGCAGTGCGGCAATGGTAGTGGTGGCGGTGCTGCTGCTGCTTCTTGTCTGGTGAAAAGATAAGGGAGCCAAGCTTAACCTTTAACCGATTTAACGATTAGATTCCACACAGAGGCTTTCGTTTAGAATCTTGGGATGTGGCACGGACGGTCCACAATCTGCCATGTGAGCAGGACCTACCTCTTAATTAATATAAATTTCGTCACATCTTAATCATAACATTTATTATTCATTTTCACATGACATGGCTTTAAGTAGATTATTATAACATGCGAGCGAAGCATAGGGAGAAATGGAACGGTTTCACAATTTAACGTATTTTTCGGTTTTTCTTTTTCTTTTTCTTTTTTTATAAAAAAAAAAAAGGTCTTGCGGACATTGGCTCGATCAAAGACGCTGACGGTATCCGGGAGTTACCAAGATCCCCCGGTAGATTGACCAAAACACTCCTGGAAACTGACGGAAATGTCGGGAAAATAAGGGGCAAAATTGTCCAGAAGGAATAATGAGAGCATATTCTGCAGCATATTTGTGGTATGATTGGCAACCGTAGAGCATTGATACGCATCATCTCCAGTTGCCACCATACATGAATGTCAAGTTGCTCTCTGCTTCAAGCCCTCATCTTTTCCTTCCAAGAGATTATGTTTGCTTATCCAGGCAAGCTTTCTCCCTCCCCTAGCTACATGGGTTTGTTTTTCTTTTACTGTTTCTTGTTGTTGTTGTGCACTACTTACATGGGCATGAGGTTTTGCATGTATATGTGCGTGTGTATACAAGGAACAAGAACCAGAAAAAAGGAAGGAACACACAGATGAGAACTTTTTCTCCTCTAGTTTCATCAATTGTTCTCTCCGAAAGTTCTCCGTAGCATTTGGTCTGCCTCTATGATCTTGACATCGTTTTTGAAATTTGTTGGTCACATTATCCCTGTTGTTCTGTCTTGACATGGTAACGGAAGTATATATTTGGACGTCTTAATCTATATATATATATGATTGACCCGAAAACATAGTGGTTGTAATGATGATAGTTCGGCCCTCTCTAGTTGAAGTAAATGTAACTTCTTTTTTCGTGAGAGAACCCCATTTAGATGCGCTATCTACGAAGCATTAATTTATGCTTTGGTTGCAGCGGAGGGATGAGGGAAAGAAATTATGGCCAGGGGCAAAGACTAGAAATGATGGTAATGCAAAAAGAAAGGCACTTTATCATTTGTAGAAATTCTATAAAAAAAAAAAATAAATAAATAAATAACAAGAAGTAACTTGGTCAATCTTGTATGCACATTATGATAACTAGTAAAGGCCGTGAAACGATTTTCATTTTTCAAGAAATAAAAGGATTTCTTTGACCATAGAAAATGACATAATATAATTCATTTTTATACTTTGGGAAAAGCATTATGATTTTAGCTTCTTCAGGATAAGATATTCTTTGTATCTTAATTTTATGGAAACAACTTTTTATCATGTAAGCATGCATGCTCGCAACTTTCTGGTGCTGGTGCTGGAAAAGGGAACAGAACACTTGCTACGTTGCTTTTTACATAAACCAAATTCTTCTGCTGAAATTATGTTTGCTTTTCCAATGTCTCAGTGGAAGGCATCCGCTTCCCCTTAACGCTTTTGGCAATGGCATGGCGGTTTTTATTCCAGAGGAAAGAAAATGTCAGAGTGAAAACAATAGAAAGTCTCCGTATAGTGCAAGTATTGATGTAACCGTATATCACTTATTTGTAACCTAGACATCACCAACACCTTCTTTGTTAAAAACAAAAGAAAAATGACCCTTCTCTAAACCTTACAATGTGGGAGGCTCTAGGAACGCCTTTTATTCCATTTCCAATGCATCAGATGAAAATATGAAATCATGATGTTCTTCGTTGATTCATCCTGTTATAATCCATTAAACATTTCTTTATCGAGGTAGTAGTTGACATCTGACAGCTTCAGATTAGTAAGACAGTTGTTGAGGCATCTCTGTCACGGTAACCCCCTGAATGATATAATCTTTATTGTTTACTTCAGGCAGTGTTGATAGCCTTTATGATTTGATGTAGTGCATTTAATCTTGTTTTCTCTTTACCGTGAACTCCATGATATCATCACAAAAAGCCGCACCACTAATAGAGTGAAAAATCAGTGAAACCTGCACAATAAAGCAAAACCAAGTGTTGGGATTATTTTTTAACACTCCAAAACTAGAAAAGTATGCAAAGTGAGGTTTAATTACTGAAAAAATGAGGGGTTTCAATGACGAACATCTTATGTAAGTGAAGGCCCAATTTTTGCTGGCTTTAGAAGTTTCAGAGCCCTCCGTACATATTCAAACATCAATACAAACAGACCAAAGATGTATAATAGGCATTGATGTATCTTTTCCAACACATCCATTGTACTCAACCTGCCATGAGCCATCCCTCCTTCCAACCACCCTAGAGACAAACAATAGGAATCAGCACATAAGCTCAAGAAGAAGACAAATTTATCTAGGATAAACAGGGGCTGACATGCGGTGCCTATTTTACCATAATGTGAAGCATTGAAATTGGAATTCTAATTTACTTAGAGATCGCCTTGTGGGAAGCCTTGTAAACTTATCAGCTATATTTTGTCTTTTCTGGATTTCAACAAAGGAAGGTTTCAAGATACATGTTTTATTTTAATCTCTAATCTCTTTTAGTTTTAGTGTCAACTAAGTTGAAATTCCTACAGCTAGCCATCCCTTAGAGTGAAGGCATCGACTCCATAAGGATCCATGGAGTTTGCGACAGCAACTCTTCTTTGTCACCTTACAATGTTAACGTTGAAGAAGGACCATTGACTGTGAATACTTACCAGAGTTTTTCTTTGGCAAATTTGTCCAATCACGTGGGCTTAACTTTGTTTGCGATGCCTTGATCAGATCAAGGAGAGCTTGATTGACCTGAAGTTTCAAATAAAACAATTATATGGTTCATTTCCACTTCCCAGAACTTTCTAACATGTCTCAAAGACTACAATGAGATAGTAACATATTTTTATAATTGTAGTATTACCAAATGTTAAATGTCTCCATTTTGCTAGTAACTGGTGAGCATTTGCATCAATTCATCAGTAATTGCCCAAGTGTGGGTCATGATCTCTATCTTTTTCTTTTTTGTTTTTTCTTTCTTTTTTCTGTTTTTTGGTTTCTAGGGATTAGGAATCAAATCTGAGACCTGAAACTAGGAGTTCAGATAAAACCTTGTGACTAGTGGCATGGTTCATAATTCTTACACAGCATCATATGCAACTGTTATCATTGAAAATCATGTGTAGGGTAACTTTTTTGAACCTAGTAAGATCTTTTCATAATGGATACTGATGTTATGGCCTTTTTTTTTTCCCAGTTAATACTCGTATTGCAGATGTTTTCCCAGTTAATACATTTTGTAGATAACCGAAATACCTCTTCAGCCCTTTCATGACTAACTAGATGCCCACCATGGAGGTCTACCATTCTAGCAGCAGGCTGTAGGCTCTCTGCAAGTCTCCTTGCATGGTATAGTTGAGCAATTATGTCATGCCTACACATTTATAGAACCTCCAATCAGTTTCAAGCAGGTACAATTCTTCATTTATGCACACAAATGCCTGAATATTTAGCCTTTTTATGAGTTTAAAGCAGAAATGGACAACAAATAACACAAAGCTTATATGTGTTCATAGCGCTTCATTTCCATGTCTACTGACTCATTTGTCTACAGTTGAAATGTCAAAAGGATCTCCATGTATTTAAATTCTCAGACACCAATTAGAAAAAAAATTCTCAATTGTCTTGAATTTAAAGTCAGCAAAAATTACCAATAGCATCCTAGATTTAACTTCCAGTAACAATTAGCATACCAAAGTCATAAAATTACATATTACTTACTAACAATTAAGGTGTGGTAACAAATCACATGTTCTGTTAGCTAATCATAACTGTCCTAAATAGACTAGGATACACCCAGGTCAGTGTGCCCAAACGGTCTGTTTACAAAGCTCAACTTTTTTTTCTTTTGCATCACAACCAATTATTGGGTTCAGGAGTTAGAAGAAGCATGCTATAGACATTAAAACAACAATGAAAAATGACAAGAATAAGATTCAAGAGGTTTCTTGGGGCTCCAAGTTGCTTACTCGCGATTATCCTGTTTAGGTTAGTGTTTCAGGATGGTGAAAATGGCAGTGTGCATGATCATATATTCTAGGAAGTCATTTCATCTTTCCATTCGGACAAGTTAACCATGAAATCAATAGGTTTTGGTTTGGAGTTGAAGTAAATGGACAACTTAACCTCTGAAACTTGAACTGTGGAGGATAGGTCATTGAAACCAGTTCATGCTTGTTGGCAGGTGTCATGGTTTTTGGCTTCAAGCTAAGCTATATTGTGGTTGTTAACCAAGAAATAGCAACCAACCTTGCCACGATCAAATTATGGAACCCAAAACACCCAAAAAGAAAGACAATACAAGCAAAACCAAACAATTTGATGTGGTGTTTAGTATGGAATTAAAGAAGATTCAACTAGTTGGAATCAAAAGAAGTCCCACAGGAAATACAGAAAAATAAAATAAAGGAAAGAAGCCTTGAAAGTCAAGAACATTGAAAGTTAAGATATATTGGATCGGTCTAGCCATTTTACAAAATCTCTCACATTTTGACTAAAAGCTGTTATTCATAGTGTGCAAAATATAATTTTGAAGCTACAGTATGTGATATACTACCAGTAAGCTAAATATAGGATGCTAATTGTAATTTTCAAAGTTTCTCATCACAAAAAATTTTTAATTCTGAAAATCCATATAATCAATTGACCAGCAACTGCATTGAAACTTTATTTTGTGGAAAATAGTTGCTGACAATTATGTTTTCTTAAATTCACCATAAAGATGTGATTACAAATTGGGTGCTAATTTGCAGAATGAGAAGACAATAAAGATCTCAAAATAGATGATCTATGGATGATATGCATATCAGAGATAGATTTGGCAGAAATTGATATATATACCTACATTCATATATATATATATATATATATATATGATGGCAGTTAAAAGGAGCTGTAGTGTACTACTGCTTTGAAGAGATTAATTATTACCTCCCATGTATGAATGATACAAGAAACCCAGCAGAGCGGATCAATTCAATTTCTGTTTGTGTCACCTTATGCGTCCAGCACGCATTGATTTGCCCATCAAATCCACAAGGGGACTGCATCCCAGAAGATGATATGCCTTTTACATATTCCTGTAAACAACACAGTTACAGTTAGTTGCCAGCTAGAGAAATCCTTATGCCATACCATTAAAAAGTCCTAGCTAATTTGTCCATATGATCATTCATGTTTTTCTTACTTGATGTAAAAGGGCTCTTCTTTTGTTTGACCCCACATACTCCTCAAGGTATTCCTGCACAGCAGAAAAAAAAGCAAGATTTGTGCAAGTTCTACAACTGCATATGAATACTCAAGTTTCTATTTGCTGGTACGGCTACTTTCAAGGGCCGCAACAACAGGCTATATAATGTCCATTCAAAAAGGGAGGGGGAAAAAAACAAAAAAACTGCACTCTAATATTTGTTAGGAGCCAACAGAATCTGGGGTTATTTCTTATTACACAAGGTAGTGAATTTGGGGCAGTAGTGGCCCCCTTTTTTATTTCTTTTCTCATGATGTCTATCCATAGGTCAACTTGGCAATATATATGGAAAAGCTTCTTTATTTTGATTTCTTGTCTTTTCACCTTTGTGTAATGGGTGTCTAGGTCAACAGCTGCCCTCTGCTCAGGAGTCTTTGCCTTTAGGAAACGGATTGCAATAGAAACTACTTGGCGATCAAGCTGCAAGAAAATTGATAATGACATCAAATCTTTGATAAAAACCACCCAGGTTGCTTTAAACATAAAGATAAGAGCTATACAAACTAAACACAATGCAAACAGTTTGAAGCAGGAGATAAAACCTACTGCAGGAGTCTATCTTTACCTACATGAGACTACTCGTATACACGTTAAAAGATAAAAATTCACATAGGTCAAAGAAGACCTTCTTTCCTGGTCATCTTCATTAGTGTGCCTTATTGTTTCCAAACTAGTCATATGATTGCACATTAGATGCAAATGCTTGAAAAAATGCCACTTTCGAGCCCTGAAAATGCTATTGGACTTCACATACTAAAAGATACAATGATTGACCAGTGCCCACATTGAACAGTTTGGATGTCACAATTCTACTCGAAGCAGGTTGAAGGGGTATTGAGGGTTATGAAAACAACTGATGTAACGACAGGTAGTACTATCAAAGTTCATGTGCTACATGAGTACCCAAACATTTTTGATAAAAAAGGAAAAGTAAAATTTGCTTTTGATAATACTAATTGTCAATGCATCAATTATTTTAGCAGTGACCATATTTCTCATATCAGAAACTCCTTGGCGCTGGCAACCATAATATTTTGTGGCAAAAACTTTTCGTTTAATGTCCAATTAAGCAGCTACTTTCCAAGTGAAAAAGGAAAGTAACAAAAAGAAAAGCGACAACTAAAGTCATAATTCCGCGTTGATTTGGACACAACACCAACAAGAAGTATCAGGAAATTATAAAGTAAAATTGCATCCATGGAGTCCTTATGACGGTACATCTTAAAGATAAGCAAAGATACTGGCTCAATTTTGCATTACCTGCCCTTGATTCTTAGTTTGCTCAAATTCTAAACAATTAAACATCAACCTTGGGCCCTCTAAAGCAAATGATATCAATCTTATGCCTAACACGGCCATTTATACCAGCAAACTTAAAAATGATGCCTCACCTTTAGGAAGTTCACAAATTCGAATATAGAACCAACTAGAGCTTAGGTGGAAAGCTTTAACAAGTCACTCCTGAAAGCATAATTGTCACCTAAGCTAGGAGTATTAGACTGATTTCAGATTTAACATTGTTTGAATGCTATTATGAAAACAGAATATAGATATCTTCAGGGAAAAAAAAAACTACAGAAAATAATATATAATCAACTCCATCAACTGAAGCTTTCAATGTACAAGTTTGAATGTGCAAATTCATCATAGCAACGAAAAAGAAAGTTTATATTCATTATGGAAAACTTTCTGCAGCCAGCAAAGAAAAGAAGACGAATCTTTTACCCTTGGAAAGCATTGAAAACCTCCACCAGTAACATTAAGCAGTGCCAAAGACACAACCCTTTCTGGCACTATCGATGCTAACTTACAAGCTATCATAGCCCCTGTTTCAGCAGCAGCAAGATAATTAAGAAAATTAACTAACCAAGAAATCATTCAACAAAAATGAAGTATATTTGAGTGCAAAGAACATGACTTGCAACCTTGAGTTCTAGTTGAAGTTAAAATAAGTGTCCATGAAATAGAAAACCTTTCTAGACACTCCTCCACAATATTTCAGGGGACAAAAAAAATGGAGCAATGTTATGCAATTCTAAAAGGCAAAGTATTTCATTTCAATGGCAATTTTAAAACATTGGTACAGATGCATTACATTTCAAGCGAAAGAATCCTTGAGATTGTGGACTCACCCATGGAATGGCCAAAGACATGTGCTTTTTTCCAGCCCAGATGATCCATTAGAGCAATTGCATCATTTGCCATTATTTTTGTTCTGCACCCAACGAAAGGAAAATGGTTTAGACACCAATAAAGCTTACAATCGAACCTTAAAGAGATATGTGATTGGAGGCAGTACAACTTTGACCGATAATCAACCAGTCTGTTGCATTGGTCAAGAAAAAAGGCAAGTTTTTAGCAAATGAAGCGTAACTGGATTTGTATTGAGGTTGTTTCCATTTTCTTGGATCTTCATTCAACTCTCTCAGCAACCAAAACATAGCAAGAACTCAAGATAAGCATATGGAAAAAAGAAAAAAAACAACAATTGGAAAACAGATACAGATTGAACAGGCCAACTTAATGCTATTTAACGCAAAAATAAAAAAAATACTCTCCCCACATCCAAAAAAGAAAGACGCATAAAAATTCATATGGTGGTCAAAAAGAACCATCAAAACCATCAGAATCAAGAAACTTTGCCAAGTTGAAGCGCAAAAAAAAATAAAAATAAAAATAAAAACAAAATCTGGAATTAATGCCAAAAGTAAAGAAGGATGTTGGCCGGGGGCCAAAAGGCAACATTTTTCAGAAAAAGAAAAAAAAATCAAGAAAACAGGTTTATTGCCTTTGACCACAAACAAAACTAATTATAACACACATTCTTTGAACTTTTAAGACAGAAATGAGCTTTAAGACATGGAGAAGAAGCTCACGTATATTGGGATTTCTTGGTGGGCACGGAGCTCTGACCAACCCCACGATTATCAAACGCGCAGACCTCGAGCCCACCGCTACCCTCATTGTCGGCTCCGTCGCCTGAACTCCGATCAGCGGTAGTCAATTCATCGTCGTTGGGCACCTGGGTCCCTGACAGCCCCTTTATTTGTGGCCCCCAAGAATCATGGGTGGCCGCCAATCCTGACCGACACATTACATTTTGATAAATAAACATCAAAAAAAAAAAAAAAACACCAATTCGATCCCCAAAAATGGGAAAAAGAAAAAAGAAAAAAGAAAAAAAAAACCTTCAAAATCCAATTAAAAAAAAAAAGAGAAAGAAAGAAAAATCTTAATTCTTTATACCTACCTATGATAAGGAGGACCTTGGTGGGTCCACGACCGTAGGTTCTGTAAAAAATGCGGATGCCATTGTCTGAAGCTCCTGCTCCATGCAGATTTGTCTGGTGTTTGGAGACTTCGCAAAAGGGCATCCTCTCTCTCTTCTGTATGGCCTATTTAGTTTGGTTTGGTTTCTTCTCAATTATTAAAAAAGAGGTTATTGTTGTTCTTTGACTCTTTCCTTCAATCTCTGGTTTCTAGAGAAAAAGAAGAAGAAGAAGGATTTAATGGGAAAAAAAGAAAGGAAAAAGAGAAGGAAATGGATTGGTTTTTTCTGGACTGCCCGGGTATAAATGAAGAAATATTACAACAAATGTGCGAGCACAAAAAAAAATATAAAGAAAAAAAACTAGGACAAATGCGGGGAGCCGGAAGCCGTCGGCGCTGGCAGATGATAACTAAATGGAAGAGTAGTTGTCGTTGGACTTGCGGTCATGCGGTGCCATGCCATGCCACGTACACACATAGACATTGAGGGAGATAAAAAGGGGTGATGGCCGGCCGGCTGGCGCGGATTTGTTGGGGGGTTTAATGGTCAATTCCTAGCAAATTAATTGCAAAATAAAAATACAAAAATGTCAAGTTATAGTAAATATATTATTTTTATAAATAATGAATTAATTATAAATAACAGTTAATATTATGTAATTTTGTGTGTATGGAGAAACGTGCTCCTTCTGTTTCTCTCGTCCCTTGGGACCAATCGATTGTGTAATTAACTCATTATTATAACGGTCGAATATGATGGCTCAGGTTTTATGTGTTGATAGAATATACAAGAATGAAGGATACCATGCGTTGTCTCCACTTGCTTTTTTTTTTTTTTTTCTATTTTATGATAAGAATATTTTTTAGTTAATTTTATACGCAACTTTTTAACCGTCAAAATTTATATAAAAAAAAATGTTTAAAAATATTACATTATAATTTTTGTTGATAAAATTAAAACCCAATTTATTACATATATTTAGTGTTTTTTAAAGTTGTAGTAAAATTTGCCTTGTTAATATTTTATGACAATCCCTGTTTTAACCTCAATATTTTATGACAATAATAATATAAAATCGCTTTGTTTTTCTTTTTCCTTTTTTTTCCCTCCTTTCTTAGACTAATTATTTAGGTAATGCAATATATATTTATATTTTTTCTTTTTTTCTTTTTTTTTTGGAGGGGAGGCTAACCATCGAGTCGGTTGCCGATCAATGTCAGATTTTGTAATAATGAGCATGCCGTTTTTGACTTTTGCTTTGACTTTTTGTTTAAGCTTGATCTTGTCCCATTATAGCTCGTGGTTGTGGACTCAGTGCCATGAACCATTCGTTCTCGTTTTAAAGAAATGAAGTGACTAAAAAAAAATAATGAATTTGAGTAGGTGTGATTAATTTGTATATTATAGATAATATAAAAATGAATTATATTTATTTAAATTTATAATTTTAAAATATATCTTAATTGAGCTCTTTTTCTTTGTAGTACGTAGGAAAACACAGGTGATGGATTGAAAAGGACGGAGCCCAAGTAATCCAAAAGATCCATTTACCTTTGCTCAAAGTCCGCTTGTTGAATTTGCCGCATTGCCTCGTGTGAAGAAAGAGGATTTGAGTATTACAAGCGACATTGAGGGCCTTCTTCCCTGGTCTCCGCATCACCTATCATGTGGCGTCGTCTAGTGCTTATTAAATTTGTCATAATTTATTTGATGTGATCGTGATTCTGTAGCTACAAAATGGTGTTTCTGTCTGATTATTGTGTTTTCGATTTGTTTCTGAAAACAGAGTTGAAGATTTATAGAATTACCATGATTAACACGACATCTACAGTAACATTAATCAGTTGTTAGATAATCGTTAGTTGTTGGGTTTACTAGCTGAACTGTTTAAACTCTTAGTTTTTTTAATTATAAGATTCATTTCCTCCTCTTACATATAAAAAACAACAGACAATTTCATACACGCAAAGAAAAGAAAAATCACTTATTTAAAAAAAAAAAAAAAAAAAAAAAAAATCATCTTCGTCAAGTGTGTGTTGATTCTCCAGAGACTTAGAAGATGCCTGCGTGTCCATATCAGCAAAAATTGTAAGGGATGAATTGAATAAAACGAAAATGTCTATGGGATGACCCAAATGAGGGGCTCACGAGCTAGAAACGGGCTGTGTCAACTTGTTTTATAGCTCAGTTCGTACGTTAACTAAACTAAATTGAGTTTTCGGTAACTAATTATAGAAATAGACGAGTTTATCGCAAGAGTCCTGCATGCTACACAACCCGAAAGAAAAACCTTCAGGTGACGAGTTGGGCAAACTCAAGTAAATATACAGTAGAGTTTTTGGTCAAGACAAAACGCATTTCAGTCATTCATATCATGCGCGTACCAAAAAAGATAACAACACGTTTGTTCGATTGTATCCAGCCAAGTCAGATTGGATAAGCTTTGTTCCCACGATCCGCTTTTGGGAATCCGAGCAGCCACTTGAAAGGAGATCCACATGTGCATTTTAAGGGCCAGAGAATATTAGCTCTTAGATTGAAGAGAAAAGTTTGTGGCAATACTGATTGAAACATGTGAGAGGCACAATAAACATGAATGGCTCGTCTCTTCTTGCTAACCATACAAAAAATAATAATAAAAAAAAAAATTTCTGTCTTTTTGTGCTCATGTATATTCCAGAAAGTATTGTCACGTAGTAACACTTTAGATTAAAATCGAATTTTGGCCGGCCCACCGTTATATTTGGAAGTTTAGTCTCCTTGACATTGCAGTCATTTTTACGTTTATATATAAAAAAAAAAAAAAGTTATTACACTATTTATTTATTTATTTATTTTAATGTAGAAAACACTTAATTTTATATCTGATAAAATTGAGTTGACTTTTTTTTTTTTTTATGGTCACGCTTAAATTTTTTCCTATTTATATTTAATATAGAGTCACATAATCAGAGTCAAATTAGAAATTTTATTTTTTAAAAAATAGACATTTAATCCCATAGAAATAAGAAACTTAAAGCTTCCGAGGAAGCTACAGTTGTCGGTGCGTACTTATGGGGGGTTACGTCATGTAGAAAAGGATGTGCATTGAGACTCCGAGCAACTTTGTAATTTATGATGCCGGCATTTTGGAATGAGAATAAAACTAACCATTCGGTCCTATTCAGCTGCAAAGCAAACAAGCAAGCAATATGGGAATTGAAAATTCAAGCTTTTGACTTGGAAACAAAGACAAGACGCTAACACATTCAGGTGTTTGATTTACTTGCAAAGACGAGGCGTTAACAATCACAACGAAAACAGAACAGCCCGGAGAATGGAGAAGTAACGGACTACAAGAAAACCATGAGAACTGAGTAGAGCTCCCGATGGCACATATACAGTAGAGCTCTGAAAATTCGTGAGTTGGGACAGCAACCAAGGGAAAAGACTTTGGAAACACGCTCCGTTCTTTAATAGATATGCTCCTTACATTTTAACCACTCCGTTTTTAAATGAACATACTCCTTACTTTCTAGGATCCTGCGTCTACGGCAAGTTCACGGACAATGTCCCGCCAGGCCCCCCAATCAGTAGTCAGCTTCCATGTTCTGGTCAACCAACTTGACGGAATACCAGTTTAGGGTCCATCTTCTTGTGCTAAAGCAACAAAAAACCAAAAAGTGTCAATGGGTCATTTGGATTTCTAAGTTGACAAATAATAAAAGGATGATCATCTGGAGCCCTGCATGGGTGCAACCCCAGCAGAGGTAGATAAACTTACTACTCAAAATAAAGCCTTGAAGCAAGCTCTGGGCTCTCTCTGACTGTTCTGGGGTGCCTGAAATTTGAATGATTTTCTCTGTCACATCTGGCCTATCTTCTATGAGGGTTACATTGGCTCCTGACAACTGTTCCATAATGTATAAGTCAATTAGATTTTCTTCCTGTGAATTTATCAGAGATGGATAACATCAGGCTCCAAGGGTAGCTAACCTCACTAATCTGTGCAAGCTTGCTTCTTGACTTTGCTATAAGCTTGGGAACTGCATAGTCTGGTATAACGACTTCGAGTGTACTCCTAGTGACAAGTGGTTTAGGTATTCTAAAAAGGAAGCAAAAGCACGTCACAAAGCACATACCCCATCAAGGTATATTTTAAAGCATACACAAAAAGGCCCTCATATGACTGGTATAAATACTAAAAGAGAGAATGGCAGAATATGTTTGAATCTTCTACCTGCTGATTGCAGTTGGCACATCTTCACGACGTTCACTTTCATTTTGTTTCACTGTTTCTGTGCTGGACACTCCATCCTGCAAAACAATGGCTTATCAAATTTTGATCTAAAGGGAACAGGGATAGAATTCTTTTTGAAAAGTTCCCTTTTCTCCACTATCCTAATCACTGGATCAGGAAGGACAAATGCCCTGCTGTCTCCACTCTCATTCCCTTTGGCATCATATGCCCTGCTGTCTCCACTCTTATTTCCTTTTGCATCATATTTGCTTGATACTCCTTTCCCACTTTCTCCCTCACACCCTAGTCCCCTCCCAAAACCACCCCCCCCCAAAAAAAAAAAAAAAAAGGAAATAGATAAAGCAAGTGGTTTTGGCACAACTCCTGCAATTGATGGACTGTATCAGGTTAATGATGATCAAAGTTAAAGGTTAGTTGCTCACAATATGAAAACAAGGTCCAGCAGGAACTCCAAATGGAATATTCACCTGCTATATCTGGGTAGCAAAACAATATGACAATGCAATTTTGCTCTGAGAGATCAAAAAAGCTAAGATATCTGAGGCTAAATTTGGTTAGTTATCAAATCCAATATTTTGCAAAGCTATAGGAAGTAAAATAGGAAAGCCAGGGGACCTACTGTGCATATGGAAACAATTGATCTCAGAAAAGAGGTAAAAAAGAGTAAGGTGAAAAATATTTTCTTTTCTCTCTTTGGCCTGTGGGTAAAGATGAAAGAAAAAATGAAGTAAGCGTCCTAAGTCACTCAATCAATTACCTTCGATGGTTGTGCTGTTGCAGCAGACTGCAAATTACGACTGGCTGCAGATGCTGGATCACCATTACTGTGACCTTCACGAACCACAGCCATTTTATTCGGAGATACTACCTCTACTCCTAAAGCACCCCCAACAGTTCCAGGTGCAGTAGCTGGTGGTGGAGTTCCCATTTGAAACATTTCCTTGTATTTGAAACTTCGTAGTCTTGAGGTCACTTCCATAAGAGCATCTCGAGCTGCAGTTATCTCCCCCTCGATCTGAAGAGAACATCAATGTTGATCAGATAAAAAGAATGTAATTTAATCCTGCATAGAAGACCTCATAGATTCCAGGGTTACAGATTCTTGCTTTTCCTGTTGTCACAATGGCTCAAGTGGCAGACTAAGTGTCAACATTATAAACACCAACAAATGTATGTTTTCTGAATTTTCCACAACCCATACTCTATAAGCATTAAAAAAGTGTCAGCTAGCAGTTGCAAAATACTTCAATCTTTCTCAACTTAACTGAGTAAGTTACAGAGAATATCAATCAGAAATAACATTAGCCTATGCAACATGCAAGACAAGGTCTACCACTACAAAACAATTACAGAACCCAAATATCAGTCAGGACTGATTAACAGTACCATAAAAACATAAAAACAAAGTACTTAACAACTTCCACCTTCATAAAGAAAAGTTAAGTAGTCAACCTGCACAAGCTCATCCACCCCTGATACACAAGCAGGATGTTTTTCCTTTGAAAGGATCTGTATTTTAGCACCAGTTAATCTTTCCATCTCAGATAATGATCCATCTCTTCCCTCAAGACATTCAATATCAAAGGCTGGGACAAGCAACCTAGTTGTGATTGTATTGTCTTTGTCTGAAACAAGATCAACAATGTGACTTTGAATGTGCAACAGAGCTTCTTGTGCAGGAAACAGCTCATCGTCAGGACCCTAAGCATAGAGGCAAGCCAAAGTAAGTTGAGAACTTAAAAAAGCAAAAATGTTGCATCACTTTGGGGGATTTTAATTTGGGGTTGAGGGGTTTTTGGCGAAGTTTAAAAAGTAAAACTGCTTAAGTACAGGGAAGAAACATATATGTCACAGAGCAATTGTCTCTACCTGAAAGACCACTCAAAGCAGAAAACGAAAAAATTGAGTAGAAGAATTAATAATAAATCAGTTATTAACAAGACTAAAAACACAGCGCTCACCTCTTCAGAGGAAATTATTATTATCTGTTCCTCTGACCCAGATACAGGATCCAGAACCTTCACATCCACACCAATGTCATTTTGAAGCAATTCTACTATGCCCTCTGACTCCCCAACAACCCTGTTAACCTTGTCAATTGGACAAAGCATTCGAAACACAAGGTCCTCACCGTAAAATGGTTGCACACCATCAGCTGTGATATCATCCCCAGCCTCAACCAGAAAACCAGACTGGCGTGAAGAAGAATTACTATCTCTATAACTTGTTGAAGATAGTCGTGAACCAGAAGAAGGACCGTCTATAGATGATCGACGTGCTGTGCTATTCATGTGAGGCATATAATCCTCATCAGGAAAAAAGCGTCCATGGAAATGACTGCGATCCCGATGCTGACTCTCCCTCAAGCGTGATGAGATGATAGCTATAGCATTTTTCACATTATTGACATCACCTACAACCTGTCACACATACATCATGTATTAGGCACAGAACACCATAGCTTCCCATTCATGCAGTTAACATCAATATTTCCAGGTTTTTTTTTTTTTTTTTTGATCTTTGTTTATATGTGCTACTGGAAAGGAAAATTCTGTAGTTCATTAATTCAGACAAGAAACAAGATATTTACACAGTACCAGACCCATGAATTGAATAGGAACCTAGCACTACAGATACATCTTGCTTTATGTTTATTTACCAATTTACTTGCATAAAGCAGAGTCAAGCAAAATGAAAGGCGTGCAAATGACTCTAATTGTCCTCTATGCAATGATTCAGAGAAGACAGCTCTTTTATACTGCAAGATTTCTCACAGAGAGAGAGAGAGAGAGAATTAACCAGAGCTCAAATTGACACAATAAATGTAAAATATATAATTTTTCAAGCTATGATTACCAATGAAAGGTGCCAACAAAAACTTCAAAAGTGCCAGTGACCTGATAGAAATAAAGGGTAGCATAATGCTGGCTTTGAAGGCACAGATGCTTAAGTTTAAACACCAAGAAATTGCTGTAGTGAAACCAAGGAACTATGCATTCTTTAAAATACAAACACAGATAATTCAACTCCCAATGACAAGCCAGGTAACTACAGACAACCATCATAAAGAAGACAGCATCAATTGCTACAGCTATAATGCATGCTCACAATAGACCAATGCTTGCAATTGGATCAAATCAAACATCCAAGATCAAAATGCAGTCTTAAATTTTTATTCTTAAAAATAAAAAAGAAAAATCTTCCAAATTGAATAATTTCACATTCTGTCTTTTCAATTAACCAGTACACTCCCAGGTTGCCTCAGCTTAACATTTTGATAAAAATATATGGCAGTCTTAACTGCCAAAGATTGGAGTAACTTCATTGCATTTAAAGATGGAGAGGATCATTTATCCAGCACAGTAACTCCTCTGCATCAAACCTTCAGTTTCATCAAACAGCAAGTCCCACACATGGATATAACATAGCTCACAGTCATAGAGTCACAGGCAGGGCAGCATTGTTCAGTAAGTAAATTTAGGTAATGGTGTGTATGGTAGGGCCAAAAATTTAATCAAGACAAAACCTGAACAATCTCTTCAGACATAGAGACACAGCGAGGCAAAGTATGATCTCTAGGCAAAATCCTAATCTGGGTCTTTGTCTCAATCCTCATTTGTTCAATAATCTTGCCTCCTTTACCCAACAAACAACCCACATGCATTCTTGAAACCACCAATCTTGTAACCACTCTATTTCCACCGCCGCCGCCACCGCCGCCACCTCTTCCTCCATATTCATCCTCCTCATTGCCATAGCCGTTCATGGAGAACAGGGCATCACTCTCGAGAATCCTGTCGTGAATCAAGAACAGCGCCTCCTGGGCAGGAGAGAAGGTAGGCATTCTACCTTCCGGGTCCCGCCTCCGGGTGTCGGATATCTCGATGATCCGCTCCTCGTCGCCCGGGATCAGCTCGTGTACGTTGACAAAAGCACCGGTGTGTCCCCTTATGTATTTGATGATACTTCCGGACTTGCCAATTACGCCCCCGGCTTTCATGTCGTGGCAGAGAATGCGGTAGCTAGTTGTTACAACCAGAGAAGGGTCCTGCTGGGGCTTCGAGGAGGGGCGGTGGCTATTGTTTCCGCCTCCCCCGATGTGTCCACCCCCGCGGTGGCGGGGCGTGTAATGGTGGTTGTACCTGGGCTTGGTCCTACCACCCATGGTGGGTTCATTGTCATAGTCCTGCTGATGGTCATAGTAGTAGTTCCTCTTAGATCTAGATCTTTCCATCTCTCAAATCCCAAATCCAAAAACAAGCGCAAAGGTCAAGTCTTGGCAACACCCCACCACTTCTTTCTTCTCCTCCTCCTCCTCCCTTCCTTCCTCGATTGTCAATGTTCAAGATTTCAGCACGTTGAGTGGGTTTAGGGTTTGCAGTCTGAGCCTTCCGGTCTGATCTTGGTCCTCTTTTTTTTCTCCCTGACGTCTTCTCTTTTTTCTAAGGGAAAGTGAGAGAAATGCTTGTTTTCTGTTCCTTGTTCTAAATCTTTGGAGACCTGAAATCCTTGAACAGGTAGCAGCTTTGGGAGTCTGCGAGAGCCTTGGACTCAACGGCGATGCCCCATCTAACGACCACTTCAGGTTGTGATACTGTACTTCCAGATGCGTGTGCAAGGTTTTATGGTAATAGTTCGTAGCCCATTTCTTTATTTATTTATTGGAGGGGGCTGCGTCCATATTCCCAATAAAATAATAATAATAATAATTTAAAAGTCAAGTTTTAAATCACTTAATTTTTATATGCAGTCAAAATCATTTTTTTGTATTGGAAAAATTGGATAGCCTCCTCCTTTAATGAGTCGTTGGGCACTCGCATACGGCTTGACTCGGTAGTTTTAGCTGACCAGCGTAAAAACCAAAGTAGAGAGAAATTAGAAGTCTGAGCAAGAGTCATGTGTACTTGCTTCTTCTTGCATTTTCCACGCCTTGTTTTGATGTGTAATTGCACTATTTTAACACGTTGAATCATAAGATAACATGTAATTTAATTGATAAATAATATGGCAAGTGGTTCAATATAATAGCTTTAATATGAAAATTTGAAATTTAAATATCTTTTTTAAGTGGCCTTTAAGTTACGGGGGCACTTTTAATATATTTGATTTAGTAATTATCAAGATGGTTACCTAAAATATTGCTATTTGTTATTTTATTAATTCGGATCTAATATTAATTAAAGGTTGTATTTCAAAATATGCAAATATAAGTTTGATTATTCGTATTGCAGCCTATGAAAGTGATTATTATTATTATTATTATTATTATGTTGATTCATTTTTAGACTTCTAAATTCTTAACCATTAAACAATGCTTCTGAGTTGTATTAATATGTTGTTATCATTTATTCCAACATAAAGTGGGATTTTTAATTTTATTTAATTTTAGAAAAAACAAGTCGTGTGTCACGACAATATCACTCGTGTCTTCTGTGAACGAAAAATTGAGATTCAAGAACTGTCAGGGGATGGGAAGCCAGTCCCTGGTGGAGAGGAGAGAAAAGTCACATGTCCCCACAATATCACTCAAGTCATCGCGTTAATGGAAATTTGAGAATCAAGACATTTTAGGGCATGGAAGACAAGCCTCGGGGTATGATGCTTTCTCCTATTTTTCCTTGTTGACGCGTATTGCAAACTACGTAGAATTATTATAATTTTTATTCCATTAGACTCGTTCAAAGACTACTCCGTGACATTATTGGAAAATGTAGTTCAAGTCCGAATACATCGATGCCTAGCTTAGCTTTGGTTAGGGTATTGGAAGTCACATTGAACTTTCTCTTCTTTTATTATTTTTTTTTTATGTAGAAAGAGATTTAGTTATGAATTATGTAATGGGGTAATCATTAAAATCAAAATCAAAATTTTTAATTATTAAAATATTACATGAGTAATTCAAAATTTTAAAGTAATAATATATGTTATGGACATTTCCAATCGGACCTCAGGCCCACTTGCATCAGTTCTCCTAGATCCAAATCCTGGGAATTCTATTCATGTGGTCCTATGTCCTTTGGGCTCAGCCCATACAGTCTGCCTACTGCAGTTTCTTCCACATTTCATATTTATGGATTTGAGAAAGATGGAGTTGGCCGATTAGGCTACCCTAATTGGTTCTCTTAAGTTCATTATTGAACACTCTAAATGTAAAGTGAATTTTTTTTGTGAACTTATTATTAATTTTTTTCTACACCAAATGTTGAATAAACTTTTTATATTTTTAATTTTATTTATGGACCTCCACGACAATATTAGTTGATCAATAACACAAAAAAAAATATATATATTTGATTTCTAAATTACAATAAGATTAATTATTTGAAATAAAAATTTAATAATAATTTAATATTAGGTGACTATGCTGCATATATTATATTGTTGATGATGTCAAACTAGTGGCATAAACTCAATGGATGGACAAGTGTTTTTTTTTTTTTTTTGTATGTTTGAGTGGTTTCTTAAGTGGGATGTTGTCCGTTCTTTAGCTGAGAAATTTTACTGGCCAGACTCAACGCGTTGCAGCTGCTTCGGCTTTTACTTGGGAGCTGGTGGCCCATTTTTAACATGAACTCGAAAACCCCATAAAACAATGTCGGCATAGCAGAGACAGGGGACATGGAGTAGAGGCAGCGGGTTGATTTGTCGGCTAGAGGCAAAGGAAGTACCTTGATCCTTCTAGCCGGCCTCCGTTTCCATTTTTCTTCTTCAACCTTCATCCAATCTTCTTCGATCGACGCCCCAAGGTACTCTCTCTGTGTATCTGTTTGTTTTCTTTCTGGGACGTGGCTGGGAATGGAGGAAGAAGCAAGCTAGAAAATGAAGGAAATAGGGAAAGAAGCGGAAAACTGGAGATAGACTCTAACTTTGGGACAATTTTCATCATATAAAGGCTCAAACTTTGGACAATTTTCATCATATAATTTTTCATCTGTCTTCTTTTATATCATATGAAATGGTAGGCTAAAGAATCCCATCTTGAAATTGCCAAAGATGTGGTGCAACTAGCAGCTTGTTAAACTGATAAATTTCTTAAGGGGCATGTTGCTGCCAAAATTGTTGAATTTGCTTCAGGATTTCCTTCGGCTTGTTGGAGATATTGATATATTTTAGCTACGTGTCAATCAAAGGTTTCTTTTCTTTCACCTCAGGTTGTACCATAAAAAAAAAATTCATTGCAAGAGTTCATTAAAAAATGGCTAACTTAGCTCCTCTAAGCATGGAAAACCAATTATTTCAAAGCATATTTGCATCTGTGCTAAAGGGGGGATGGAGCAATCTCTTGAGTCCCAAGATTAGTTGTCATCTTACCACAACAATCATCCAACACATACTGCTGCAATTCTCCCTCTATAGCCAAGGCCCTTCTCTTTCATTGACATTCTTCAGATGGATTGAATCATCAATTCCTAACTATAAGCACTCATTACAATCTTCATGGACAATGATTCATGTTTTAACGAAGCACAAACACTACAAGATGGCACAGACCTTGCTTGAGAAGATTGCTTTCAGAGATTTCTTGTCAACTCACTCAGTTTTGAATGCTTTGGTAAAGACTCATGATGAGTCAGAAGTGAACTGTCATGTTTTGAGTTGGCTTTTGATAGTATATGCAAATTCCAAAATGACCCAGGAGGCTATTCAAGTTTTTGAGCAAATGAGAGTACATGGATTTAGGCCACATTTGCATGCTTGTACTGTATTATTGAGTTCTTTGGCAAAGGACAGGTTGTCTGACATGGTGTGGAAGGTGTATAAGAAGATGGTTAGAATTGGAGTTGTAGCAAATATTCATGTCTACAATGTGTTGATTCATGCTTGTTCTAAGTCTGGGGATGTTGAGAAGGCTGAGAAATTGCTGAGCGAAATGGAATCAATGTGCACTTTTCCTGATATTTTCACATACAACACATTGATTTCATTGTATTGCAAAAGGGGTATGCACTATGAAGCTTTATCCGTGCAACATAGGATGGAAATGGCTGGAATCAATCCTGATATTGTTACTTATAATTCTCTTATTTATGCATACTGTAGGGAAGGTAGGATGAGAGAGGCCATGAGGCTCTTCAAGGAAATTAAAGATGCTATTCCCAACCATGTCACTTACACTACTTTGATTGATGGTCATTGCAGAGTAAATGACCTTGATGAGGCTTTGAAATTGCTGGAGGAAATGGATGCAAAAGGGTTACATCCTAGTGTTGTTACTTTTAATGCAATTTTGCGCAAGCTGTGCGAAGGAGGCAGAATGAGGGACGCAAATAAACTCTTGAATGAGTTGAGTGAAAGAAGGATTGAACCTGATAATGTGACATGTAATACATTAATTAATGCCTACTGCAAGATAGGAGACATGAGGTCAGCTCTGAAAGTGAAGAACAAGATGGTGGAGGCTGGACTGATGCTAGACCCATTCACATACAAGGCATTGATTCATGGATTTTGCAAGGTGAAGGAGATAGAAAGTGCCAAAGATCTCTTGTTTGCCATGCTTGATGCTGGATTTTCTCCTAGTTATTGCACCTATTCATGGCTTGTGGATGCCTATTGCTATCAACACCATGAAGAGGTGCTAATTAATTTCCCAGATGAGATTTTGGGCAGAGGCCTTTGTGTTGATGTTTCAATGTACAGGGCACTAATTAGGAGGTTCTGCAAGGGAGAGAGAGTTGATTGCGCTGAAAAGGTGTTTGGTTGCATGCAAGAGAAGGGTTTATCGGGAGATAGTGTTATATACACTAGTCTGGCATATGCATATTGGAAACTAGGGAAGGCAAATGTTGTTTCCAACTTGTTAGATGAGATGTATAAAAGAAGGCTGATGGTTACTCTTAAGATATATAGAAGTTTTAATGCTTCTCATCCTGGTGACAGTAGTTCCTTAAGTCTCTTCTGGAATCATCTGGTTGAGAGACACTTGTTGTCAAAGCAAGTATTGAAAGATATTCAGCAGATTACCTGAGGGGCTGGTCTGGCAACCTTCAATTTGCCGATGCTGCCCCATAAAGTGGAGCCAAAAGGGAATAAGAAATCTTGTAGTCTCTATTCAAGCACTGTGGATGAAGGCCAATAGTTACAATCACAACACCTCTAACCGACAACTTATTTTCCTTTACTTCTGTATTATCAAGGTTAGAAAAGAATCTATGAAAAGTGAGATAAACCCTTAAATTTAACCTTTGAATTAAGTGTCTCTTCTGCAAAGTTGTAGTTGCATTTGTAATTATTGATCCAACACTGAAATGATAGTGCGTATCTTTATTCTTCATTAGGATCATAAGAAATAAACATGGCATAGAACTTCCCATGATAAGAAGAGAGGTATTCTCTGCATTTGAACCCTGTATACTTTGTGTCCTCTGTTTCTCATTTCTTTATGTGTGTCCTAGATGTGCTGTTGCTTATAACATTTGCTGCCAATGCTGGTGCAAGTCAACAATTTAGTGACAGGATACTGGTTTGCACCATTCAGTTGCAAATGAACCAGAAATATTTACTTTTCTTTTCCTGTTCTTATTCATTGGACAATTTAGTGATTGGATTGGGAAAAGGACTGAGCAAGCTTGGAAGTGGGCTAAGGCGAGGTCACTTATTCACCTCATCATATCAAAACCCTAACTCCTATTGGGAGCCTTTGAGGGGTGGGATATACTTGTAAGTGGATTGAAAGGAGGTCTCATGAATTCTTACCTCATCAACCTCGTCATATGAAATCACCAACAACTACTAGGAGCCTTTGAGAGGCAGGCTAAAGTGGGAGTTCAGAACCTGATTAACTTCTTAACTGCACAAATCACAAGACAGAAAAGCATCAATACAGCCTTTCCCTTGTTTGCATATCCAACAGGTGCTCTGTTATCCTTGATGCTGTAGTTCTCCTTTCACAGTCAAAGAATTTGACAAGTAATTTTATATTCTTGTGTTGCTGAGAACATTTGGGACTGATGCACAACCCATACTGAATTACCAAAATGAGCATTTGCATGGTGAATTTAAACAACTTTAGAAAGAAAGCATACACTCTCTACTCAATTCCATTTCTGGATTTTCAGACAAAAGGTATGTGTTGTTCAGTCTCAAAGAAAGCCCAAGTATATATCATTGGCTGTAACCTGGCCCCTTTTATGTGAACATCAATAGGAGTAACCTTTCTTTGTTTCAATCACTCTCAGTATCAATAAATAAATACGTTTTTGCAGATTCATTATGGCTATTTAATGAATCGGTCTTTATAACAAGTTTTTAGTCGGTGTGCAGCTTCGTGCATCTTCAGGTTTTGACTTTAGGTCGGAAACTCCTTGCAGTCTGTGGACAGTTTGACCAGTGATATGCTTCCAAGGTACTGTTAATAAAAGTACAAGAAGAAAAATTAATTGCGGTGCCAGGTCAAATTGTTTTGGTTCCTTTAAAACAAGCACTTCACCAGAGCCTGATGAAAATCGACCTGGTCCTCTTGAACGGCAGTTGTCGGACAACGAAACTTTGTTCTCTTTTGGTAAGTAGACTCTTTGCTGTTTTAACTAGTCCAACCTTTCCTGTCAGGTGATTGCTCAATAAATTCAAATTTGATTGATAAGGTTCCCATGAAATTGAGGTTACCTGTTGATTTACATGCTATGCAGGTGGAGCTGACCAATCTGTTAGATGTAGTATCTTTCCACGTGCAGTTGAAGCACAATGAATGCTAGCAGGACCTCTCTCTTTCTTTAACCATTTGTACTTGTCAAGGAAGTGTTCAACTTGTTGAGCTAAGTTCAAGAATGGATTATACGAGGATAGCTAGGTGGTTTGAACTTGAAATCTCTAGCTCATAAATTTTGGATGAAATTGCACAAGGTACCAAGAAGTGGATGAGATGAATGTTTTAGCGATCCACAAAGTCGTCTACTGTTTTTATTGGGTTGATATATAACTTCATTCTTATTTTTTTTACGATTTAACAAATTTAGTTTCATATTTAAAATTCAAGAAATTATCTCTTGAATATATTTCTTTTATAAATCTAGTATGTCATTAAAATCACTGTCGAAAAACATCACATCAAAAATGTTAACGTGGTGTTCTTGGATAGCCAAAAACGTAGTAGCCAAATTTGGTTTGTGCATGGTCTTCTAGCATTTGAGCTACGTTAAGTGCTGTTAATGTCTTGGTCTGGTAGATTGGTTTCGGGGGCCACTCCCCGTTTCTTTCTACTGGGGATTGTTGAAGTATTTTGGTTTTTGACAAACAGCTGGCAAATTCTTTTGTGCATCTCTTTTTTGTTTTTTTTCTTTTTGTTAAGAGATGCTGTGGTTATTACTATTTTCTGGAACTGCTGATAAAGGTAGATTACTGTAGGGATGAGGGCTGCACAGTGATGCCCTTTTATTTGTTGTTTGAATGTACAGGGTGGGGCCTTCTGACTTCTGGGTAGGATAAAGTGTGAGGAGTCCCAGAAGTTCCTTACTTGCTTTCTATCAGTTTGTTCGCATTTCGGTTATCTCTCTCTTTAGAGGATGCCTTCAATAATATTTTTATACTGTTAAAAAAAAAAAAAAAGATATATATATATATATATATGTATATAATCTTAAACTTCAAGTTTGGTTTAGGTGTGCTTGTTTTTAGTGCTCTAGCTCTTTGTTGAAGATGACGATCTTGGCAATAAACTATCTATTCTATCGTCTCCAAGCTCCAGTTTGGTTTTGTCTTATTAAATCTGCTTTTGACTTTTCACAACTGAAATAAGGGAAAAAATACAAGGTAATGTAGTATTTTTCTTGTATATGTGGCTACATTTTTGTTTTGTGTGTCTTTATATTGATATTTATTTAATCTCGTTAAATTAATTATTAAATTAAAAAATTCAAAATTTTAATATATAATATAAAATATTAATAATAAAATATATTTATATATAAAATATAAATATTATATTATTATATTTGAATAATATAATTATATATATATATATATATATAATAAAATTTTAAAATTAATTAATATATTATATTAATAAATAAAAATATTTAAATTAAATAAATTTTATAGTAAAATATATTATAATTTATATATTTTTATTCTAATATAGTGCTTGGACTTCTCGTTGAAGAATAAAATATGGCGCAGCGATGAAGTTAAAATTGTTTCAAAAAATTCAAGTTTAAAAACCAATTTGATGGTTGATAATTCATAAACATGTTCAAATGGAAAAAAAGAAAAAAAAAAATTCCTTCAAATTTAAAGAGGAAGAACTAAGGTTCAGAAATTAGTTGCCTAAGAACTAGAAGTACCTACCACCTTCTGATTATCGTTTCCCTCTCATTTCGAGTTATTCATATGTTGCCTTATACCTCAACCTTCCTCCAGAGACGTTTGCTCTTGTAACCAACCAGATGGTTGATTAATGTTAGTTGATATTATAATTTGAAAAATGATTTGTATTAATATATTAACCCCTTTCTTTTTTCATTTTTGATTAATTAGTTTCGTTTGAAACTTTTAGTGCTAGCGCAACTCTAATAGAGCGAGATATGCCTCATCGCTATCATGCTCAATTCCTAGCTTGTAGGAACGGACCATAGGATACAGAACCAAAATGCCTAATGGACAAGTAGCAAGGACTCTGCAGACTCTCGTCATTATTCCTTGCTTCTGGTTTAGAGGCTAAATTGGAAAAGAGCATAACACAGCAGGAGACTGTAAGGGATTGATGGTTTCTCCAGCTGTTGTTGAACATAATGTGCTGAAACCGTGGACCTCCAATTTCGTCAAGTTTCCCTGCGCTCTAGGCTCTCTTTGTGCTTGTGACCTGAATTTGCCAAGTCGGCATCCATATGAACACTAGTTGAAAATGGCCATAAATCTTAGAATGATTGTTAGTTGGAGGACCCATAGTGATACTGAAGACGTGAAAATGAAAAGGGAATATTGAAAATGTTACCAAATGGCACATTTTCTGTGTAAAGTTAGCGGGATAATCGACAGGAAAACCTCGAGCAATAGCATGTGATTATTGTATAATATGGTGATTACAACGTTGACGTATTATATACAATATATGACTTGGATTTGATAGATCAGCCCCTAAATTACTTTGGATTGTCGGACCATGTGTCAGATACAGGCTACCTAGTTTCTTGAATACGCAAGTTTTCCAACGGAATTTACACGACTTTTCACTTTTGACTAGTTGCTGGTGCTTTTGAGTACCAGGAAGATTAGTAATTAGTCCTAGTATGGACTGTTTAGTTTGAGAGCTCGGCTTGCCTTTTACTGCAGAACACTCTTTAGCTCTGCGGTCTAATATCGGGCCATTGGGTATTCAGGTTCTGGTTTGGAGAAGAATGTCTCAACTTATCCAGATTTTGTCTGGTCCCTTCGTACCAGTATAAATAACATTCAAGAAGAAGGGTCGTCGTGCAAACAATTGCACATAAGGTGGGAATTGATGTGCACTCAACCCCCAGAAGAAACAAATAAATCAATAAGTAAAGAAACCAATCCTTTCTATAAATTTTTAACTGAGAATTTGCATTGCTGAAGAATGAGTCCTGGACTGGTATACAAAGGGATGTTGGTGTTGCATTTCAAAGGGCACATGTCAAACTCAAAACACAAGCACTAGCACGAGAACATTTTGCACGCCTTTTAATTCTTCTTCTTATCCTGTCATCATCTCCTCTCTCAATATTCATCCAAATAAGTATACAGCATTTCATCTTTCTTTGATTTGCGCCTGCTAAGTAAGGCCTTGAGAAGACGTTTACTCTTGCTGGGATATTGTTCTACGTCTCTGGGCTTTTCCTTTTCAGCTGCGATATGCATTGAAGCTGATTTTCGAGGCTCTGAAGGGTACTGGCAGAATGGAAAGCAAATTTGATGCTTCAGGTTACAAGTTTGATAAGGTATTGATGTTCCAATGTGTCGCACTAAAATGAACTCTATAAGATGCTTGCAGATTAGTATGCAATATAAAGTCATCTCATGCTCACCCGTTGTTTTGCAGAACTTGGAGTGGTAGGCCTACTGGCATTTTTGGTTGGGGTCGTGGGCCTAGTACTTGACACTGACCCAGAACGCAAGAGTGGAAAACGATGTGGTGAAACTGTACGCTTATCTGAATAAATGGTGTTGTCAATGGACAGTTAATAGTATGTGAGGAAGAAATTTCAAGAATTATAGGGGATTGGGAGGTGGAAAAAGGAGGACAAGATTCTAATCTTCAAAATATCATTCAAAAAGAAAAAAGAACCACACAAACCTGGTTGTGTTTTAGGCACTGTGGAAGTAAAGGAAAAAGTTGCAGATCGCTGTGGACGGCGAGCGGAAGGAGAAGGCGAAGGAGAACGCCCCTTTCTGCATTCAGTAGAGTTTAAAATCAGATGTTTCCCACATAAACAGTCATTCCAATATGATGACCACCAAGGAAGAGCAATGATTCATACCTCACTGAAGATCTGGCGGTTTCTCTAGCTGAAGGTGTGGGAGTTTCTCTGACCGAAGATGTTGGGGTTTCCCTAATTGTAGCCCGAACAGCTTATCCAAAAGATTGCATTACATAGAAATCAAATTGTGATCTTAAACAGAAACCAGAAATGATACAAACTAGGATATACCCTACCATTCCTAAATTGATGCCAATCATCTTCATCATCTAAGCTGCATCCATGGTATTTTGACTTAGTACGGACAGCACCATGCATTGTCTCTCCAGCTGAAATAAATTAACAGTTTGTAAAGATTAAATCATTGGACATATGCATAAAAAACTAAAGAAAAATAAAAATTTGCAGAGATCACAAAACAAAATTTGTTAAAAAGTTTTAAAAAAAAAGAAGGTAAGAAAATGAACAAGATATGCAAGTAATCACCTGGCAATATGTACCGTTTGTGGTATTTTGGGGTACTTATCACTAATGACTGTTGAGAGAGGCCTTCATGATCCACATACTCCTGGCACGTCCGCAGTCTCTAACATAACAAATTGGATGAAAAATTAGGAAATGTGGCATCTTTAAGCAGAAAGATAAGGATGTGTTGTGTTTTTAAGAAGGAAAAAATTGTTCATATACTAAGCCATGCATATCTATAATCAAAAGGGAATCAGTAGCAGGATCAGATATCTCCATCAGTTACACAAGACACATGGTTAACACTTCTAGTTGACACATTAGCTTTACATCTGAAGCACAGGATGCAAGGGTTTCCATCAGAAAGAGGATGTTCATGGCATAACCATAAGATGAAAAACAAAACACAAGGTAATTTTCTGTTTTTTAAGAAAAAAACGTCAAGAGATTTCCAACTTTAAGTCTATTCTGTTCACAGTGTCCTGGATTCTGTAATCAAAACTGGAATGAGATCTGGAAATGTATCACCCTTCAGCCTTTGGCCCATCAGTGGATGTCATATATGACTTGCAAGCAAGTAATTATTTTTTGCACATATTATTCCCATTCACATGCTACTGTGACATGCAATTGTCAATCCTAAGATGATGTTTAACGTAGCACAACAATCAAATTTTCTAGACAAATACATGGGTCAGCTACATTGCCAATTACTTCTGCTACCACAGTTTCAATTCAAAGTTTCAAGCTTCTGCAGGGTTTTAACTTTCATACATATGATCCTTAGTCCTTTACTGAAAGCATTTACACAATAAAATACATTTTTACATGAGCATTACCAAATTGATATCACACCGAGCAATGAAAAACCTAACTATACCTGTTCAATGCAAGACACGCGGAACTCTGTTCCAGTAACTTCTTCAACCTTCCCATCCAAGAGATCATTGACCTTGTATGTTACAGAACCCAAATGGTCCACCGTATTCACAATAGCTTTGATGGCATAATCTTTCAATGTCTCCACCACCCTATTTACACAGAAAAATATCAAACCTTCAGGTGGAAAATTGTACTCAGAGAAAATATTGCCCCAGCTAAAAATATTACGTAGAAAAATAACAGCAACAGACTCACATCTGTTTTTGTTCATCATTCGTGTAGGATAGCTCAAAATATTCAGCTGCCGAGTATAATTGTGTTCTCAAATTCTTCAAGTCCTGAAATAAGCACATGCCATATAAGAGTGATACCACATACCTAGTTAAGAACTTGAACCAGCCTTAGGAGAAAAATACTATGCCAATATTGAAATTAAGCACATCAAAATACCAAGATAATTAGGCTCATAAAGAGCCTTGAGGAAAATTATCCCAGAATCTTAACATTTAGGTTAAACTGGGCAGGAAGGATTGCAGAATACAAGGCTTAAATAAACCTGATAGGAAGCTATTCAGGTTACTGATAAGGGCTGAAATCGACAATCATAGTAACACTTTTCATGTCAAAGAAGAACCCTGGTTTGAGATATCAGATAGACTGTAAAACCAAAAAGGATATATCTTGTTATTTCAGGGACCAATAAACGGGATCTAAACAGACCTACCTTGAGACTATCAGAGAAGAGCAAGCTCTGCTGCATGGAGACTTCATCATAGTTTGATGCCCCTCTAGAGAGAGAAGATGCAGTCATTGTGGCCATTGGGAAGATAACATCGCCCAGAATCCTTATCACCTGCCAGACTGACAATGACGGAAGTTAAATTACAAGCAAAGAAACACAGGCACTGCCCAAATTATTAAGCAAGAAAATAAGGAAATCAGCATCAGTTCTCCACCAAACTTTTTATTTTTCTAATTTCTAGAATATAAAGATGCCTTCTTCTTATTAAGATTGAATACCTGTTAAACCTACGAGTTATGAATTGAACTTTTCCTTAAGAATCAATGAAAGAAGTAGTAATTGCTCAAAATGTGCATTCCAATATGTCACCATTCCCAAGTTGAAAGTCCCATATTAAAGATTCAATTGGAAAAGGGAAAAAGAGACGGACAGTAACACACTTTGACGAGAAGCTACAGCCAAAAAAAGGTATCAAAGCACCTACACTCACAAAAGAAAGCAAGACTAAACAATCAAATCCCCAACAACAATTTCAACTGTAGCAAAAAGGCCCCGCCATTCTTGTCCGAATCTTCACCAAAGTTCTCACAATTCAGTAGACAAACCTAAAATCCTCCCAACAACAGTCCTCAGAAAAAATCAAAACCTGAAAATCTTCACTTGCTGAGGAAACGAAAAGAAACATTGTGTGAAACATATCGAGGAGTTACCATAACTAAAGCCCAATACTTGCGTTTAGGCACACTTTAGTGAAGCCGGAAAACGCAGAGAAAGGAATATCAAAGAAGTGGGCTTTCTAAGTAAAATCAAAAGGACTAACCTTAATTCTCCCTTTAGCACAACAAGCTTGGCATTCCTTCCTTTTTTTTGCAAGTGGGGGACTATAAGCCAAGAACACCCATATCTCCAATTCAATATATATTGACCAGCAAATGTGAAAAACGGTGCCCCAGTTGGCAAAAACAAGCCTAGACAAATGTACCAGTGTGAACTGATAGGCAGAGAGCACTTGTAATGTTTGGTAACAAGAAGTTTGACTGAACAACAGAAAACGACAGCATTAACTTGATGTAAAATAGTTAAAAAAAAAAAAAGGCCCAAAGGCGAACAAAAACGCAGTTCTTTAGAAAGAACGAAGGGAAAGAAACGTAGTTAGGCAGAAGGAAGTCGTAGTAGAAAAGAGGAGGAAATAGGAGAAACAGAAGCATAAGATGCAGACAGCGATTAAAGCTGGTACGCCTGCTCTTTTCTTTTCTTTTTTTCTTTTTTTTTTCTTTTTTTTTTTATTAAAAAACTTATTAAATCATAAATTATATAATTAAGTAATTTTTTTATTTTCATACATTTTATATATATATTAAAAATATTTGTAATAAATATATTAATTATTATCTTTATAAATTAAAATTAAATTTTTTTTTTATTTATTTTAACTTATAAAATTTTATATTTCTGTCAACGATGAGGTGGTTAGAACATGGGACTTACCTGAGACTTAAATTCTCTAGTCAATGAAACGTGCCAGAGGGCTTCGGCTTCATTTGCCCCTATCATTTTTACAACTAGTTTCAACTTCGATGGTGGAGCCCACTTTTGTTATGTTTTTTCATTTTTTTGTTGTCTTTTGATGTGGCCCCACGCCAATTCAATGGCCTACTTCCAGGCCTCCCATGTCCCAAGCTTAGGTTTGCTATTGGCTTGGTGTTAATGGAAGCCGTCTTGTCACCCTCCACTTGTGAATATAATTACCCATTCCGAGCCTTTTTAAACAAACTAGAACAGTGCTTAGTGATTTTATAAAATTAAATGAATACTCTAATAAGAAACAAAATAAACCAATTAAATGTGGACATGTGTAATTTAACACACATCACTGGTATCTATATTTATTAGAAAATATTTATATTTACTAAAAAATATATTTATAGAAGTTGTAGAAGTTGTTCATACTTCATACAATTTATATTGTAAGAACCATCTTACCAGTAAAATAAAAAGTCGGCAGTCGCGGGCGCTCGCGTGCCCCTCCATTTCTCTCGTTTTTTTTTTTTTTTTATCATCTTTTGATTTTTATATCTAAGTTGTATGTTTTGTCTTTTTATTATTTTGGTTTTATTACCATGACCCCAAATCACAAGGGATTTGATCCAAAAGTAGGGCATGTTTAGTTTAGTTTTTTTTTTTTTTAAACGGAAATTACGTGGACATACAATTTTGTATATATAAATAAATACAAAATACTTTATATTACATATACAACCTTTTATATTATATAAAATTATATTCATATAAAATAAAATATTTGTATATAACATAAATTTTTTATAAATATTTACTTGTATTCAGAAAATTTTGTGTCTATAAAGACTTTCACTTTCTATTAATAGGTTCTTATCACAGAGTTTATATTTTATTATAATTATTATTTTTAAAAATAATATTTTATCTCCTTTTATTTTTTATTTTTTCCTATGATGATGGGACTATAGTTTGTTAGATGCCACATAGCCACCCCAAAATAGGGAAATTAATTTCCATCTTCTAATATTAAATCGCGAGTTCTACACCGTTGATGCCCCAATGCCTGGTTGTTTAGCTTGTGCACTAGGATTATTGTTGAATACATTAGCAGAAGGCAGCGGAAAGAGGAGAGGGAACAAAATCATGGCACTTGATGAAGACAAGTCTCCAAAAGATGGAGCGGAGAGAGCGGGAGTGGGCACGTCGAGACATCATTCACTTAAAAAACGCCCCAAGCTTTTCTTCCTCACTCCCTGTCAGTGTCATCAATCACTCTCAATCTACAACTGGTTCATGTGCGCGTCCTACCAATCCATTTTAGGGTTCCATCCGGACGATAAATGCAAAGTCTTTGATTTTCTGGTCTACAAAGCTCCAATTGTTGATTGGTGGGTCTCACTCGTATCATGTGAGCTTCATAATTCCACCAATTGCTTAAGTAGTCGTCAATGTGACTAATAATTTCACGATAAAACAAAAGCTCCACAACGTCTTGTTCTTGTATCAATATTTTATAAATCATTTTCTTGAATTAGATTTTTAATTTAAATTATATATTAATTACCATCTATAATGACTCGTAGAAAATGAAATTCTTACTAGCTCAATATATTATAATTATGATTGTAGTTTGGCAAGAAGAGGATATTGAACTAGACATTCTTGTGCTACTAAAAAAATTGATATATTTAAATGAATATAGATCATTTTTATTATATATATATATATATTTTGTATATAATATAAATTTTTTTATGTTTACTTGAATTTGTTTTTCTTTTTATATCATATGTAGTTACTTGCAAATAAAATAATTCGAAAAATTGAGGGGCCCCACGTGCTACGTTTTTCTTGAATGTGTCCAAATAATGTTGCCTACCCCTCTCCTTCCCAGCAGAACTTTTTATGGTTGGACTTTCAACACTGGTTTTTTTTTCCTTATTTTTTTTTATTTGGGCGGTGGACTTTCGGAGTTTCAACTTTCAACTGGGTTTGTTGAGTTTTTAGCTTTCACCCTTTTCAAATGGAAATCAGTGGCGTGATTAGTGGTATATTAAATTTAAGTAGGTGCACAAAATAGAAAGAGGAGGTATGATTGATGCTACCCCTCGAGCGGACAAACAGTACGTTTTATGTGCCTTTTTTTTTATTATTTTTTAAGATTTTAATTTATTCCCATTTAGTCTTGGATTCGAGACGATTTCATTGAAGATCATTATATAATTAAAACATTCATCGGTGGCATATGGGGCGCTGCCAAGTTTGAAAATATTAGGTCCATTGTTGAGCGGAGCTTTGTTTGGGCTCTGATATTCCTTTTGAATGACTCGAACCGAAGCTTTGTGGGTTTGGTCTTTTATAGTTTCTTCGTTTTTGGGCTATAGAGAGAGGGTTCATCGAAGTCATCTCCCGTCCCAATCAAAGCAATGCAATACCCGGATGCCAATTTTGCTCTCAAACTAAAATATAAATGAAAATACACGTTGCCACTGAAAAACAAAGTATGGGAAAAAAAAAAAATTAATTTCTTTTCATGGGGGCTCCTGCAGCCATAAACATCACACCAGTTTTGGCAGCATTGCCAATTTATCATGCAATAAATACAACAATAACTATATCAATTTCAGGTTACAAATTTACAAAACATTCCAAGGTTGGAACAGCCCTACTTTTTCCTATGGGTTGCCAAGAGGATAAACAAAAGTCCAGTGAAAACCTTTCAAGTAACGGTCTGGATTCATGGCAGACTATGGCGGCTAGAACAGTTAATCATCCACGTAATCAAGTTTGTGCTAACCCCGGAGCATCATGAACAGGTTTTAGGATAGGATAACCTAGGATTGAGAAACACAACAATTATTAATCAATCACATAAGTAAGGTAATGATTTGCCTAAAGCCAAATTGGGACTTTGAATTTAGTACAGTGTACAGAGCAGAAAAAATAAAAGAATTTCTTTTGCTCATTAGTAGGGGCAGAGGGGAAGTTGAAGTTTGAACTCTGGAATTGCATCAACGTTTACTAAGCTACTTTTTCTTTCCCTTCTTTTATTTTTTATTTTTTATTTTTTATCTTTTCTTTTTATACATTGAACGCAAAAGACAATATTAATGGTGTATCGGCCCATGAGTCATGAATGTATGCATGTGAAAGGAGTGGCAATTCTTATACTGATCACTTCACGCTTTCCCCAGTTGGCCCATCTCGCTTTCCCAATCTGAATGGATACTATAAAACTATTTAATATTCCAAAGAAAGCCCACATGAATTTGACTGGTTTTAGCTTGAACAAGAAACCATTGGAAAGGAAGATTTTGTAGGTTTATGGTGACAAGTTAAAGTCAGTTCAGTATTATTGAACTTGACTTTATGTGTATTTTCTGTTCAACATTGCTTCCTTTGTTTTGGTGTTCCTCTTCTGCTGCCAGGGCTTGCTGTCTAATTCTGTTTTAAATTTGGTGCTATATTTTGTCCAGAATTCCAGAGCTTCCACCATTAGGAGGTTGCTTTGAGTTCGATTTGGCCCCGTTACTATGTCGCAGCCAGAACCTCAATTTCAATAACTTGGTGAATGTACCTTATGACCTTCCTTTTTGAGACTGCGGTACTCTCTCCTCCTTGATTGAAGATATCCTAGTAGACTAAAAGCCAATGTTGATGAGCAACTCCTCCAATGTTGAATCATTTGGGGGTCATTGTCACAGTATTGTTATGAGTGAATTGAGTGAAGTTCCACTGACGGTCCAACCTCAAAGTGATACTGCAATTACTGCTACTTCAGGCATGAAGGATGAGAGAACAAGGATAGGTGGAAGGAAGAGGTCAGCTCTACCAAAGCTGGAAGAAATCCAAAAGTACATTCATGTCCCCCATCAGCGGAGCTGCCAAGGAAATGAAAGTTGGCTTAACGACCTTGAAGAAGACATGCCGGGAGCTCCCTATCACGCATTGGCCTCACAACAATTGCGTTGCAGACGATGTTTTAGTTGTAGATAGATTCTGCATGTTCTATATAACCTGAGATTTCTTTGGCGAGGTTTGGTTTTTACAGAGGAAGAGACTGTAATAGTTAGCTTGCAATTAAACTTGTGGGTATTGGCCTAATACAATGGCCTCATATTCAGGCCAGAAAGTTCAGGAAAGATTTTTCGATCTATCCTGTCGTACAAACGAGTTGGAGAAACAGAGAAATCAGGGGCATATGCACCAAGTAGCTATTACGTAATGGGAAGTGCAAGACTATGATTGTTATCAACACAGTACACATATAAAATGTCAACGTTCATATAAAAAAGAAACTTCAACAACGTTGAAACAACAGCACATATAAATGTCAGTGACAGAACAGTACTTCATCCGTCTGGAAGATTAAAACGTGCAGGATAAAGAAACGAAAAAAATAAACAAGCTACCCCTTTTTCCTCAATTCCTTTTGCTACTTTTCCACGGGACCACCTGCCTGAAGCTTGCAGAGATGCTTGTCTACAGTAGAAGAACACAACAAAATATTGATAAGCTAGGTAAAAGGAACAGAAGACTAATTCAAAGGCACCCAAATAAAATTATTCCTTTCTGACAAGTCATTAGTACATGTTTAGTTATTGACCCTACATTAGTCAGTCACTAACCAAAGGGTTCCACCAACAATAATCCATCCAATCATGTCAGTGACTTGGTAAGAAGTGAAATTGGAATGATAATTGACTATGAGATCAAATTTGAAAGAAAATTTGCTATCATCATTAAGAATAGGAATTTAAAATATCCAAATTTAACTTCATTTGAGATTGTAGTAATTGAGACACAGAATATGGAAACACGATACAAATTTACACAACTTTGCAGTCTAATTCAATCATATAGTGTGTCAAGTTGCTTACCCACAAATGTGATCTAGAAGGAGCGAAACCCGAGAAGCTTGATCCTCTTCTGATCCTAGTGATGCTCACCTTTGTTGGGGCACTACTACTGATACGTGCATCACTTCTGTCTATTACAGAACATGAAAGCTCATCAAAACCGTCCTGGAGCTCTTCTTTATTCTTCTTTGCATTCCACCACCTACCGTACATGCCTTTGAGCCTCTCTCTGTTGGTCTTCCTGTCCAAATTCTCTGAAATACTGGCTGATCTTCTGATTCCACACGAAAAAGAGTTAGACGGAGACCAATCCTTACAAGGTTCGTGATGATCCAAATAAATTGTTGGACATGGAGAGGGTGCATTGGCAACTTTTGCCTGATTCAGCAACCTTGGAGGCAGTTCCAAGCACCTCGAAGTCTTGGCCTTGGATTGTGGATTAACACAAGGTCTAGGCTTGCCCGGTGCTTCCTCCCACTGGAATGGAACCGAGACTGAGGAAGTGATTGGTGGTGTTGATGGAGCCTCTCGTGGCTTGCTTGGATGTGGAAACAATATGGAGAGGTCAAGATTCAGACTTTGCCCATGATCATCAGCAGCCGCCAATGACCCCATCAGTACAACTCAAAAGACTCAACCCGAAGTACAAGTCTCAAACAGGAAAAAAAAAAAAAAACATAACAGATATCAAAGTTCCTGTTTTGATAAGTTCATCATTGTAGGTGTGTAGGTAGGTGAGGCAGTTTTTATGGATGGGGGAGAAAAGGGGCTGTTTTTAAGTGGCAGGAAGAGGAAGAAAAACAATGGGGCAATGGTTGAAGAATGTGAATATAATAGGGGTGATGTCAAGCAATCAAACGCTCCTGGCGCTTCTACTTCACAAGAAAAATGGCAGTTTTCTTTTATTTCATTATTTTTTTAATTCTCTATCACGCAACAGGGGGTCCCACCCCCCCAGCTGAAAGAAATGTTAGTTATTAATGAAATCAAGTGAAATTAATGACGTTATCAACGCCAACGGTCGTTTTGCCGAATGCCTGGATTTTTCCTTTCCTTGGAAGGGGTCATCAGCAAGCAATCTATTTGGTCTTGTTTAAATCTGTGTCGGTTACAGATATGCTTGCTATTTGGTTTGCCACGCTAGTGCCAAAGTCACACCCACCACGACTGGCTTGCGATGCCCGCACCACACGCTTGGTATAACCAGCTAAAATTACAATTTTTTTCTTTTTTTTTTTTTGGACAGGCGTAGCAATTCGTGGATGCTGATAGCTGTTAGTTAGTTCGATAATATTGGAAAAAATTTAAAAAATAAAAATAAATAACTCTAAATTTTCAATGACAAGTGCATTATATCCACAATATAACTTTCTTTAAACCATAAAAAACACTCATTGTAAATCCAAAATTGGGATGCATCAAATCTTATAAAAATATATATCAACGTAATTATAATTTGTATATATAAATATAAATATTTTAAATAATTTTTTAATATATAACTTAAAAAATTTATTGTGTTATAATTAATATTTTATTAAGAGTTTTAAAAAGATATATTATAAACATGTAATATGATATTTAATAAAAATTAAAGTATTTAATACAATTTTTAGAATTAAAAATATATATTAACTATATTTTTATTAACAAATAATTTTATTAATATGTTATAGAAAAATTATTACTTGTATAGTTTTTAGTAATTTTGAAATTAACTTTATATATATATATATATATATATATATATATATATATATATATAATGTCGTGTTTCTTAGTCAATCAGGAAACCGAGTCAACAAATCTGTGCACTGCTACACGAAAACATCCCTAGGATCTAAGACTTGGTAAAACTGGACTGTACCGTTTAATTAAGAGGCCATTGTTGTTCTGCTCGTAAATTCCATTCTTCATCCAAGAATCCACGACAGGAAAAAAAAAAAAAAACAAAAAAACAAAAGAAACGCTTACCTGTCTCCACGATGTGAAATTGGCTAACATTTAAGGCATAAGTCAAAGTCCATGCTAGAATCTTCTTCCAAGAAAGATACAAGGAAGTGGAATGAGGAGAAAGTGCGTATTGGGATTTATTTGATTTAACTAATGTTTGACAAGAGTAATGATTTTTTTTTCTCAGTTAAGTTACCCGACTAAAATTCCAGGAATACTTAAAAGATTAGTATGGACACATGTGATTTAATTATGTAAATATTAAATATACATGATTGATGGTGATTAAAATACCATCGCTCAAGGGAAGAACCAAAGCCTTTTTGACAAACTATCCAGCCACTAGTGACCACCTGACAGACATTGCAATTAGAACCGTCCCAATGGTGGAAATAAGTCTTTACAAAGCATTCTTCGTGGGGCAAATCAGTACGAAGAACATCTTTTGAGTCTCCCAATGCAGGCATTATGCGAACAAAAAATAAACTTTGGGGTCCAAAATTCCATTATATTGCTCAAAACTTGTGGCTCACAACGCCATTCACAAGCCTTTTTTTCCGAAATTCCACCGCCCCACCTTTTTTCTTGATCAGAAAACATAGCTTTTTACGATGAAATAGCAAGACGTTCAAATGTAAAGCAAACGCTCTGACATTCCACCGTTTGTATGTATCTATATGCTGCAATGTAAGCTTCAGAAATCCACAATCATGCATGACAGGGCCTACTAAATGGCAACTATTTTTTTCATGAATTTGATTATAATCAGAGTACATTCTGTAGAACATGACTTCTGCCTACAATTGCTTTTGCTGCTCCGAGACAAGATTGAGAGAATTTCGGAGAAGTGTGGGAGTTTAGGAGGGCTGTCTGCCAACATTTTGTCACAAGAGATTTCATAATTTGTGGGCAATCTTGAGAGATCTTGGGCCTCAGGTTACAAGCAACTTTGTGAACTGCTGCCTGCAGAGGAAAATACGCAACATAGGGTGTCTCGCCTATTACAATCTCACAAATCGTTATCCTGAAACTGAAGGTTTCCACTGAACAGATCATCTTGGCAAAAGTGGTTCACAAAAATATAGCAAGAGTGATTGTCTATCTGTTACAGAATAAAGAGTGCTTATGCATAGGCAAACATCATATTGAAATGTAAAAGCCAAAACAATAATTCAGACATGTTACTCACACTAAAAAAATTATGCTGGGATTAGCAATGTTTAAAGTCTCTTCTAAAGATTAATGAAATCAATTTGAAGATAGTGCTCATATACAATGAATCTAAAAAGTTTTTAAAACATAGACGCTGAAATTCTACACAACTACCAATGTAACCTTATTCTATTAAAACTTTCCAACCGTCCTGTACGCCGAGACTAATGGTTGGTTCTTCTACAATGCAAATTTTCAAAATAGTTGATATTTAATTCACCAAAGAGACACATTTTGCTTGCCTAACCGTTCAATTCGACTCATAACAAATTAGCCTTTCAAATTCTTAAAACTGGAAAATAAAGAGTCCTCCTCCTTTAAAAGACATTATGAGTTATAATAACAATTTAAGTTATGTAATTATAACTGATATGAAAATTGAATGATAAGAAAATTGTTGAAAATTGAAGAAGATAAAAAGATTTTCACGGAATGAGCTAAAAAAAATAAAATGAAATATGGTTGCTTACCAAGCAACTATATATAAATATGCATTCTCGTTTTCTTTTTTTTTTCAAAAAAAAAAAAAAACAAACCCTACAATCTATTTATCAAATGAATTGTGATCATCAAAACCAATTTCAAAATGAAAAGCTCCGGGTTAATAGGTCTATTTGGGCCAAAAATACCAATAGTTTCTTGTTCCAATGAATGAGAGAATAACAAAAAAAGGCCTAGATCTGCCTTTCATTGAGGCTTGCTTACCACATCTAGCAAATTTAAGACTAAGGGGGTGGATCCAACCACAAAACCACCAGAAGCAAGAAACTTTTTGCCTAAGTCTTTAACATAGAGTTTAATCGTGGTGCATTTGGCTACAAGCAGAAATGTCTTGACTCATCGAGGTTTAATGGCCATGGCCCCAACAAAAGCACCTCTAACGTCTAAACTGAAACATGCATGTCCGAGGAAAAGGGAAAACGAACATGTGTTGCCTGTTCCAAGCGATCGAGACTTCTTCTTGTCATGGGGCTGTTCCTTGTACGTTGCCACGTTCAAAATTCTCTTTTCCTTGTAGGCTTGATTAGGGGGCCGAGTATGGCTAGGGTCCCTTGTCCTTATTGGAGGGGGGAACCTTTTTCTTCACAAGAAAGGAGTATGGCTTGTTTCTGGTTGAAGGTCTATGTAGTCTCCAACAATTATTGTTTCCTACTATTTGAGATTAAATTATTTTTTTTTTTTTTTTTTTTTTAAGAAGTCTGTTAAAGGGTGAGTAACACAATAGGAAAAAAAAAAAATTATTCTCAGAAATCTCATCCTTTTTCTTACACTTAAGATTTGAGATATCTAAATTCTTAATCACTAGGATGTAAATAATTTGTTCATTAAAAGTGATATCCCCCGGTGACAAATCTGTTCAATAAGTTGTTGTACTAAGAATACTGAAGCTGTCTAGTGGATTGTCCTGAATATTACTTTGCTGCGTTGTATCCAAAATGGAGCTTTCGACTATCAGAAGGACAGTAAAACCTTTTAAGTGCTGAGAAAGAAAAGAAGCGCTTGAAAATACCTCAAGTTTTATTGGAACACATTTAGGACAAAAAACAGGTCACACAGAAAAATGTTAATTTGTTAGCGAAGATTCAAAGCAGTCAGAAGTTGGTTCAGAAGAGTTGTCTCGTATCATGTTTATATGGTATCATTCTCTCACACTTGCCTACGGTTGCTTCAGATAGAATAATATACTAGTCTCCTAAGAGAACAGTAGAGTTATAAGTATAGTTTCGCTACACAAGATTGAACTATAGGAGTTTGCATAGACAATTTCAAATGAAATCATGACCCTGTCATCATTCCTCTACCTCTTGATGCTTATCATCCCCTCGCAAGCCAGGGTTCCCTCAACATCTCCGATAATTCGAGCAATCCGAACTTCTAGACCTCTTTGAACATCCTGGAAGAGAGTTCTTATGTTGTCAGCAAAGCGCTTCACATCAAAGCTGACAGATTTGTCAAGACCTATGGGGATCCCGGCGAATCCAGAAGCAATCTTGGTTTGAACTTCCATTAGTTTCTGTCCCGTTGCGACCATGTACCTCTGAAGCTGAAAGGTTTCCTCAAGGAAATGCTCCAATATCTTAGTCTCTTCCTTTGTCCTTGCAGTACTAGAATCTCTGCATCCATGACTCCTTTCATCATTGCTATCATGCTGCAGATCGTGAAAAAGCAGAAATTTGATAAGCAGGTCAGCAAGCTACCACTAGGAATATGATATAAATTGGAGATTTGTCAAATGAACAGGAGGGAAGTCCATGGCCATACAAAATTTCAAGATCAAATGTTGAGTGCCAATCAAAGTGTGTTTAGAAGAGCTATATTATTTGACCAGAGGCACATAAAAGTTAAGACAAGAGCCATATGAAATTAGAACCTACCATCCGCTTGCAAAGTTCATCGGTATTCCCTTGGAGAGACTGGTACCTGCTGACTTGTTTATTAAGCAAAGACATCAACAACAGGAAATTGTTCATCCCATGCTGTGTACTAGCAATACCATTATTGTCCACATCTTCCCCACTTTCTTTCTTTCCTGTCAACCTCTCAAGCATTAGAAGTTGCTGCTTCAGCCTCTTAATCTTGTAAGAAACTCCAAGAGCACGAAGATCCATCCTCCATGATGAATTATTTGTCTTTACTGCTGGCTGGCCGGGCGATGGTAACTGTTTGGCACAATCAGACGCCAATGGAGTTGTACTTTCCTCCTCAACAGGAACTCGGTCAGCATCCTCCTTTTCTTCAGCTTCTTTTTCTTGAGATCGGACAATCAATCTTGTATTTTGTGACTGGAAGCAAGTGTGGGCATCTTCTTCTAGATCTTTCGCTTCAGAAGTTTCTGTGATGCCAGCTTTTGTCTCTTGAATCCCCTCTGTTGGTTTTCTCTTTACAATCTTGACTGTGGAACTAATGGCATCTTTCTCTTCAGAAGTTTCTGGGATGCTAGCTTTTGTCTCCTGGATTCCCTCCATTGGTTTTCTCTTTATAACCTTGACTGTGGACGAAATGGTGTCATGAGGTAATGCTTGCTCAGGCAGAGACGAACTGAAGTTGGCCTTTGGGAGAATTTCCTGTTTTATCTTTATTGCAAATTGCTCTTTCAAGGCATTTAGTTCCTGTTCCCTCCCTAGTAATAATGCTCCCAATTTCACATTCTGATGCCGGAGATCTGAAATTTCCTGGTTCAGTCTCTCAACATGAGATTGCAGTCGCTTTGATTCTATTTCCACGCCAAGCAATCGCCAGCGACAAGCCTCTAATTTCTCATCTTTGAGACTCATTTGTTCAGCAAAGGCATCTATTTCTAAGTGATGCCGCCTCTCCATTGCAGTTGCATACTTTTCAGCTTCCAAGTGAACCCATTCTTCCAATTGCTTGAGATCATCTGTAATTGCTTCAAGAAAGAGAAGGAAACAAACTGAATTAGAAAAAGAAAAACTAAAATAAGAGGTGCAGAATATATTCATTACATTTCTTTGTTATTCGGACGGGATGTCGTGATTGAATTTCTATCTACCCAGAATATATATATATATATATATATATATATATATATATATATCCAAGTTATCATACTCCATTAATGAAGCATATGATTTTTCATGTTAAAGTACTATCTCCTCACCTGGTTTGTCATTCCTTCCTAGTGAGTAGCAGTCAGAAACGTGAGAATTGTAATACTCAAGAACATGATCAGTGGTCAGGGCTCTGCCTCTCCCAATTTGTGATGCCTCTCTTGCCACTGCAGGATCTTCTCGTCCTGAATTTGATTGGTATTCAAACATACTTCTCAACGAATGTCTCTCGTGTCTAGCCTCTGACACGGTCCTCCACCTTTCTGCTTCTAATTCAGATTGCTTCCTATTGGCCTTAGATAGTTTAACTTCCTTCAAGAGCATTTGCTTCTCAGCTGTATCTAGCTTGGACTTCCTAAGCATTGCCGACAGGATCTTATCTTTCTGTTCCAGTTCCTTGCGCATCTTCATGACTTCCGTGGATAGCTTTTCAGCCAACGCAACTGACTCTACCTTCTGCTCTGAGACCAAATTGAGTTCATTCCTTTTAGCTTCAATCTGCCTCATTGCTCTACCCATCTCGGCTTCAAGCTGTCTTTGGTTTGAAGCTAGCTCCATGAAGGCTGTCTTATGCTTCAGAAGATCAGCGCAATGCTCCTGAGCTTCACGCTTTGCAGTTCCTCTCAGTTCTTCTGCAACATTTTCAGCCTTCATTAGCCTTGCTTCTAACTCCTTTCTCTTATTTTCTTCTTCCTCTAACGCTAAATCCTTGGACTGCACTAGATGTTCCATCTGCTCCAATTTGTCATTCATTTCAGAAACAGCTTCCTCCTTCTTCCTCTCAAGGACCCTCAACTCATTCAGAAGAGTTCCAATGTCCTGGTGGAGCTTCTTTCTTTCTGTCAACCAACTCTGCTCTTGCGATGCAAAGATGCCAACAACCTTCTCATTTGCTCTTGCATCCTCATGCCTCATTTTCTTCAAATGTTCTATCTCTTTCCGAGCTGTCTCAAGCTTATGAAGAAGCTCACATGGCCCACCATTTGAATTTGATCCTTCTCTCTGCATCTTCCACACAAGCAATCCCAAGAGCTGGGCACTTCCTTGAAGCATTTTCTTGCATAATTCGGGCCATTGATCATCTTCTTTGTCAAATATTGACAAGACCCTAAGACCAATGAGAGCACAAGAGACACCAAAATACATTGGATAGAATTTCTCCTTCCCTTCTTCTGTGACAATCGAATCTGAAGTGGACGAACCCTCTTCACCCATTAATCAGTTTTGCTTCTATTCCCTTTAAAAAGGCCAGTGGAACAACACAAGTTTAGAACTCAAACAAGGAGAAACACATTGAAATTCCACTCATTTTCCGGGTGCTTGAAAAACTCACACTTCTAAAGGGAAAACCATGCTATTGGGTGTAACTGCACACATTTGTGAAAATTTAATCATATCAAGGACATGAATTTCTAATGGTACAAAAGAAAAAAGACAAATAATTGAGGAATAAAGCATCACAATAATTGAGAAGCAATGATGAAGGGTACTGAGAAAAAGATACACAAATTAATTTAACAAAAGTCAACAACACAACAGTAAATAGTTCTTCTGAGCTTACAGGAACAAGAATGGGAGGGTTCTGTGAAAGAAAATGTAGCTTGTAGGCAACTGTGCTGTTCTTCAAGGACCAACTTCACCCAACTGCAGAAACTAGTGGTATATTCATGACTTGGGAGTCATCCAGCAGAGCATGCCAAAAGCATGTGAACTGCAAAACCAGTTAAAGAAAGAAAGTGCTGTGATGTAACAGATTTCAGCAAAGGCATCAAAATTGCTCCCTGGTTTTCAGTGAAAGCCCACCACTTCCACATCTCTTCCTATCTTTTCACTTGCTTTTCTTCTTTTGCTCAGATCATGACTGTTTATGGGAAACAAAAGTACCCGATTCATGGTGACTTGTCCCATCACTGAATAAAATAAAAAATTGGGAGGAGGAAAAAATATAAAATAAAATAAAATAAAAATCTTTGTCAAACTGGATCTGGAGTTCATCATCTGCCAATATCAAATATGCAATAATAACATCATCATTAACAAGTAACCCTAAGCCCTGCAACTACAACAAATGACAATAGTTATTAGTTATCATGGGATATTCTCTCTTTTGTTATTTTAAAGGTAACAGGAAAAGATATATATTTTTTCCCCCAGCAGTTGACTAGAGCTACTCGTAGCAACCTGTATAATCAACTAGCCAACTCAAATATCCTGTATACCATCCTCAACAAGTAAACATTATACCCCACAAGAGCTCAGTGACTTTAAATGTGCCGCACATGTCATGTCGCGCATTTGTGGACAGAAACTAAAATTATTTTGCTACTCTCATTAACTATTTTTTCTGTAAAAATTTATTATTTACATATTATTAAATATAAATAATTTTTATTATTAAAAATTTAAAATTTTAATGTTATGCCTTAAAATATCTAAATTTATTGAATTACTGGGCAGAAATTCGAACCTCCCCACACGTCATTCCTTGGAGCCAATTGGCCAAAGCATCAGATGACTATTCACCAAGCACAGAAACACGCCCATCAGCTAATTAGCCGCAAAGTGAAAAAGATTGGACCTTCTTCCCACTAAATATTCCATCCGGTAGCCAAAAATTTTCAAGAAAAAGGACATATGAAAAAAAAAAAAACTTACAAGATGTAATTTTTTTTTTTAAAAAAATTTTTTGAACAAACCCTACAAAGGCATAGAAACACAATTATGTGGAATAAAAGAACAGAACCGGAATGGGTAAAATTTAAGCAACTGTAAAGGATTTAAGCAGACAAGTGAGAAACCCCAATGCCGTGCAAACGGAATGAGCCAGCAATCATACACATCACTGTCAGTTCCTTGTCAATGGAGCCACCTAAGAAGCCAAGTCTTTGTGGGTCCAAAAGAGAGAAAGCGAAATAAAAAAAAAAAAAAAAAAAAAGAGAGGCTTTCCTCGATTTTACTTTCTTGGTTGAGAGACCTGCAAAGCAAGCACTGATTCCAGAAAGGTTATGCAGAACTCCTTCTATTATTTCCAGAGTCCCTTGCACAAGTTTAAGCACCAAGAATGTCATCCGCATATTGTTCCACATTTTAAGTTTCTAACAATAAAGATCTATCCTTGGAATTTGGACTTTGTATTGCTGGCTTGCAATTTTGGTTGTTTTCAAAGTAATGCGTATCTCTATGTCATACAAAATGTCAATGGGAATAGAAGATCCGATAAAAACAAATAAACGGGCACAAGAAAACAGGGCACCTCACCTCGAGTTGTTACATGTATAAACAGTATAAACTTGGAAATAAGGCTATTTTAAAGATTTTTGGAAGACTTGTATTTCATATTTAAATTTAAAATTTTAGTTACTAACTTATAATATAATATTTATCTTATAATTTCTAAATAAAAAAAAAAGCTCAAATAAAATTTTATGCATATGAAATTACCTAAATAAATTTTTGACTAGTCTTTTCTTTTTCTTTTCTGTTTAAGTTATGAAAATAATAATTGTCATAACTTGTTATAATTTAATAAAAGTGAGTGAATTTAAATTAATTTGTAATTTATAATCGGATTAAATTTTGGTAGTAGTTAGAGTAATTTGAGTTTGTTGTTCGACGGCTTTGGTCGATCTGATCATGAGCGTGTTCTAACATGAGACATAAATTGTAATAATAATTTTAAAATGTAAGAAAATATAAAATAAAGATTGATAATTACGTGTGTGCAACTAAAAATCACAATAAATATAAGTAAAATTACAAGAGTACAACATTATCAAATATTAATTATTTTGCATCTAAAATAACACAACACATGAATATTAGGTTTAGCTCAATCAAACTTTGAGTAAAGGTCTCACAAAATCATCATTTGCATCAAACCTATTTTTCAATAGCTTGGCAACTTCGATTGACATTGTATTTAATATGCAAAATGCATTTTTTCTTTTTCCTAGGAAGCCTACTATAATTTTTTTTTTTTTTATTTTTACAATAAGCAAATATGAGAAGAGATTCATCTTAACCTTAAATTTGTCTATTAATAAAGAAAGGGAATGACTGACGGCAGGTTAAGGTAACGGTGTTTGTATAAATAAAATAAACTTCTTTGCATAGACAGGCTCAGTAATTTTGCCAAAAAAAAAACTGATAAACTTGTGCACCTAGAAATCAAAGTAAAATACAATTAAGAAATGTAAGAAATTGCAGAAAAACGGGAGAATGTGACAGAAAAATACTTTGAAAAAAAGGAAGTTAAAACTATAACCGAAATTGGTGCCACAATAATGTCAATAGAAATATTTCCAAAAGGTTAAATTATTCTTAACTTTAATCGTTTGGCAGTTGAATATTAGTTCTCAATTATCTGTCGCGTCAATTTTTTTTTATATCAGTATTGTTGTTGAAAATGTTAGTCAGTTAAATGCTTTTATATATGTATTTTTTTAATTTATTAATTATTTTAATTATTATTTTTTTAACATTATACACTTTAAAGAAAAAAAAAGAATTAAATATTTTTTATTATATTTAACTATTAATAATTAATTATAATATATTTTTTATTATATTTTAAGATATAATACGTAAAACTTTGATTTTTTAATTTTTTATTAAAAAATTTATTTAATTATAAATTAAATATTAAAAATATTTTTTATTTTTATAAAATTTATATTAATTTTTATTTATTAAAATATTTTTTAATAAATTAAATAAATTATTATTAAATTTAAATAAAATATATTAAATATAAAAATTTTTAATTTATAATAATTATAATAGTGTGGTGGTGGCAAGGAAAAGATTACTCTGGGTGACCGACTCCCGATAATTAATCGTAATTTCTTGAAGAAAGGACCGCCTCTAACATGCGCTGGGGGTGTTAAAGTCGCCAATACTGCGTCGTCCGACTCTCCCTATCCTATATAAAATCAAAAAAGAAAAGAAGAAGAGAAAAAACAGGGGAAAAAGAAAAGGGGTACCCAAAGCGCTTCTCAATTCAATCGATCCCCGGAGTGGAAATCGAGAGTCGAACATCTCCGACATAAACGAAAGTTGTTTGTCGAGAATCTGACGGGTGAAATGAAAATGGAAGACATGCCGTTGCCAGCCCTCTTCGAGAAAGCTCGGAAGATCCATATATCGGTCACGGAGTCCGGTGGTGATCAGGTGGACCTATCTCCTACGTTTTATGACGCCCTTTTCGCTCTTTGTTGTTAGGCTTCTCTTGATTTTTACGTTTGTTTCGTAATGTCTTTTTTCCCTCTGGTTTGTTTTGATAGGAAATGGTGAGGAAGGGACGTGATGCTTTGGAGAAGTGTGACGAAATGATAGGCAAATTGGGTTTATTCTCGGCCAATGAGACCAAGGATGATATCAGCACTGCTAATCTCAAATATATTCTGGTAAAATATCCTCTGTTATATTTTTGTTTCCATTAACTCATAAAAATATATATTTATTTTCGTCATTTCTTTTATGGGAATTGATTTTGGGATGAATGGAGGAATTCCCAGGTCTGTTTGTTGCTTTTAATTCAGAAATTTATTATTTATATATTCAGTGGAAATTTTGTGAAATGAACAACTTTTGTGTTGTGAAATGAACAACTTGTGTGTGCGCGTGCGCGTGCGGCTGTGGCTGTGGCTTTGATTGATTTCTGGAGTCATTTCTATGCTGAAGAGGAAAGAAATTCTAGATGGTCAGAACAGTGTCCCTAGAATTTTGGAGATGTCTGAAAGTGGATCCTTTCTATTGGAGACGTAATTTGGTGGTAACACTTAAATACTGAGACTTTTATGTTATATATTGCTTTAATTCCATCCTGGAAGTCAGTAAAAGTCTCAGGCACTTGATCAAGCTTTCTTGAAAATGAGGAAGAATAGGCTGGGCAGGCTTGTCTCAGATGAAAGCGATAGTTGTGTTTCTAATCCTCCAAGCTACCAACAAAAGAAATATACCATTTGATCCTCCTATAAGTCAAAAAATTGTGAAAAGGGCATTGGGGTGATTGGAGATCATAAATGAATCCATTGATTCTGCATGACACATTACCACCTTTTTCTTATGGGATGAAAGTAGCTTTTTATATCACAGACAGGCCTTAATGTTAATAACTTGGGCAGTGGCTGTAAGTTAGAGTGATCCAAAAGAGCAACATATGTGTCAAATAATTTGTGAAGTTGCAGCTTATTGTTTCCCTAATTTTATCTTTTGTTGCTATTTGAAGTTGTAGCTAAATTGTTACCGTGGTTCTTTCCAGCCCTGCATGTTTAAGTGTAGGCTCAAGTCTCTTTTTCCCCATACTAATCCTGGATCAAGTTTGGAAGTATTTTGCAGCAGTGCGTTACCCCATGTTTCTTGCTCACATTTATTATAGGTCACCTTTTCCCAATAAAGAAATAGGAAATTTTCTTGTTTTTGGTTCTTGTAGTTATTGAACATCCAGTACATGTGGAGTTTTGTTTGATATTAGGTCTGTGAAGAGATTATTTGATTCTATCTCAACAGACTGCTGCAATCTTTTCTTTTGCAGGTTCCATTTTATCTTGCTGAGTTGATTGAAAAATTGCAACAAGGGGATAGGATACAAATCCTTAAAACCTCCCAGGCAAAGTTAAAGGTGAATGCCATTCAGTACCTGAAGTACTCAGCTTGCAGAACTTTTGGACATATATACACTGTTTAATTACACTTGGAGGATCAGTCCAACTTGTTTTGAAGTTATCTTCATTTTTCTCTTTGTTAAGTTTTGCTACATATTGATTGAAGTTACTGAAAGCAATCATGTTCTAGGAGTTCCTTTCATTTAGCGAGGCAATGGAACTTGTACCAGAAGAAGAATTACAAACCTCTTCTCAAGGGGATACAAATTCATTTGCAGATCGAAGGGCCCAAAAGGTAGCTTTAACAGTTTATTTGCACATCTTGCATATCAAGCCTTGACTCTTTGATACATCGAATTGGTGTAATAAATGTTCAACAGCTAGAGATATAGGCTTGTTGAGCTTCTCTTATGGTATATTAGTTTACTGTTAGTGATATCTATACATTGGTAATATCTGCGCAACTATACAGATTGCCAGGTTCAAACGCCAAAAAGCTGCAGAAGCAAAGCTGCTGGAGATAAATGAACAGAAAGAACGACGTGGGCGATCAACAAAGGCTGCTGCCTTATCAACTCCAGTTGAGGTTGGAGAGGAAGATGTGCTGGATGATGATGGAGAAGAAGAACGAGAGGTAACTGTGTTGATATCATTTAAAATTAAAGAGTTTTTCTGTGAGTGGAGTCAAATAATACACAAATGTGGTCCACTTTTTTTCTTTGTATTGTTAGTACTCCAAATTTTATCGTCTTCACATTTTAAATGGGTGAATGCTTGAAAATGAATATATTCATAGAATTAATGGGTAGTGTGCTTTGAGCAAACTGTGTGGCCTGAACTAAGAGTATATATTATTATACAAAATTTATGCATGTTTCTTTAACCTATTTGATATTAATTGCTGAACTTGAATCCTTGAAATAGTTCTTATTAGTTGCAGTACTGTTATCTGTTAAGAGCTACTAACTCTTAAGATATTGAGGTTTCATTTACTTATCATCTAATTTTAACTTTTGGTTTGGCAATTTCTTCCTATTAGACATATTAGTTGCTTTTGAAAATGAAGACTGTTTGTTTTCTTATTGAGTGAGTTATTCCTTGTGAGGACAAACAATTTGTACTCTGCATGAAGAATGTTAAACCATATATATCTTTTTGTTTATTAGCAAGCATGGTAATATCAGTCCAATGGATTGAGTCTCTGAAGTTCAGGTGACTCTTTCTTTGGTATTTTGACTCCCTTCTAAGATTACTGATGTGCACCTTGACTTTGAAGCCTGGTATCAATCTAATTTTGCATTACTATCAGAATGCATATTTGGGTTATGCAATTGCCACCTAAAAAGAGTTGTCTCTGAAGTTTGTTTTCTAGTTAGTTGTAAGAATCTATTTTACATTATGAAACATCACCAAATCTATAATTTTTTGTTCTTTGTTAAAGAGAGCTAATGTACCTCTGTTGATCAGATCAGCCAACTGTCTAATGCTTATTATTGTGCAACTAGAGCTTTTGTTGTTTCTTCTTTATTGCATCCTAAAAGTTGAGTTTTAATGTTGTTACTATGCTCTTTCTTTAGGCTTGGCTCACTACCATTTCTTTTAGCATCTGCAAGGTTAGTTTTCCATCCACAATTTTAGTTATTATAGACAACTCCTAAAAGGCCATTAGCTGCTCACTGTTATGTTGATGTGACATGGCAGGCATTGGATCTGCTGGAAATGCTAAAGAAGGAGGAGGAAATGCTTTCTGCCGTGAAGGAAAGGCAATTGAAGGTAATAGCTTAAATGCAACCAATTGAGACATCTTCTGATGCTTCTTAGAAAGCTATATATTGTTTCTTAATCCTGTGGTTTTCTTTTTCTGGAATTAATTTGTGATTGAACACACCCACTATCACTGGCCATGCCTGCAGACAGGGTCTCTCGATAGAATGTTTTAGCCTGCTGTTAAGCGCTAGAGGAGTATATGTATGGTTGACAGCATCAAGATGCCTACTTATTATTTTTTTCTAGAAAGATAATTTAATGGAATGGTTTTTGGCTGTTATAAATATGCATCAGCTGCAGGCTAGGTCTTAGTCTAGTGGTTCAAGTTGGAGCTTGGGACTAACATTAAAAGGTCTGAGGTTCATGACTCACCCTTCACCTATCCGAAAAAAGAAGACTACTATGTGTGTCAATAGATATGATGGTTTTGAAGCATCGCATGGTTTACAGCTTGGCAGTTTTGTGGTTATTTAGCTGCCTTAAGTTAATTAGTTAGCTTCATAAACTTGGCTCTAATAGAAAGCTTTTGGCATACATTTCAGGATGGGGATGGGGAATTTTCCCAAGCTGTTCTAGATGAGCGTGCCAAGAAAGCAGAAAGTTGGCACCATGATGCTGCAGTTAGAGCCCGGTTCACCAGCCCAGCCCAACCCATCACTTGTGCTACTTTTGCTCAAGACGTTATAGAAGGGAGAGCAAAGCCTCACCAGGCACATGAGCACAAGCACCAACCAATGATTTTAGGCCCCACAAGTCTTGTGGGTGGAAGCCTAACTAGTGAGAGGGAAAGGATGGCAGCACAAGTCTTCCAACCTGGCTATAGGTACTGTTCTCTTACATTGATCTGTAAACATTTTTATTGAACCTTTGCGTTCCTTTTGGTGAAGTTGTTATGTGCTTTCTGTTTTTGCTGTTTGGGAAGGGTAGAGGGAAGACCTGCAACATTTTGTTGATGAATCGAACAAGATTTTTATTATTTATTGTCTTATTGGAGTGGGTTGGATGATTACATCAGCCTTTCTAGACATTTTAATGTCATTGGTTTGTTAATATTCTGTGCAATTGGAAGGTTGCCAACCATGAGTATAGAAGAAGCTGGCTTAAGGGAGATGGAAATGATGAATAAATGGCAAGAGACAAATTTGAAACGCATGGAAGAAGCCAACTCTGCATGGTACAAGGATGGTCCTAAACTCAGGTTAGGTGAAGAAGAAGAGGAGGATGATGATGCCGCCGTGGAGAAAGCAAGAGCATGGGATGACTGGAAAGACGATAATCCACGGGGTGCTGGCAATAAGAAGCTGACCCCATGTGGCTAAAATGCTTTTCTAGAGCTTTGATGTGTACTTTAATTTATAGCTAAAAGTGATCGGCGAGGACTTTTTTTTTCTTTTTCTTTTCATTCTTCTTTAAAAAAAAACAAAAAAAACTGCTTTTGCAGATTTTTTGTTTCTCTCCCGTAATGTTGACATTGACACTGGATGCATTTTATACTAAAGAATAAAATCTGCTTTTACAGGATGAAATAATGGTTTTGAAAATTAAATTGAATCGATTAGCCTAAATTGAAAATTAAATTATAATTTATTTTAATTTATTTTTTAAATTATTAATTTTAAAAGTAAATAAATAAATAAAATTATAAAGTGATGAATTGATAATAATTTTTTTTATTAATTTAAAAAAATTTTAAAAATAAATTTTTATATTTTATTTTTTTAAAAAATAAAAATTATATTATTATTTTTTACATATTTAATATTAAATATTAATTTTATTAATTTAATTTTAATAAAAATAATTTAATTTATAAAATTATAAATTATTAAATTTTTTAATTGAATTCTTCGTTCAGTTTTTAAAACATTATACTAAACTGAAAAAGAAAATGACTTGACGCCATTTACCTAAAAACAATTTGATTGGTACTCTCACGGAAGCAGATAATGATAGAGTATAATCCAGCTTCCACCAGGGGCCATGGCCTTTAAATTTTTTAGTTGAGGTGAGATTAGTAAAAGCGGCAGTGGAAAAAGTAAAACACAGAACTACAGTGGAATGCGGTTCAATGAAACTAGCTTGGATTATTCTGTAGTACTTAAAAAGCTAGCTTTTGATGTTTCAACTACATATCCACATGGGGGCGAAAGATGGAATCCACTGGAACGTTAAGGATCATTCGCTTATTTTCTCTTTAATTCAGTCGTCATCCTCGCATAAACTCTACGGTAAACGACAGAAAAATAAAATAAAAAATGTTGCTCTCTTTTATTGTATTGTTGTTCAAGATTGCCCTCATTTCATCATAGCCAACCTCTCATGGATCCAAGTGTTCTTTTGGCTTCCTTTCACGTGCGCAATCAATACCAGTAAATTGTGTTTTGACTTAAATACAATTCAGATAACAGCTCCCCGGCATATATTCGATGTAGAGTACAGAAATGGGAATAAATTTTCACAAGAACACTTTTTCCAAACAGAGGATACCGGAACTGAAGTTTTATCAAGCACGCAAGTGCAAACAAGTCTGAGCATGGATAAGAGAGATTTCATTTGATTCTGATACCCCCAAAACAAAGGAAAGTTCTGTGACTAAATAGCTTAATAGTTGAAATTGATCTCAAATTCAACTCCCAAAAAGGGAACAAAAAAAAACTCATCGTACACCTAAGACTACAGCCATGGTAAATCTGCAGTTTCATGAAATGAGAGAGTATGACATCAAACATATTCGGCTAAAATGAACAGCATACTGCAACTTCTTTCCTGCAGGGAATTTCAAGAATAGTATTTAGCCTATGGCTACAATGAGCCACGGTAAATTTTACTTAAGACATCAGCATATTGCAGAAATAAGGTTGTTATAGCAGACTGGATGCCTTTTTTTTTTTTTTTTTTTTCATGAGGCAAGTTCCTGATTGCAAGCGTGACTCCTACTGTCACAGCACAATAACTCTACCAACAAACCATGCAACTGGTAACACGAAGGGCTGTTTTAAGAGTCAGATTCAGCACAACAGCTCACCTAGGACACATTATTGACTAAGTTAGATTCAGCAGATACCAAAATGAAATCTTCGTGAAAGTAACTGATATGTAGGTCATGGAGTACTGAATTTGCAGTTATAACGGACATGCTAGTCATTCAAACTGCAGTTAATATGATATTTGCACATTATGGACATGTACGTCATGGAGTGCGCAAGGTTGGTTCCCACACTGTGAAGTCTGCAGAAGGGTCAAATATGTGCAGTCTTATCCTTATTTTCACCAAAAGATTATTTATATTGCTCCAAATAGAACTAAGACCTCAATGTTTTTGTGGCTTCAATCAACAATGAGTTACAAACAACCCTCATAACATGAATTGTATTTGAATAGAAAAATTCACAAAAAAATTTCTAGTTCTAATCTCCAACACTCTTTTCGTCTCTCTTCCAGAATGCCAGCAGGTACTCCAAATGTCATCTACAATTACAAATCTGGCAGATTCTGTAATATCTGAATCGTAGAAGTATGCAGCCCCCAAAAAACTATTTGGTTGTCAGGAGACAAAACAAAAGGAGAAATCAATTCCCATATGCAAGATGAAAGACGACGAGAAAATAAGTGAACATACTGCAGCAAGCACTGAGATGTAGACTAGAACAAACACATGCTATAAAAAATGACTCTGCTTATGCAACCAAAGGCCCATAAAGTAGCATCATATTCGGCAACAAGTAAAAGGAGGGGAAAGAGAATATCCGAGGAGAGTCTGGACAATTTCCCTCAATTGCTTATAGATATGCGCAGCTCACCTTACCACAAGAAAAGGTGCATCTCAGAATTGTAACATTCAATCTATAGGACAGACACAGCAGATGAAAAAAAAAAAAAAAGAGTTGACCAATACAAACCAGAAAGGACTCCAGAATCAATGGAAAATAAATAATCTTACAATCCAATTATATACTCTTCTTTGATATGCATATCTTCAATATAGAATCCTCGACCCCAAAGACTGGAAAACAAGGCAAAATACCCCATTATGAAAAGCAATTGAAGACCAACCTGACACAGTTCAGCCATCAATGCACTGAAACCCTCTGCAAACCCACAACCAAATCCCAAACAAAGATGCACAAATAATCAAATCAAATATCAAAACCACCCAAACATGCTTCCTCCAAATCTGCTTGGCCCTTTTCCTGTCATCAACCAAATATACGCCACCACTCTTATGCATCGTTGAAACAGCAAAGTCCTTACTCGCAGCAACACTCTTACTCTCATCCAAGTTACTCCCCTTTATAGCATCCTCCTCACAATCACAATCACCATCCTTAACATGGTGATGGTGATCCCCATTTGCCTCTTCCCAAAATCCATTCAATAATCTCTTCTTCTTCTTGAACCAGACCTTACCTGGCATCGAAAGAAATGGTTTCACAGCCGCTTTCTTCCCTCTTGTAGAATCCCTGCTGGAGGAATCCAAGCTTGGATTTTGATCATCCTTTGCTTCCTCCTCTAATGAATTTACCTCTTCTAAACCCCTTGCCACTATCTGACGAAATATAGGATCAAAATCACCTTGAAAACAAAGGGGAGTCAGCTTCTCAAAATCCACGATTGAATTGGACGCGAAAAACCCCTCAAAAGCATTCTTCACGCGGTTAAGGAACCAGATAGACTCGGATTTCTCCATCCAAGCATGGAAAATGGCGAAGTAGGCAAAAGGGTCGTTGATCAAGTACGTGTAGGTCCTTTTGTGAGCGGTATGAGAAAACAAGGAGTGATGAGATGGGGTTATGCGTATGCATCGCTGAGCTATGACTTCGATTCCGGGCTCCTTTGAAGATGAGATTTCTGCAAGGATTATGGGCCCTCTTGCGATGCAAGCGTAGAATATAAGATTTGGATTCGAAATCATTGGTGGTTCTTCTTTATCTCTGTCTCTCTCTTTTTGTCTTTCTTGCTTCTTGCTCTGTTGAGAGGGGGAAAATCAATAAGAATATGGGAGTTGAGAAATGGCCTAAATGAAGAGAGCGAAATTTAGCATTGGAAAATTAGATAAAAATTTCTTCTTTTTCACTCTCTGTTATTCCCTCTACTGTCGGATTCTTCCTTGACTCTCTATAAAGTTCCAATCTTTATTCTTCTTTCTTGGAAATTTGTTAGGTTCCTTCTCTCTGTCCATCCCTCTTTATCTCAAAGGTTTGAGATTGGGATCGGAATTTAGAACAGAGCACAACAAGTGGGAGAGGGAAGGAATTGATGCGTTTGGCTCTCCTTCGTCTCTTGAACTTTGCGGCAGAGAGGTTTCTTGAAAAGTCTTCAGGTAAATTTTGTGGAAATTTTACTGATTTTGTGTTTAAGTTCAAGTAACTCTATTTTCCTTTCTATCTTTTCAGTTCTCCTTCGAACTGAACAAAGAAGATAAACTGACGGGATGGGATACATTGTTATAAAAAAAATTATGTTTTAATTTTGAGGAGAGTTTTCTTCCTTACAAATACATATACATGTATTTATGTTATTTCTTTTGTGTGTATATATATATATAATTTTTTGAGAAGTCCCTATGTGAAAATATTTTACTTTGGCTAAATTATTGATATTCTGCTCCCTCATATTAGTGTGATCTGTAACAATCAGTATCAGCATGCAACGCATAAAAAGCCAAAAAGGTGCGTCACATAAGGTGAGCATTAAACTTGTCCTTACTTAAAAGTAATATTGATAAGAACTAAAATCTAACCATCTTTCACGAACGGCAGGTTCTTGGCCATTTGTTTGTTGACTCATGTGTTAGGGCAAACCGCTGGAACAACTGTTAGGACAATGACCATCCAAAGAGTCCCTTTCCAGTTCCAGCCAAACGCATGAAATATCTGATCAACCTGGCTTTTTGGTACATTACAGTTGTATATAAATTTGTAGCACCAAGAATTGAAAATTCAAGTATTTCCATTACTTAATTTTGTTATTAAAAACTGTACAGTCCTAAAATTGGTGATTTTGCTGCTGTGACCCCCAAAAAAACCAGGTCCAGACAGTCATATGATTGCTTGCTCGTCTAGACAGGCAGTAAACTTTTGAAACGACATTGGTTCTTCAGAATATTATATGAGATTAAAGAATTATTTTTGTTCTAATGTTTGTGATTTCTGAACGCAATCCTGGATTATAACAAAAGCTCAAAAAAAAAAAAAAAGCGACAAGACTAAAACAGCATTTGCCTTAAAGTTCAAAGTACAGAAAATTGTTTTTGTGGCTGGTCAATTAATGTTTCACCAACAGGTCCCCAGGAACAAGGATTCAAGCATTGAAATCGTTGGTTTTGTTCTCCTTTCCCTTTGCTATTCTCTCTTTATCATTTTTTTTTTTATTTCCTTTTTGCCCTCTATTTCTATATTTAACACTTTCGTCTAATGTAAGGAGGATCAATGAAGGCCCATTCGAAAACCTGCTCATATTTAACTGCAGCAACATCCCAGGTGAAGTCCCTAGTCATGCCTCTTTTCATTATTCTTTCCCAGGAAGACTTGTAGTCTCTGTAAGTCTGGATGGCCATTCTTAATGCCTGGAAAAAATATATATATATGTATATCAACCCAAAGTCAGAGTAATGTGAGTCAATCAAGCCACCAGGAAGAAAGGAGAAAACTTTTACTTGCATTGTCGCAACCAAAGACCAGATCAGGTTCATAACAGAAAGAAAAGTCAGTCACCCCCAGCATTGACTAGCTAATGGTGAAAGTAAAACTACTACCATGGGGATGCCCTCACGAAGATATCCACGCCCCTACCCATGTTTTAGGCATTAGAATATTTACAAAGATTGTAACATATAAGGGGGTTTCGATACGAATGAGAATGAGACATTGTGGTTCATCATTGCACTGAACATGATAAAAAGTCCTGAACCTGTCCACTAAAATGCTATAGAAATCACACCAATCACTGTCGCTTATTGAACAACACTTGTTTCTCAGATCATGTAAAATTAACATAAAAGTACAGTGTGTTGTGTGATATAAAATCAGAATTCCCAAACAACCCAAGAAAAGAAATGAAAAAGGGCAAAGGAGTGGGGTAGAAGATGCAGGCTTAAAAATTTACTTACGTCCAACATCCTGTCTTTTGATAGTGGAGAAAAAGTCCACCTGTCAATGCATTTCAAAACAAAGCTGTAACAAGGATGCTATGATAAGGGAAAAATGGTAACAAAGACTTATGGCAAAGAGAACTATCATTGTCTTCTGGAATGTAGTGAGCAAAGCAAGTTGGACCAAAATAAAAATTTTGGTTAGGATAATTATTATGGCCAATAACTTCTATCCGTCAATTGCATACTCATCAATAGAGATTGAATTGTAAAGGCTGCTCAAACATGAAACATTACCAATATAAAGTTCCAGGAATATGATGTCTTTTACTACTTTTAAAGATTCTATCCAAATATCAGTCCTCAAACCTAGTATGGATAGAAAGACTATAAAAGTTGTGCCTTTTTATTTTTTGAGTCACAAATCTCAAGCATTAGAAGTTCAGAACTAGACTACAGAAGTTATATTTCAGAGATCCCATGCAAGATGGGCTCCAGAATCTAGTCTAAGAATTGCAGTCATGTACCCGGTTCCTTCATCACCTCCTTCAGCATAAGGTTTGTAAGTCTGTACAGTATCCTGACACACAGAGAATAAAGAGTCATTGGAAGCAGCTAGCCAACATGATAGGAGAATGGTGAAAGCAGTTCGCTAGCTTGAATGTTTTTACTCACTCTTAGTCCCCCAGTGCTGTGGACAACTGGAATAGATCCATATCTCATTGCATACAATTGATTTAGACCACAGGGCTCAAATCTAGAGGGCATAACCAGTATGTCACACCTGTTATTTCAAAACTTCAATTAGTGCACTTGTTTCTAGCAATCCATAAAAGTTGAACAGATATTTAACATTACCCAGCAGTTATCCTATGAGACATTGGAACATTAAATCCAACCCAGCCCCGAAATTTGTCTCTGTAAACTGATTCTGCAGCTCTCATCCAGTCTTCAAACAGTAAATCCCCAGATCCAAGCATCACCTGATGTATGATGAATAACTTTAGCTGCCTTACAAAAACCATCTCTAATTAAAGAAAAAAGGCATATTAGTCTTAAGGATGTTTTCAGAGACAGGCTTGAGTAAAGTCTCAGCATTTAAGCAAAAAACACTGTCTAGCTATCCTTTAGGTTACTTGATGCTGAGATTTGATCCCTGATTGCTGGGACTAAAAGTCCAGCTGCCCTACCACTGGACCATGCAGCTGGGGGCTAAATTGTCTAGCTAGGAGTACAACTCTCGAACAGGAAAACTAATGGCAATCACTGTACTGTTTATGCAATGCCATATTGCAAACCACTTCAGTGGTAAGTAATGCTCTATTTCAATACAATGGATAAGAAATACAGAGAAGCAGGCAAAGAATCCACTTACGAATTGAACATCATCTTGCAAGAGCTCAGGAATTGCCCACCTGATCAGATCAATGCCTTTTTGGTAGTCCAGTCTCCCAATGAAGCTGACCTACAAAGTTCAAATACAATCTTTACTAAAAAGAAGTTTCAATTTTGCTAATTGACCTCTGCACATAACATTAAATTGGATTTGGAATCAAGGCTTTGTTGTTGTTGTTATTACCAATGGACAATCTGGCCTGACAGGAAGACCTAATTCTTTTTGCAAAGCAATCTTACACTGAACCTGCAAGTTGTATATTATTTGAGTAAGAAAATGATGCTTTAAGGCTACTGGATTACGAAAAAATGGGATGTCATCACCTTTCCAGAGAGATCATCAGCAGTATAGTGGAAATCAATTTGCTTATCTGATGATGGGTCCCATTCACAAATATCAATCCCATTTGTGATCCCTGTGAAAATCAATGGGTTGCATCCAAACGAGCATCAAACTTTCCATCATTGCACACAAATACATTGATCATCATCTGAGACAATGATTCTTCATTAAAGGTATACCATTTAGAACAGGTTTACGTCTGCTTAACAGTTCATGGAGGCCATATCCACCTTCGACAGTTGTAATTTCCCATGCATAGCCCTGTATATGAGAAAAATAATATGAATATTAAAGGTGTCAATGTGATGGAAGAATAGGAAGCCTGTTTGGTAGAAGCAATATCAAATTCTAAGCATAAATTCCATGCAAGTGACGTCAGTGTTCTATGAGTGTAATAAATTAGATAGTTCAAGTAAACCCATAGATCATAGGCTTCCATCCAAAAACAAGCCAATCAGTGAAAATGTGCATGTGATCACTATTGTGTGCAACAGCTCATCTTTCATCAAATCAAGCAATTCAAATTAAGTGCATATAACAACCATGACCTGGCTAACTGTAACAATTCGATCAGCTGTTACAATTGCACCCTTTAGCACATTGACTGCCTGACCTGTATCAAGAGCATGAGTCCTTGCCCATGTAGGGAAAACCCATTCTAATGCCCCATACCAGTCTGAAGGCAATCCAAAATTCTCATAAGAAGCAGCAGGTTCCACTCCCTTTACACAAAAGAAAAATTAACAAATTAAACGTTCTAAAAATGCAACTTCACTATGTGGAATTGCATTCTGAAAGTTTCAAAGATCTTAACCACCCAGGATGCAGCATTTGCAGCAACACATGCATTAATCATAACTATCAAAGAAGCATCAACCTGATGTGCAAGGTTATGAATTACAAGAATACTCCGGGCATCCTTATAAACTCCATATGGATGATACTTTGCTGCCAAAAGTCTAAACCAAAGGACATGCAAAAGCAAATATTAGTCCAACAGCATTTATCACCTAAAAGAAATGCAATTACCATTAATATCACAAATATTTTCAAAATTAACTGGAAGAAAAATAAGGCAAAAAGGCACACAAGAACTGTCAACAAATAATTGAACATGTATCACCATACAAAACGTACTCTGCAATCAGAAGAAGAGAAAGTGCAGGAGCTATCCAAAAGATAAGGAAGTGCCAGGAGGCCATAAGTTCATGCATTGTTGAACAATACACATATAAATGTAGTTATAAACAGAAGGCACTTACATGGGTACCAGACCAGCATGCCAGTCATTTGCAAGGAAGAGACATTTTTCTCCATAGGTATACCCTCCAAGTGGAAGCACCAGTGGAGCTTCACATGCTGCATGGCAAAGTATGGTGAAGCGAAACTGCAGAACCAAATGAGGCAAAAGCTTCTTATTGCTCATAACTTAAAGTCAACATCCATGCAAAAGAAACAATCAGAAATGAGAAAGATACCTGATTATCACCAAAAGCACCAAAGCTATCTCCATATGGGTTTCCAGGTCTATGGTATGAAGGATGGTTAATAAATACCTGAAATAATAAAAAATTTTAAATGACTAAGGACTAAGCAGAACGATTTCTTAACTAAAAAAAAAAAAAGAGCTGCTTTATATTTGGTGGGGAGGGGGCAGGAAGGGGAACAAATAAATGAGAAGCAGACATAAGCTCTTACCCAGTCAACACCTTTTCTATACTCATGATAAAATGCAACCTCTTGTGCACCTCTAAAGCAATGTACGTTGATGTGGCAGTCTAAATCAGAAGCTTTAGCAAAAATATCATCTGCAGGACTTCCATGCAGGTATCTAGGAGAGACAACCATAACACGATGTCCACGAGCAGCTAGTGCTATAGGCAAAGAACCACACACATCTCCTAATCCACCTGTTTTGGAGTATGGTTCTGCTTCAGCAGTGACAAATACAATACTGTGCTTTACATTGGCCTTTTTGTCTCCCATGTTTGTAATGCCTTCTATCCTATTGGTAGCTGCATCCACACAAGACTCAACCCTTTCGTTATCACCTGTAACTCAAGTCATTTATTTTTCCTCAATAAGGATCTTGAATGAAATGTAACCAGTTAAGCAGAGAATTTAAGCCTGCTGAGTGCAGAGAGTGGAAGAATTCACACAAATTATGCACCACAATAGAAAAAGATGGAAAATAATTTCATGGAAAAAAGTTAATCTTTTAATTACAACTAAGTAGAAGTTATGGGAAGAAGAATTCCAATTGAGCATAATGCACCACTGAACCGCCCCCTCCCCCAATAAAAACTAGAAATCATCACAAGCTCGTACAACATCTCATCTTAGCTCTTCCAATGCTGAAATGGGAGCAGAGCGTTAGGTTCATTGAGCTTTGCTCACGAAATGGACTGTTTAATGAAATTGTATAATCCACCTTATTGTTTCAATCAGTTTCGGGAGCAAATATGCAAATTGGCAAACAAACATATCTACTAGATATTGCTGGGCTGGAAAACTTCATGATGAACCAAATGATAAACATGTATAGAGTCTCTTTTGATTTGGCTTTAAGGAAAAGCCTCAATCCCCAGGATACAATTGGGACCTCTAATTTTCAGTCTTACTAATAGCATTTTGATGTTCAAGGCCCATTAAACAGAGATAATATGATTAACAAACATGTAACTCGAGTTCTTTCTCTGAGCTGAAATGAGCAATTAATTATTTAAGAATTAAGTTCACTAGCAGCTAGCTTCATCCAGAGATGGCTAAGATCATCCAATGGGATCAGTCATAGGCACGATCAGACAACCAAATTTATTACTTGCCTGTGGATTCCTAGATAGATCAAGACTTTAACGTCTGGTATCACAACAGGAGATGGGATGCCACCAGCAAACAACAGCGTGTAATCGCTGTTGCTAACTGAATTGTCCTATTATATCTGATATTGAAAGTTTCCATGGATATGGAGTCACTTGCCTCCTCTACCGCGTCCTATGCTGCAATAACCAGATGACAGGCTAAAATACTAGCATCTCTCATCTCTCATGGCCCCACTTATTACAATATTAAAATGGTCCGATAAGACATGAATGTTTAAATATATAAAAATTCCAATTAGACTGAAAAATTAAAGCAAAATTATATCATTTCCATACTTAATTATACTTCAAAGAAGAACTTCAATCCTTAATATTAAACTTCCAAATCAAGTGAAAAAGAAGAAGAAGAAGAAGAAGGAGAAGAAGACTAATTTTGAAAAGGCCTAAAGCAATTCAGAGAAGGTGATATATGAATACCGGTGGGAGAATTTAAGTTCAACCCAATAACAGCACTAGAATCATCCGTCTCTACGCCCAACACGAGACTATTTTCTTCCTTACCCTTCTCAATAACAAAAGATTCATCTTGCGAGTCAGCAGACCCAACTCTCGCTGATGATCTAACAAGAGTCAAGGAGCCATCTTTACACCTCTTTATCCAGCAAAAAGAAGAGCCCGCCTGCCTAACGGGTCTAAAACTTACGTGGGTGTTTGCTAATTTTGTAAAAGATTGACATGCGAGTCCATGAACCGACTCCATTGTGGAATGGAATGCAGAGACAGAAAGAAGTAGTAAGAGAAAGACACTTGGAGAGTTTTGAGAGATAAAGAAAAAGCGCGAAAGCCAAAACACGGAACTGGGTGAAGGCATTTAAGACGGGGAGCTTCTGATCAACTACCATATCTTACCACGTAAGCGTCTGGCCCACATGATCTTGGGCCCCTGTTGTTGTGCCAGTGGCGTAGATTGCTGGGCTTCCAAAATGCCACGTAATCGTTCGTTATGCGAGTATCCTCGTAAGATTTAGTGGTAAAATTAATTAAATTTTTAATTTTATTTTTTTAAAACTTAAGAGTCTAAAAATTAAAATAAATTTTAAAATAAAAATAAAAAAATAATTTTTATTATATATTTAATTTATTTTAAAATTAAAATTAAATTTATTTTATATTTTTTATTAAATTTAAAATTAAAATTAAAATAAAAAATTATTAAATAATAATAATATAAATAAAATATATTTAATTATCATAAAAATTTAAATAAAATTTATATTAAAATTTTTTAAATAATAATAATAATAATAAATTATTATAATAAATTTAATTATAATAAAAAAAAAATATAAATAAAATTTTTATATAAATAAATTTATTTAATCATAACAATATTTATCATAATAATAATTTAAAATTATTAATTATAAATATAAAAAATTTTAAATAAATATATTAATATAAAATTTTTATAATAAAATAATTTATTACTTAATAATTTAAATATTTTATAATTTTTATTTTTTTTTTCATTATAATATTATTAATTATTATTATTATTATTATTATATATAAAATATATTATAATAATATAATAATTATTAATAATTTTAAATATTATAATAATTTTTTAAATATTAAATAAAAATATTTATTATTGATATTATTTATTAATATTATATATATAATATTAATTTATTATATATTTTTTTTATATATATATATATATTAATATTTTATTATATTTTATCTATATTGTTGACAAATAAATAAATAAATAAAAGAAATAAAATTAAGTAAAAGAAGTAGAATAATGATAATTTTACATATATAAAAAATTTATTTTCATAATTAAGATAATAAAAATAAAAAAAAAAAAAATATTAAATATTAAAAATAATAATTATTTATTTTTATTTTTATTTTTAATAAAAAATACCCTTAATCGAATGTCTCCTTAGTAACCACAAATGAAAATAAAATCGAGCTCTTATGAAATACTAGATGTTTATTTCCTATGACTTCTACATGAAAAAAGAAAAAAAAAAAAGAAAAGAAAGAATAATGCGTGAAAGAAACACTCTAGCCTAAAATTTATTTATGCGGAAAGCAACCAAACTTTTTTATTATTATTATTAAAAAAAAAAAAAGCGAAAAAAAGTCAACTAAGATTTGTCTGTTTGTTTCTCGGATCGGAATTGAATCCTATAGTGCCATATAAATATAATCGTACAAATCGAATTCTGTAGTTACTTACACAGCCTTCAATTCAAACCAGAAAATACCATAGAGATAAATAGTATAATGAAACAATAAATTTTATTAGCAACACACAACATGAAGCCGAAAGTCTATTTATTGAATATAATCATGGCCCCATCCACGGCCGCAAAGAGTCTGCAGCCTCCAATCCTCACCAGGGATGAATTCAGGGCTGTACCCAGCTGCAAGCCGTCCAGACTGGAGGCGCATTCCCTGGGTGTTTGGACTTGGGCTCCTTGGGGCATGGTGAGCTGCTGTTCCTCCACCTGAACTGGACGAATCACAAGCTGATCCGGGACTTGGTGCTCTCTTTGTAGATGGGTTCCATTGAGGCATATGCGTGCCGCGCAGCTTGGACGAGCCGTGGTTGCGTGACTTGGCCCTCGCAGACTGGGTTGGGGCCATGTAGCTAGGCACGTTCACCGGGCTTGGTTGTTGTCGTTGCTGTCGAGACCTGCATGGACTGTTGTCTCGGAGGCCCATATTGCGGTGACTAGTGGTGCCGGATGGAGTGACCACGTCCATCTCTGCTGTCTTCTCGGACACGTCACATTTATAGGTGGGGTCGTGTTGGGGGTGGTCACTGTCATGTAAGGACCCTGGTTAGGCTCGAATTGACTGGCGTGATACGGTTGAGAGGACATCCATCGCTCCAGCCAATTCCAGCCCCATCGGGCCTTGTCACGTTCACTGGCATAGAATTCTTCGTCTTGACCACTTGGGCTGGACTGAAAAAGTTGTTGCTTCTGTTGTTGCTATTCCGAAAGAAAGCCAATCATCAAAATGAAAACACAAATAAACTAAAAGCCATTGCTAAGGTTTAAATTCACCAAAACAATAGAAAAGGTGTTTTTTTTTTTTTGAGAGAGAGAGAAAATGCAATCTACTTTCTTGTTTACATCTAGTAAGATGCATTTATATGACCCAATTGTCATGAGATGCATTTTCAGGAACATCCGTGATTTGCTGCTAAACTTGGAACAGGTCAACAATGCTATAGGAGCTCTCAAATATTTATAAAATTATATGACCACGTTCGAATATAGCATTAGCAAGTAAGATGAATTTATGTAGAGGAAATCAAGAGGTCAAATTTCAAGAAAGGAATGGTGAACTTGTTGGAGTAAAGAAACTTACTCACCTGGTAAGTATAAGCATAAGCAAGGGCCCTCTCCCTTTTGACAACAGCATCATGTTTTCTTGAAGCATTTTCCTTGACTTCCTCTGAACTCTGATGCCTACCATCCCAACCTTCAATTCCATAACTCTCCAAAGGGCTCTTTGGTTTTACCTCTTCTGCAACAGACACTCTTTGTTCTTCTTCTTCCTCTTGATATTCCTCTTCTTGTTCCTCCACCTTCTTTTGAAGCTTCTCGTGAGCCAATTGGAGTCTGCGAGCCCTCACTCTTGCCTGCACACGTACTAGAGCTTGCATGCACCTCATTGTCATCTGTGCTTGCTTCCGCACATTGTGGCCTCTCACCAGCGCCTGTAGCCTCACTAGTCCCTTCAATGCTCGCAAGGCACGCTGAGCCTGCATAATATGCATGCACCAATTCCAGTGAAAAATGTCCAATTTATGACAGAAATTTAACCGTGGCAATAGTCAATTTTTGAGCCTCACATTCGAAGTGAATTAAACTGTCATTTGCATGTCATCCAAGCATACAATGCCTTCTAGAATAAGGAAAAGTAAGTGACAAACTGGTCCCAAAAGTGATCTTTGGAACCAACTAAGAGTGGCCTGCCCTCAATGGCACGGCAAACGAATTAGATAGAAACATTGAAAACATTGAAAGGGCCAGACTGCAAATTTGTGGCAGTTGGTTGATTTCAGAAAGACAACCACGGTTGGGAAGTGAAGAAGATGGTCTTGTAATGTTGCCACAAAAACTCCCTTTTCCACTCACAAGACAAAAGGAAGGACAAAATGCTGATAGCCCCAAGTACCAAAACTTGATTCACTCAAACTTAATAATCAAGCAACATATATAGTGCAGGCTAAATTATGGCAGTAGGACAGACTTGTTTAATTGTCTGTTCATTCTTCACATCGAACGAGAGGAGGATCTTACAAGGTAACCTCTGTAGTGTGATTGTATGATAATGGCAGCTCTCTCTTCCCTAGATTGGCGTCTGTAACCAGCCAATTGAACAACTTTAGCCGCCGCTTGAGCAGCTGCAACAGCAGCTTCAGCTGCCGCAGCAGTAGCCACTGCCACTGCAATGGCATGATTCTTGTCCCCATTCACCGGCGTAGAACCAATGCTCTCATCATTCGTGCCATCCCGCGAGCTCTCTGCTGGAAAATGTTCAAATGACACAACTTCTGGAGCATCATCTTGCCATTTTTCTACATTGTCTCTCTGAAAATATCAAACCAGTCACGGCCATACCCACTACGCAATGCAATTGTTTCTAGTTAGACTATTCTTTTGAAATTTGATAACTGAATTAATGAACCAACATAGAAGACCAACAGGGCTAGATTCAACGAATATCATCATATAAGCGATAAAGAAATGAGTAAAATCTGGTACCAAGTTAAAAATTCATGTCTAATTCGCAAGTCTAAATGTAGACCACATACTATAAAAAAAAGGTGACATCACTTGTTACCTACAAAACAAGAAAGCCGCAGCATGGTTTTATGGGAATGAAGGTGATCGAACAGAGCAAGCACAAGTGTAACAAGATTAATGATGTGATAGCACGGGTGTCATGATAATAATATGCCACAAGTTGCTCTAACATTCAATGGCCAAGTTGACAAGGCGACCACCTCTGTATCCCTTACCGATAATGGTCCCAAGTTACATTAAAATTGCTGATGACCTCTTAACGTGGCCCTAGCTAGCAGCGAGAGCGCTACATGCCACTCATGAACTCATAGTAGTGTCCATTTGTTTGAAAACCGACTTAGAGGTATCAGCCACCTCGGTCTGCTGTAAAGAGAAATTGAAACTGTTGTTGTATAGACAATTTTTGCTCTTAAAGTTAAGACTGACTGGTGGTAGTTAATGGTATTTACAGTGACACCATGTGAGTCGTAATTCCAGTTTCCAACTTAATTATAATTTAAAACCTTGGTACTATCTCTATTTGAAAAATTAATATGATGGAAATTTTGTGTGGTTCATAAAAAAATAAAATCACTTTTACATTCAACCATTATCCTATCACCATATTTGATAGAGTAGTTCTACCTCAAACGCATAGACCATTAAAATCATAATAAAAAGTGAACAAGGAGTCAAAAGGATGGCTAATAGAAGTCTTTAGAAGTATTTTTTGCGACCTACCAAATAAAAAAAAAAAAAAAAAAAAAAGGAGAAGTGTTTAGAACTTCCTTACCATCTAAGCAAGAGGAACCAACCCGTTTGTTGAATAAGAAAAAGGTTAACTTTGAAAATTACCTTTCTGACAGGAAGCTCCTTAGAAGATGACTTGAACACTTTCTTCACCGAGGAGAACCAACCGCCCCCTTTCTTTCCCATCTCCGAATCAAAGCGACTGGATTGATTTTGGATAGATGAGCATCATCAAGCTGAAAATGAGGATCCAAATTCAATGTTTTTTCATTGGTAAGTGAACTAAAAAAAAAAAAAAAAAGAAATCCAATTCACCGCACATAAAAAATTCTAATGATGATCAGGTATCACGAGACATAAAGACACAAACACAAAAATGACAACGTAAAAAGGCTCATATAAAATCTTTACATGAGCTAGAGATCAGGACAAAGCTTAGCATATAATGTTACTCAATTCCCCACCATCCAAATTCAAAACCCACCTCAGGAAAACGAGAAAAGCAAACGACTCACGTACCAAAAAAACAAAAAAGTAAAAAAAAAAAAACAGGAACCTGAAACAGAGAGCTAAAAGTGGTATCATGAGAAAGCTAAAACCAGCATAACAAACCTGCAATGGCTCACACTATCTGGTGCCTTTCGTTTGACAATGTTCATGATAATTAATTATTAACCGAAAGAAATTTAAGGAAACTTTCACGAATAGCCCATATAACACAACAGGAAGAAACTCGAGAAGAGAGACAAGAGCAGGAAACGGGAGGAAGCCGGGGAGTGTGAGAGCAGTAATTGCGGACGCGCGCCTTGCCGTTTAGTATTTATCATTGTCACAGGGGGCACCTACCATGGCGTCTACATACATTGTAAAGTGGAATATAGAACCAATTGGGTACTTACACGTGCCCTCCCAGGTCCCAAGTCCCAAGTCCCCCTTTGCCTTCACAGATCTGTGAATTTAATTACGACAGACTTGCCTCGTCGATTGAAGAAGTTCGGGAGGAGATTTACCTACTAATGATTACTTTGAAAGCAGCTGAATTTAATTAATGAAACAATGTAATTTCTTTTCATCTCTCAACCTTCAATAATTCACTTTTTATATTATTGTAATTATATTTATATTATTTATTGATTTTTTTTTACTGTTTTCATCAAATTTGTGTCAAACAATTGTTTTCCTTCCGTAATTTTTTTACATCTTTGTGAAGAAAATAAGAGTAGTACTCCACAATCTTGAAAGGTTCGTCCAGATGGCAATGTACCGTGCGCTGAGCTATTCAATTGAACCTAAATATATATATATATATATATATATTTCATGATATCCAATTAAAATCATCGGCTTTTCTTAGAATTGCGCAGGGGCAGACATACGGAGGAAAAAAAAATTGTCCTTAAGCGATGATGGGACTTGGGGTGATAAACCAGACCAAACAAATGCAAAATAAGAAATGGCTAAGGAGACGCTCCGAAATTTAAGTCGGTCAAATGTACTCATTTCTAACAGTACATTGGCATTTACAGGATAAAACAATATCCTAGATATCCATAGGAGTTGTGTCGGGTGGTTGAGTGCTGCGAACGGTAGAGGCTTGTTGCGTTAGCCTGTAGCCCAAATAAAAATATTTCCAAACACTTGCATTTTATATTAGAAATTAAAAATTTTATTTATTTGTCTTATATTTTGTAAAATAAAAATATTTTAAAAAGTCTCATGCATATATGATCGTGACTAATCTAACTCTAAATTATGCATATGCACATTTCAAATTTCATATCTTTTTGTCTACTTATTATTTTTATTATTTTATAATATATTTCTATATTTTTCTGACACTTAGGCTAGTCCCAGTGTCATGTACTCGAAGTGAATGTGGGCGTGGTAAGTCGGAAGGGCAATCGACCCAGGAACCCATCAAGCCACAACATTTTTAGATAAAATAACGCTTGGCTGCAAAATTACTAACTTGTTAATGCAATGGTCTGCCCGTGAATTTTTCCCTGCAGAACCTGCGCAGCTATTAGCTCACGGGAGTGTTAGCACCGCTTTCTTTGAGAAGAAGATTACTAGAAGCTGCGATAAGTTCATTTAGGTGGACCTAAAATCTTGACTAGTTATCTTTCGTATATTTGTTGAACTATTTGATCATCGTACTTTCATGGCTTTTTCAATCCGTTTGGTAAGTTTTTTTTTTTTTTTTCTTTTTCTCATTTTGTTTTGGCTCCAAAATTGAAAATATTGAGTTTAAATTTATTGGATGATTTGAGAGCAAATTTATAGGATTTTAGTACTATTCTTGCTGTGGAGTTAACAAGTCACTCTATAAACCTCCCAAATAAATGTATTAAAGGAAAAAAAAAATTGTTTTCTCTTCACTTCCCTACCTTTTTTTTTTTTTTTTTATTAATCTAGCAAATGAATTATACTTCCCACTCTTTTGCAAATGTATTTTTTTTTTAATAATAGATTAAAGGGTAGGTAATGAGATTATATTCAGTTCATAGCAGAAATAGCACTCCAGCTGTCTCTTTATCGAAAGTTGCACTCCATGGAACCATATTGGATTCCATAACTCCTACTAAATGCACATAATATCGTACTGTCAATGCAAAGGAAGCACGTCTTAATTGTTATAACTGCAGGCACACACATCAAAAAAGGAAAGATTAATGACAAATACCCATGTATATGGGTGCTGCCGTCCACCACTAATAGATCAATGGTCACAGAAGTAGTGTTCACATGAGAATTTTCTTTTTCCCTTTAACCTTTTCGTAAATATCCGAGAAAAGGGTAGAAAAAATTTCACAAATATCGTTGTGGTGGTCTCGTATTTTCCATCATGGGTTTGGTCCGATCCGGATTGGCAGATCGTATTTTCCATCACAGCCATCAATGTTTCGCATTCTTTTGCGCAAGTGCGATGCCAGTCCTGTAGAGTTACTTCTATAGTCTTTGATCCACCGACAAAGTATGGTTGGAGTTTAAAAGTAACTATAAAAATGATTAGCTAGGTTAGATGGGCTACTATTGCTTGCATTAAAAGAAATGATGAAGCAATTGGCAACGATAGGGAGGAGAGGAGTCTCGGTTTCCTGTGACTTACTTTTGATGATGAGGTTGATCATTAAGTCGGTGGCAAGCTGCTTCCACCAAATTTATGTCACTGTGCCATCCCTTCCTTTATAGAGGGACCTAGCATACACATGCTTGTTTATTGAAAAAAAGCACTCGTCAATCATATAGCTGTTAGAAAGATTGGGTGCCAGTTTATATCTTAGTAGCAAAGTAATTGATTTTTCTTTTTTTTTTTTAACCAAAATATAGACATATACATATACATATATATATATATATATTTTATCTCAATTATCAAATTTATAAATTAAGTCTTATTTATTTTTTAAAATTATTCTTAATTTTAATATTAATGAAATTAAAATTTAATATTACATATTTGATATAAATTTATATTTTATATTTAGAGATGAACTATAATTTAAAAAATAATAATAATAATTTAGAATGATAAAAAAATATATGTTAAATTATTAATTATACTATTATTTGGATGGTAACAAATGAATCAATTTGCCGCCAAATTAAAAGGGGCGCACCCAATGCACAATTATATTTATAATTGGGGAAGGAGTTTTAAATTGACATGTTCAATACTTATTTATTTAATGTGCAATTACAAAGTACAGTTTTATAGTTATTGTGGGTAGAATCACATTTTTTTCATTTATCTTTTTCCCTGTAAATATAGTCCCGAGAAAGGTGGCTAGAGACAATTGCTATTTTCACAAACACACACTATGTCGTATATTTATCCACCTAGTCCTTTTCCCCGTTCTCCGTTTAAGGTATCCTTCACGGCTCGACTTCATAACTTTTTGAGATGTCCATGTCATGATTTATAAATTATCAAAAAGATGGGTGGCCATTAATTTTTAATTATTATTATTATTTTTTTGAAATTCTATCGTATATTCATGAAAATTTAGCATGCAATTCATATGGGGAGTAACATTTCGATAAATGTATATTTTTAAATTCAAAAGCAATAGTTGTGCAATATAGTGATTTTCACCTTTTGTTTTTTTTTTTAAAGGATAAATAACATTTCAATGGTTCTAAAAAACTGATCCGAAGGGGCAGAGTTGTCACTAGCTTAATTTTATATTTTTCTTAAGTTATTAATCATTAAAAAAAAAAAAACTACTTTCTTCACAATTTTTTTTTTTAAAGAAATCTAGATCCATAGTTAAAATAAGGTCAACTATGAAACATGGTGGATATTATAACAAGGAGAAGTGGAGAACCATAAAGATTTTGAATTTGGGGGCATCTAATAGAGTTTAGCATAAACAGTAAGCTAAATTTAAGCCCACTAGCCACCAGCCGAAGCCTTACTATGGAAAAGTAGCCGAAATAGGCTCTTCTACATTCTACGTATAGGAAAGCTTTTTTTTTTTTTTTTTTATCCCTCCTCGTATTATGGTTAGATAGTCCCATTCATCAGCTTAATATATGTTTAGGTAGATCATCCGCATCAACAACTTTAAAATTTACAAAAATTTAAGAAAAAAAAAAAAAAGCAAATACTCTTATGTCGTCCAACATTAACAATGAAATATCGAGCGATAAGATGTATAGTAAAGAACCGAAAAATAAGTAATAAATTAAAGCCATTTACTAGAAGAGTCCCATCAGTAGGACTCAGCACGCAGGTGCAAACTCGACACAGGTCAGCATGGATGACATCACTCATGACAAAATATATAATTTTTTTAAAATTTGATCTTTTTTTGGTAAAAAAAAAAGAAAGTTAGTGTACCTATCCATACAATAATTTTTAATTAAAAAAATTTTTTTTTTCAAAATTATTCCTATATTTTATAAAATTTTTTAATTTAATTTTTTTAAAAAATTATTTATTTATATTAACTTTTTTATTAAAAATATTTTAAATTTTTTTATTAAATTTATTAGGTGACTTTCAACGTGTTATAATTATACCAATTAATATTTTATATATTAAATATTATCAAATTAAAAATTAAATAATAGATATAATAAAAAAAATAATTAATATTTTAATTAATAGTATTAATATATAAAATAATTATAAAAAATAAAAAAATATTTAAATTAAAAAATTTTGTAATATAAATAAATAATTTTAAAAAAAATACATCTCAATAAAAATTTACTACAATATAAAGAATAATTCTTGATTTAATAAAATAAAAAAATAATTTACACAAAATATAATTAAATGTACAAATAATTTAAATATAATATTAAAAAAATAAGAAAAAGTGCAAAACAAAGTAGTATTTCATGGTTTTATTCTTTTTACTAAATCTAGTGCACATCTTATTTACTTATATTTTTCCTTTCTTATTTGAATGATGAAATTTGTTCTTCTTTAGTCAATTGACTATATTGAGGTCCAACTCCTGTCTCAACACGTAACTGCAAATGCCATGTATTTAAAACTCATTGCCTGCCTTTACATCTTATGACTTGACTAATATTTTCATTAGTTTAGAAATAGAAAAACCTTTCAAACTCTTTGAAACCAATACAAGGAAATTTTATTGCGTCGTCCTTGGGCCCTTATTTTTAAATTTTGCTAGACTATGAAAAATGAATTAAGAGAGTGATATAAAAGCAAATATCATTTGTCTAAACCTTCAAGAAAGAATGGGGCCATGATATGTGGCAACCACCTAAAATTGAGAGATCTCAACTAAACGCAACCCTGAGACCTAAACGTTCCTTTACAAATTATTAAGGTTTGGTGGAACATATCAAATCAAGTTTACCATGTAGAACTGACTATAAAGAACCCACGAGGAAGAAACAAAGTCTTTTAAGCTTTCTTTCTGACATAAGTTAGCTATATGGAGAAACAAGGAGTCTTCTCCTAAGATTGTAGAGTAATCCACCTAGCTACATCTCTTTAATTATTAAAGTTGTTAAATTAATCCAAATTTATTACATATTAAAAGTTAGTGTTCAAATAAAAATTAAATAATTAAATTATTTTTATTTTTATTTTAATGTTAAATCAATAATAAAAATTATTAATATCTAGTATTGTTACAAAATAAAAATTAGTATTTAAGTAAAAATTAAATAATTAAATCATATTTATTATAATTTTAATATTAAATTAAGAATAAATATTATTAATGTATAATATATAAAAAATTAAATGTTTTAGTTTATTATTTAATTAATGGTTATGAAATGTTATTCATGTATGTTTTTTTATTTGTGGCCTTTCCAAACGAATAAAATTGATGATTTTTGTATAATTGTCGAACAAAAGAAAAATAAATGAATTCAACAACATTGGTGTTCTAGTATCCAAAAAGTTGAATGAAAATGGACGAGGAAAAAGTTGCAATTCCATTTGCCTAAACGCGACTCTGCAGATCAGCGGACTGGCACGTGCGAGACCTCATGCGACCAAGTACCGAAATGTCCAAATCGGTTTAACCACAAGTACTGGGCTTGGCTGATGGGAAGCAGGTGATGGAAGCGAAGGCCCAACGGCCTAAACCTAGGCCAAGCCTTAAGGCATGGTGTAAGGCAATCAATCTTTAATGATTTTTTTTTTTTTAAGTTCATCAAATAATATTTTTAGTGAATATAAAATTTATAAAGATAAAAAAATAATTATTTTTATTATATAATTTAAGTTATAATAATTTTTTAATACAAAAATTTGTAGTTATTTTTATAAACTCAAAATTGAGTTACACTAGTTTTTTAGATAGGGGCGCTTATTTGTGATTACGTACTCCGAACAAAACTATACCTTTTTTAATCGGTTATTTCGAAAATCGAAATCAAGCAAAATTTTCAGTTAGCCAATTAACTCATGTTTAATTAATATGAAGTTTCAATTTAGTTTAATTTGGTTTTTCAAACCGATTAATTAGTTGCAAATTAATTATAATAAAAATATAAAAATTATAATTTTTGTATATAAAATCATATTTTAAAAAAATTACAATTATTTTTATGTAAAATAAACAAGTAATTATTTAAGATATTGTAATATAGATAATTTTTATTGTCATCAATATATATTCCCCGTTTAAATTTTTCTAGGACTTTGATGCGTCTATGAAATCAAGAGAGAAAGGGGAAGAGGATGACGCTGACAGAATATCTAAAATGCCCTCATTTAGAACAAAGAGGAAAAGAGTAAGAAGTAATGAAATAAGGGTGTTTTTGGTTCATAAACTGTGGGTACAGCACTAACTTATCCTAAGAATGGACAAATTAACAAAATACCAAATAAAATTAGCAGTATACATATTTTCACATCACACATTATAAAATTGGCATGAGATAGAGAGAGAGAGAGAAAAGATTTTAATGGGTAGAAACAACTATGTGCACATTAAATGACTAGGATATTATTAAAAGAAAGAAGAATCAATTTTGCCTTCAAAATTTAATTTTAATTAAGAAAATAAAATGATGGCATTTAATTATTAGGCGATGACAACTGTATATATTTTGAAAAATAATTTAACTATGGCAACTTAAGTCAGTTTTTGGCGAGTTTTATGACCCATAATCCACAATCAATTCGCCTTGGGTCATTTGAAAAAAATTGAAAACTGCCCTTTTTTTTCCTTTTTGATCTTGGCTAATGCAATGTTAGTAATTTGTAATTACTCCGTTTTTAATGAGTTGGTGGATTGTGAGCACAACTTTCTAGTGGTCACAATGCTATCTCATCCCAAGAGTTGAAAAATTAACAAAATTCCACATAAATTTGACGCCGCAATTACAACTAATCTTAATTTCATGTTTAAAAAATAAATTTAATCGCATTTTAATATAAATGCAGCATGATCGAGCGGCCAATAAAACCTCCACCCGCATATTGACTTAAAAAGTGAAAATGTTAAATATTTTTGTCATTATACTATTAATAATTAATTTTTGGTAAATCAAGAAGATTTGAACATTTAAATAAGTATCCATTTCTTTATTTGTAATTACCAGATTTGTGAAATTTTGTAATAAATTATAGCTCATTGATTAGTCAACTAATCATTTAAGTTCTATTTACAAACTCTGGCCAAAAAAATTATTGACTTACCAAAATTAATAAGTTGATGGTATGCCTTGTAATTTCTAAAAGTTTCAATAAATTATAGATGTATTTTTGGGTGACTAGGTATCCACCGTAAGGATCTTATCAAAGTCCGTGATAAATCGAACTGGATATAAGCGTATTACAAGGCCAAAAATACAATTTTTTGGGCCGTGATAAATCGAACTGGATATAATCGAACTGGTACAAACGTGATCTTATCAAAGTTTCAATAAATTATAGATCGAACTGCCGAATCGGAAAAATTGGGTGTTATCGTATAGGTTTGTACCAACTAAGTTCACGAGTTGGAGATAAGCGGACTCGAACCGCTGACATCCGCCATAGGGTAAACCACCGCCCCTTGGCCCTCCGACTGATTCTACCATAGAGGCCAACGATAGACAATAACTTCCCCTCGAACACAGCTTACAACTTTCATTGTACTGTGCTCTTCAAAGAGCAACTATTCTCAAAATCTCAAAAAGGTGCTGAGTTGGAATCATATTCTAACTAAGGATTCCTGCAGTTCCGGAGGATCCAGCTACAGGAAAACCAGGAACGGTTGCCCCCTTTCCGCCCCACTCTTTGGTCTTAAGAATGCTGGTTTAAGAATAAGAATGAGTGATTGCCCTTCTCCGACCCTTACTAGCGAACAGCTAATGCGTTCCACTTATTGAACAGGGTTTTATGGTCGGTACGCGACCCCTGGATGCCGAAGGAGTCTTGGGGTGATCTCGTAGTTCCTACGGGGTGGAGACGATGGGTCGGTCCATGGATTTTCCTTCCTTTTGCCGCATTTCGCTAAAGGGTTGAAGGGAGATAGTGCATCAAGCTGTTCGCAAGGGCCAATTCTCTCATTGTATCTATAATGAATTATTTTTTTTAATTATGAATTAGATAATATTTATGCATATTTTTAACCTCTACTAAGTTCAACTTTATAGTAATAATAACTGATTAAATGTTATCAGTTAGCAGGGGAATCACTCTGCTAAGGAAGTATTTTATATGTTAATTAAATCCACAATGAAGACAAGTATTGAGATTTGATGTATGGTAAAATTATTCGTTAATTTTTATATTAAATTACAAAAATTATTTTATAAATTCATAAACTCACAGATATAAAAAAAAAAATCAAAATATTATAAATAAATAGATAATGCATGGGACGCATGTTTTGGTAACAAATTACTGTCACGAGAATGAGAGAGCCAACAAATAAAAATCGTATTCATCAATATGGGCAGAGAGGCAGAGATACATGGTGGCGGCGGACCCTACAAAGTGCAATTACACGTGGCGGACACCAATTGATTCCGTGCAGTACGGCACGCAGAATTTCAAAACGCCAAACGCGCCCAATTGCAATTGCCAATAGGACACAGCCACGGTGTGTAGGCAGTTAATGTAAAGGGCATCTCGCTCCCCCTCTGTCACCTTCTGCGTGTTGCATGTGTCACTGGCGGTCAGTCTTTGCCGTTACTCTCTATTCTCTCTTCTCGGCTTGCTTGTTTCAAATCCTTTTGAACCCCAAAAAGAAAAAAATAGCAAAGGAAAAGGTGCATTTTCTTTCTTTTTCGTCACCCCACTCTGTCACTTCAATATTGCCTTTTCCATTTCTGTTACTAACAGAACCCCTCAAAATAAAAAAGTAAATAAATAAACAACACGCCGGCTTGATGACAATGTTGCTTCGTTTTTTAAATTTTTGTTAATTTTTTTGGATAAATTTTCTTGGCATTTGTTTTCCTGGAAGATAAGTAGGTGGAGATAATGACCAAGAAGAGTGGCGTCAAGAGGCAGCTCGTTTTGTACGACGAGGGCGACGAAGGTGGTGCTGCGGCGGAGGCGCCGTCTTACAGGTTCAAGATTCTGCTGCCCAACGGAACGACGGTGGGAATCCGAGTGACTGACCCGACACCTCAAATGCCGGTCTCAGACTTCGTCCGTTTGGCTAGAAATGAGTACTTACTAGATCGCCGGAGATCGGAGCCGTCGTCGTCGAGTCCGAGAAGGCCTGTGAATTGGAGTAGTCAAAGCTTGTACTTGAAGGACGCCAACGATAACAAGATGAGAGAAATCAAGTTTTCGAATTTCAAGCCCCACAAGTGTCACATTCTGCGTCTTCACGTGGGTATCCGTTTCTTTACTTTAATTTGTTGAATAACGAGTAAAAGAAAAGTAATAAAAATAAATAAATAAAAATATTCTTCTTCATCGTCTTTACGTTGTCTTTCTTTCGTGATTTAAGGATGGGTCACGCATGACTCCGGATACTTACGAGGTCAATCACTTCACTCTGACTATGCTTTTGTTTTTCTCTGTTTGATATATATATATTATATTATTTTATTTTTGGGCCTTTGTCTTCTTTTCGGATGTGTAGATTTGATTGATCAAGTGGTTTGGTCAGTTGTGTTATACAGTTATTTGGGTGTTGCAGAATATGTGGGATATAACGCCAGATACCGATTTACTAAGAGAGCTTCCAGAGGAATACACTTTTGAAACTGCTCTTGCCGATCTGATGGCGAGTTCTTTTCGGCGCATTTGTAAAAAATACGTGTGGTTTTGTTGGTGGTTTGTTGTTTCTTAATTCCCTTGTTTCATTACTCATTGAGCAGGACAATTCCTTGCAAGCGGTGTGGTCTAATGATAAAAATGATAGGAAGTTTATTAGGTACGATACTATGCCCTTTAGCTGGGTCATTATACCTTTATTTTGGATTTGATTTTTCTTTTTTTTTTTTTTTTCTGTTTTTTGCCATTATATTCTGAGACTCAAATGCCTCAAAGTTATAGTTGCTAATTTGTCCTTTAAAATTGCATATTGTGGAAATTGAAAGTCGTGGGTGATAATAGAAATTGTAAGAAGAGAAGGTTTCATCAATAATTATCGAGTAACATTTTATTAATGATTAAATGCTATAAGTTACTCTCCTGTTTCCATTATTTAAACTTTCTAGTGGAGTTTTGACCACTTCGTTTGAGTTTCTATTGATGCAATAATTACTAAGTACTTTTTCTGTATGCTTCGTTGACCCACCCACAGAGCTATAGCGATAAGCTTTTGAGTTGGGTTATAGCAGTGCAATGTTTATGGATTTGTGAATATGCTGGTAAATAATTGTTTTCAATTGGTTCAGCATGTCATGTTGAAATGAGTTTTGCTTTAGCTGCATTTCCTTGGCTGCAATGACAATCCCACTTTTGAGCTAAAATGGCCAATTTAATATATCAAGTACATCCATTTCAGTGTGAACATCAGGTTGGATAGGCTGACAATTTTTGACACTGGTCCTGGGATGGATGGTGGTGATGAAAACTCTATAGTGAAATGGTAAGTCAGAACTCCTGTTCTTCATGATTTATTCTGAATTATGAGTTTTTGGTTATAATCTTGGGTTTTGGAATATGATAGAAGTTTTTCCATTCAAAACAATATCCAAACTAAACTCACAGACACCCACACATACATCACATACAAATGTACCTCCACATACATCACATACAAATGTACCTACACATACACACACACACTTGTGTTTGTGCGCGCACGCGTGGTATGTACAAATATAGGCACAGAGCAGGAGATTTCACACTTTGCAGGTTGGGATTTCACACCTGGATTGTGATCTGTTTTCATGGGATCTGTTTCCCTCATAAAAGCATGTTTGAGGGTGAAATCTCTGGGAGAACATCTTTGCACCTTTTGCTTCTAAAAGGGAATTGGCCAAAGGAATAAGCATGAGAGGAATGGGAACAATCATAGTACTCTTCAACTATTTTAGCGGATAGCATGAGAAGCAGCTGTCTACATGAATTTTTTGGAAAAAGTTTTTTATGATGTGCGCCAATGTATAGAAAATTGACAATTTTGCAATGGATTCTGTGTTGTATATTCTGTAGGGGAAAAATGGGTGCCTCACTTCACAGATCATACAAGGAACAGGCTATAGGGGGAAAACCTCCATACTTAATGGTATGACTTTAGCATGTACTTTGTCACTACATTAGTGGAACTTAGCTAATTCATAGGAGGATGCTTTGTAAATTGCACAAATCGATGGTAAATACTTTAAAATTTTTTCTCTACAATGAATATATGTTGATTTGATGTTAAATAGACATATTTAATTTAACGAAACACTGAGAAGTAGCTTATAGAATATCTAATAACATTCTTTTGGTTTTTCTCTTCTGTAAATTTTGAGTTGTGGTATTCTCCAATTTCTTTTCTTTTTTGGGGCTTTGGTGCAAGCATCTAAAAAGCATTTTCTTGCCTCCAAAATTGATGAAATATTTATTCTGCGGTTATGCAGCTTTTTATGTTTTACTTTACTAGTCAAATTTCTTATGTTTGTTACAAGATTATTTCTATGAGATGCAGCCTTTCTTTGGCATGTTTGGATATGGAGGGCCTATAGCTTCCATGCACTTAGGGAGGTATCTCCTCTCTTTATCTCTTCGACATTATCACTGCATGGCTGTGCCAATGAAACAATGACTCAAATCTAATGCAGCTCTAATTAAATTTAGTACTCTGATATAGGCGGGCTATAGTGGCATCCAAGGTGAAAAAGTCAAAGAAGGTTTATACTTTACACCTTGAGAGAGATGCATTACTGAACAGTTCTGGATCCGAACTAACGTGGAGGGTAAATGCATCTGTTTCCTGTCTTGTTTTAAAAGGAAGTCTTCTCGGTTTTTATATTTTTTTTTGCTTCTGTTTTCTTTTGCCTCTGGAATTTCCCACGAATTTATGGTTTATTATTTTTTGTAAAGGCTTTTCCAGAAGACCACAGTAATATGTTGTCTGAAGGCTGTTTTTATTATTTGTTTCAGACTAATGGAGGCATAAGAGATCCCACAGATGGTGAAATTCAAAAGTCACCTCATGGGAGCTTCACGAAGGTCAACTATGTTATGCAATTTGTTTCATATTTTCTTTCTGCTTTCTGGTTATAGTGCTTTATGGTTTTGCCATGCGAGTGAGGCTAATCTTGACAGCTAGCTATATGCAGTTGACTGATATCATTGTATGGTCATTGGATCATGCTTACGCATTCTCAACTATTATGAGACTTCTTATTCATTCATCTTCAGAAAGCGATTGAAAATATGATTATGATTTATTTGCGTCTCTTCATATCCAATATTTCTTGGCTTGGCTCTTGTGTGACTTGAATTGGTTCATGTGTTATTCTCATTGGCAGATTGTGCAATTTGATCTAGTTTCCTACACTTAATGGGGAGTTTCCTATTTGACTGCGTATCACGCATTCACACTCTCACTTGGACACCCTAAGCCATAAAAGCCCTGATTGGTGCCTGCTAAATTCACTGTTCAAATTTGCAAAATATCATGAATGTAAAAGGGTTCCAATAAGACTTGAGTGCAATTCCATTGCTACTTCAAAAGTTTTAAATCTTGGAGTCTCAATTTTACAAAAGATTCTTTCTGCTTAATGAAAAATTTTCCATGTGATGTTCTGTTATGGACAAGCATAACTTTATCATTAGTTTTTTTTTTTCCTCTCCATCTTTATTTTTTCTATTTTTGGCCCTTTCATATGCAGCATTTAGAGGTTATTAGAATTGCTAGATAGGCTTGAACCATTACAACATAATTCTTTCTTCATTTCTGTATGAAGTGTTGCCAAAGTTTAAAAATCATTAAAGGGGGTGTTAGGTATTGATTTTTGAGAAGCGTGTGCATTACATGGTATTTGAAGCCATTTTCTGTGGGTTAATGTGAGGCTGAATTATCATGATGACTTATGGATAATCTGCCTTGCCAAACATGATGGACTTAGACTTAAGAAAACATGGTAGCTTTGCATTGGTGAGGATAATCTGGTTTATATGATGAATTGGGGATTTGAGTTGATTTAGAGAAGTAGGTGCATTATTTTAACATGCCTTCATAAATCACTTGAAAAAAATTCTCATTTCTCAAAAAAAAAAACGTCTTCTCTGAATAAATAGACTATATAATCATTTATTGTAACTGGATTATTCTATAAATAGTTTTAGTGACTCATACTAATAGAAGTACTTTTATAAGAATTTACATGAACATCCAGAATTTTCAAAGTAATAAAATACTCGACATTTGACAATAACTTCTCAAATCAACTCTTGGCTGCATCAAACTATTGCATGTTATATGATGCTTTAGAAACATTGCATGTCTAATAAAAATGATTAGTGATATAAATGCATTTGTTTCCATAATGAAAAGAACCTTGAGATAGCTAGTATTGATTTAGTTAGTTCCAACAGAAATTTGGAATTGGATTAATCACTTTGTTGCAACATGGGATATTTTCATTTGAACTCAAATTGATCATGTATCCAATTAAGTGCATCTTAATAAAAGTATGATAGGCATGAATACATTTTAAACTGTGTTTCATTGCTATTTATTCTTTGGAAAATGATGTGTGGCACATGGGTCACCTAGGCTCCCTCTTAATCTTTTTAGTTCTGTATTCCATTAATTTATTTGGACAATATTAGATATGCTTGGACCAAAATTGACATAACACTAATTTCCAGCCGTAGATATTATAATTGAAGGATGGCTTTCTGAAATGGCATGTAGTTTTTTTTTTTTATTAGAAAACTTACTGTTTTGAAATTCTGCTGTACATCAGCAGGTTGCAATATTGGAGCTTAAATTTAAAAATTTGGACATTACAAAACTCCAGTGCAGGCTGAAGGACATTTATTTTCCATATATTCAGGTGTGTTGCACTACAATAAATCAATATCTTCACCATAACTTTCGTGTTATAAAGTTGCAAAAATTGTGTATCTAGGGGCAATAATTTTATGTATATGATGGTGTTATGCTTTTCTATGCATCAGTTGGTGGAGTTGCTACTATCCTACTATCTTTATTGTAAGGACATAGGCCTTTTCCACTAATATAAGATCAATGAAGAATTCATAATACTATAAGTGTTCAGTCATGAGTGATTGAAATGGTGTTGAGGTGTTTGGAAAAAAAAAAAATTATGGTTGAGTTTTGGAAAACTTCTGTAGCTAATCTCTACTGTTTCAAAAATCTACTAATAGTACACATCTTGGTATTTGCTAAAATTTAATCCTTGAACAAATATTGCATTTTAGTAACAGAATTTGAGGCATTTCCTGGACAGAATAATTGGTTTATTGAATCTCCGAACTAATAGCTAACTTGTGGGTTGGTGTCTGTCTCCTACTTTATGAAACAAACAGAAGAACACTGTTTTCCTTTGCACTCATCAAATTGATAGAAATTCTGTAAATTCTTTTCATTTTCACTTTTTTGATTGTAGCCAATGAGGTAACTATTACATTAATAGATTTGTTATTGATAGACATGGTGGGAACTTGAATTGTGCATTTGAGCCCTAAACTCTTTTTTTTCTTACCTTGTGACTGTAGTAAATTGTACTGTTTTTAGATACTGATGTAAAAATTATCAGTGTTTCTTAAAATTAGACTGTTTATGCTCTTTGTCCAGATTTTTAACATTTCTTGGAATTTACTGTGATCAAATGCAGTCTGATGAACTATACAACACGAGAAAGACAACTACACCTGTAGAGTTTCAGGTCTTTTTTGTAATTGTTGTTATTTGTTGATTTTTTTTTTTTTAATTTATCCTATATTTCTCTTATGTTTATGTATGTTATAGCTCTTTGCTCTTAAGGAGGAAGATTAACTGCCCTCAATCCTCAGATAGTTAAATCCATATCCGATTATATGAGAAATCTACTTGCTACAAGCTTATGTGTCCTGTGATATGAAATTTCTGCATCTTCTGGTCATATCAACCTGCTACTTCTATTGTTTATAACCACAAACAAGGTCAACACAATGGAACAATGCTGATGAAATGCACACAAGGATAAAATATGGCGTGCCATAATCTCTAATGTTATTAATTCCTCTAGTCTCTAGCTGCTTGAGCTTATTGTTTAAAAAGAAAAAAAAAATATGGGAGGTCACACCTTTGCAATTTACTAGTCCTTAATTCTTCTACTTTAGATTGTGAGGTTCTGCCATATTTGAGAATGAAATTTCCTTTTAAAGGTCAATGGTGAAAATTTAGCTGAGTTCGAAGGTGGGGAGGTTTCAATTACCAACTTGCACTCTTGCAATGGCCTTGAGTTTGTTTTTCAGCTTCATCTTTCTTTGAAGCAAGATGATGGTGCAACAAGGGGGCCAGGTAAACAACATTCTAATCTTATCTATTTTCCATCTAGTGCTTTTCTCTTTGTTCTTATTTTGACTACTGCTCATGTTAGCTTTAATATATCTAGCTTTTTTTAACTTCTACTGTTCATTTCTGAGACTGGGAATGTTCCAGGTCTAAGAGAGCCTCAGGAAGCCAATGCACGTCTCAAGTGTGTTTACTTTCCCATTACTGAGGTAGGAAATGATTAGCAAAAACATTTCTTCAATAGTGCTTATAATATTTTAGAGAACTTTAACATGTTTGGCATAGGGGAAAGAGAATATTGATAGGATACTGGAGAAGTTAAAAGCTGAAAGATGTGGAATTACAGAAGTAGACTTTGAAACTTTCAGTCGTGTCTCTATCCGTCGGCTTGGCCGCCTGATTCCAGATGCTCGCTGGGTGAGTTAACTTTCTTGGTGTCTAAGGTGATGAATTTGATAACCTTAGGATATTTCAAACTTGTAGATAGTACCTAATTCTGCTATCATAATATTTGAGAACCCTGCAATATTAGTAACTGATAAGATAGATACTCCACTTTAGGTACATTGGTCCAGGTTTCTGTTATGGCACCTTCACATTCTATGGATTTCCTAATCTTATTCTATTTAGTACTCTGTACATAGATATGTGACATAGTAATGCACAGGCTAGGTGATTCTAATTGAAAAGCAGCATATAAAGGCCTGACAAAGTTTGCATCTTCTGTGAGAGTTGAAAGTCTTACCTCTATAAGATATTTGACAGGACAAGAAAATAATTGCTCATTCACTTTTGCACATAAAGAACAAGGCCTATAAAATTCTTGATTATATGTAATGAAAATATAGTGTGCTTGAAATTTGTGCATTATTTTGAAATCTTTATGCACCATTAAAGGGTTTGTTACATTTTCAGGGTATGCCTTTTTAGTTTTATGCCCTAAATTATACGACTCATGAGATGTTATGCCTCAAAGTTGAAAACATGTGAAAACTTCCAGGGAAAGCATCATTATGTGACAATCTGTTGTGCATAGATGAATGCAGATTGGAAGAGCTGATTGTTTACTCTTCTTCACACAGACACAGTATAGCACACAAAGTAAAATTACCTATATGTTTATGGTTCTTGAGCCAAAGCTTGGCGATGTTTTGCATGAAAGGATGCAACTCTGTTGTCATGCTGTGAGCATTAAGCACAATAAATTAATTAAGGATCAAATATAAATTTTACTTTTCTTTTTCTTTTTTTCTGGTTTGTAAGCTGGTAAAGGTTTGTATTTTACTGTTATCTTTTTAACTCTTCATTTATTTATTTATTTATTTATTTTTTCTGTTTTATTGTGGCTTGTTCTTAAATATAGTATGCTGGTGGAAACTTCAACGACTAACTTTCACATTTATGCTTCATTATAGTCACGCCTTCCTTTTATGGAATTTAAGCAAAAAAGAGGAGATAAAGCTCACTTGTTGAAGAGATGTAGCTTAAGGGTTAAATGCTTTATCGGTAAGCTAATTTTTTCATGATTTTTTTCTTTATGGTCTGCATTCTGAGATCTGTATGCAATCATTTCTGTTTATGTTTAAAATCACTAGGCTTCAACAATTAGTGTTGTTGTTGCAGAAACTGATGCAGGCTTCAGTCCAACACCTTCTAAGGTGAGGAAATGTGTGTTTCCATTATCAAAGTCTCTGATGCTGTTAAGGAAAATCTATGTGAAAAAGCATATATTTGCTATTTTCCATGACTTGATCCAAATTTGTGTAATGACTGGTGCTAGTTGTAAGCTGCTTCACTTCCAAATTTTGTTCCAAACATTAATTTAATGTCCTTAAAGTATTTATGATTCCTACTCCACTGCATACTATTTCTCTCTTCTGAGCTAAATTGGTGTAAGTTACTCTTTTTTGAGTTGCAAGCTGCTTCAATTGAAGAGTGAGCCTTGGTGTAACAGTAAGGTTATTTCATTGTAATTTGGTGGTCACAAGTCTGAGTTGCAGAAACAACTAGTTTGTAAAAACAGGGGGTGTGAATGCGTGCATTGGGATGTCCCTTTTTGCAAGTTGCTTCTATCCTAGTTTTTCTCAGGGCATGGATCGACAACCCCGTTGACACAAAATTACACCAAGGAGAATCATTTATTATCTGCAACCTAACTTTCAGAATTTTGTCACTGGTCAGCATTGTTAACTAGTTTTGCCCAGTTGCTTTTTATTCAACAAAAATTGCATTCTTAATGTTCTTCCAATGTCTGCAAATCTGCAAGATCAGAAGTTGCTGAAGACAGTTGCACATCCAAACTTGTATGGTCATAGCTGATTTAGGAACCCCACAGACATTGCAAGAAACAAAGGAATTACAGATTTTGGGTTGAATGGAGGCACAACGCAAATGCAAAACTTTAAATGTGATCAGAGTGATTGAGCAATGAGTAACTTTAGTAATAGCTATGTTTGCCAACTGGGATGGGAAAATCAAATTTGTTGATGTCAATAAATTACTTTCTGCAGACTGATCTAGCACACCAAAGTCCTTTTACGATTGCTTTGAAGAACTTTGGCAATAAGACACTTGAGAAAGAAAAAGGTTATGTCTCTTTTTTTCATTTTCACTTCACCTTTCAAGGATATACTTGTAATTGGCATGCTTCATGTGTTTGATATTACTAATTATGTAATTTCATGTCTTTAGGAGTGCATGTTGAAATTTTTCAAGCTGATAAACGATTAACTCCATTGCAACTGGAAAAGGAGTATACAGATTGGATTCTTCATATGCATGATCATTATGATGAAGAGATTGAGTCTGGTGAGGATGATCCGGTTCTTGTTGTTGGTCCCCAAAAGAAGTTACCTGGTATTTCATCTGATGGTATGGTCATAACTCTCAATTGTTTTCTCATTTTTGGTGTCTGTCTCAAAGCTGTTTTAACCTTTTTCATCATGGTTCATTTTGGCTTGACATTTACCTAATTTTGGTTCTGGTTAATAATATAACTGATTTATTGAGTTTGTAGTTTTGAGGGTGCATCGAGTCTTGAAGAGGAAAGGCATATTGTGGAAATGTGGCCAGAAAATAAAAATTCTGAAGGGTGCTCCAGGGATCCATAAGAGAAATGTATTTGCAACAATAGAATATTTTTTGATCGAAGGATTGCAAGGGGATGCTGGTGGTGAGTAAACATCTCTTAGAAGTCCATAGAGTAGTGAACTTGACCCTAGTTCCTGCTCTAATTTGTGTTGAACACATAATTAGCCTTATTAAATTCTACTGGCAGATTTGAAGTTCTTATATTTCATGTGCACCATGGACACAATTATTAAGATTTTTTGAGTGGTAGTTTAGAGAGCAATTTCTGTTAAAATTATACAAGCATGATCTTTTTCATCTTATGGACTCTTTTTGGTGGTGGCTATTCTAGTGGAAGCTCGTATTATATGCAGGTGTGTTTCCTTGTACATTTCTTTTGCAAACTTTATTTATCAAGTTTCTGTATTAAATTCTGATGCTTGCCCATAACATATTTCTATGTTGCTTTCAACTGGAAGGCCGTTAGGTGTTGGAGAAGACAATGGCTGCAAACTTGAGGTGAATGATGGGAATGCTAGTCTGGATATTCGTGGTTCTTTATCCTTACCTATTAGTGTCATTGATTTGGGAAAGGTTTGTCAGTACTTTTGTTCTTGTGCTGCCACCAATCTTTGTTTTTCCACAAACACACACTACTCTGTTTAGTCTCTGCCCAACTGCTTATGTGATGAGTGATCTGCTTGATATGAACCTGTAAATAGTGTGAAGCTGTCAAATGCTCTGAGTGGGATCAACAACTGGAGAAGGAACAGCAGAAAGTTCCATCTACAATTGATTTGCTGCCTGCAAAGCACTGTCAAGAGCTGGACATTGATGGGGTCTGTACATTCGAACTATTTTTTCGCTTCTTAATGTGGACCAAAAAATTCTATTTTGGGATCCCTCTTTGAGATCATTAACTGGCTATTTTGAAATTTTGAAATTTCTGATTTTGAAGACTTGAAAGTCTTCTTGGTAGTCTGTGTGATCCCTTACTGTTTCCATCAGTCAGATCATTATCTTGGAATCTGACTTTTACAGAAACTTGGATTCTGTTCCAGGCATTACCTGTGAACAGTACAGTTCAAGCTGGATATGTTCCTCCAATGGAAATTGTAGCAGTTATTCGGCCTGCCAGTTACATTTCTAGTTATTCAAAGCATTTTGATGAAAGGGAGATTTTAAAAAGTAATTCAGAGATGTCCATGGAGGTCAATTTCAACAGTGATGTCAAGGCTCTTCAAAGTCCATCCCATATATTTTCAGCACGTATATCTCCTTCCTCTCATAAAGGATTTGATGGTCTGTATATTTTTCCACTGCATAGGAGGTTGCCTGAGTTATTTCAATGTGCTGGCATTTACACATTTATTTTCTCTCTGGTAAGTAGTCAATGACTATTTTATTTTATGTTGTGTAATGATATTGTATCAATTGGCATGTGTTATGCTGCTGCTCATGTAGTCTGATTCTAGAAGACTTGCTTTATTAGGTTGATATAAAGTGCACTTGCGAGAAAAGAATGATTGTCAGGGCATTGTCAAAGGTTGAGAAATGGAAACTTTTGAATCATAAAGGGCGTCAGCCATATAAAGTAAGGTAATTTAGAATTCTCCACATAGGAATTTACTTACAATACCAGGCAAGACATAACTTTGTATGATACAGAATTCTTTTTGGTTTCTTTTTTCAAAAAATATAGGAAAAATCATGAAGGGTAGAAAAGTTTCAAGTGTTGCCAATTGTACTTAAGATTTTCTGGTTGTTTAGCAGGACGTTTCTCACTGTGTTTCTTTAAACATAAATATATTGAAGCACATGTAAGTTCTCTTGTATCTTTTCACCAAGCAGTTAGCACCCATGTTTGACAGGGTTGGTTCGTTTTTTCCACCACTAAGTATTGGATGTTACGACAAGTTTGACAATCAAATTCCATTTTCATCTGTTCCACAAGTCATGATCAAACTAATTGCAGAAAAGAAGGTGCTTGTTGAAGCACAAAAAGTGAAGGCAAGGCTTTCATCAGATAATTTGACTCTTGAGCTCAAGGTACAGTGCAAGTCTGCCAATTGGACCCTAGGAGTTGCTGTAGCCTCTTTATATTACATGATTTGCTGCTGTACTTGCGAATTATACAGGATATGTTAATTGAGACCGACAAACTTGATAGAATACGTCCTAGTTACAAAGCCACTTTGGTTGTATATTCACAAGATGTGTCAGGATCACTTTCTGTTCCATGTCAAGGTATTCCTAGCCTCTTTTTAAATACTAAATTACTAATCCCAGTGGCATATTCCTAGCCTCTTTTTAAATACTAAATTACTAATCCCAGTGGCATTGTATACATATAAAGCTAAATTTATCTGTTTTGAAATGTAATCATGTGTTTTATCATGTCTTGGTTTCATTTGTCAGTTATTCCTGGATTTTTACATCATATTAAGGCACAACCACCAATACATGAAAAAGACTTGGTTCCAGGTTTGGTGATCCAGGAGCTACAATTTGAGGTAATGTTGAATGTTTTATTTGTGGGCAGACTCATGTATCATGTTTTATGCTCAATTTAGAAAGAAATTGCAAGATCATGGTTTATTCACGTGCTTATTCCAGCTGGAGGACATCTGTTTTGGGAGAAAAATTTGTCCAAAATAAAAGACTCATGTTCCTTATAATGTTCCTCAGTATTTGATTATGGCTACAAGTACATCTGGGATCTTGTTATATTGTTCAACAAAGGTTATTACTTATTACTGAATCCTTACCATTTAACATAGACCTAGATGCTTGAATGAAAGTAGTTATGGCATCAAATTGAAACCAATAATATCTCAAATCATTGAATGATGCAACAATAAAGAGAAAGATGAAAAGTTGATTAAATCATTGTGTATAGTCCTCATGAACTGTAAACTGGACGTCCTAATTGCATTTATATACATGTATCAAATTTGTGTCTGGTTTAGTTATGTTTTTCCATGCTAATCCTTTTATACATGGTGATTTTTGAAATTCTTCATAACATATAACTATTCTTTTTTCTCCCTGACAAGAAGAAAACTAGATAATTATCTTCACCATCTTTCATTGTTTAAAATCCTGAGTTCTAATCCACAACATTAACTGACAGTTTGATACTTTCTTCTTGTTATAGTTATTGCTTGACTTAACTGAGCCAATTATGTGTAACATAAATAGAGTATAGTACTGCATGTCAAAGATGCTGGAATCTTATTTTTGGCATGTTGAGACAATTTTCTACATGAACTGGAATGTGAATGGTCAAAACATGTCCTTATAGGCCAATTAATGAATTTTTTTTTTTCCACTGATGCTTACTATTCTTTTCCAGTTGCTTGATGCTCATGGTAATCACATTCGCAAAGGGTTGGAGGTTCAATTGAATGTGGATGGATTTCTTTTTCTTGATAAAATTGGTATGAAGCGTAAGGTAAGGCCTTATCCCATTATTTTGCTGATTTCTCCAATTTTCTCCTATAGGAAGATTTGCAGTTAGTCCTATTAGCGAGGGTTCAAACACTGACACTAACAAACAAAGTTGAAAGGAAAAAAAGAAAAAGATTTGCAATCATGCTTTGATCTCTGAGTGTCATTATTAGGGCTTTAGTAATGTGAGGTAGGAAATGGTGTTTCTTCTAGTAGGTTGGCAAAAAAACTCATGGGAAGAATGGTTGATCAGTTGGTTAAGTCATGCAATCAAAAAGGAAAAAATGTTAAGTATGTGTTTTTATTGATTTGCTATTATCCTGGGGGGTCATGTTGCCATAAGTGATGGTAGTCTTATTGTTGATAATCTTTGTTCTCAAGAATATCTCTCAAATGCATTATGGAATATGCTTAGCATTCTACATTTCAATGTTAGTCATAACTGCCTAAAACAACTTAAATAGAAGGTATTGCCACTAAACTCTAATTTGAGCTTCAAATTATTTTTTTCCTTGTCACCATTTGTTTCATAACTTCTTTCATCTGTTATTTTCTCCATTTCCTTCTGTTGAAATTTACTCTTTAAGAGTTCTTTGCTTACATTCTTTTTATCTTTTCTTTTCGATCTTTTTTTAATTGGTTTTTTGGGGGAGAAGGATGAGAGCACATTAGGTACTTTGCTGGCTCTGGCTGTTTGGATGATGATGATAGAAATGCAAGTTTGATTTATTAATATTGTTACTGGGAAATGATTTGTGGATTATTTTAACTGCTAAGATGCTCTTCAAGGTTAACAGAATAGAAGCAGCGGTTGGAAGATTTGATTATTGTTAATTCAGTGTGATGTCTCTATGTACCACAGTTCTTATTTTATGCATACTAGAGTTTATATTTTGGGAAAGCAAACATCTTTTATACTTTACTGTTCACTATACACTTAAGAAGTCATGATAGTCAGAATTATTTTTCTCTCTGGAAGGCTATGTGTTGGTTCACTTGTATTTATTTTCAATCTAGGTGGATGATAATGGATGCATTGAACTAGGTGGTGTCTTGAAGGTTGCCCCTAGTTTTGGGAGAAATGGTATGCACTATATTTCAGTAGTTTTTCATCCCTTTATAATTTCATATTACAATTCTTTGGAAAAGAATATGTAGCTGAAGGATTTTTTGGAAGAAAGTAGGATCAAGTGACGAAATAAAAGTGCTAAAGAAATATACAATTTATGTGATTTTTTATGATGAGAGCGGTATCACTTCTATGATAACAAATAATTATGTATCTTGACAGCTGTTGAATTTGTGTGATTTTTTTTAGTATACTTTGGTGGGCAATTCACCAGTCTTAATTGGAGAGGGAACTTTCAACTAGGGGTGTTAGCATGGACTATAACATAAGCTGACAACAGTAGGACTTAGAAAGTATTGGGTTGGCTTAATTAAAGTTTGGATCTTGAATATGGCAAACATGATTTGAATGGTAACCTGCAAGCACCTGGAAATTTGTGGCAAAGTATTAACATATGGCTTTCTAGTGGTATCTAGCATTGTGAGCTCCAGAAAAGGGCATCAAAGTCTATAGGTCTTTCACATTGTGAGGTCTAGGGAAGATTCAAATGTACGCAATTTTCGCTCTATTCTTGCAGAGAGGCTATTTCTGCTCCAGTCGAGCTACATAAACAGATAGCCCCCTTTCAATGACAAGGTGGCCCAGCCCTTTTTGCTCTAGGTCCAATTCTCCAGAAATGGGAACTCTTTACTAGCTGTTTGATTTTTCTTAACAATATGTCAGTATCCATACAGCAAGACTTGAAGCTAAAGATAACCACTCATTATAGTTCATCTGTCCTGCCTTGTAGTGTCATTTTCAATTTCGTGTCATGACAAGGAGGTCTTCAAGCAAGAGTGGCAAACCGTGAACAGGGAGCTAATAATTGTATCAGAGGTTGGTCACATTTTGTTGTTTTTTCTGTTTTTGTTAAGATTTTGCTTTCGCATATTAATTCTACAGGATTCTGCATCAGGTACCAGAGTCCTGCACTGCTGGTTCTCTTCTTGAAAATATTGTTTTTGAAGTTGTTGACTCTGAGGGTGTCATAGATGAGACTTTCCATGATGATGAGGAATGTGGTCAATCACATACTCTTACAATAAAGTCAGATTCACTATCCTCAGAGGACTATATTAAATATACTTTCAGGCATGGTTGCTGCACTGTTCGTGCTATTCCCCTTCCTCAAACTGAGGGATTATTTTGCTTTATTGCTGCTCACTCCCGTTTCCCAGAGCTTCAGCTGAGTGTCAATCTTTCTGTGACACAAGCTCCAGAAGTGGAGTACAATCAGTCTCCATCTCCAGATGGAACTGTCTTGCTGCTTCAGGACTCGTCATCTCTTAAGCATGCAGAAAACATGATGCTATCAATCATCAGCAATGACAAGGTATGACTATAATTGAAATTAAATTTGAAGGTTACTTGTCATTTACAAATATGACTGGCAGGGGGCCCCAGTTTATTCATCATCATATTCACTTCAAGTTTTTTTTTTTTTTTGTCTTTTTTCCTTTTTTATTTTAAATGTCAATCCCTTACTGTAGCTAATCTATGGTGTGAAAAATTGAGTTTCCTGCAGGGACTTGATGACGTCTGTAGATATGGTGAGAAAATTGGATCTTGTGAAAGCATACTGGAATATCTTCATGGTCAGAAGGCAGCAATCGAGCAAGTCTTGTCTGAGCTGCAAGGTTGCAAATTACTCGTGGATGTCTTTTTAGTTTTTCCCCTATTGAGTATTAGAATGCAAAACTTGAATGGTCCAGATGATGCTTTGAGTTTTTTCTTTATCAACTGGTAGAGGATTTAATGAGCCCTCAAATTCAATCCTTTGCTAATGAAGATCAGTAGTAATTTTTTTTTCTGGAATTTGGTTATCAAAAACTCCTAATTTTAATTAGCTTGTTCCAATTATAGCATTTTGAAGTTTCTTTGAGAAAATAATTAAAAATAGAAAAAGATTTGATGGTCTTGCTTACTAGTATTCCATTGTCACCATTTGGTGACTGGCTCAGCATCATTGTTTTTGGTCAGGTGCAAAACTTTGGCTGTCATGTTATGAGCTTTATGTTCCAACTTCTTTGGAATTGTTTTAGCTCTATTATTTTGGCTAATTGTTTGCTGCTTATTCAATCATCAGACTCCATGAATACTCAGTCAATTAATGATCTAATTTGCCTACCCACAAGGGAAGAATTACTGGAACGGATTAAAAGCAGGAGTACATCTGCAGCTGCCATTCTTTGTGATCTGTCTAGAGGTTTTACATTTCAAGAACCGAAAAATCATTTCTTGCAAGATGTAGTTGGCCTTGTGGCATTACTTGGAACAGTTTCTACTAACAAGCTGAGCAGGTCTACCATTTTCAGCTGAAAAGATTTTTGTCAACTACTGCTTCTAGTTTCTGGTCTTTCTAACTTAAGCATTTGCAGAATATTATCGGAGTACTTGGGTGAGGATCAAATGCTGGCTGTTGTCTGTAGATCTTATGAAGCTGCAAGTGCTCTTGAAAAGTATGAAGAAAATGGAGAAGTGGACTTCAAGCTTGCTCTTCATTCAGAAGCTGCTGCTCTTGGAAAATCTGTATGTGGCAGATTCAATGTCGTATGCCTTGAGAATATAAGGTGCAATAGTAGACTTCTGGTTTTGACTTTGCCTATAGATAACAGACATGCTTGTTTCTGTCTTCATTCAAGTGATCAAACTTTGAAGCAAACAAAATCAGTTGTTTGGAACTGGGATGTTGTTGATTGCTTCCTTAATCCCATGGTAGTAATGGGATATCCAGGAGCAGGCACCTGATTTCAAGCCCGATTAGTGGCATCCAAGAAAGAAAAAGAAAACAACAATCATTGTTTTAAGTCTAAAAAAATACAGCATGTATAAAATTTCCAGGTTAATGATTTGAATTTTTTATTTTGTTTTGTTTACATTTTTTTGTTAGACCATTGTGAGATTTGTTTCCTCTTTGGATAATTGCCAAATTTCAGGGCTAGCTCTTTTCTTTTCTGTTCCATTGCCCTTAGCATTCTCATTCTCACCTCTGTAGTTCATTGGGGCCATTTAACTTCAAATAGACATATCTGGGTTTTGTGTCAGGCCTTACACAGGGAATTTTGAAGGCGATAAACCACAGAGGAAGCTAGCCTTTCCAAATCCTATGTTACCAAGTGGTAGTATTCCATCAGGTTTCTTGGGATATGCTGTTAATATGGTTGACCTTGATATCGGTCATTTGGGCTTACGAACAACAGGTGGCTATGGTCTTCGGGAGACATTATTCTATTGTCTTTTTGGGGAGCTCCAAGTTTATAGCACAAGGGAACACATGAAAAAGGCTTGTGCTTGTATAAAACATGGAGCTGTCTCTCTGGATGGTGGGATTGTGAGAGAGAATGGAATTATTTGTCTTGGATACAGGTATGTAATTGTCTCTCTCTCGCTTTCTCTCTCTCAAGTACTTAAGAATGTTGTGAATCCATGCACGTTGTGTACAGACATAAAAGGGAGAGAAAACAGAAGTGGAAGCAGTCAACAGTTATTTGGTTGCATATGCCAATTGAAACTTGGACTAGGTCTGTGCATGTTTAAAGTTAGTTTCAGAATCGTAGGATTTATCTTGCCATAATTTAAATTATTCAGCACTGCAATCTTTATTATCAAGTAGGTCAACTGATAAAATGCAGTTTGAAGATCATTCAGATTAAGAGCATCAAAATATGGGCCACCGGGCAAATAATCCAGTTGTCATGAAGCTGATTCCTAGGGCACTTCTCTACACATCAAAGTTCTTTATGTTTGATTTTGATTGAGAACTAATGTGAGACAGTTAAGTAATCATTTAACTACTATTTTCAGGGATCCGGAGATACGTTTTCCTGTTATACCATTCAAGGTACATTTTTCTCCAGAGAGGATGGAAATTGTTAGGTGCTTTAAAGCAAAAAATGCAGAGTTGCAAATAACAACATCCCAGATAGAGCGTCACACTAAAATACTGGAGAAGTTAATGAAGAGGTTTATGAAGAAGAAGATAAAGTACAACGAGTTCATGGATGGTTTAGAATGTTCTAAAAATGCTATTATAGGTCCTTTACGAGCACTTGGGCATTTTTAGCGGTCTATTTTCTAATCTTCTTCTTCTTTCAATGATGACTTAGTACTATCAGTTGTCTTGCCAACTTAATTAGACGGGGCCATGCTTTTTATGGGACATGCAAAGATCAGTATCGTGCAGAGGGCCATGCGGAGGGAGTAGAAGAGTGAGCATATAATAAGCACAGGGTATCTATTTTCTTTTCGTAATTGGCATCTCATTGGAGCATTTTCTAGCAGGAAATGGAACTTTTAATTGGGATACTTTCCGTTCAACTGCTACGACTATTGAGGTCGTGAAAGGCCTTGTTACTCATTGTTACAGGAGGTGGCTCCTCCACTGTCATGAGCTAAGATATTAATTTAATACTAATTTCCTAAATGAACCTGCCAATCCCAGAATATGGGGGGACTTTGGTGGGTGACAGATTAGTGATGCGTTTTGTGTGATTTATTGCCTTGGTAACTTGAATGCTAATTATTAAACATCATAATTTTTGTTTGATGCTTTCCTCTTACGAATGGGGCAAATCTTTTTTCTTTTTATTGATAATTGGTATTGCAAAATTTATCAATAACACTGCAAAATTAATCTTTCCTTTTTATTACGCTGAATGATTAAGTTTATGTTTTTTTTTTTTTTTTTTGAGGCTTAAATGTGTAGAACTTATTGGTCAATTCTACAAATTTGATACACAATCAGAATAATATTGAATATAATTGCACTTTTTATAATAGTAAAATATTATTCACAATAAATTATATGTGATTTGTTACCACAAGAATATTTGTTATACCTAATTTAGAATTCATTTGAATAGCTGCATTAAATAAAATAATACATTTCTATATGTGCCCTAAGTCATCCACTTTGTATGCAGTTGCGCTTTTATGCTCATGTTTTGTTACTAATTGTTGCTATACTTATTGATTATTATTGTTGATAATAAATAAAATAATTGTATAGTATTTGATCATATTAATGTCATTTATTATTGTTAAATGTTAAAATTAATATTTGGGAGATTCTGTTTCTAACTTTAAAATTATTTTAATTCAATTACCATAGAGAGGTCCCTATCCAATTTTTTCTTAATGCAAACCAATAACTAGAATAACTCAAGCTAATTTTCCACAATTCAATCCAACTACTTCCTACCCAATTTTCTCAAATTCAATTCAATTGCCATTGGGGGACACCCATGTCCGATTCTCAATTTGTAGCAAAATCATCAATCAAATTTCAAAAGGCAGTTTTAGTCATAGTAAATTAGCCAAAATAGTTAAAAAAAAAAAAAATTGGTGGAGCCCAAATTGCTAAACAGTGGGTGAGAGATTACAATAGCAAGAATTTGTGTTTGGATAGAAAGAATAAGAATACAAAAAAAATGGGAGCTTTAAGCATTGGAATTTGTTGGGTTGGTCTCTCCCAACACCATTTCCTTATTAGCTGTACACCACTTTCATTTAACCTTTTTTTTTTTATTTATTATAAAAATTTTAAAATAATAAATTTAAGTAAATATTATTAATTTTTATATTATATATAAAATATTAATGTAATATAAATAAATAATTATTTTTTACCTGTTGACTCAGTTTTTTTTTTTTTTAAATTAAAATTAAAAAGAGGCATTGTTTTTGAAGCTGAGCTTGAGTAACAAAATTTCTACGGAAGATTTAAAAGTTCGGTTGGTTCAGCTTGACTAGAAAATTGAAACTGTAAAGATATAGAGAGGGCGAGAGGGAAAAAGGAGACACAGAGTCCGGCGAGTTACTGAACCGAGTCAGCGCCTTCCCCGCCTCACCTCAATAATGTTGCAACCTAACCAACACCAGGTGATTAAAGAATTTTCTTTCCCTCTCTCTGTCTCCGGATCTCGTGTCTTTCTGCTTGGTTTCCGAGAAAGTGCTGGAAAGTTTCAATGAAATTCAGTAAATTTTGTTCTCTTATATTAGGACTGCATGTTTCTGTACTTTTTTTTTTTTTCAATCTTATAGGGTTTCGCTTGCTTGGTAATTTTTGAGCATGCTGGAAGTTCAAATTTACTTCATCAAAAAATAAAAAAGTTAATCTTCCGTTTTCTTTTTAAAATTTTAGTTATTTTGAAAAATCTTGAAGATTTTTATTTTTATTTTTCTTCATTTTCCTTCTTGGGTCTGTGATGTTGCATCGTTACGTCTTAGCTTAGAAGTCTACGTAGGAATATTTTAGTTTTACAATGCAGTTTTTAAGCAACCACGTCTTGTCTCTGAATTCATTGCAAGCAAAGATCTGGAAGGCCTGCGCAGCATTGTTTTTTCCTTGAGTAGATTCTGTGTGTTTGAATCCATGTCTTGAGGATCATGTAGTGTGTTAGAGATTGCGTGCTGGAGTAAAATTTTCTTGTTCCTGTCTTGTTTTCCAGTCACATTCTTGACCTATTGAAACACAGGTGAGTTAGAATCTTGGACCATTTTAAGTGCTTTATGTGGGTATGTAAATGGGCGACCCCGTTGGTCTGATTTCTATGCTTGAAACAATGCTTAAAGAAAGAAAATGATTCCTCCTCTTGTTGCAGCCCTCGATATTGGATTCATCAGCCTTGATTCAAGTTGATCAGAAAGAGATGAGTATAGTTCCAAGGAATGAAATGCAAAATGGAGTGCCTCCAGAGATTCGATCCATCATCTATAGTTCTAAGGTTTTGAAATAAGATTTTATTCTGCTTAGATGGTTTGTTCCATCTGTGATTGTTGTCTTATTTATCTCATGGAAGCATAGGCTATTAAAAAAAAAAAGGATGCTGATGTTCTGTTTGTGTTTTGATATTGGATGTACATGTTGCCCTCTGGTGCCCATACTCTAACTTGAAAGAAGTGGGCTTATGCACTCTCTCTTTGGGATGATCTTAACCATGCAGAACCTTGAAGATGATCTACAAATGTTAGGGCTGAAAATCAAGCAGCATGAGGAGAATAAAAGGATGCTGAATAATCAGAAAAATAAGCTTGAAGACTCAATTCTTGATATGCAAGGTATTTTTACTAGCATTTTTTTATATTTACCATGAAAGATGAATCCTCAAATATTTAAATGAAAAATGCTTCATAAGTTCATTAATTATTTATCATCTTATATGGCATCCATTTTCCTAATGCAAGGTGCAACAGAGTTATTAAGTTTTGCAGGATCACTTGTTTGATGGTGCTGTCATGGACAAGGATTTGTCAGTTGGCATGTATACCTTTTCGTATTTTGCAGGATCTGTTACTCGCATTCTTTCTTCTTGTGGTTAAATTCTCTTTTATCTGTTTACCTAGAAATGGTCCTTGTCATGAAGCTCTGGAATCTTTAAACTTCAAAATGATTTGCATGGAAATTTCATGGCCTCCACTTTAGTTCTAGTTGGTCAACTAAAAGAAAAGGGTCTCAAAATCATGATGCATGCTAGAGTTGTCAGCTTTTAATGTTATCATCATTTATGAGATTTTTTTTCCCTTCTTTTGTCTATAATTTTGCTGCTAACAGTTGGTGAATTCGTCTCAGTTAGTCTTGGCAAGTATCATTCTTCAACCATGCATGGAATTCAAAACAATGATGATTCCCACAATCAGAGTGATGAGGAAACAATCCGAAAAATTCTACAGCATGAAAGATCTGCTGCAGGTATACTTTGTAAGCTCACACTGGGTGATGTCACTGATGCTTCCGATCGTTCATTGACCAAGGATCTGGTTGGCATTGTTGCTACACTTGGTAAAGTAGATGATGACAATCTTAGCAGGTAAGAGTTTGCATGTTATCTGTTATTCATGTTTTTCTAAATGTGGATCATCCACTGCTTATAACCTGGAAATAGTGTTTTGTGGTGTTTTTTTTTTTTTTTTGATGGGTGGAAATAGCAAATGTCTGTCTTCTATAATATTACAGAATTTGCTGGCATTGCTGATTATCTGTAGCCAGTCTGCAGATTCAGAAATTTGATGCTTTAAAGTTGAAGGGAACTATAACTTTTCATGTTTAAGGGAACTTAAATTCCATGCAATTATGGAAGGACATTCGTTGGCTGCTCTTGAATGAAAGGCCCTTTTCAATATTCATTTGTGATATGCAATGCGCTTATTGCCTTATTGTGCTATGCAACACACTTATTGCCTTATTGTGCTATGCAACGTACTTATTACCTTATTGTGCTATGCAACGTACTTATTACCTTATTGTGCTATGCAACGCACTTATTACCTTATTGTGCTTTTGCTTTAATTATTTTTGTTATTACTATTATACTCAACATGATTGCAGACTTCTTTCAGAGTATTTAGGACTGGAAATGATGCTGGCAATTGTCTGTAAGACATACGAAGGTGTCAAAGTGCTTGAAGTGTATGACAAGGAAGGCCGCATCAATGAAGGTTCTGGCCTTCATGGCCTTGGTACTTCCATGGGAAAGGCCTTCAATGGTCGATTTCTTGTCATTTGTCTTGATAATTTAAGGCATGAATCCAATATACTATCATTAGCAATCTAGAGCTGTACTCTGTGAAAATAGCAACGAAAACTATTTTCCTTTTGCAGACCTTATTGTGGTCAATTTGTTGCTGATGACCCACAAAGGAGGCTTGATCTTCAAAAGCCAAAATTACCTAATGGGGTGTGCCCACCTGGATTTATTGGCTTTGCTGTAAATATGATCAATGTGGAAAGCAAAAACTTATTTTATCTTACTGCCAGTGGATGTGGCTTGAGAGAGACATTATTTTATAATCTTTTCTTTCGCCTGCAAGTTTATAAAACAAGGGAAGACATGTTACGTGCTCTTCCCTGTATAAGTGATGGTGCCATCTCACTAGATGGAGGGATGATAAAAGCTACTGGTGTATTTTCTCTAGGCAACAGGTAATATATTTTCCACCTCGGGTGAAAATGACATTTTTATTCCTAATTGCATATTGTAACAAAATAGTCATTCACTCTATCTTAATGGTGGGTTTGAACTTGTTTTCTGTATTATGTAACAGAACTGCCTGGTAAAGTGTGTATCTCCCTTGATTCATACCAGATTATTGTGTCATTGTAAATTGAATTATGTCATCTCACCTGTGCTTTTTGTGGCATTTATATATGGTCTTCAAAGGCTCAAAATTGATTATTTTGGGAAACATTGTAATGTGCACGTCTTGTTCGCAACACTGCATGTAATGATGGCTAGTCTTCCAGTTTGATTTCTCTATGGATAGCAGGATTTGAAAATTAAAAGAAAAAGATTTATATTATTGAAGTTCCTCGTTTTATGACTGGGAGTCATTCCATCTTGCACCCTAGGGTTCTGCTGTTTTCCATAAGATCAGATGTATGCTTTTCAGTTTCAATGAACATGATGCACTAGCAATTGTAGTATGTCAACTCCTTAAGAGGGATTTCCTGGTTGTAATCATTAGATCAAGATCTGCATTTTGCAGTTGAAAATGTACATTTCACAGTTTGTGGCTAACTTCTCATGTTCTTGTGCTCTCATGTTACTGTGCTTGTCATTATATCCTGTGTTCATGAGTTTAAGTTTTTGTTGTTGCATTCATATTTGGACTTGACAATAGCAGACTTTTTTTTTTTGTTATGTCTTCTGTTATGGAACTTTACCACCTTAGGGATGATGTGGATATAAGATTCCCAAAACCTTCTACTGGTGAGAATATACCTGCAAACTACGTTGAAACTGAGAAGCAGCTGAAGGTGATGAACTGGGAAAAAGAAAAAGTACTGGAGGATATGAGAAGAGAAGAATCACTATTGGTTGCTGTGAAGAACAAATTTTGCAAAAAGAAGGAAGAGTTTGTTAAGTTTCTGGCTCAAAGCTCATCATATGCAACCCAGGTAATACCTCAAAACGTTTCTTAGCTATGGGTAAATTTTGGTTAGCTATGGAGTTGCAGCTTATCTTGGCATAATAGACCAAGCAAATGTTATTGAGATGTCCTCAATAACTCATGTCAGTGACTCAGCAATGAAATGCCCTCCTAATATAATGTAATAAGCAGTTACCTCGGAGCTATATGTGACTTTGTCTTTAATTCTTCCCAATTGGAGATTTCTTTTCAGATTACTAAGCTGATTTAGCATTGTTGTTGTGCATTGTTGCAATTTCTTCTGCTTTCTGCATTTTTGTGCACAAGCACAGGCTTTTTGGCTTGATGAGTTGGAAATAAACATATGTACTATCCCTTGTCAACTTGAATGCTATTTGGAAGTACTGCTCCAAGGGTGAAGAGGGAACATGTCAAAGGATCTGTCAGGAACGTGATAATAATAAGTACAATAATGACAGATGATTGATATAATTACTCAAATTACACTGAAACAGCCATGTTTTGAGTACCAAACCCTGTAGATTTATGACTGTCTTCTATGACTATGTTTATCAGGCTAAACATACAGCTGAATATGCGTCCAAGTAGATGATAAGATGTGGGATGCCCATGCGCATTTCTTGGGAGTAGGAAACATAACAAATTTGTTTTGGCTCTGCCCAAACAGCTGAGTTTGACTCTCAGATTTTTGCATATTCTACATTCTGAATGGCCATTAATCTGTGCTCATCACACAATTTTTTCTGTCGGCAGTTGTAAATAATGATTGTAACTAAATTTTTGATCTGGGTGGCAGCATCAGATTCGGGTGCCACAAAATGGATTTATCCCAAGGTGATGCTTAGATTCAAGATACCCCCTGTTAGACTGGCAGGACGTCCGATGGTCCAGAAAGCTGCCAAGTTGTACTGGATCTTTCTGTGTCAGATTTACTATTATCTTTTCTGGGTGTGGATGAACGCTGTCTCACCAAAAGGAAGTGGCATATGTTTTCCCAAATCCCAACTGATGGAGAGCAACTGCTTCTACAGACAGACTCAAGTGGAAGCAGCAAAGGGGGGCATCCTTGGGTCCCAGTCTTCTGTGGAGGACTGAATGGACCTGGCTGGTGTCTTTTCTGAGATGGTCTGCAAAATTGTATGTTCACGTCCTTTGGGACATTAGAGGGTGTTGAATATTTTTCTAGTTAACGGGGAATATTTACCGGTGGCTGATGCCAAGATAAACACACACCTGGATTCAGCACCTAGATGTCTTACACTCACACTCCTAATTGATTGAAAGCCTGTTTGGTTTGGTGTTAGCTTTTGATTTCTGTCTTGACTAAACCCTTTGAAAGGGAGACATAAAAGATTTTCCTTTTCTTCTGGGACGTTAAACCCATTTTGCATTCACCAAATAGTCAAGGTGTAGCCTCTTATGTACTTGCTGCTAAATTTCACTCGCTTGTTTGTGCCCAACTACTTGTTATTTGGTGAAATTTAGTCATCTTGTCTCAAGGCTACTGTGGCATCATGCCCAACCGGAAGTTCGTCTGGAAAGATCTTTTAATGGCGAGACATAGGGCTGTAGGTGACGTTCTTAGATAGTACAAGTGTTGAAATTCATGCGTCTGGATAGGTAGCACCTGATAGTATAAAATAATCAAGTAATATAACTTGTTATTTTTGTTTGGTTCTCGTAGCATGGTCAACTTTTTTTATTGTTTATTTTCTTATAACAAATAATTAAAATTAAATATCAAAATTATCATATTTTATTGTAAATAATTTTATAATTTTTATAAATATTTTATATTTCATTAAATTATATAAATTTTTAATAAATACATTTTTTAAAAAATTAATTATATATATTTAAATTATATAAATAAAATATAAAAAAATATAATTCTATAATAAAAATTAACAATTTTTTTTTTTGGTCTAATGATATTCTCATCAACTTTTGTTTTTTTATTTATTTATTCAACTTTTTGTTTTGGTTTTATCTCTTATTTTTTCTAACTTTTATTTCTATCTCTCTCTTTATATTTTTCATTTTCTTTCTTAAATTTCTATCTCTTATATTTCATTGTTTTTCTCTCTTTTTTAATCTTTTACCCTCCATTCATTTTTTACCCTTTTTTCTCTAATTTTTTCTCTCCTTTTCTCTTATTTATTTTATCTCTCTTTCCTTGTTTTCTCCTTTCTTTAATTAAATTTTTACCTCTCTCATATATATATATATTTAATTTTAAAATTTTCTTTCTCGTATACTTTCTATTTGTTATTTTTTTTTCCCTTTTTCTCTATCTCTCGATCTCTCTCTTCTAATTTTATCACCGTTTTTCTATCTCTCTATCTCTCTCCTTACCACCCTCTGCCACCCTCTTTTCCATCTTTTCACATCTCTTTTATGGGCAACACAGGAGTAAAAATAAAAAAAAAATATAATTTTAAATTAATATTATAAAATTTTTTATAATTAATATTTTAAAAATTAAATTTAGAGTTCATTTATTTATTAAAAATTTATTTATAAAATAAATATTTGATTATATTATTATAAAATATTTTATCTTATTTAATGTACTTATAAAAAAAAATTATATATATTTTTAAAATAATAAAAATATTTCTTTTTAATGTTAATAAACTTGAAAAAAAAAATAATTATTTCAGTAGTATTTTGTAATAAATATTACATAATATTTTTAACAAATAAAACTCAAAAATAAGTTTTTACCGAGAAGGAACTTTTTAGTGCTATTTTTTTAACTTAAATTACTAAAACAAGTTAGGGATTGAATGAGATTCTAATCCATCAAGCCGAAACCAACCTTACAATGATCTCCTCTCTTTTTGTATTGATTCTCTCTTCTTCTTTGTAGCAGAGCGAGTAGCAACAGCTGCAGCCTCACCGACACCGCCGGCCATCAATAACAACACTCAAAATGAGACCCTCTAAATTATATTTCTATAACTGACTTGCTTACAATCATCTTCCACTTTTTATATGCATTCTACTCATTCTTCCCCACATTACATTCCAAATATACAAGAAATGAAAATTACTAGGATTAAAAAATCATCGACACTGTTCTCGTATGATTCCTCTGCTCTTATTCTTGGACTTGCCTGAACTGCCGACCTACTAGGATCCTAACAGAAGGATGCCCGGGCTTGCCTTTGAGAAGGTTGATAAGCGGGGGCTCGTCTTGAGATTGCAGTGGCTTCACCTGATGATATATTTTGAGTGATGGGAAGCCGAGTGGATATGAATCAGAAGTGGCTAGAATGTCCAATTCCCCAGAACTCAATAAGTTTCAGTTCTGGAGTTCAAAACAATAACGATGAAGTTTCCTTTTTCTTTTTCAAAAAAGAAAAAGTCGATATGATACAATTTTATTATTGAACATAAAGAAGAAATTATTAAAAAGATTTAAAAAATTAAGAAAATAAATATGAGGACCTTAAAAAAAGACAGTTAAAGTTGCCTTGAACTCATACCGGTTCTCAAAACCGAATTTCCTCGATTGGATTTAGAGCCTTTTTTCACTTGTCGAAAAAATATTTACAATTTTTTTTTTTAATGAGCTTATTTAGAACTTTATATTAATAATGCAAATGAAGAAAAAAAAAAACAAAAAATAAAAAAAGGTGGTGAATCGTAAAGGCGGAAAACCGTCTAAAAAGGGAACAGCACAAAGTTGCCTTTTCAAGAAACGAAACGCACCGTTCTAACTGGGTACGAAATCTTCCAACGAACCGCCATGTCCTCTTAATGACACCAATTTATTTAACCGTTTTCCAGCCTCCATTGTTAATCCAACACTGAGACCCACACACGCACACACAGAGTCAAGAGAATTTTCAAGTCATTTATCAGAACAACAGCCAGGTCTCTCTCTCTCTCTCTCTCTCTCTCTCTCTCTCTCTCTCTCTCTCTGTGTCTTACACACACATTACCAATTACAATTTAAGCACGCATGTGCACACCGTTAGTAGCACCTCCACACACACTATCTTTCTGGGTGGCAAAAAGAGCAAACTACGAATAAAAGGATATTCCCACTTACACGATACTTACTTCTTTCTCATTTCCAATTTGAGTTTCTTTAACTTTGTCAATCGACATATGAAATAATTCACTGCTAGTATTGTTCGTCTTTTTTTTGGTAAAGAAAAAATTTGATACAAAATATTCTGAATTTGGATATAAATTGACAGACAGACAATGTAGATTTGGTTGGAACAGGTTGTCCTGATTTGGCTTTGCTGAATAGTTTGATTGCATTTAGAATATGACATTGATTATCATTCCTTCTTTCTTGTTTTCCTTAAAAAAAAAAAAAAAAAAAAGAGTTTTGTGAGGAATTCCAGGAATGTCTCTTGGTAGTGACACAGGTTCATTTTGATGCAAATTAAATTGGCCTCTGTCGAATTCCAGGAAAAGATTGGCTGGAGAAAGTTTGTTGTTAATTATTTTCTGGGGTTAAATGAATGCCAAACTGTCTCCCTTTTGCTGCTTTTTGTTTTCTGTAAATTTAGTGGCAGTAGTAACGTTTCTTAAGATACTTTCTTCTAATATTGATTGATTGAGCCCCATTATGTGAATATCGCTTTCAAGCTTTTTTTTTTTTATTATTATTATTTTATTTTATTCTTTTTCATTATAAAAATCCAGCTTGTTGCCTTTTCTTGGACGCCAAGTTTTGTCTCTGTCTTTCTTTATAAATACACACACATACAAGACTTTATTCCAAATTGTAGTTCGCGAAGATACTGCCTGTCTAACTGTTTCTGTAATGCAGGTTTCAATTGCAGATATACAAATTGCAGAGTGGCTGTCTAGATTTGAAGCAAATATGGGATTTTGCACTCATGCTCTGCTGCTCTTGACTTTGATCTCAGTTTTTCCGAATTGTCAGTCATGGGGTTGGTTCTCTTCTTCATCAGAGTCTGCCAATAAACCTTCTCAGGCTAATGAATTTTCCGGTGTTTCTGTGGCCGAATTTTCGATGGATGGCCTTAAAGATGAGAGGGGTGGGAAGCTTGTTGAAAATGCCAAAAATAAATTAGTTGACTCAAATTCTTGTTGGCAGAATGCTTATCAGCGGCTCTTTGCTGGCTGCTCCCAGATTCTTGCTGTTGAGGAGAAGCGGTCGAGATTTGCTTGGCATCTTAGTGATTGTTTTCAAAAGGAATCTGGCAGGCTACCCTTTCCTTACTGTGACACGAAATCTGCAATGGTTGATTGTCTTAGAAACTTGAATGAAAATGAGAACAAGGTGTATCTTGAATTTTTACTGGAAACTAATTCCATCTGCCATCAGTTACAGTTAAGTATGTTTTTTTTTTTAACTAATAAGACAATCCTTTCTTGTTTTGATTTTGGGTATACACTGAGAAGTAATTTTTTTCTTTACATGCACACCAGGGCTTATGCATTCAAGAATAAATTGGAGAGGCTAGTAAATGATCTTAAAAGTTCAGCAGAATTCACAGAAGACCGTTTAGAGAGCATACAGGAAAGAACTTATTCCCTGTTGCAGAGTTCAAGCAAGATTCATGAATCTTTGAGTTCAGTTGATATTGGAGTTCAAAGTGTGGCTCAAGCAACAAAGAATGTAAACGAAGACATGAATGTTTTATCCAAGTATTCGGAAGCTATTTATGAGCAATCCAAGGATGTAGCGAATTCCCAATCAATGCTGCGAGAAGGACAAGGAAGAATGAATGAAAACTTGAAGGAAGGAATGATAATGATTCGTGATTCTTATAGCAATTTGGACCAACAGGTGCAAAATTTGAGAAATGAGGCTGCTGAGGTAGAGAAGCAGATTGGACATCTCAGAGAAGCAATGTATATGAAGATGCAAAATCTACAGAACACGACTGATGTCATTGGGAATGTGGCAGGGAAATCCTTAGATAAGCAGCAGCAACTCCTGGATGGGCAATCCACTGCACTCAAGGGTCTTCAACTCTTAACTAAATCTCAATCAGAAGCACTGGAAGAGAGCAGGTAAAGTAGGGAGAACATAACTGGATTTAAGTCGGAGAACCATAGCAATTATAGAATGAGTCTCAGATTCATATCATGTTACAGGAGAACAATGCAGCGGTTAGTTGAATATGGCCGTAAACAGCAGGAAGAGCTTCTTCAGCGGCAAGAGCAGCTCCAGCGAGTACATGACCACTTGGTCCAAAACTCAAAATCAATATTAGCAGCTCAGGTTAGTGTGTACATTTCCCCTTGTATCTTCTTTCTCTCTCTCTCTCTCTCTCCTTCTCGCTTGATCCCCAATACAAAATATTATGTCACCTGGTTTCTTATCATTTAGGAAGCTTTTGAATCAAAGCAAGCAAGCATGTTCGTTGCTCTGGATAAGCTATTTGCTTTGCAATACAATGTTGCTCGAATCGCGAATAGTTAAGGCATTCTTCATCTACTCTGCGTCAATATTTATTATCCACATGTTCACCAGCACCAAGCAAACTTACACAGTGAGGGCCAGGCTGTATATGGGTAAGCAAGCGGCCATTAAGGCCTCTCCTTTCCGTCTGTCCAAATAAGTTCACAATAGAACCATTGACGTAATTCAACGTTGGTGTGCAGGTCTATGCACTACGTTCTTAATGGAAGTGGCTATACTTTGGCTGACAGCAACCAATGTTGAGCAGCAAAAATGCCTCATTAATGCAGTCCGGTTACTCTATGTGATTCTCGCATCCATTCAATTTCTACATGCTATTTACACATACAGGTTAGTTATTTAAATGATCTTTTGTGCTGCTGTCTTATTATAAGAGTATTTCAGGTCTCTACATCTGAAAATGCTTGGTTAATTTTGCAGGGACTACGAAGTTTTGAACCATCACATGATAGTTACATTAATAGAGAAGGTCAATGCCATGCAAACTACAAAAGAGCTGTCATGGGAACCAAATAACCTCATAAACTGGCCGTCTTGGATGAAAACAGAGCTGTCAGAAGAGGAGGATATCTTGGAAGACCCAGACTACATATCAGAAGAAGTTGCAAATAATCCAATTACAACTTGCATCACAAGAACATATGATCTCCGCAGCCGCCATCGTCATTGAGTGTGCCAAGCTTGCACTTAATATACAAAGAGCCGTACAACGCTAACACGTCACCAATTGATCTTGTAGTCTTCATCTGATTTCCGTTGTGGAACAGTTAATTCAGATTTGAACATACACTGACTTAGTTTAGCACATTGAACCAGCAAAACTCCTTTTTTTTTTTTTTTTTTTTTTTTTTTTGAGTTTTGTCTTGCTGCGTATCGGACACTGCGGTAATCTGAAATTCTGTTCCAGCGCCCCTTGCTTATACTGCGAATGTAAAAGGTTCGGTTCATATCAATGCTTCAAAGCCTGGACCTCCATTACGTTTGTGGTGTGTGACTAAAGCTGGTTTCTGATAGTCTGGCTCCCCATACCCATGAGCCCAAGCTTGTCGTGGTGACATTTTGTCGTTGTCTAGCCTACCTAATTCAGTGATCAAACACAAACAGTTAGTTACAATTGAAAACTGTTTCGTAGAAAGTAGAAAAAAACATATTAAATTGAACACTAGATAACAATCTCAAATTATATTAGACCCTTGATTAATCACGCATACTCACACTTCCTTTTACTTCCTCCTCTAAAGACGACAAGCTTAACTTTGCAAATCAAAACGGGCACAACTATTTTTCTGGATTATATCCCATATAAAGTGGACATGTAATCTCAAGCAAAGCAACGAAAACCCACGGTTGAGATAATTGGCAAACTGGTTTCCACCGGTAATGCTGCTTACTGGGTGCGCCTCATGACATGTCTGCCATTTCTACAGCATGCCTTACAAAAAATAATCAGTAACTTCTTTCGAGTTGAATGCACTGATTTGAATTTTAATCACAAGTTTAATCGATCTGACATCTTTGGCAACTCCTCACCGCAGGTCTCTCACTCTCGTTCTCATTGGGAGGAATTCCCATATAGGTTTTTCTGTTTACGCCAAAATGAGTAAAAATTCTATAAATAACTTCATTGCCATACTTGCGTAACTATGTTGAATAAAATTATGTAATTAATAAAAAGTTACTATTATAATTAATTAAATAATTTATATCTAAGTATAGATGTTATTATTATTACCTAATACTTTTATTTTTATTATCCATTGGATCAAATAACTCCGTTGAGCTTGGAATCGGTCCGGTTCACTCTATTGGATCAAATAATATCTGACCCGGTTGAATTCGGGCCGGTCCGTATTTTTACCCTACCTCTCTTGCCCTTGAGCCCCTATCAGGCGTTGCAAAATCGTAGACCATCTCTTGCCGGTTGGGAATACATCGCCTGATCGCCGCTTCTTTCAGGAGTATTTCCGTCTTGTCGGCGGCAAATCGGCCTTTTCCGGTCGAGCTCCGACGTCGTCCTTCTCGTCTGTTTCCGAGGCTGCTCTGGAACTTCTGGTGAGTTGAGATTTGTGGGGTTTTTTTTTTTTAATAATAATAATCGTGATTTTGTCCTTTCATTCCTTTCTACGTTTGAAATCATTGGAAAGGAATCGGCGAAGACATCAATTTGTGAATCTAAGTTATGATAGGAATCGGTATTTGCATCCTGGAGAAGGCTTCTTGATTTTTAGAGGAACACCCAAATACTATTGTCTCCTACTCGGACACGGGTCCTAGTCATTGCGTTGCGGTCTTTTTCCTGGCTTCGCTTGCGCGATTTGGACTTCTGATTGGTCTCGTTTTCTTAAAATTCTGAAAAGTTAAAAGTGATTATATTTTCCTTGTAAGATGTGTAGGTGATGGCATAAGTAGTTGGCTTGTTCTTGTTCCTGTGTTTTCAACTTGTCATACTCTTTATAATTTCCATTTTAGTTTTCTCATTTTATAGGTGTATCAGTTGCATGGATGTGTCATTCATCGTCCCTTGTTTATGTTTGCTGACATGTTCTTTCTTATTACGGTCCCCATTTGCATGGAAAACCCCAAGAAGTAAGTCAATGGCAAGTAAAGCAGGCAAAGCTGTACACTCCTTGGCAAATGCGGTTGCAGAGTATCAGTATCCATGGAGGGCGAAGTTGGCAAAACACAAAGATGAGCTTTCCAAGGGTGTTTGGGGTTATTGGCATCTAGGGGCATGGACACCACTCCACATTAGCGGTCGACGACGAGCTAGACTTCGTAAAGAGGTACTCCTTGCTGGGGAGTACTGGCCATATGATCCAGAGAGGAAAGAAATGAGGACCAAGATGAAAGGTCACAAGTGTGATAGGATAGCTGTGGAGAAACGCGAAAAAACTGCTAAGTTGATGGAGCAAATGCCGGCTATGTTGCTGGATTACAAGAAGCGAAAGTGGGAGAAGAAAATGAAGGAAGAAGAAAAGAGCAAGTAGATGTTCTCCGCTTAGCTGAGCTTTCTTGTTGCTGAATCAATTCAGATGCAATTTCAGATATTCCTTGCTGTCTGGATTTTTTTGTGGTTTAAATATTAACAATAAAAAGAAAAAAAAAAGGAAAAACAAAGATGTGCTGCTAGATGATGTGTTTGAGAACCCGTTATGTTAATTTGGTATAAAGTTCACTATGTTTCTTGAAACGTCAGAGGTTATTAAGTAGTTTTCTCAAAACATTTATCAAAAGGTCACCATTGGAGATCATGCGATTGCTGGCTTGATACATTTCACGTTGATTGGTGGATTGATTGATTTTCAGTTTTTATTGGTTTTCATAACGTGGTTTACATTTCAGTCATTGAGTTCTTGTATCAATGTTAGCTTATGTTCTATACTCCTGTTACTATTGTACTCTTGCAGCAGCTGTTTCGTATCATTGTCAACTGTGATAGTTGGGGTTTGTACTAGTTATCTCGGAGTTTGTCCAGTTGGGGATTAGGAAAAGTTTATTGTTGGTTTCACGGGAACTCCAGCTAGAGTGTCAATGGTGGTGATGCAAATGCAACCGCGATGATACAATGACAAAGGTTCATGGTAGTAGAGTTGAAACAAAGTTGACTCTGTTAAGAAGATGAAGAAGAGAGGTGAAATAAGATAGTGGTGCTTGAAATGGTACTTGAATTTCATTTGAAAACTTAATGTTCATGTTAAACGATCATAATTCAGTTCTTCGGAATTGGCTTTGAAAATGACAGCTAATTTGTTTGACTTAGAACTGAATTGTTTTTATTTAATTTCAAGTGAAGATTAATTAGTAAAATTACCGCAGCTTCATCCATTGCCGCCGCCGTTTGTGATGTAAGAGTAATTTGGTTTAAGAGACCAGCATAAATCAGCACACGTCTCAATTGTATTCGTGTCTTAATTTTTTCAATTTTAGGGTATTGCAGTATTTGTGTCGCATCGTATCTTCTTCGTCTTGTGCAAGAAAGCAGGCATTGGTTTCTCTTGGTCATTCTTCGCAAACTAGATGTTTGAAAATATAATTGATAAAAAATAAGATTTGATTGCAAATTGCAATGGATTTAAAATGAAAGGATTAAATTAATAATTATTTTTATATCATAATAATTTTTAATTAATTTTTTATATTATAATTTTTTAATTTATTTTTTAACTTAATATTTTTTATTAAAAATATTTATTTTTATTAAATTTATTATTTAATTTTTAATCACTAATTATTATTATTATTATTATTATTATTATTTAATATTTAATATTTCATATATTATCTAATTTAAGTTATAATTATATTAATTAATATTATTTATTTCATATAATATTTTTTTAAAATATATAATAAATTTAATAAAAATAAAATATTTTTAATTAATAATATTAATATTTAAAATAATTTAAAAATATAGTTAAAAATTATTGTAATGCGAATAATAATGCCTAATTGAATCAACGCGTTGGAAACATATACGCTGCCGTTGAGAAGGGAAATGACAATATTTGCCAAAAAAAATAGAAAGAAAAAACAAAACTGCGGGAAAACATTGAAAATGTAATAACCATCGGATATTCACGCTTGTTTCCTTCCTTTTTCCCTCTGGAAGAGAGAAAAACTAGAGAGAGAACATTGTCAAAAAAAAAAAAAAAATTATGGGCCAACGAAGAAAGAAATCTTTTTGGGGGGAGGAGTTGTTTGGCTCCTCGGAATCTTTCCTTCTACCCTTCTTGTGATTTGCTTTTTTCCCGAGAAAACCCTACAAAACGGGGGAAAGAAAGTGACAGGTCCAGAGGAAAGAAATCAATTATCCCGAAAGATGTTTTAGTTATTCTGTTTCCTTCTAGTTTTGTCCCGCCATTAAAGTTCACAAATCTTTTTTCTTTTTATTTTTTTTCGGATTTAGTGGGTTTTTATTTTCTTTTGTAATTATGAGTTTTTGATAATTATGGAGTTGGATACGATTGACTGTGTTTCGTCCTCAGATGGGATGAATGAGGATGAGATCCATCACCACAATCTTCACTATCATCAATTTGCATCATCAAAGCCTCATACTTTCAACTCTAACAACAATAACATCACCAATACTCTGGGCCCAACCGTGATTGCCCCAGCCACCAGTGTCCACGAGTTGCTAGAATGCCCAGTTTGTACAAATTCCATGCATCCTCCTATATATCAGGTATTTGTTTCTTAAATCATCTAGTTTTGGTTTAGTTTTTGTTTTTGTTTTTGTTTTTTATTTTTTCATTTTTGTACTTTGATTTTCATAGGTCTATAATGGGTTTGAGTAGATTTGCATAACTGGGTTTGCATAGCATTGGTGATTCCTGTTGGTTTTCTTAGTGATTTTGTGTTGAACTTGTTCTGTGGTTGTATTTGTCAGAGAAAGGGAATAATTTTAAGAATGTTTTTATTAGGCTGGCTTTGAGATTGTTATGAATTTTAATTTGTTGGGTCTTTTTTTCTTTTTTCTTTTTTATTTTTTAATGTCTATTTGGTTTACTGATGCCATTTATAGATTTAAAAACCGGTAATACAGTTCCCGAAGGAAAGAGGTATCATTTTAGAACGAATCCAGTAAAAGTGGTTTAATTCTTGCTCCAACTATTCAATTGCTTGTTGGCAACATAAATGACTGGTTATATCTATTATGTGTGTGTGTGTGTGTGTGTGTTGTGTGTATGATAAGGATATTATAGCATACTATAGATAAAGAATGCGTGTTGATTTGTGGTGTGCAGATGCTAGCAATTTTTTCTTCTTTCTTGGGGTATTTTTATTAAATTTATAGTTCTTTTCCCAATTATGTGTTGTCTTCTTTGAGCGAGAGAGGCTTTTTAACCCCAAACAGTGATATGAATTCGCATTGGACTTAGGTTAATTGCCTTGTTTCTTTTATGTGGCTGGCTTGTCATCTTCTTGAACTGTGCTTCTTATTTACTGTTCTTCTCCCTGCATGCTCGCTTTAATACTTGGATTTACCTTGTTAATTCCAGTGTAGAGTGTGATTGCAGATATTCTTGTGCATGTTTAAAATTATGCTAGAATCTAAAGTTTAACCATCAATTATGGGGACTTCTTTGCAGTGCCACAATGGACATACAATATGTTGTACTTGTAAAGTAAGGGTACACAACAGGTGTCCCACATGCAGACAGGAGCTCGGAGATATTAGGTGCCTAGCACTGGAGAAGGTTGCGGAGTCACTTGAATTTCCTTGCAAATATTACCATTTGGGATGCCCAGAGATTTTCCCATATTTCAGCAAACTTAAGCATGAGGCAGTTTGCAATTTTAGACCATATAATTGCCCATATGCTGGATCAGAATGCTCATTTGCTGGAGATATCCCTTTCCTGGTTGCTCATCTTAGGGATGATCACAAGGTGGACATGCACACAGGGTGCACCTTCAACCATCGCTATGTAAAGTCTAATCCACAGGAAGTGGAGAATGCCACATGGATGCTGACGGTAACATTTGCACTGGGGTGCCCATATTTTTTATATACTTTTAAGTGTGTTTCCCTTTTGATTTACTGACTTGCTGAAGCTGTCTAATTTAAGTTACTAGTTGGCTTTTACCTAAGAGTGTGCTTAATTTTTTTCCCCTTCAGTCTTTTGGATCAGAGAGCAGGGTGTTTCTGAGGTGTGACAGATAACTAATTTGCTGAAAATAAATTTTGCTGGTATGATAGTTCTCACTGAAAGGATAATGTAATTGTATAGTCTTTGTCTGACTGGGACTGAAAAGCTGAGTTCTAACTTGGATAATGGTGGCATTTCAAAATAGTGGTCTGCTTTTCATCAATGAAATTTTGAACTGTTGAAATAATGGTTGACCAACCTATTCTGGTGCACGATGCATGGGACCAATGTATCTTTTGATTCAATTTAAATGATCAAGTAGAGGATCTAGCCTGATGCTTTCAACTACTGAAATAACTGTTGATTGACATTCTGGAGAACATTGCATGGGACCAATGCATCTGTTGATGCAGTTCACATGGTCAAGCAGAGGATCTAGCTTGGTGCTAGTTCCTGTAGTGTGTGCATATTTCAGCATGTGAAGTCTTAATAACTCAATGACCATGACTTCCGACTCTTTGTGTTTAGTGGCTTACTGCTGTTTTCTTCAGGTCTTCCATTGTTTTGGTCAATACTTTTGCCTTCACTTTGAAGCTTTCCACCTAGGCATGGCACCTGTTTACATGGCATTCCTCCGTTTCATGGGTGATGAGGCAGAGGCTCAGAATTACAGCTACAGTCTTGAGGTTGGGGCAAATGGTAGGAAACTCATATGGGAGGGAACCCCACGAAGCATACGAGACAGCCATCGGAAAGTCAGGGATAGTCATGATGGTCTCATCATTCCACGAAATATGGCACTTTTCTTCTCTGGTGGGGATAAGGAGGAACTAAAGCTAAGAGTTACTGGGAGGATATGGAAGGAACAACAAAATCCAGACGCTGGTGTGTGCATACCAAATTTTTCTAGCTAAGGCAGGTAGTTCTGAAGACACTTTCACGTTTTGTGTGTTGTATGTGCCTCTACCATCCATCTCTGGATTGTTGTGATGGATGGAAATAGTGAGTTTCAGAGATTTCATTGATCATATAATAAGTAGCTGTTCTTCAATGGGACTTTTGGCTTGAATGATATAAACAAACGGGCTTGGAAAACCATTCTGCGAAGTGAAACCATAATATTGCTGCTCTTGGACTATTGCTTGAAGATGCCTGATGAAATTTAATACGTGACTGCATTTTAAAGTTCAGTGATCTCATCAAGGACTACATTGCTACTAATAAATTGAGTTGACCGTAGAAGATCCTCTTGTATAAACTTGAGCTAACATAGTCAGTTATATGCATCTAAATCCACATTCCGGGTTTTTGTCTGAGGGAGTGGGGAGGGGTTGTGGGGTTGGGTGAGGAAGCAACACGAATTATTGATTATAAACGTATGCTATCGGTTTCATTTGTCAACTTTTAATGTTTTTATGATAAAGAAATTATAGAGATGTTAATTATTGTTTAAGGTCATTTAATTTTATTTTAATTTAGAATTATAGAGGTGTTTTTATGTTTCAATTGTCAAAATTTGAATTTTGATCAATGAATAGAAAATGTATTAAACTATCATTAAGTTTTTATATGAAGTAGTAATTGTCAATAATAAATAAATAAACAAGGGGAACGTAAGTACCCAAAACAAGGGAAAGATAAAACAAAAGTAAATATAGCTAAGTCTAAACATCTTTTTGTTTCAGATATTTTTGGTTTATGGAGAAGAGAACAAATTTGGCCGAAGGAAAGGGAGAATGAATCTGGACTTTGGTGGCTTAATTTTCTACCCAATTGTGAAAAGAAAAAATAAAATAAAAAGAAAGGTAGTGAAAAATTGGATGGTTATACAATAAAAGTGGCCTCGTAGATATGTATTAACTTAGTTTAATTTGATAAAAAATTATCAAATTAAATATATATATATATATATATATATATATATATATATATATTAATGAACGTATTGCGTGTCAGTTTCTTTTTATTTTTGCGGGAGCCTTTTACGGCGTTAAGATGTAATGAAGTATAGAAGGAAAAGAAAAAGAAAAAAAAGAAAAAAAAAAAAAAAACATACAAAAACATAAACGGACGAATGGCAGTTATAGCAGTGGGCGATCTAATCAGGGATAAGTGCTCAGCAATCCATGTAACCAAATACACACTTATCTTCCACCTCTCTAAACCCTGAACCCTATCGGCAACAGCCGCTCTCAAGGAAAAGAAATTCATTTCTTACCATCAGAAATATCTTTTTCTCCGATGGCAATCTCCAAGCCAACGTTCCTCATCCACCTTAAAACTCTAGCCCGACCCCACAACCATCACCACCCGCCGGCATCTATCATCTCCCTTCGCTTCCTCTCCTTCTCAACCCCAGAAGAAGCCGCCGCCGAGCGCCGCCGCCGCAAGCGCCGCCTCCGAATCGAGCCTCCACTCTCCTCCCTTAACCGCACCCAGCAACAACAACAGCAACAACAAATCCCAAAACCCATCCAAAACCCCAACGCCCCGAAGCTTCCCGAACCCATCTCCGCCCTCTCCGGGAACCGCCTCAACCTGCACAACCGAATCCTGACACTCATCCGGGAGAATGACCTCGATGAGGCTGCGCTTTTCACGCGCCACTCTGTGTATTCCAACTGTCGACCCACCATTTACACCGTCAACGCCGTCCTCAACGCCCAGCTCCGCCAGTCCAAGTACGCTGACCTCCTCTCCCTTCACCGTTTTATCACTCAAGCTGGTATTGCTCCCAATATAATTACCCACAATTTGATCTTCCAGACTTATCTCGATTGCCGTAAACCTGATACGGCGATGGAGCATTATAAACAGCTAATCAATGAAGCTCCAATTAGCCCATCGCCAACTACTTATCGGATTCTAATTAAAGGGTTGGTGGACAATGGGAAGGTTGAGAAAGCGTTGGAGTTGAAAGAGGAAATTGTTGGGATAAAGGGCTTCTCCCCAGACCCGATTGTCTATCACTATTTAATGGTAGGGTGTGCTAAGAATTTGGATGCTGATGGGATTTTCAGGCTTTTCGAGGAATTGAAGCAGAAGATGGGTGGTGCTGTGAATGATGGGTTGGTTTATGGGGCTTTGATGAAGGGCTATTTTATCCGTGGGATGGAGAAAGAGGCTATGGAGTGTTATGAGGAGGCAGTAGGCTTCACTTCAAAGGTTAAGACGAGTGCCGTTGCCTACAATTCAGTTCTGGATGCGTTATGCAAGAATGATAAATTTGATGAGGCTTTGAAGTTGTTTGATACGATGAAGCAAGAGCATAATCCACCTAGGCATTTGGCTGTGAATTTGGGAAGTTTTAATGTGGTGGTAGACGGGCATTGTGCACAAGGTAGGTTTAAGGATGCCATTGAAGTTTTCAGGAAGATGGGTGATTATAGGTGCAGTCCAGATTGCTTGTCCTTTAATAATCTGATTGACCAGTTATGCAAAGCGGGAATGTTAGCTGAGGCTGAGGAGCTTTATGGAGAGATGGATGGAAAGGGGGTGAAACCAGATGAATATACGTATGGTATATTGATGGATTCTTGTTTCAATGAAGATAGAACTGAAGATGGAACTGCTTACTTTAAGAAGATGGTTGAGTTAGGGCTGAGACCTAACTTGGCTGTTTATAACAGATTGGTTGATCACCTAGTTAGAGTGGGGAAAATTGATGAGGCAAAATCATTTTATGACTTGATGATGAAGAAACTTAAGATGGATGATGATAGCTACAAGTTTATGATGAAGGCATTGAGTGATGCAGGGAGGTTGGATGAGGTGCTTAAAATGGTTGATGAACTGTTGGATGAAGAGGGTGTAGATTTTAATGAGGACTTGCAGGAGTTTGTCAAAGGGGAATTGAGCAAGGAAGGAAGAGAAGAAGATTTGGCTAAGCTTATAGAGGATAAGGAGAGGCAGAAAGCCGAAGCTAAGGCTAGAGAGGCAGAGGAAGCTGAAGCTGCTAAGAGAAGAGCAAAAGCTGCTGTCTCTTCTTTACTTCCATCTAGGTTGTTTGGGAACAAGGAAGCAAAGACAGAGTCAGCAGGGGGTAATGTAATTGCTGCTGAGTCTGCCTCATCAAACAACGAAGCACAAGGCGAGAAGGAAGACAGCATTGAGGAAGCCACTGTTGCAGATTCTGCTTCTGCCGAAGTGAACTAGAAGCAGGCAGTAATCATTGGAGACAATTCAGATAAAAATGATGCAACAACTCAGCAGCAGGCAATAGCTAGAATTTATTCCAGGGATATGGTAAGGTTTCGTTGCCTACCTGCTCATTGAAGCAACATTTTAGAAGATGTAACTAATATCCATCTACTTCCTAGTCAATTTTGATGCAACTATGAGAAGATAGGAATGATGATGGTCTATTTACTGCTGCGTTTTGGATTGTTGTTTTTGAAAAGTGTGGAGCATCTTGTACGGTGAATTTTTATTATGTTTCATTTTATTCTTGGGACACCTTTAACCTTAATTGATAGTGAATTGATCCCAGGGTATTAAGTACATTTCCCTTGTCGATTGGATGGGAGGTACCTTTTGCCTTTTTTTTTTATCAAATGTAAATTGGATTGTAGGGTGCACTATACCTATGTAGAGAGAGATACTTGGCTAATGGGCGAATTAATTGGTGAAACGTTACCAAATTTCCAGGGAGTTATAGATGTTTCTGATGCGCAAAGGATTGCAAATAGGTACTTTGAGACATCTAACGCAGTTTCTAGCCAGTTGAGATGCTTCTATAATGATGAAATAGTTGATGTTGGGAGGAAACACATGCCTCCGAAGCTGTCACAAAGTGGACGCATTTGGCTCGCTTGCGCATTCCCCAACTGTCTACGGATTTGATGTGTTTTTGGATTAACAGTTATTTTGTACCAAGAATAGTATGTATGGCTTAAAAGCGTAATTCTAGAAATGCATGCATGCTTTAAATTGAGGAAATCACACTGTTCTTTAATAGTAACTAGCTTATCAAATTAACGCCAAAACTTAGGAAAATGCTGACCAATGCCTCAATCGTGTCGGTGTTAAAATGTGTTTCATGTTTAGGACTAGAAGATTTTTGTAATTGCTTGAGGCCGAGGCTTAATTGCTCTTCTCAGTCATCAGGCTTTTTCTTGAGCCCAACTTTCATTGCAGCGGCTTGTAGGAAGGCATAACCTTGTTGGTTTTGGGCCTCAGCTCTGTAATTTGTAAACTTGATAAACTCGGTAGCCGTGAGACGGAATTGCGGAAAGAAAAAAAAATCAAAGGCAACAACTCAATTAAATTTTTATAAGAATTTTAGAATCTACTAAAGGATAAACAACAATTTTCAAAAGAAAATTTTCATCGTTCATTGATCTTATTGATTAAAAAAAAAAAAATGCTAAGTCATATTTATAATAAAAATCTCAAATTAGTATGAAAATATTTAACAACAAAAAAAATATTAAATTAAATTATATTTACTTGATGATTAAGTATCTTATAACAATTTAATTAAAAATTTTAATTAAATTAAAATATTTTAAAATAAAAAAATAAATAAATTATAAAATTAAAATTATAATATAAATTATAAAATAATAAATATTAATTTTTATATTATATTTGATATTAATAAAAAAATTATCGTTATAAAAAATTAAGAGATGATATATTTTATTTTATTTAGTTGATTTTTAACTCTAACAAAATCAACGAGAGATTTGTGGCTTATAAATTAAGATTCAAGAATATGAATTTTTTATAAAATCAATAACAATATTAATTTCTAACATTTCATTAAAACTTTGCTTAATGTCTCTAGTTATAAATAATTTTTTTTTTCTGAACTGATAGTTTTATTCATTCAATAGAGATTACACCCTCGTAGCCCCCCATGGCCATTATGGATATACGTACAGATGATAACCAAATTTGGCCTATAAAAATTCAATGGGGACAGGTACTTCTTTTTGGCTAGTGTACATTTGACTCTCTTGGTGGAGAAAAGGCAAGCCTCCTGTGTACTCATCTGTTTTTGAGTGTGTTTTCATCATTTTCTCCCATTCCTTCTTTAAGAGTTGTTTTCGCCTCTTTCATTCACCACGGTGTCTTTTTCTTTTCTGACGTCCCTCGGTGCTTGGCATTTCCTGTTATAATGTTGGTTTTGCTTCCTCACCCTGGCCTGGGGTATATGCCTACTCCTGAAGGATAGTTGCGATAATAACAATGAGTGCTTTATTTGCTCCACCACGAGTTGAAATTGTTTTGTGGTCATAAGAGTTTGGTTCTTGGTAGGGGTTCAACTTTGTTTGTATAGGTGTTAAGTTCGTAGAGGTTTTATTTGTTTGTATTGTCTTCCATTGATGAGTCACAACGTGTCATCCCTACATCAATTGATGAGTCGTAGCTTAAGAAGGGCTAGAGCTCTGTAATCCCAATGAAAATTACAGGGTGTCGAGTTGTAATCTATCGTTAGCATTTTGTTGTTCGAAAGTCAAAGAATAGGTGAAAAGTAAATGAAAAGAGGTAATGGTGTACTTTGGGCCGATAGTACTAGGGTATTTATAGGGTGAGGAAGACCTTAGTATATTTTAAATATATGACCATAGGCCCCCTACGCGTAATGAGCCGTTTGATTGCATGGGCAATGTTGTGGGTAGTTTAATGCTAATGATGTGACTAATGAAATTACGTTTTTCTCTTTTTTTTTTTTTTTTTTTTTTTTAATCTTACCTATATCTCAATTGGTATGGAAGTCGTATTTAAGATTGAAAGTTTCAAGTAAGTTCGAACTTTAATCAAAGTCAATTAACTAATGATGTTACTTAGTCTCATAACTTATAATGATAATAACTTGGGCTACATAGCACTAGTCTCTAGATGGAGTTATATGTTTATTGATTGTATTAAGCCTTAGGTTTTAGGCTTGATAATTTTAGCATGCTAAGCTTGTTGCCCATTCTAATAATGTTCTTATCAATGATGTTTAGCAATACGTGGGAAAAGGGATTATATCCATAAATAGTATTTAAAAATAATGTTTAAAAATTCTTGTAATACTAGCGAGTTTTATTATTGTATTGTTGCTTACTATAGCTCCATTCAAACTACCATATTGTGATTTTTTTTTTTTTATTTTTTGATTTTTGATAAAAAGGATGTTTGCATGTTTTATTAGTAAAACTTGTTTGAGAAATATGTTGATTCATATTTGTCATCACAACAAAGAAGGTGATTGGCGATGAAAAGAAATCATCGGCTAAAACAAATGGGAAAGTGGCCGCCAATCCATAAAATTAAAATTGTCATTACTCTAAGAATGATTGAGTAAAAGATGAGGATCCTCTCGACAACGTAGACACAACAATCAATCAATGAAGTAACATTAAATGTTTTGAATATGTTTAACATAATCAATAAATGTTCAAATTATAAGGTGTGATCAATTCTAAATAGACCACAAGAGGAAAGAAAAACGATGGCCTACATTGATTTGGGAGAATTCAATTGGGAAAGATTTAGTTCAATTTAATCTTACTCAAAACTTAGTTTATAATAGAATGAAACGGAGAGAAAAAATTTTCGTATAGCTGATTAAGATTGTTGTTAGTCATTATAGATTGCACTACTCACCAAATAATAAATTTATTTGACTCTTCACATGGAATTACAAATCATTAAAAAGATAGATGAAATGAATAAATGCCCTTTAACACCTTCATTTCTTATCTCACATAATTTTTTCTACGTTACAGAGTCCTTTGTAGTTGCAACACACAACCCCTCTAATTATTAGATTTTGTTGTATTGCATGAAAAAGAAAAAAAAAATATATATATATATTTTTGGTATGTTAAGTAACATTTTGAAACATTAAATTTATTAAAATCTCAAATTAATAACTGAAAATCCTCATAAACATTACAAGTCATTATTATCTTTATACTTAAAATGACGTAAGTTCTCACTCTTAACATGCCCACTTAAACCGAGTAGCGTGTGATAAGGGCAATTGAATTAGATGGGTCAAAACTAAATGCCAAGGCCCACTAACACTACATAGAATTGATTAAAATAAACATATATAAATGGTCAATTCATCGAGTGATGTGTGTGAGAGAGAGATACCAAGGCCCACTAACACTACATAGAATTGATTAAAATAAACATATAATAAATGGTCAAATCATCGAGTGGTGTGTGTACGAGAGAGAGAGAGAGAGGGTATTTATAGTATTTATGTGAAATGAAGATATGTTTGGGTATATAATGTAATTATATAAATAAAATAATAAATAAAAATAATAATTATTAAATAATAAATTTGATAATTGAAATGACAAAAAATTATAATTTTTTTTTTTGTATATAAGATCTATAATTCTTACTTATAATTTTTCATTTTAATTTTTTTTCTTTTGGAAAACAGGAGAATAAAATCATTAAAATTTGAATACAAAACCAAAATATTTCAATAAAAATTGTCTCGATTAAGCGTGTTTTCAACTACGGGATGTGGAGGACGTATTGGACAGTATATCAATTATTGGCGGTTAGCAGATATTCGCGACATGGGCGCGGACGCAAGGCAAGGCCCGTCGCCGGGTTTCGTTGCATCAAGGACCAGAGTGCGAATACATGGTACCTAGTAACATGTTTTTTTTTTTTTTAAATAATATTTGGGCTCGTTTGCGAGGATAACCATTGTATGTGTGACGTTGCAAAGGCAATGGGTGAAGCAATTCTATCATGACATCAATCTGGAAAATCCCAATTAGCCAGCTTATAATTAATTAGCTACAAACACAAAATATTTCATTAATTAATTTATATTTGAAGGTTGAAAATATTCATATATTATGATAATAGATAATTTTATTCGAATGGACTGCAGTAACAGATACATATAAGGTAATTAGAAGACATTACATGTAAGTTACAACATCAAAACACTAAGGATAATATTCTGATAAATCAGAACAGCTGAAAGGCAAAATAATTATTCGTCCATGACTCACATGTATAGTATTGAGTTCCCATGTGTAAAGATGGATAATTTAATTAAACTCGTCACACCCTTTTGTAAAACGCAATCACCCAGGAGCCGTAAGCACTGCATATAAGTTCCATGGCCGAAAATCCAGCTTCTTTGGCCAATGCTTTCAGCTCCTTTTCGGTCCTCTCCTTTCCTCCAGGATTGGCTACGAACATGGCGACATCGTAAATGTAGCCATGTTTGGATGCGAAATTAGTCTCCGGTAATTCTGGAAGGACAGACTCTACCGCTATCACTTTTCCAATTTCTGGCAGTGCATCGTAGCAGTTCTTCAATATCTTCACGCATTGTTCATCATCCCAATCATGAAGTACTGACTAAAAACATGTGCAAAACAATTGTTTGATCAATTGAATTTTATGATGTTTCCCCTTTTGTAATCATCAGAACTGGTTATGTAGATTGAAAGCAACAAAACCAACACAACACTGCTACTAATGGGAGCCTATTGCGTGCGGTAGACTTAAAGTCAGTCTGCGGCACTACATGACCCTATATTTAAAGAAGAAAAAAATGAAAGTTAACTGACCTTCATAAAAATTGCTTCTGCTTTTGGAATACTGAGAAACATATCTCCACCAACATGCTCCACGCCTAACAGAGGTAATTAGAAAAGATTTAAAAAAAAAAATATTAAGGAGGCATTCGTAAGTGAGAAATATAGCTTATGAAAGGTAGAACTTTTATGATGACTTAAAACCAACCAAAAAAAAAAAAAAGCTATGGGAACCTGGAATAGCGGGTGCGTCTTTGATCACATGAGGCAAATCAAAGTTGATACCCTTAATATGAGGGTACTTGGAAACGAGTATTTTAAGATTTGCACCAAGTCCACCGCCAACATCCACCAGCTCCCTTAGATCCTCGAATCCCTTGTATATTTCAATAACCTTTTTCATGATTATTACGGTATTATTGTACATGGCTTCATTGAACAGACTACGAAATTCATCGTTGGCATCTTCGAACACATGCTTCCCATGTGCCCTCAAAATTGGTGTGCCTCCCTCCAATATGGCGTCTTTCAGGTGGTAGCTGCTCCAGGAACAAAAATATGCAGAAATATGTGTTATAATTCAATTGGAATACATGAACAATTCATCTGTAATTGAAATGAAAATAATTAACAGAAACAGATTCTTGTTATTTTTTGGAGCCGAACACATGGACTATGGTAAAGCTTTATATGTAAAATAATACTTATCTAGAGACAAGAAAACATTGTATGTAAACATAATACATTCCAGTCCAACAGACTCCAGTTGGCTAGTGCAAGAACTTGGGAAAGTTCTAGGCTTGTCGGAATCAGAACTCTAATATTGAATGGGTGAATTTACTTCACTTTCTTCATCAGTTGTCTGGACAACTAAATATTTTGACTAATTAAGAACGTTGAAAGAGAAAAAGTTGGGAAGATGGGAGGAAAAGAAATGAACGAACCAAGAGTCAATAGCAAACTTCGAATAAGACTGAAATACTGGAGCAAAAGAAACTCCATCTTCATCCCGCGTAAGGTACTTGCAAACGGGGCCGAGGCCATACAACCTCTGTGGATATCCCTCTTTGTCATTCACAAGAGAACATGTGAGGATGGAATAACTAGCCATGAGGCGCAGCATCCTGTCAATGATGGCTGGGGTATCTGAGGTCTTTGTGGGAAGGTGAGAAGCTATCTCAGAAGCCGAGAGCTGAGCACCTTTGCCAGCTTTTGCTATAATCTCGAACAAACCAAGCTCAATCACTGTTCTCAAGGCCACGTCAAAGAGGGTAGAAACTGTCAATTGCATGGCAAACATGCAATCAGCATCGTCTTCATTTGCTGGTTTTACTACTTCTTCAACAAATGGACTCATATTTCCCAATATATTTCTTTGTTTATGGACTGCCTGGCCGGCTGAAAAGAAATGTGTGTGTAGAAAGGCTGCTTAGCAATAAATTACGAACTACAAAATCGGTGTACAACGAGCAGTAGGGCGCTTAATATTTATATAGGCCCGTGGGTGATCACCATGCATGCTTTTAGAGAAGACAAGTCGACGCGATTAACTTAAGTTTTGACTAGCCTCTGGAAATTTCTAGTTAGAAAAGGAAAAAAAAAACTGACTGCCAATTAGTCATCTCCTCCTTCACCCACCCCCAAAGGTGCACCTGCTTGCTTCGTTTTATCGTTCTAGTCACGGAGATGACTAGAAAGAATGCTTTTCAAAATTCTATCTATACAAGTCAACGATCGAATGCAAGAACATAATTAAAGAAAAGAAGAAAAAGACACCCACTTGAATTATATTTAATAATACATTTAATCTGTACCGTGTTAAATAAAAATATTTTTAAAAATTTTAAATTATTTGATTATATTTGTTAAATCTATATTTTTTTACTTTATTTTTTAAAATGTAAGTTTAAAAAAAAGTAATAAAATATTTTTAAAAAATCATAAAAAATTATAAAGATTGTAATATATTTTTTTAAATTTTATTAGATAAAAATATTTTTAATAATTAAAAAAATTATTTAATATTTCATAAACTCTTTATTTAATTTTTTTAAAAATAAAATTAATATAATTTTTAATATTAGATAGATATAATATTTATTTTTTTAATTTTATTTAAAAATTATTATCATTTTTATTTAACTATTTTAATTATTAATAATCAAAATAATATTTTTATTATTTATTTAAATTAAATAATATAATATAATAATTATTACAAATAATAAAAAATATATTTAATATTAAAATAATTTTTTTATTTTTAAAAATAAGATAAATTTTTAATTATATTATTTATAGTCATTTTATATACTAATATATATTTTAATAATATTTTTAATAAATATTTATAATTTTATTAATTTATAATAATAATAATATTATTATTATCATTAAATAATATTTAATTTTAAATAATAATATTTTTATTTATAGCATTTCATCATACAATATTATTAAATACAATTTTTTACAATCCATAATAATATTCAAATGGAGTCCACGAAGAATGACACGGCCATTTTGGCTCCCTTCCCCTTTTTTCCCTTTAAAATAAGAGGACCGACAGGAGAGTTGGTCATCCCTTTTGAATCTCACTAACTAAAGAATGTTTGTTATTGTTAGTCTCCAAAAAAACCAATATCAATAGTATATTAAATTTATTTGGTTTAATTATTTAAATAATAAAAAAATATTAATTTTTTTAAAAAATAATTAATAATAAAATAATAAATATAAATAATATAAAATAAATAAATAATATGTATAATAATTTATAATTCGACTTAAAATAAGGTAACCCTTACGAGATTTGGTCATCCCTTGAATCTCTCTAAGTAAAGAAGAATTACACGTCCCATTAAACATTTAGTCATAAGTCTTCGTCAATGCTTATGCCGACTGTAACTCACTTTCCGTATACTTACTGATTTAGAATATTTGTTATTGTTAGTCTCTAAAAAAACCTAAGATGAACACTATATTAAATTTATTTAATTTAATTATTTAAATAATAATAAATTTTAATATTTAAAAAAATAATAAAATAATTAAAAATAAATATAAATAATTTAAAATAAATAAAATAAATATATATAATAATTTATAATTCAATTTAAAATAAAAGTAACCCATTACGAGAGTTGGTCATCCCTTCAATCTCTCTGACTAAAGAAGAATTACACGTCCCATTAAACATTTAGTGATAAGTCTTCGTCAATGCTTATGCGGACTTTAAGTCACTTTCCGTATACTTACTGATTTAGAATGTTTGTTATTGTTAGTCTCTAAAATAACCTAAGACGAAGAGTATATTAAATTTATTTAGTTTAATTATTTAAATAATAATAAATTTTAATTTTTAAAAATAAAAATAAATAATAAATAATAAAAATAATAAATATAAATAATTAAAATAAATAAAAAATATGTATAATAATTTATAATTTAACTTAAAATAATACGACGCTTTGCGAGAGTTAGTCATCTCTTGAATCTCATTAACTAAAGGAGAATTACCCGTCGCATTAAACGTCTAGTCACAAGTCTTCGTCAATGCTTATGCCGACTTCAAGTCACTTTCCGTGTACTTACCGACTTATAATGCTTGTTACTGTTAATCTCTAACCAAACCTAACATCCACATCAAGAAATGTATTAAATTCATTTTGTTTAATTATTTAAATAATAATAAATTTTAATTTTTAAAAATAATAATAAGATAATAAATAATAAAATAATTAATATAAATAATTTAAAATAAATAAAATAAAATAAAAAATATAAAATAATTTATATATTGATTTAAATTAAAAATTTTTATTTACTTATTAAAATTTATTTTTTAAAAATTTAATTTTATTAACTCTTTTTTATATAATATAAAAATAATTTTTTAAAATTTAAAGTTAAATATCATATATTATTTTAAATATTTAATTTTTTATAAATAAGTATGTTACATGTATAATATTATGAAATATGTTAATATCATATACTAAAATTTATCAACTCAACTAAAAAATTTTTGTACTTTTAGTTTAGATCATTTTTATCTTGGTATAGAAAATACAAGACTTGTACATCCTTAGCATATATGCCTTGTTATTAATTTGTGTGTAAGTAACTGTAAAATGAGTCATATATATTTCTTAGAAAGTATTAAACTTTTTAATTATTTAATAAAAAAAGACATTAGTGTATTTAAATAGTTACACATTACGAATAATCTGTACTAGCATTGTCATTGCCTGCTGCACCAAGATCCCAAACACTTTTTTTTACTTAAAACCAATACCACCATCCATTATTTTAATACTTATATAATGTAACAACAATACCACCCATGCCCTTAAGTCGAATAATTTGTCAATGTCATAATCTGCATTAAGCATCTCTCCACTTACTATTTGTTGATTCCTACATCTTCTTTGTTTCCCTCAATATAATGATCTCACATTAATATTATGCTAAACATTGAAATAAGCTATTACCAATTTCTTGTAATTTTATACAAAGGGGAGTTAGGGCTAACACTTTTCATGTGTCTTCAAAATTGGTGAACCTCCTTCCAATATGGCGTGTTTCAGGTGGTAGCTGTTCCAAACACGAAAAAATGCACAAATATATGCCAATAATTCAATTGAATTATATGTACAAGTCATCTGTAATTGAAGTGTAAAGAAATAACAGAAACAAATCCTTTTTATTCTTGGAGCCCCTGCGTTTTGGTTTTGCTAACTTAGCATACTGAGCTTGCGGCCCAACCTAATACTGTCCTTATCAATGATGTTTAGCAATATGCGAAAAAAGGATTATATCCATAAATAACATTTATATAATGTGATAGGTACTAACAATATTCAGTGTCTATATATATGTGTGTGTGTGTGTGTGTGTGTGTGGGATTTGTTGCACCTTGTTAACAGTGGATTACAACCTTAAAAAGAGAGTGTGTTTTCATGGATAAGAAGAGATGGAGAAGTTTTCATCAAAGCTGATTTTTTTTTTTTTTTCAATTTTACTCCTATTCATTGCACATTGTAAGTACCCTCTCTCCCTCCTTCCCTCCCTCTCACACACACGCACGCACAAATAAACAAGCTAATGAAGTAGGATCCATGGTTTTTGGCCTAATGTTAGAGGTGTTGAACAAATCATGTCATATGGAATTTGGTTTGGGTTGTTTTGATTCATATCTTGGGCCTAATCTTTAATGGTTAGGTTAGCACCAAATTTCTTATATATTCATCTTCTAATTTTATTACATTAAAGTATATAAAAAATATAATTATTTATTTATATACTATTCTTTTTAATATATTAATAGATATAAAAAATTTATAAGTATATAATATATAAGATTAATTAAAAATATCTCTATAATACTAACTAATAAGTATGTATATAGTTGATCAAAAAGACTAAATATTTATATTGTACACATAATAATATGTTTATATTATGTATAATATGTGTGTGTGTGGGTGTGTATATATATATATATATATATATATATATATAATAAGTATATACTTGTATATATAATGTGGTTATATAAATAAAATAATAAGTGAAAATATAAAATATTAAATAATAAATTTAATAGTTGAAATAGTATAACCTATCTTTTCTACATAAGTTCTATAATTTAAAACTTAATTCTCCATTTTATTTTTACTCTTTCGAAAAATAATTTTCAATGAATTCAATGACCGGCAGGTTAACTCAACCCAACTCAAAAAAAAAAAAAAAAAAATCAAATTGTTTTGGGCTCAAATTGAAAATACAAGACTTTACTGTAATTTTGTCTGACGGCTTATAGTTAGGTTGATGGGTTGGGATGGAAATTAACAACTATGACATTTTCGTTTATAATTGTTAGTTATATCTATATGGTTTTTTACGCAATAATCAATTATAATTAATAATTACGGTGAATATTTATCGTGTCTATTTCTCACTTATACTAATGTTTTTGCATCAATTATGGGCGGTTTGCAGATTTCCACAACATGGGCCCGGGTGCAGCCCCTTGCAACGATGACCCGTAGTGCTATTAGCTGGTATTAATTAAGCAATGTTACGTGGCTCAGTGTGAATCACCATTGTATGTGTGGGGTTACAAGGCCAAAGGTCGAAGCAATTCTATCAGGACATCAATCTGGCAATCCCAATTAGCCCGCTTTTAATTTAATTTAGCTAAAAAAAACATAATATCACCCACATGTGTCTGTAACTGTTACATGTAAGTTTTTATGTATATGTGCAAGTCATCTAATAATAAAGGAGAATTTTAGTTAAGGGATCTTGTACATTCTGTTAATTAATTAATTTATTTATTTTTACACACAATAGCCTTTTACTTTTCACTTATCAAATATCAACTTTAATATTTGTTTATATCAGTCATATTATAGTTGATCCTGAAGTTTAAAGTGTCAGTTACAATCAATCACCATAACTATCTAATTTTTATAATTGCAATTGACGAATAAAATCACACTTCCTTTATTTTCTTCACCAATTGCGTGTCATCCTAATTGAACCCTCTTTTTTCGAAAATTAATAAAATTTGCAAGAAAGAAATCATTCTACTCTATCTCCTCTTGCTATTTGTCATTTCCCACTCTGTCTCACTTTATTCGGCTTATCATAATCAGAATCAGAATCACTCACTGTATGTGGTCATGCGCTACCTGCGCACTGGCGGCCATCAACTTTTTTTTTTTTTTTTTTTTAAAATACTCGAATGCATGCTTCCCATGTGCCTTCAAAATTGGTGAGCCTCCTTGCAATATGGCGTGTTTGAGGAGGAAACTGTTCCAACGACGAAAAGATGCAGAAATATGTGCCAATAATTCAATTGGAATATATGTACAAGTCATGTAAAGAAATAACAAAAACAAATCCTTTTTTTTTTTTTATCTAGAAATATGAAAACTTTGTATGTACATATAATATATTCCATCCAACAGACTTCGGCGGGAAAATTTTCAAATGTTTTCAGTACCAATTAAGTGATAGTTAATTGGTTGATAATGTGAAAAGTACAGAACAATCACCAAAGTGGTGTATTTGTTTCTTTATTTGTATTTATTTATATTTGAACATGTTGTCCACATTAATGGATAATGACAATGGATAAAACCATTTGAACAAACACATCTGACGCAATTAGAGGCATTCCATCTCAGTGTCAACGTCACAATATTAAGTATAATAATATTATGACAAATCAGGATACCTTCTTCTGTTCATGATTCACATGTACAGAGATCCCGAATTTGAACATCTTAATTATTTCTTAAATTAGATAAAGCAGAGCTAATTTAATTGACTTCGTCACACCCTCTTGTAAAACACAATCACCCAAGCGCCGTAAGCACGGCATATAAGTTCCACGGCCGAAAATCCAGCTTCTTTGGCCAAAGCTTGCAGCTCCTTTTCGGTCCTCTCCTTTCCTCCCGGATTGGCTACGAACATGGCGACATCGAAATTGTAGCCATGTTTGGATACGAGGTTAGTCTCCGGTAATTCTGGAAGGACAGACTCTACCGCTATCACTTTTCCAATTTCTGGCAGTGCATCGTAGCAGTTCTTCAATATCTTCACGCATTGTTCATCACCCCAATCATGAAGTACCGACTAAAAACATGTGCAAAACAATTGTATGATTAATTAAATTTTATGATGTTTCTCCTTCTGTAATCGTCAGAACTGGTTATGTAGATTGAAAGCAACAAAACCAACACAAAACTGCTACTAATCGGAGCCTATTGCATGCATCCTCATCCTGGTAGACTTAAAGTTAGTCTGCGGCACTACATGACCCAATATTTAAAGAAGAAGAAGAAAAGAAATAAAAAAAAAAAAAAACAGTAACTAACCTTCATAAAAATTGCTTCTGCTTTTGGAATACTGAGAAACATATCTCCACCAACGTGCTCCACGCCTAACAGAGGTAATTAGAAAAGATAAAAAAAAATTAAGAAGGCATTCGTAAGCCAGAAATATAGCTTATTAAATTTAGAACTACAACTTAAAACAAAAAAAAATCAAAAAGGCGATGGCGATGGGAACCTGGAATAGCGGGTGTGTCTTTGATCACATGAGGCAAATCAAAGTTGATGCCCTTAATATGAGGGTACTTGGACACGATTATTTTAAGATTTGCGCCAAGTCCACCGCCAACATCCACCAACTCCCTTAATTCCTCGAATCCCTTGTATATTTCAATAACCTTTTTCATGATTATTACGGTATTATTGTACATGGCTTCATTGAACAGACTACGAAATTCATCGTTGGCATCTTCGAACACATGCTTCCCATGTGCCCTCAAAATTGGTGTGCCTCCCTCCAATATAGCGTCTTTCAGGTGGTAGCTATTCCAGAGGCAAAAGATGCAGAAATATGTGTCATAATTCAATTGGAAGATATTTACAATTCATCTGTAATTGGAATGAAAATAAATAAGAGAAACCGATCCTGTTTATTTTTGGGTGCCGAGCATATGGACCATGGTCAAGCTTTATACCCAAAATAATACTTACGTATCTAGAGACAAGAAAACATTGTATGTAAATATAACATATTCCATCCAACTGACTCCAGTCAGCAAGTCTTCTCTGTTTGTGGGGATTAGAATCGAAATAAGAAAACATAGGTTAATTGGTTGTAACTCGAAATTGAAATTTTCAAATACCTCCAACACCAATTAAGTGATGGTTAAAAGGTTTGTAAATATGAGAAAACAACAGGTCAATCGTCAAAGTGGTGTATTTTTTTTTCTTTATTTGCATTTATTTGGTAGGAAAATTTACTTCATTTTCTACATCGCTTCAATATGAATATATCTAGACAGCTAAATATTTTGACTAATTAAGAATGTTGAAAGAGAAAAAGTTGGGAAGATGAGAGGAAAAGAAATGAACGAACCAAGAGTCAAAAGCAAACTTGGAATAAGCTTGCAATACTGGAGCTAAAGACACTCCATCTTCATCCCGCGTAAGGTACTTGCAAACGGGGCCGAGGCCATACAACCTCTGTGGATGTCCCTCTTTGTCATTCACAAGAGAACATGTGAGGATGGAATAACTAGCCATGAGGCGCAGCATCCTGTCAAGGATGGCTGGGGTATCTGAGGTCTTTGTGGGAAGGTGAGAAGCTATCTCAGAAGCCGAGAGCTGAGCACCTTTGCCAGCTTTTGCTATAATCTCGAACAAGCCAAGCTCAATCACCGTTCTCAAGGCCACGTTAAAGAAGGAAGAAATTGCCAATTGCATGGCAAACATACAATCAGCATCGCCTTTATTTGCTGGTTTTACTATTTCTTCAACATATTGACTCATATTCCCTGATATTTTTCTTTGTTTATGCCCGGCTGGCTGCAAAGAAATGTGTGTGTAGAAAGGCTGCTTAGCGAATATATTACGAACTACACAATCGGTATCCAACGAGCAGTAGGGCGCTTAATATTTATATAGGCCCGTGAGTGGCACCATGCATGCGTTTGGAGAAGACAAGTCGAGGTGATTAACATAAGTCGACGTGAGTGGGCCCGTAATTTCTAGTTAGAAATGTAAAAGAAATATGTAAAATGAAGGTAAAATTAAGCCCAAATTTATTATAACTATTAAATGAAATCATCGCGTAATAAAATATTTTACTAATTAATCAGCAGTCCGATTTTGACCTCTCATTTGTATCTTTCCCTTCACCAACCCCAAACATGCACCTGCTGCTTCATTGGTCTTGTCTCGTCGCTACTAGAGGAAAGTGTCTAGAATAAGGAATGGGACCAGTGTTTGGCGGCATACTGCTTCCCATTTTTTTAGTAAGCCTTCAAGTCTAAAATAAGGAAATGTTTGTTGATGGGCCGGCTGCCAGTCTGCAAATACATGTATGTGTAGAAAAGGCTGCTTATTGAATAAATGAAATTAAGAACTAGCAAATTGGAATTATACGAGCAGTAGGGCGCGTGATTAACGTGAGCTTTTACTTGCCTCTGAGAAGTACTAATCAAAAAACTTAGAAAAAAAATGTGAAATAAACATAAAATTAAATTTATTATAACTATTAATTATAATTCACACTTTTGTATGATAAAACCGGCTGCTAGTTAGTCAGTAGTCCGATTTTCGCTGATCTTCCTCCTTCACCAACCCCCAAACATGCACCTGCTCGCTTCTGGTTTATCTTTCTAGTCACGGGTGGAGGCAGGTGGCTACAAAGAATGCTTTTGAAAGTTCTAACTTATTATTCTGTTTACAAAAGTCTGACCTGTCAACACCAATAACAATATTAGATGTGGTTTTAAATGGTGGACACGAGACTTTAATGCCATAAAGCTTCTCATTTTTACTGACCTTCGAGGCAAGAATAATTAATAAACGAAGAAAAAGACACTGACTTTACCCATGCTTGGTAATATGTTGAACGTGTGTACTGTGTTAAGTAGAAATATATTTAAAAAAACAAACCTATTTGATTCTTTAAAATGTAAGTTTTGGAAAAATAGTAATAAGATGTTTTTTAGAAACTATAAAAAATTATAAAGATTGTAATATATTTTTATTTAAATTTTATTAAATAAAAATATTTTTAATAATTTAAAAAATGTTATTTTATTTTTTTTTAATATTTTTAATATAAAAATTAGTATAATTTTAAATATTTGTTAAATATAATATTTATTTTTTTTAAATTTTATATTTTAAAATAATTTTAATTTAATTTAATTTAAATAATTTTTATTATTTATTTAAATTTAATAATATAATAAAAAATAATTATTATAAATAATAAATAATATGTTAAATATTAAATTTAAAATTTAAAATATAAGATTATTTATTATATTTTAATCAATAAATTAAATTTTTAATTATGTTATTTATAATTATTTTATGTATTAATATATATATTAATAATATTTTTATTAAATATTTATTATTTTATTAAATTTTTATTTATTAATTATTAAATAATATATAATTTTAAATAATAATATTTATATTCTCAATATTTTTATTTATAATATTTAATTTCGTAACATTATCGAACCAAATTTTCTAAAATCTGCAATGATACTCAAATGAGGTTCACGAGCAGGGCTTTCTAGAATCACAGTGACATTCAAATGAGGAACACGTGTAGGACCCAGTTGCAGGAGGGAGGGTGGGACCTATTTATTTTGGCTCCGTTTCCCCTTTTCTCTCAGGGTACTTTTTGTTTACTCAAATTAAATTTACAGAAAATTACGAAAAATGAGAACTATCTTTTTATATATATACACTCATTTTAATTTGTGTTAATTTAAAGTACATCCCTTGGATCTCATTAACTAAAGGAGAATTACATGTCTCATTAAATATTAAGTCATAAGTCTTCATCAATGCTAATGCCGACATTAAGTCAATTTGTGTGTATTTGACTGGTAATGTTTGGTATCGTTAGTTGCTAACAAAAACATATAATAAAGATTGTATTAAATTTTTTGAGTTTTATTATTTAAATAATATTTAATTTTATTTTTTTAAAATAATAATAATATAATTAATATTAAATAAAAATATTAATATAAATAATAAAAAATAATAAATATATATATATAATTTATAAATTAATTTAAATATAATTTATATTTTTTTTTTTTTTTTTTTTTTAAATTATTAATTATTTTTTTTATGTTGAATAATAAAATAAATAATTTTTTATATTAAATTATTTTAATTCTAATAACAATAAAATTTTATCAAAATTTTTATTTGAAATAATAATTTTTTTACAATTTAAAAACTTAAGATTTATATTAATTTTTAATATAATATTTTTTTTCATAATTTTAACTTATTATTTTTTTACTTTTTCTTTCTTTACTCCAATTTTTCTTTTTTTATAATTTTTATTTTTAATTTTTTTTACTTATAATTATTTTTTTATTATATATAATATAATTAATAATTTTTTCGTAATGTATAGATTTTCTTATAAAAGAGTTTTTTTAATTCTCTTATAACCAAAATAAAAAATTAATTACTAAATATTAATTTTTTTTATAAAATATTAATTTTTTTAAATATTTTTTTTTTTGAAACATTGATTATGATTCAAAATTTTTATAATTTTTTCACATTTTTACTTTTTCAATTATTTAATTTTATCGGTCAATTATAATTGTTAATCAAGTTAACCGACTTCAATTCTCAATGTTGAAACTTTTAACTTTTAAACTATCTCCTATTAATCAATTTGAAACCTCTATAATTTTTTTACCTCATAATTTTTTTTTTATAACTAGTCAATCATAATCATAAGTATTAGTTCAATCAATCAATTTAATTTTTCTATTTCTTTTCTTTTTATAACTTTTTTAATATCTTGTCAATCTTAAAAATTAGTTTGGTTGATCAATTTAAATTTTTTGTTTATTTTTTTTTTTTTTTTTTTTATCTTATTTGCTAATTGTCCAATGAATATTACATGTTTATTAATTTCAAATTTTTGTTAATCTTAAATATTCACAATTTTTTAAAATTTTTATTTAAATTATTCAATATTTTACTTTAATAATTTTTTTATAAATAGAGATAATTCTTTAAAATTTTATCAAAATCAATCAAAATTTCATCCAATATACTTTTTTAAATAAAAATTTAATTAAATATATATTTATATTTATATATTTAGTTATTTCATTTATTTTCAAATTTATGAATATTTAACAAAAAGTATAACTTATTTAGTATAAAATTAATGTATTTAATATAAATGAATAACTCCCCAAAAACTCACCGTATTTTGTCTTACAAAAATTATATGTCCAAATAATTTTGTTTCACACTAATTAAACATGAGCCCAATATATAAAATAAGAGTATGAAGGCAAATCACTGCATAGGAGTTTAAAGTTGTATGATGTTTTGTTATATTGGACACTTGATCAAATATTCTAAATACCTCCGCTTGAGAAGAAGCAATAAAAGAGCAAGTGGTGGTGGGCGAAGTGGGAGGGCTGGAAATGATAGAAGCTGATTATGGCATAACGAATTTGGAGTTGGGGATTATTATGTTCATCATTTACTTTCAATTAAAAAAAATAATTTTTTTTATAATTGAGCTAATTAATTTTAATACGAATTATTTTTTAAACAAATTAAGAAAAATAATAATATTTTTACATATTTTATATTAAATTATATTTTTAAAATTTAAAATTAAATGTCAAATATTATTTTACATGTTTAATTTTTTATATATAAGTGTGTCATGTGTATAATATGACAGAATATGTTAATATCACGTATTAAAATCTATCGATTGTACAAAAAAAATTTTGGATCTTGCTTTAGATCATTTTTAGCTCTGAATAAAAAATACAAGACTTATATACCCTTAACATATATGTTTTATTATTAATTTATGTGTAAGTTTGTGTGTGTGTGTGTGTGTGTGTGTGTGTGTGTGTGTGAGTGAGGGAGAAAGCTAGACTTTTAAATTGATTTTGGGTTAGAAAAAATTAGCATCAAACGAAATTACAAAATTGTCTATAAGAATATCTTATATAATCATTATTTAAGAATAAATTAATAAATTGATAATTAGAGCGGATAAGGGCTTAGGGGAGGGGACGAAAATTTTGAATAACATCCTCCTCTCTATCCCTATTAAAAAATCCGAGAAACAAGGATTCCCACTTCGATCCTCCAGTCAAAATCCTTTAATCTTCTCTTGGGTGGGCAGCGACTTTCAGGTGCTTGCGAGGACAGGTAAAACTGCCATCCCTACTTGGAGAGTGCTAATGGTATTTTTGTTGTCTGTTTATTTGTTGTGGCTTTGAGACTGGGCTGTGTCATTGTGTTGTGGTCTAGCATCGGTTCTACCATGTACTCTGTTATCGGTAACAATGCTCTCTTTATGGGTGGCGAATTAGATTCACATGGTAGCATACAAGATATACGAGACATGATAAAGGATCCTTACAAACATTTAGTGATTTCAAATGCTTAAATATATGCCCATTTGAATTTAATTGTCAATTAAAATTTATATAAAAGTATTTTAATTATATTTCATTTAATTTTTTCTTAACTAAATCTCATTAGTAATTTGCTTTAAATTTTAAATTTCAAGTTTAATAGAAGTGTGAATATTTTTTTTATTCTACAATTAAATTGTAGATGTATTTATTATTTATTTTTGAGAAGAAAAAATTCGTTATTTTATCAAAAATCACGGCCCTGAACAGTACAATTATACAAGCTAGACACGAGTAAGAAGGCCTAGTGCAGGCGCAACACAGACCCTAAGCCCATAATGTGTGGGCTTGCGCCTCTGTCGAGATTATTATATAAATATTTGAGTTGGTTATAGTATGATATGAAAATGGATCTTACTGTGTAAATATATTGATTATTCACATAAATAGTATTTAATATTATATATATAACATTTAAGATCATATAAATTTTACATAAAATTTTATTATACTAGACAATTGCTATCTATATAGTATAATTACATTGTAATTAATTATATCTATCAAAATAATGTGTTTACTTAATATTTTTCTTGAAAAAAAACAATAAAGAGATTATATACATTTGATACTGTGTCTGCCCAAAAAGAATTTATCTATTTAGTTATCAACCTTAATTCTTGTTAATTGTTTATATTGAATTATTGGACACAGTGCACTAGACAGTAAACACCCAATTCTTGGGTTCAATAATCAATTCGAGGACACACCCGCTTGGTTGATATTGCGTTGACATGTCACGCCTACGAGAACTAGTTTTAGGTAGAAGACTAGGGAGAAAAGGCCATGGCCTTTTGAGTAGTGCTGGGCAATGGCCAACAGCGGCTGAAATGACGTCTAACTTGGACGGCCATTAAATAAATTCTTTCAAATGCCCTCTTCTGTAGTGCCAGATTACGCATGCAAAAAGAGAATTTCCTAAAGTCCTGCGTCTCTCTGCATGCATAACCAAAAAGACAAAAGATTATGCATGAAAAAAGATGCATGACTTCAGGAAATTCTCGTTTTTAAAGCTTGTATAAAAGAAGTGACGGCCATATTTTCGTTTATCTCTTCCAGTAAATGAGTTAAACCCAATGTTCCCGAGTTAGAATCCCACGTTCGATTTCTATTTTTGTCCTTTTTGGTGAATATAATGTCATAATGCATATACGTTAGAAAATAATTGGCAAAATAAATTGAGCTAACAACATAAACAAATATAAATTTGTAATTATGGAGAGAAAATCTTGTATTACTGATAAAGGTTTTTTTTTTTTTTTTTTTTTTTTTTTTAGAAACGGGCTTATCTTCTTTTTTACAAACTATGTCTGTCAGTTAATTTTTATGCAACTTTCTTAAGTGGTTGTAACGTGTTTAAACTCAAATTAGATAAATGAGCAATTATCTCTTTAATTATAATCTTAATAAATGTGTATTCAACAATATAAACTATTAATTATCCTTCTAAAATGACAATCTCTAAAGATCCGGGGGCCTCGAAGCTATGGACTCAAGTATCTGGAGAAGTTTACTAAGTGAGGTTCCTCGTCATTTATGAAATATTCTTCCAGTATTTCGGAAAAAGAAAATGAAAAGGGCAGGTGGACAACAAAATAGGAGTTTGACTTAGCCCAGAGAATTGGTTCAAATGGCATATTGAACATGGCTAGATGTCTCTGTACAATCCTTTTTGTCAGGCTTTTTGAGCTGGTTACTAGTTTTAATTAATCACACAAAAAAAAAAAAAACAAAAAAAAACCAACAAAGTTCCAGTCAATTACAATTAACGAAAGAAATAAAAAAGCAATTTTTTTTCCTTCATACATGAAAGGATTCCACGCTACATAGAGAACTATTCCAAAAAAAAAAATTACCTAAATTAGTATTAAACTCGAAAGTATTACTTTTCCATTTAATGTCCATTATCATACAAATTAGAATTTGCGCGTAATTCCAGCACTCGAGATCTTGTAATATCCTCTGCTACACTAACTTCTGATTAAATTCCATCTTGGCGACAATGCAAACCTCCTCGTCCCCAGATGAGACACGCAAGTGAGATACAACGTCATTGTGCAATACTCCGTGAGATTTGGTAAAACGATCACACTGCTGAGAACAACTGCGACTACGCTTCATAGCCACCCACAAAGAAATTAGCTGAAGCTGAGGTACGTCCCAACTCTCAACTTTGTGGCAGATTACTTTTAAGACAGAAAATGGCAAAGTTCGGTTCTTGTCGCCATGTTAACTCTTTCGTGTCTAATCTTTGTTAATTGGTTCATGAGAAAGTGCTTTCAATTTGCTCAGCGTTATCTTAATCATTTACTTGTTATCAAGACACGCATACACACTATCATATGTACATACTGGACCTTGCATATGTAGGACAGGTCTGATTTGAGGTAGGCACAGTTCCCAGCTTCTTCTATATATTTTTTATTTTTGGTGATTTTTCTATATATATATATAATGTGCCATTGCTTTTAAAAAAAAAAAAAAAAAAAAAAAAAAAAAAAAAAAAAAAAAACCTCTTTGTTAGGTTATGGAAGCCATTACATCAATACGGAGCAAGTGCATGAACTATACTTATTTAGTATGAAAATGAGTAAGATAGCATGTATATTTTCTATCACTTCTTTAACTAATAAAATATTTAATTTGTTGATGTGTGTATGTGCGGTGAGCGCGAGATTGTGCGTGTGTGTGAGAGAGAAAGCGGGATCGAGAGGGTTTATTTATGCGGGTTTAGCGAACTAGCTAGTGAATAAAGTATTGTCATCAACTAGGTGAATTTGAGGTTCAAGATTAAAGGTTTAGGAAAAGGAAGCATGCTTATTGGTACTTCATTAGATAAAGAAGTGAACAATTTGTCCTTACGCGTTTGTCAGCTTAATAATGGAAAATATAAACCCAAATAACTATCGACATTTGTTAGGTAGTGCTACAAATGAGTTGAGTTGAGTTGAGTTCAGCCTAGAATATGTTTTACAAATTTAATTCTTGACTCGTTTAATAAACAAGACTACAAAATGAGATCCAATTTGGGTCATATTTAGGTAACGAAGCTACTAAGCGGAGCTTTATCTCGTTTAATTAAGATTTGTTGTGCTTACAAATTTTAATAAGTTTAGTTTTTGTCAAATTAAAAATATAAATTATTTCATAACAATTTATTTAAATTTATAATATTAATAGAAATATTTAAAAAATTATTAAAAAATATTATTATACATAAAATTAAAATAAAAAATTATTTAATAAAAATAAATAATCAAAAGATAAATATATTTAATTTTATCATGTATAAACTTATGTGTTTATATAATTGGAAATGGTGGGATCAAACTTGCTAAAGCATATCATCAAGCGAGTCGTGGGACTTAACGAGTTGAGCTTAGGATTCAGGCTTGATTTATATATTAAACAATCCTCAAAGCTTGAGGTCTAATTATAATATATCGTTCAATTTATGTAAGTGAACATGTTCGAGCAAGTTCTTACACGGTGCCCAGTCGTCGAGTCCTCATCGAGTGTGTCAATTCATTTACTGTCTGTCCTATTTGCCACCAACCGTGACGTGGGGGTAGAATACTTGGACTTTTAACGAAGCAACATGAACCTGAAATGGAAGAATATATATATATATATATATATATATATATAGGATTTTTTTGGGGGATGGAAGGTATTTCGTTCAATTGTTTAAAATAAAGAGAAAAATCTAAGATAGGTGGCCAGCGAAGCCAAAAATGGGGCCTTTATTCCATTGTTTCCCTGCGCACTTGATGTGCATCGTCGATCATATTTGGAGGACCATCATATCATACTTAATTTTCTATGCGTACCAGCAATCCAAACATAGGGTAAGTAAAATTCAAAACCTCATAAATTACTCTTGAATCTTTTACGTTATGTCCACATCCCTTTTGTTTTGTACGTTTGACCCAACAAGCACAGCTGGCAAAAAAAACAAAAGCTGTCATTGCCGTGTGCAAGCTGTTTTCTTGTTCTTGCTGTATGCCATTAACACGTTCTCAGTTCCAATCTGTCTCCAGTGAATTGTACATAGTACACCAGCCATCTTAGAGAAGAAACAATAATTAATTTGACGCGCCACGATGTTGTAGGTTCCTCAGACAACAATGTCTATAAGCGAGCAAGCCTGGGAAAGCAAGTAGCAGGATTCTAGCTTAGCTGATGGTGATAAATAAACAAGCATACTCGGCTATCAACAACATACACGAAGACAATATATATGCTGCCATTTGCCGCACAATCTCAATAGATCATTCTCAAAATTAACGTGGAAAAAGAAAAAAAACAACAACAATAATTTCTCGAAAAAAAAAAAAAAGTGTTTTTGAAACAATTTACCGAAATGATGCGTTTTAGATAGGAAACCACGTAGTGGGAACGTTTTTAGTGTAGAAATGCTCGATCGTTTGTTTTACCAATTACAGAAACCAAGATTTTCAATAGTCAAGCTCTTCTGTTCCTATGATCAACTCGTTGAATTTGATCTCAGATTGTCACTACCATATAAAAAATAGCTATCAAACATGATTTGAGAATGCCACGCACCTTTCACTCTCAAATAATTCGCTCTAATGAGTAATATATTTCGATTAATCTAATTCCGATAACCCATGAATCTCCCCCCCCCCCCTTTGTGTGCAAATTATGTAGGTTTTGATCCTCGTTTTAAGAATAGGTAGACAGTCAAGTTTTATTGGAGCTCAAATCCAGTCCTCCAATTTTCTCCCTCGTTTTAGTAAAAGAAGCTTTATTTATGTAAATAAGTTTGATTGCCTTTTGATATTATCCTTGATATCGGGAATTATTCATTCCACTCTCATAAAAAAATTAACTTGATAGCCATCTGGTTTGCAAACCTATGATGTTAACCTTTCAGCTTTTATCCTGGGTCCTGAACCTTAATTTTTTAGTGTCCAATAGTTCTTTATTTTTCAAAAGGGTTCACTTTTACAAAATTAATTTTCTTTATTTTTCTTCAAAAAAAACGACAATTCTCTTATTTTAAAAGGATGGAATAATGTTTTCCCTTTACACACACTATAAAAAATTTTCACAATTATCTAGGGGAAATTTATGCTTTGTTTGGAATGTTAGAAAGTCATAGGAAAGAAAATGAACGCAAAATACTACTTTTCTTTGTTTGGAATGTGATGGGAGAGGAAAAACGCAGAAAAATCGAGTGAAAAAAAGTTATGTAAGGTCCATTCAAAAATTTTCTCACTAAATTGGTAAGAAAGCGTGAGAAAATGGGATATCAATAATGTTTTAATTATAAAAAGAATATGGAATTCCCCTCGTTGTGCATCAATCGTCCGCTAAATAAATATTTACATAGTGTGTATTATTTTACCGGTTCTTTTGTCATTGTGACCTTGGTTGGCTATTTTTTAAAAAAAAAAAAAAATTTAAGCAAGACTTTGATTGGTTCTCGAAAGAAGCCCAACAATACCCGTTTACTTTTCTTAGTTTACCAATTGCTAAGCCCACTAATGTTTAACTAAAGGCATCTTTCCAGCAACTTGTTAACAACAGTACAAAGTTCAAGTTGTCATTCTAAATAAAAGAAAAGGCAAGTGTACAAACAGTTTCGTAAAAATAAGTAAATTTAAAAATATATATATATTATATTAAAAATATTTTAAATTATATAAAATTATTTTTATGAATATTTTTATATTACTATAAATTTTTTTATATTATATATAAAATATTTTATGCGTAAAATAATTTTTTTTTTTTTTTTGTATTTATGAGATGGTTTGTTCAAAAAAATTTGGTCGATGGAAGAAAAATCACTAATAATACCAAATTTCACTTTCAGTAACAGCTAAATAGGACGTTGATTGATTGCTACCTGCATGACAAAGAGGTGGATACCATACGTACAAATTATCAAGGCACTGTCCGCAAGGCAAGGCGTCGGTCAGGACGCAACTTTCAAGAAGAGAGCGACAAAAGAAATGAAATTTGACCAAATTTGTATCGTGAAGCGACTTTTCCCCCACTTTTGCCGCGATCATATTTTTTGATAGCTTGTCTCTAACTCGTATTTTTCATTTCATTTTAAAATGTATAGCACATGACGTACATCAATTATTCTGAGTTCACCAGAAATATAACTACAGTCAAAGGTAAAAGTGTAATCATCTTTTTCTTTTTTTTTTTCACATAAATTTGACTGTAATTTTCTCTTTTGAAACTTGTTTCCATTATGCCGAAATTATATGATTTGTGTGTATAAAATTGAAATTCAGATAATTTTAAAAATTAAGATGAAAAAACAATTTCTAAAAGAACATTATTGAAACAATTTACCTCAAAAATTCATTTTCATATTTAAAATTTTCCAACAAAAGTGTCCTTTTTTTATTTTATTTTATTCTTTAATGGTACAAGAATCCTATTCTTATCCTAACCAATATATCCTACTAAGAAACACATTTAGTTTTCTATCTACAAAAGGAAAAGAAAAATTAAGTATACGGTATGCACATGTGTGCATGCAATGCAAGAAATTATGGTACAATCAAAGGGATATGGATCCATAGGTCATTGCATGTGCACTTAAAGGTTGAGCTGCTCACAGGCAGAACCTTCAAGTTGGGACAATGATATGCTTCCCACATATCACACAAAGAGCATCGTGCGGATTAAAGAGTACCACATAACTGTTAATCGCATGTTCTCAGTGCTCCTCTGTCTTCATTGAAATGTACAGACTACGCATACCCAATTTAGAGAGTCAACACTAATTTGACTTCACTTGCCAAAATGTCGTATGTTCCTCAAACAATGTTTAAGAGTGAGCAACCATGGGAAAGCAAGTAGGATTCTAGCTAGCTAATAGTGATAAATAAACAAGCGTACTTGGTTATCACCAACATATATGAAAGCAATATGCTGCCACGTGCCGCGGAATCTCAATTGATCGTTTTCAAAATTAACGTTAAAAAAAATTGCGTTTTTCAAACAATTTACAGTAATGATGCATTTTAAATAGGAAACCACATATTGGGAACGTTTTTAGTGAACAAAACGATACAAAGATACCATTTTCAAAAAAGGTTACTTGTCTGCACCCTCAAGCATCATGATGTAAACTCTGTTTACATGCTTGATCGCTTGTTTTACCATGTGATTCATTGTTTTTTTTCTTATTTCAAATATTACCGATTGCTTGCTTTATGGGTTGCCATGATCCCCTTTCCCATAGGCTGAGGATCTATTAGAATCGACTTGATATTCAAATTATAAAAATCAAGATTTTCAATAGTCAAGCTCTTCCATTCCTATGATCCTCTCGTAGAAGAGTGAGCGGAATTTGATCTCAGATTGTCACAACCACTTAAAATATAGCGATAAAAAATGATTTGAGAATGCCACACACCTTTCAATCTCACAAAATTAGATCTAATTAATGAGTCATATATTTGGATTAATCTATTCCTATCACCCTTAAATCTTTAACCCTATGTGTGCAAATTACATTGTTTTTTATCATCGTTTTAAGAGAAAGTAGGCTGTCATTCCCAAGTCCAATCCTCCAATTTTCTCCCCATTTTTTAAGTTTTTAGTTTAATTCTTTTTAATAAGAGAAAGAAGCTTTATTTATATAAATTACAAATACTAGTTCCCAATACAAACTATTTACTTTTGTTATTGCTTGTTATTTTCACATATTTATGTATCCCTTTCAAGCCTTTGTCACTGTCTTTGAATCTTGTTTCAAGTAGGTAAGAGTCGTTATCATGATTTTTCATACGTTTTGGACGTTTGACTTATTTTGTATATTATGCTTAATATCGGGAATTGTTCATTCAAATGTCTTAAAAAATTAACTTGATAATCATCGAGTTTGCAATTTTTTTCTCTTTTATCCTAGTTCTTGAACCCTAATTTTTTAGTGCGCAAAAAAGTTCTTTATTCTTCAAAAAGTTTTGCTTACATAAAATTAATTTCTTTTTATTTTATAAATTCTTTAAAAAAAAAAAAGCAATTTTCTTATTTTAAAAAGATGGAATAATCTTTTCCCCCTACACATGATACATATTTTCGCATTATCTAGAGAAAATTTAAAGGCGTCATGCCTGCAACTTGTGGCAACAGCCCAAAAGTTGTCATTCTAAACAAAAAAAAAAAAAAAAAAAAAAAAAACTGTAAGATCACATTTCACTTTCAGTAACAGCTAAATAGGACGGTGATTGATAGCTACCTACATTGCAAAGAGGTCGATACCACACATACAAATTATCAAGGCACTGTCGGCTAGGCGTCGGTCATGACGCAGCTTTCGAGAAGAGAGCGACAAAACAAATGAAAATTGACCCAATTTTTATCGTGAAGTGACCTTCGCTATCAGGATAATATTTTTGATTGCTTGTTTCTAACTTATAATTTTCATTTCATTTTAAAATGTATTGCATACGATATATATTAATTATTTTAAATTTATTAGAAATATAACTATAGATAAAGATGTAATCATCTGTTTTTCCTTTTTTTTTTTTTTTTTTTACAGAAATTTGACTATAGTTTTCTCCTTTGAAACTAGTTTCCATTGTGATTTAATGTCAAGTATGCCGAAATTATATAATTTTGGCAATAATGTGTGTACATACATAATTGAGATTAAGATAATTTAAAAAATTAAAGTGGAAAAAACAATTTCTAAAAGAGTATTTTTGAAACATTTTACCTCAAAATTGCATTTTCATTTTTAGAATTTTTCAAGAAAAGTATTTTTTAAATTTTTTTAATATTTTCTAATGGTGCAAGAATCCTATTCTTATCCTGACCTATATATCCTACTAAGAAACACATACAATTTTCTATCTACAAAAGAAAAAAGAAAAATTAAGTATACGGTATGCACATGTGTGCATGCAATGCAAGAAAATTATGGTACAGTCTAAGGGTCATGAATCCATAGGTCATTAAATGTGCACTTAAAGGTGGAGCTTCTCATACGCAGAAACATCAAGTTGGAACACAGCTCTTAAAATCAACATAAATTGATTAGTCAAATTAATAAAATTAAAATTTTGATTGATTTAATTTAATTTATTTTAAAAGTTAATAATTAAATTAATAAATTAATCTGTTCTATTATAAATTAATGAATTAATTATAATTTTTTAATTTAATTAATTTTAAAAATTAGTAAAAATATAAAAAAATAATTTTTTTATATTTTTATTTTTTTAAAATAAAAATCACATCATTTTATAATTTTATTATTTTAATTATAAATAATTAAAAATTTAAAAAAATATTTATATGATATATTTATTTATATATAATAATAAAATATATAAAATTACATATTATATTATATTAATATTTATTTTTAAATTTATATTATTTTATTTTTAATAAAAAAATATATAAAAGAAAAAAAATAATTATAAATTATAATATATTTTCTTTTAAATTTATTTAATTTAAATTACTCATATTTATAAATAAATTATATTAATTAATTTTTTTAATCATTTATATATCAAATATTATAGTATAATATATATGATAATTATATTTTATATATAATTACATTTTATCTATTAATATTATGAATATAATATTAAATATTAATTTTACTAATTTAATTTTATTTAAAACAATTAAATTAATTAAATTTCAAAAATCTAAACTTTTCAATTCAATTATCGATTTTAAAATTTTATTTAGAACAATGATATGTATTTACCACATAGGACACAAAGAGCATCCTGTATTGACTAGTACGACATATCTGCCACCAATAAATCGGTAGCGAGGTCGAGACTAATAAAATTTACAATACACCAAAGTGGCCTATCCGATAGCAAATGCTACTAATGTTCTATTTTAGGCGACACGTGTAAACAAAACTATTCGTGCAACATTTCCATAACACAAAAGAGTTATATTACAGATTAAATAAGAAATTGAAATCAAACTTATATTATTAAATTTTAGCCATTAGTTGCAAAGAGAACCTAATCTTCTTATTTACCAACCCCCCAGGGCATTGGCAAGACTATGGAACCTGAGATCTTGGGAGGGAGTCAAGATACGTGAAACTTCGATTCAAATAGGAAGTGTGTTTTGGGTTTGGTTTGGAAAAGAGAATCAGCGCCTCATTTTTCAAGGAGACCATTCATATGGAAAACAAAGGATTTGAGTGATTCCAATTATTAAAATAAAAATAAGAAACCCTTTTGCACACCAAAAATTTTGGCTAATACATAAATCCAAATCCAAGTATATAATTGTTCAAAAAAAAAAAAAAAAAAAAAACAACTCAACCTAAATCCGAATCCAAGTATCCATGGATGTCATCGACTTTCTAATGAAAATTTTATCCAAAATCAACTGTTATCTGACGCTTGCAGGCTCAAATTGTAATTCTTAATACAGGAGCAAAGTGGCTTGACAGGGGCTTAGCCTACTTGCTGTTTATTTTAATTCTTTGAACATGTAAGCAATTTGGTTTTTTACAGGGGAGACACTTCGGAATTTGCTAGGAGAGTAGCGTTTTAGGGAGGCTGGATCTTGTCTTTTTTCAGGAGCAGGTTTTTGGTTTTGGGATAGGATGGAAGTTCTGATGGAAAAACTCTTGGTTGAGTGTCCCTTGGTTTTTGTGGTACTATGAATAAAGCATGCTTTGCTGTTCAATAATACATCTTCATAACACTTGAAATGTCCCCTCGTATCTCGTATTTTTATGTTCAAATATATCAACATGCCACACAAAAATAAAAATAAGAAACCTGCTGGAAATTTTCTCATCTGTTTTTCTTGTCAGACAGCCCAACATCCATGATCTCACATTAGGAATATCTGTGAATCCTATTCACCTCAACTTGTTGATGACTGTGATCTTTTTCTGAACAAGTCCAAATACTCCTGTATTTTTAGATGGAATTCCCTTGGTCCCGCAGACAGGATAAATCTTCATAGATATATGCAAAGCGGTTACTGTTTCAATGTTGACTCCTTGCTTTGATTAGTAAGTAGCACAAAGATTTGGCAGTTCCCTCATCGACGTTATTCTAAACCATACACACCAATATAGGGTGAACTATTAGAGAGAGAAAAAAAAAATTAAAAGTGAAAAGCATAATTTTTTACCATACATATCCAAAAATGAATGAATGGTAGCTCAAAAGGCATGGATTGGAAAAATTAAAAAATCTAATTTTTTTTTATTTTTAAATTACAACCTTAAAGAATGCCAGCCAAAAAAGTTAGGGCAGTATCCACACAGTTGAGAAACTAATTTTTAATGTAGGATCTAATGTCGGTTAATGAGCTTGTATTTGTGCGCTTTGTTCTTTTTTTTTTTTTTTCTTTTTTGTCAATTTGCTTTGACAGAACAATGTTCATATTTGTGCCATTAATTATGAAAAAAAAAAAAGTATAATTTTTATTTATTTATTTATTTATATACCAAACTGATATCTATTCTAAAGATAATTTGTAAGCCATTGCATTGCAGAATTAAATCACATGTCAATTAAAAAGCCTTAGCATAAATGTTAATCGCACACCATATCATTGGCGTATGATTGGGCACGCAAACAGATTATAGCCGTTGGATTTGGCGGTGTTGAAGTGATGGATTTCTCGCGCTTGACAACTGTAATACAATTGTGCTATAATATAAATAAAATTGTTAGCTAGGAGAGGGTAGAAAGTGAAAAAGGCAAACCCCTGAAGTAGCTTTTCCATTTATTGTTTATGAGATCCCACTGAATTATGGACACTGTTTGTAATAAAGGAGCCACCGGATAGCTTCCAGCGCGCGGAATTATGCTATGAGAGCTTGCTTTGTCTTCACATTCGGTATATTACATTATAACCATTCAAGCTTATAAAGTGTATTTAAGATTGTAGTTGAGGTCTAAAAATCTAAATTTTAAATCTTATAATTTTATTAATATTTAATAAATTATAAAATTTATATTTAATAAAAATATATTACAGTTTAAACTTATATTTTAAAAATAAAACATTTTAATGTAATTATATATATATATATATATATATATATATATATATATATATATAAAAGAAATACACCATAATTTAATAATATTTTAAAATAAAAATATTTATTTTTTTATAAAATAATTATAATTTAATTAAACAATTTTTTTATAATTATTTTTATTTTAAAATACTACAATTAATTATCAAACAACTAATTATGTTTACCAACGGTCTCGTGAGCATCAGTTTGCCAATTGCAATAGCAAACTTAACTGTAATCTCAAATTGACCTTAATGAAAGATGAAGTCTAAAAAAATGGTCCATTAATATGAATAGGTTCCTCTTTTTATTTTTATTTTTATTTTTATTTTTTATCAATAAAATGAAAAATATTGATAGTACTCCGTAGTCTTGTCAAAAAATACTGCGTCCTCACACTACAAAGTAGGCCGGCCTATGGTATTAAACTCACGAAAAAAACAAGCTTCATAATACTAGATAATGAAATCTAACGACTCCCATAATTATGCATGTCTAGTTATATATTTGGTCTCACCAAATGTATTTACTTGTATTTGGAGTCATGACTTGGTAAGGATTTCTAATCACTACATCACAATGGTTGGTGGTAATATGAATAAGTTCCCTATTCCAACATGGACTGCGAAGACAATACACGCACGATGAGTAGATGAAGTTGTGATCCTAGGCTCGACCCATAATCCGAAACTAACTTCACCAGAAGAAACCAACATGCCCAAAAATATATAGAATAGATAATTGCCAAAGGAGCGCATAATAGTGTTTAAAATAATCATATGGGGTGGATGTAAATATGATAAATTGTTTGTGTATAACACATTAAGGGGAATTACAAGAAATTGTATGGAGAGATAGCCACCAAAATTACAATGTATTAGTACCCCTAATTTTCTACTTGAAGAATGTTCTTCTTGTACATTAAAGCAAGCAAGAGTTTAATTTATCGAAAAATATAAGAGAAACAAAGATTGTTTGTCGATTATATTTACAAATTAATGCCCACCCCGATCATAAATATAAATCAAGATTAAATAACATAGGTTGGTCATTTTGATCAATCGACGAGAAACTCCCAATTGGAAAAAAAAAAAAAAAAAAAAAAGTCTTGGTCAAGAATTTTTTTTTCAATCCAAATAATATGCCTTCTTTCTTCAAAATCTTTATAAGCACATAAAGTTAAGTATTATAAATACAGTCATATTTGATTAGTCCAAGTTAGTATTAAACCTCTTATAAAAGAAGGTTTAAATACTTCCATGTTAGCTATTTTATAAGTTGCCAAATTTACAAATTTTCAACATTTTTTACAATGCATAGTTCAATCTAGCCTCTACAGTTGTCCAATTTCTTTCAATTGTTATTCAAACCTTACGATGTTGTTATTCAGACATTACGATGTCATTGCATGATACAAATATTCTACAAAGCATGGCTTTACAAATCATAACACATAATTACAATATGCTAGAAGGTTTAATTCCAGTTACATTAATTTTCAAATTCCATTACAAATCCATGATTTCTACTTTTTCTTCCAAACATAAAATCTAGTCTCCTCATGGAGAAACCCTTTTATGAATTGATCCCTCAAAATCTCATGCCATTATCCAAGATCTATAAAATGGAATGAAGTAACTCTTCCTTAGGAATGGATTCTTAAGGGAATCTCCAAATCACATGTCCCCAACCCTTCTAAACAAATCACTGAGCTTGACAAATTTTCTAAAACCTTAGATGGCAAAGTCATCCTTACATTTAACCACAAATCTCAAAGTTTTAGAAACTTCAATGAAGTTTTTATCTCTATCTCATCCACTATATATCTTCCCCTAACTTCATTTCCACAAATCAACCCTCAATTCTCCACATCTAACCTTTTAGATACCTCCTTACATATTATCATATATCATACACTAATTCCTCAACCCTTATTTACAAACCCTTCTCTCCAATTGCCACATACCTTCCTTACCTCATCTATGATTATAGAAAATGTTACAAATAAATTTCATGTTTTAGTACATATTGATTTTTGCATTAACAAAACATATTTACATAATGATTTTTGTGCATCTTACAATATAGAAAAAAAAAATTGGTTTTTTCAAAATTATTTGGAAAATCAGCAATTTATTCAAAACTGCTATTATACTTTTATTTCTAAGCAAAAAACCCATATATTATACTTTGATTGGTTGAAATATAAGCTTCTTAACATAATCTTAAATATCCCTTCTCAAATTTCACAAATCCCATCACCCCTAGGAAAAAATCCTCTGAATGGGCCACTTATGATAACAAAATCATTGAATTCAAACATCCCCCACTGAGACATTTTGAACTTTAACATCAAAACCAAACTGTCAATCTAGTGCTTTACAATATCCCACAAGAAATAGATAATCTTCCAAAAGTTTCACAAATGCTTATTTAATAAAATAATTTTTCAAACACTCATCTTCATATTCTTGGTTCCCAACTTAACCGCATCAAAAATCATTTACAAGATACACACATTCACACTACTACTTATACACACATGCTTATCTCCTTATCCTTTTTTCCAAAAATTCAGCCTCCTATTTTTAAACCATTTCTGGTTAACCAAATACTCCACCTAATCTCAAACCATCATTTTCCAAAATCATCAACACCCTATGTTATTCCTTAATTGATAATGATTTACCTCAAATCAATTGACTTAAATCATCCACACCCCTTTTTGGTCTTACATGCTTGATTTAGACCCTCTCAACAAATCCAATGTCCTTTGACAATACAAATTCAATGCCTCTTCCACTTACAAATGGAATATTGATGGCATGTCTAAATATAATATTCTTAACCTTCTTCAACAAATGACTATAGTTATAAATACCTACAAAACCTAACATTCCACTTTTGATCCTCAAATTTTTTTTTCCAACAAGACTCCTATCCCATTTATGATTATAGCAAGAAATTTGAGTATTTTTATAGATGGAAACTTTACATTACCAAAAAAAAAAAAAAAAGCATAAACCTTTTATCCTTAGGAGATTTAATTTTATTTATCTATATGTAGTTAGAATATAGTTAAGCAAGATATAAGAGTGTAATATTTCTTAATAATCTCATGACATAGATGTCTTCCACTCTAAATTAGGATAAGAGACCTTCTAAGCAAGTGATAAGATCAAAGAATCTGGCCCCTGAAAAAAGGCGACAAACGAGTGCGCAATACTTCTCTCTCTCTCTCTCTGTTTTTAGAAAAAAATAAACAGTGAAAGGAATTTTACTAATAGTAAAGCTCACACAAACTGCCACTTAGGAATAAGGTCAACACCCATGTTAAAATCATACGCAGAACCGGTTGTCGCTGCAAAATATTCCTTAATACTCTACAGAAAATCAATTGCAAGTGTGGTACAAGTAAATTCCTAGGAAATTTCAAAGATTAAGTCAAGCAACTTTTAGCTCATATAAACGATCTAACTTTTATAGTAAAGTTTAACATGTTGGCCAACGAAATAGTAGATAGTACCAATGAGTTAGAGTTCCATTAATAATACACTTATTTCTAAAATTAAACGTCTTTAATTCAAGTTTTATTCATAAAAATAATTAGTACATTAAAAAAAAAAAAAAAAAAAAAACAGAGAAAAAAGAAAAAGAATGATCATATGTGGTTTGGGAATCGAATTCTCCTATAAATGATAGATTGACCATATTGTTTTACGGAGAACATGACGTCTCATCGTTGTCATCGCAAACATTAACTCTCACTTTTCAAATCATCCTTTTTCAAATAGTTTACTCCAAATAAATTCGTTGACCACCAAATAGTTTGGCGTTGTGTGCATTTATAAGTTGAATTTCATATCCGTGCCATTTGCATCCGTTTACTTAACAATCAAACAAGGTTGGTCACTAGGGGTAGAACCCACTACTTCTGGAGGAGAAAAAAATCTGACATATGAGTTATGGATCACAGAAAAATCAGTGGATTTCATAGTCATGTAGTTCCTCCAACGTCAGCATGGGACTTTCTTGTAGCGTCCTCCTTATTCGTTCTCTCTCTCCCTCTCTCTCTCTCTTCCGTTCTTCAATCCAGTTACGTCTCCGCTCAACCATTATGGCATCCACTTTAGTTTAGTAGTGGAGTTCGAGGTTTTCGAACGTGGGGGTTGGTGTGGACTTCTCGTCTTTTTTTATCAACAAAGTATACAATTTTCCCCAGGAGGCGGCAATTCAATTTTTGAATCAAAGTTTAAAAAAGTTTAAAACATAAAAAAAATATATAGAAAGATATGATAATTATAATTAATGATAGTATTGAATCAATATTTATTTCATATTTCTCTGATAAAACTCTTTCCGAAATCATTGTTAGGTAACACACTTGGACAACCTGCAGGCAGCTATTTGGCCTGATTTGATAATTGGGGGCACATACATCTCACTTTGATGGAATCATGACTTTAATTGACGGTGTTATCTGCACTACAGGCTGACAATGTCGGAAATTTTAGGCCTCGCAGCATTTTACTGTCGAATGATTTTTGTTTTATTGGCCTTTTTAGGTCTTCAATGAATGAAGGAAATAAAATATACCCATTCAGAGTACAATTTGATTGCAATAACTGCACACACACATATATATATAAAGAAGGGGGAAAAAGAAGGAAGACAAGGATTTTATATTTTGTGCAGGTAGTCAATTTCGCGCACGCAGAAATTTCCAAGCAAAATAGGTACGATTGCAAATTGAACGGCCAAGAAGCGTGTGGCAGTTTATTATCCAATTAATGTCGGGAGAGTGATTGAAAAACAAAGACAGAAAAGGCTACAAAATCATCACACCTGGCGGCTGCATCCAAGTTGCAAAATGTTCATGTTCTGGCGTTGGGTCTTTTCCTGTTTTTTCTTCCTACAAACAACCCACTACGATCAATAAAGGAAAAACCTCATTACATATAAGTTTACCTTCCAAAAAAATATCCGGAAGGAGGATAAAAAAAAAGATTGCTTAACTTTAGAAATAATATTCATAAATTCATTTCGATCCTCGCGCCAAGGTTGGGTTTTTGACACTTGCATTTAGAAACTTATATTTGAACAATTAGCACATGAGAATAGCGGCATTACTTCATGTTGCCTCAGAAGATTGCAAGTTGATCATGCGTGCTGAAACAAAATATCTTCGATAAATCACTTTCAAAGAAAAAAAATGATCCTGACAGAAGTAATGATAAACTATTATGTTTATTTGAAAATTTTCAATTCTAAGTTTAACTATACCCTTTTTTACAATACTAAAATTAAAAAAATAATAATAAATTTATCATTTAATAAATACAATAAATATATATATATAATAAAAATATTAAATAAAATAATATTTAATACGCATAAATAATATTTTATATTATATAATAAAATTATATAAATATTAATAAATAATAATTTATTAATATTAAAATTATTTTTAAAATTAAAAATTTCATATTTAAATCTCACTAAATATAATAAATTTTAATTAAAAAATGACATTGTACCACGTATTATCTATGTCAGTCTAAACGCTATTTCTTATAGCATAAATTGAATTGTGTCCACTGTATCTAGAGACAGTGTGTGTCTATAGGTGGGATTGATTACAAAATCCAATCCAAATCAGACTAGAGGTAATCGAATTGTGTCCACAAGATATGGTAAAACAGTGTGACTATGTGGTGGGATTCATTACAAAATCCAATCCAATTCGGACTAGGAATAGCGAAACGTGACGTCCAGGTCCAGACTAATCTCGTATCTATGAACTTGACATCTCCTACGTCATCAGCATTAAGATTTTGAAAATTTTCACTACAAATGTATAAAGCTAAAAGTAGGATTGTCGGCCAGCATAACGAAAAAGAAGAGATTGTCTAAAGTACCAGCGAGCAAATGCCTGATTCCGTTTAAAAGCTGGCATTAGTTTCATATTCAATATTAACTCCAATTGTATACAACGTAAAACTTTAACACGCTCACATGTTGCCCTGTTCTTTTTTTTTTCTTTATACATATATGATTAAAGTTATGTTGAATTTTTAAACTATATTTTCCCATCGCATATGCTTCGGCACTCGCATTCAAGAGGATACAGTTCATTCAGGGTAATGACTGATTTAGCTATATTTGAAGGCTAGCACCGACATGCAAGTGGACATACAGTCGGGTACAGTGTAAGAGATTATTAGCATATGTTTAATAAGCTAAAGGGTAGATTATTGTTTATTTTATACATATTTGATATTTCATTCACATATATATTTTGTAAAATTATACACGTTCTATAAAAACACAAATTTCTCTTCTTTTATTAAGAGATTTCTTAAATCCTAAATTACATAATAAAGGTAAGTTTTTTTTATTTTCGTAAACCTCCCTTTTTTTTTTCTCTCAATATTAAACTATGAAATTTTAAAAATAAATTTTTAAATTTTTAACGATTAAGTCTTTATAAAACTATAAAAAGACATTGTTTGTCTTTAGATTATTTATACACGTATATGATCATTAGTTAACTCCTAAACATAAAATTTATATAATAAATATATTTTGTAAAAATTAATACCATAAGTTAATTATTATTAAATTTTTTTTTTATCAAAATATTATTATTAAATATTCATGATTAATGTACAATTAAAATATAACATTTAGAGTAATAAAATGACATATTTTTTTATTACAAAATATTATTTTTATAGGTTAAAGTATGGAAATACTTATACATCCATATAAGTAAATGTTAGATGAATTAAGTTTATTAAATTGATTCACTATAATAATTCTTAACTAAGATACCATTTGTCTATCTAAGAAAAATTTTACATAATGATTGTATAAGTGATTAGACTGCAAATAGAAATATCAATCAAATTACTTTAATAATCTTAATATTTAAATGTGATCATACATTACTATACCTTAATCATCGTCTACTGATATAAATTGCTAAAGTAGAGGATTAATGAAAAACTAAATAATCATCTTATTAAAAAGAGAGAGAGAGAGAGAGAAATTAAATAACTCCATAACTAACCAGAGCCTTGCTTGCCTACTTCCCTTACCCGCTAGAATTCAGTATCGTAAACAATGCATTTAAGGACGAGCATCTTAATTATAGTGAGAAGTTTTAGAAAGAAACGGAGTTGAAAGCATTGATATGGACATACGGAATGTCATCCCCTCACTCAATCAAAAGGGTGTGAGATGTATGAATTTAATTAAGAATCATCTTTGTTTTTTACGTAATTATCTAGGCTGCATGTTGTTGTGTTTTTCTTCTTAATAATCAAGTGCGTATTAATCGGAGAAACTGAATGTCATTACGTACCTTAATCAACTATTTCAAGGAAGTAATTACACGAATGTATAAGTTATGGATACGACTAAACACAATTAATAAAATTATATATATATATATATATTTAAAATTTTTATCCTCTTTTATCAACGCCATTTTTGTATTATTATTCGCTAATAAAGTGTGCTTTTTTTTTTTTTTGGGTCTTTTTGCTAATATGAATAAGTATGCATGTTAGAGCCAGCTTTATCCATAAAGTTTATCTGGACGTAGAAAAAATGGAGATAGAGATAGCCAAATTTTGACTATCCTCAAACGGACCTTTCACGATTTCCCCCAAAAAAAAACAAAAAAATCAATTTAATCTTTTGTATTTTGTTCGATGAGGCCCAAGGTAATCGGATTAGGTTTTCCTCGAAAATTCACACGAGAATGAATGATGACATACATAATGTTTTATAAAATAAATCTCATTATTTATTCTCCGTTTTTATCTTTTCTTTGTAAATTATATATATTATGACATATATGCACATATAAATATTTTTTTAAAATATAAAAATTATTATACATATGGTTATATAAAAAAATATATTATAATAAATATATTAGTAAAATCTTATAAATAAATATATCAATACAAAAATCTGTATAATAACAACAATAACAATATTTGTGGATTATAGTTGTGATAAATATTTTTAAAATTAAGATAATATTGTTATGAGAAATAATAAAAAATATAATTATATTATTATAATATATAATTTTTAAGGAAATCTCAGTATAATTTTTTGTAACTTATTATTAGTATTATTATTATTTATAATATTATAAATATTTAAATTATTAATTAATAAATAATTATTATCACTATAAAATTGTTATGATTTTTAGTGTCAAGTATTACTATTATTAATATTCTTACCACTCTAATTCTTTATTATAATTTTGACTTATAATTTTTATGATAATTTTAGTATAATTTAATTATATTATTATATTTATATTATTTTTATATTTTTAAAATTTTTTAAATTTTTATTTTGTAGTTTTATTTTTATGTAATTTATTTAGATTCTTATTCTTATTAGATGGATCAGACAGTTTAAAAGCCAATTTAATTTCGATTCCGTGTGAAAAAAAAAAAAATACTTTCATGAATTTATTATTTTATTTCTAATTTCACTCAATTCCAGCGCTATATAATGGCGTATACGGCTGCTTTTATCATACTCAACTTTTTTCATTTTGATTTATTTATTAGTACTGCACCCCTTATTTGTGAAATTTCATAAAACAATCATTTTAACCTGTGGACCCCACGACTTTTGGATCAAAATCCGAACAAACTGCACACATAAACAATTTGAGTTCATCCCCTCTATCAAATAAATCAACAATGAAAAAATAAATTCTCTAACCGAATATTTTATTAGTTAAAAATTTAAATATTTATTTTAAAATTTTAATTTTTAAAATAAATATAAAATTTATTAAAATGACAAATATATATTTATTAAATAATTTTAAATTTAATAAATTTAGATCAATTTATTTTAACAGATCATACAAACGCTGCCGTTCGTATGGCCACTATCCCGTGATAATTGCCATATTTTCATCTTAAATAATTCCACGTGCAACCCAACAACTACCACGCCTCTGATACATATCTTGGAAAGAGAATTGTTTGACACGTAAAAAAAAAGTAAAATTATAAATAAAGTTTTTACAAAAAAGAAATATTGGTCTTATTTAATTTTTTTTAAAAAAAAAAAAACCTTGATAACCTCAATCTCAGAAATGACTTTAGCACCATTTAAAACAATATTATTAGTGTTATTAACAAATTCTTCATGTAAAAAATTTAAATTATTAAGAAAAAAAATTAAATATAAATTATATATTAAAATCTAATACATCTTATTAAGCCTGACTTTAAAATATGAATAAAATACATTTTTTTTTCATAATAAAAATAATAAATATATAAAAGAATAAACGTTATAAAGCTGTAGCACTAAAGAAGATCACTACGTGTTAAGAAGGTAAGGAAAACACTAAACACGCAAGAGATTAATAAAATTTATTTACAAATTTTTTTAACTTGTGCCACGTGCCCATCATAAGCTCAGTAGTTTTTTCCATTTAAAAATAGTTCAGAGTAGGAATAAACGATGTGATAAATATTTACAAATTTAATAAATAAATAGCATTATTGGACCAAAAAAAAAAAATATACCAAAAAGTTCAATTAAGCGATTGAAAATTAGTGGATGAAATAACAAGACGTAATTTAAATTAGTTAAATGTCATGATGTCATAGTTTTTGCGATTGCTTCTCATTTAACAAATTTCATCGCACCTATGCCGTCTCCTGTTATTTTCATACACCAGATAGTTTATTTAATGTCATTTCACAAAAGGTTGCGTGGTCGGAGAGGAGCAGCGGGAGTGGGCCTCACATACTTTTTAGGTGTGGCCCCCACGTACTCTTTAGGGGTGAGATGGAAATACGCGTACCGGTATAAATATATATATATATATATTTATTTATTTATTTATTGTATATACTTATTTACAAAAATTATTAATTATATGAACCTCACATTTTTTTGAAAAAAAAAAAGTTAAAACAAAAGGTAAGTGAAACACGCACGAGCTTCACGAGCCACGTCAGCCGGGCCAGGGAGGTGGTTGCGTCTTTTTTTTTTTGGATGTATTACTCTGGCTCGTATGAAACAAACGTCACCGAAAAAAGGGCAGAAGTGGTGGAGGCATATACGGATACGACAGTTGGCAAGGCGGCCGAAGAAATCCCCAGGAAACGTTCAAACCGAAAGCCAAAGGCAGAGCTCAACTCTCTCTCTCTCTCTCTCGCTCGCTCGCTCGCTCGCACCATCTCTCTCGCTCGTACACGGAGAGAGAGAGAGAGTGCGTGTGTGTGTGTGTGTGTGGCAATCAATTAATAAGCCATCTGTTTTCCTTATAAAATGCAATTTGGCCCCGTGAGCTCCAGCCGTCAACCATTGAACGTTCAAACTGGAAACTGCATACATACATAGATATATTTGGCCTCTCGCCCCAGACATAGACAGAGAGAGAGAGAAAGAGAAAAGCATCGAGTCACTGGTCTTATCTAAAAGAAAGAAAACTAGTAGGAAGGGAAGCGAACTGGGAACGATAAGTCCTTGCGCTTATCTTTTTACTAACGTTAGCCTTTGCTTGCTTGCTGCCGCCTGCATCATCATCATCGTCATGATGCATTAATTCTTCAAACAAAGAAAGAAAGAAAGAAAGAAAGGAAGAAAGGAAGAAAGGAAGAAAGAAAAGTGTGTGGAAATAACAGAAACAGAGGAGCAGACGAACAGGAATCAATTCAAATACCACATATCATTCACATCATCAACCTGCCTTCGATCACCTACCTTCTCTCAGGTTAGCTCTTTCTTTCCTTTCTTAATGACCCACCTTTCGTTTTTCTCCTTTTATTTTTCTCTGGTTCCAGGTTCTTCATTAATTTAGGTGCCAACTCGGATTTTGTTTTTTTCTTTAAAGTTTAAATCTTTCCCACTTTTCTATTTTTGGGTGCATTTTGTTACCTGATAGGTTTTGGTTGGTTTCTTTTCTTCCTCCTTCTCTGTTTTCTTTGTTCCCTGTTTTTCAGGATTTCGTTAATTTTTCCTTTTTTTTAGAGAGAGAGAGAGAGAGAGAGAAAATGAAGGTTAATTAGAAAAGTATGGAGGTTCAATCTTCCTTGTCATCATGGGTGTCAAATTTCAACCATAATGCTATGTTTATGCCCTGCATTTTCAACCCAGAAAGAAAATTCTTTTCTTTTTATTATTCCTGATCAGTGTCCTTAGAATGGTTCTGTGAAATGTTTGATGACAATCCTTGTCGAACCTCCGGGAAGGGTACCTTGGATATCATTTTGTCTTTTCTTTCTCAGTGAAAGGCCAATTTTAATTGTTACGTAGGTGCGCTCAGCAACTTGTGTTGAGAATCTTTCGTTTTCACCGCTTTTTTTTTTTTTCTTTTTCAAGTGAATGGCCAATTTTTCTTAAAATGAACCCCACAACAACTCGCTTTATGTGGGAATTTATGAAGAGGAGCTAAGTCCTTTTGCAATCGCCACTGCCTTTGTCTTCCTTAAAACCCACAGCTTTGAGTTCAGCGCGTAAACAGTTCCTTTGAGGTTGTAATTACATTTGAGCCAGGCCAGTGTTCCCTCTGTTTGGTTGCTTAGAAAGGAAAGCTACAGCATAGATTACTCTGCCTCTATAGAAATGGTTAATGTGGTCCCAAAAACATACATAAAAAGATTATTTTAGCTTCCTTGAAGTTGTCAGTGTGATCTCTGCATAAAGTTACACCGCAGAAGATGAGTTATTGTCGTTTTCATTGTTTCATCAGAATTTAGTGTGTGAGCCACAGAATTCTTTATTTGAAAAGAGGCGCTTAGCTTAGTTGATGTGTTCAGCTTATATACACTCATTGGATGTATTTTATTTTATGAAATTGGTTGTTTGTTTGCTGGTTAAAAATTTGACTTACAGCTTGAGGCTTTCCATCAAAGGTTCCGTCTGCAAAGAGATAAGTAGGCAAAGGTCAAATCTGCTTACCTATGTCTTGTCACTGCTAGGGGATATAATATTCTTGATATTTTGGGTTATCTTCGAAAATATTGAATTTCCGCCAGACATTTGTATCCATGCCCTTAAATATCAAAACATTGTTTTCGAAGCGATGAAGGACTTAGTGGTATTTTGGCCTACCCGAGCTTCTGGCCTTATTGTAAAAGGATGGACAGCTTGTTCGTAGCGTCAGATGCTTCTAGTTTTTTATGGGCCGTGATCAGCTTGGTTCTCTTTTAATTTTCATTGAGCTTGATCTTATTTTGTGTGCCTTAGCCAGTAATCACACACACATATCATACGATGAAGCCAAGGGGCTATATCTGAAAAGGCGTCAAGGTTGCTCCAGTCATTTGCAAACTGCAGTAAATGAAACGTTTTTTCTGTGATTGGTGGCATGTGTTCAGGGGAACTGTGCGTATTTATTTATAGAGATATTTTTAGTGCAACAAGACAACTCTTATATGCTTTAAGTCACTTTTCTATTAATTAATCATCTACCATGCTCCCACGAACCACAGTTTGATAATTGTCTTTTCCTCTAGCCTTTTTCTTCTTTTCTCTTTATCTCTCTGTTTATGTCGCTGTCTATGGAATATCAAGTGGGCACATTTGGGTGGATGACTGTGGTACCTATCTAATTCCCACAGTATTTTTCCTGTCTTTTGCTGGGTCTCTCATGTTTATTTAACCAATTTCTCTGGACATAAATGGCACACTGGCATTGTGCTAGCATGTTTGGGTTGTTGTCTGCTTTAATAATTTGTTACGGATCGATTCTGTTGGTTGACAGTGTTATCCATTGAATCTCGATTAATTATGACCTATTTGCAAACTCTGTTTTACCTCTGAGTGTCCCCCATGTCAGTTTCTAAAGGTCCATTCTGACCTGAACCCTTAAAGTATTTTCAAACTAAAAGTGGCCTGGCTATATTGCTGTATGAGGCTCAACTAGGTACGTACTTACAACCAGATTAACAAATGCATAGCCCGACTAACTACGTTTTTATGGGTTTTCCTTCATGTGCAACTGAAAGAGCTTCTGGTCTTTTAGAGATGTTTAGTTACACCAATGGCTCAGCTTGCCGGCTGCCATGCGATACATTGTTTAAATTAGTAAATCAAGAATCCTTAGTTAGAGGTGTAAACAGTTGGCCTCACAAACATATGACATGTATCTTAGGGTCAAGTGTAGCAATTGGTACATCGATTATCTTTCATGATTTTAAGCACGAAAGCTTGTCACAGATAACTGATGTCTGTTTATTAAATCTACATTTCTTTGTTGTTGGCAGGTAGTTTGAGAGTAAATTCTAGTAGATTTTCATGGGTTGCTTTTTGTCGAAGAGACCTAAGCATACACCAGGGTATGAGGATCCTACTCTTCTGGCTGCAGAAACACCCTGTGAGTGTAAACTTTTATCATATTTTGACCAAAAGAAATTGAAAATGAACTATTAATCCGGATTTTGCCTGATACATGTCTTGCACTTTCCGTTGCATGTCCTTTCCTGTTTATTATAGCTTGCTGCTTACATGAAATCAACTGTTCTTGCCTGCAGTTAACGTTAGTGAAGTGGAGGCCTTGTATGAGCTTTTTAAAAAATTGAGCAGTTCAATCTTTGATGATGGACGTATTCATAAGGTATGGGTGTTAGGTTTTACTTGAATGATGCTACATGCCCTAAATGTTTGCTTATGATAATTTGATATTAATCCTAGTCTATGCTTTTCTTCTGATCAGGAGGAATTTCAGCTTGCTCTCTTCAGAAACAAAAATAAGAGAAATTTGTTTGCGGACAGGGTATCAACTTCTTACATTGTTTTCTTGATAATTACCTTGACTTAGGAGTTGAAAAAGTTATGGTCTTTTAGTTTACTCTGGCTAGTGTCTTCTTTAGTCTAATGGCCATGAGTTCGCGAATTTGTACTCCTTTGTTACTGACATCATTTTCTGCTCTGGCATTTCCTTTCATTCTAATTGTCATCTTTTTGGTTCCCATTTGTAGGTGTTTGATACTTTTGATGTCAAGCGCAATGGAGTAATTGAGTTTGGCGAGTTCATTCGGGCTTTGGGTATCTTCCATCCAAATGCAGCTGTAGAAAGTAAAATTGCATGTAAGCTGGATTTTCTTAGAAATAAAATAATTCCACATTTTCGACGCACAAGAGAGTGCAAAAAGTTTACTCCATGTTAATTTATACAAACTGTCTTATATCATAAAACTAAGAATTAGTCGAACAGGTATCTTCGAATATTTTGTTGTTCATTAAATGGGTGGTATTTTCTTTTTGCAGTTGCTTTCAGATTATATGATCTCAGACAAACAGGATTTATTGAAAAAGAGGAGGTGAGCTCTGCAAATCTTTCTGTTCTAGCCTTTACCATTCCCTTCATTGGCATGATTAGTTGACTAGGAGATTAACACTCCTACATTGATTCCATGAATTGCAAAGTTTAATTTTTATTTATACACTCGTCTTCTTTTGGTTAAGAACCACACTAAACATAACAAGAATTTTGCAAACCCCAGAAGGGGCCTATATATTCCAGTCACGTATGCTGTTAGATGTTTTCGATACATAGCAGCTATTGTGCATTTAACTGTATCTTTGGCAACCCCTTGATATAACTTTCAATTATCTAACAGTTGAAGGAGATGGTTTTGGCTCTTCTACACGAGTCAGATCTGGTACTGTTAGAAGATGTGGTTGAAACAATTGTGGATAAGGTATAGATTGGTCTCCATGTTCCAATTCCGTCATTTTGATGCTCATTTGGTTTAGAAATTCTGATTTGTCTTGCACAAATGTTTTCTGCAGACATTTAGTGATGCTGATACAAAGGGTGATGGAAAAATTGATGTGGAGGAATGGAAGGAATTTGTGTCAAGGAATCCTTCTCTTATAAAGAACATGACTTTACCATACTTAAAGTGAGTATCATGTTCCCCGTGCAGTTTACTTCAGATAATGCCCAAATATTTCAATTATGTTTGGTAATAAGTGGCATTTTCATGCAAACCAGTCATTTTTACTCACATATGCGCCTACCAAAACCCACCTTTATTCTATATTTAAAATTTTAATTCTGTATGGATATTTGCCTCATGCGTCAACTAAGCAACAATTTTGAATTCTAGAAACACGGATCAATTAATCTCCTACATTATTCATGGATAGCATCTGTTAACCGAAGAATATCCAACCTGCCGTGTTCTTTCCTGCAGGGATATAACCTTGGCGTTCCCAAGCTTTGTAGTGACTTCTGAAGTTGATGATTCAGTAATGTATACTTGAAGGCATATCAAAAGGGATATCAACCACGCCTTTGTCTCTAGGGGTGCAGTTTGATTCCGCGAGAGTTCCTTGCCCATTGATTGCTTCGATGGCAAGGAAAACTGAAGTGTAGAATTCCCCCTCTTTGAGATCAACAAGTATCTGATCTGCAAGGTGCAACCTCATTTTGCCCTCACCAGAAGTTTTTCTGAAGTGAGAATTGGTACAGGTTCAGCCTTTTGTATATATGCATTTCCCTTTAGAAGCAGCATGAATTTTGTGGCATCTTATCTGAACACAATTTTTCATCTGAGTCGGTACTTTGAACAGGCATATCTCGGGTATTATGCTAAAGGGGTATTGCCTGTTCTAAAGCCTCTACACACTGAAGTTCAATTTCCACTTTGACGAAGAGGCAGCTCTTGGATTTTACACCTAAGAGAAGAATTCTTTACGTTTTTTCTTTCTTTAATCAAATTTTCTTTTCCCGGAGAATGTACTTAATGTAAGATAGTGAAGGAACTTATGATCGCTTACCTGTAATTATGATCATCATGTTTAAGGCGATGGCATTTTATATTGAGACATGAATTTGAAATGATCTGGACATTACAGCATCCCATCGGTGAAATTGTTCAATAGAGTAATTCAATCGCATGTCCGCATGAGTAGGGCATGATGGTTAGCAAATTCTAAATTTGGCATGTTTTGCCCGCATATCTTAAGTGAATTTTATACTTAGCCATACAAGTTTCTCAATGATGGCAATGACTTTGAATTTCCGGATGTCATAGAATTACTATACTTGTACCAAAACCATTCGAGATGATGGAATTGATCTCATAGAAAATGGTTAACAAATTCTGAAATTTTCGACTCATTCATGGTCGTGGACCATGTACCTACGAAATGGGTTGGCATGGACAATAATCTTTTTTTAAAAAATAAAAATTGTGTGAAATACTGTCTGGAAACGGAGACATGGATCAGCAATGGTGGCCGTGCTTTGAGGTATGGTCTGGGGCCAGCATTGTGCATGGGAAGCTGGGTTCCGTGGATTCTAAAGTGGGTTTGGAGCTTGTCCAAAAGGAAACTCCAAGGACTGGCCCTCGTGGCAACCTGATCCAAGAATACAAATACCTTTTGGGTGGCTGTGGGAAGCGTGAGCATGTACACAGGGAAGCTAATCTTGTGGAAGATTGGCATCTTGATGCAGAAACTTTTGTCAACTTCGGTAATATTATTTAACTCACAATATCATAGAAATAAAAAATTTTCTTAAAATGAGTCTCTGACTCCCTTTTATGGCATTTTTTTTGTTTTGGTTGGGCTTGGAACGGAGCATACAGTCCCCCACATAAAATTTGAGAGAAAAAAAAAATCAAAATTACGCACCGAAAAAAAAAAAAAGAAAATTAATTTCTCACTTCTGACGTTAATGTTTTGGCATAGTCTCGTGACATAATGAATTTGATTCAATAGAAACCAAGAAATCAACGCACGCGCTCCATGGCATTGAAATTGCACGTTGGAATCTGTATACTGAACCAACAATAGATAATATTTATACACACATAATATGCCAAATTGCATAATTTCCTCATGGCTGGCAAAAAAAAAAAAAAAAAAATGCATTGTAATTTGCAAAACATGTTAATTGCATTTAGAATTTAGTTTATTTCTCATATTGTACCGTAAGAAATCTTATAAATAAATTACATAAATATGTATTTAAATAACATTATTATTATGGATTAGTGTCATGAGTATGGAAAATTTAACAAAGTTCAAAATTTATAAGTTTCCTTAATTAATGAAATATGGTAGTCTTTCATCTCATATTATTGACATAAAATCAAGCTAAGGTTTACACCTGAATCCTATGAGCATTAATTTTTAGTTATATTTAAATCAAATATAGTTATTCTTGTTAATTAGAAAAAAAAAACATAAATGCTTTTATTTATAACACACTACAACTTTTTAATTAAAAAAATAGTTTTTCAATTAAGTACCATTTTAATGCTTGAAAACTAATTTTGAAACTTGAATAATTTTTTTTTTATCTCTGGCTATATTTTCATCATTTTTTTCTTGTTAACAATTTTTTTTTTTTTTATAGATTTAAAGTTTTGACGTTAAAATGGTTTATCAAAAATCTGACTCGGACCTATATAAGAGAAAACATTAATAACTCGAAAATTAAAATAATTCGTAATGAAAATAATATAACATTAAATTGAGAAATGCCAGTGTAATGGCTTTGGTTGTTCGGCTAAATTCAACGCAGTGCAGGTGCCAAATAAAGCAACCCTTCGCTCTCTCGGACAGCCAGCCTTCCGCTCCGGGCTGAATCCAATTCAACACCCAGTATACTCAATTCCAACAGTTTCGTTCTGAATATTGATTTTTTAATCTGGGTTTTCTTTCATTTGCTTTTTTTTTTTTTTTTTTTGTTCTCCTTTTTGGGTGCGCGCGTGTAGCTTCATGGCAGATCAGATCAATTGTCTTTTGAGGTAATATTGGAGAAGCCGATTTCCTCTTTTAAACGGAAGGTTCCCAAATCGAATCTTCTGGTTTTCATAAAAATGTTTTGAAAAAAAAAAAAAAAAAGGTAGCGCTGATTTTAGGGTGTTTGATGATGCAGTTTATTAGTGTGTGATGGGTTCCAGGGGATTATCTCTCGGGATGTACTGGTCCTTGGAGTTTCTTAGCAGATAATGCTTCTTTGTTAAGTGTGTTCTAATTTGGGTTTAAGGTTTGTTATCCATTTGTTGCTTTGTTTCCCAGCGAAAAACAGAAGAGAAAGGAAAACATAGGAGGAAACAAAATGTAATTTTTGGTAAAGGGGTCTTATTCTAATTTGAGATTCTCTGTGTTTTATATTTAGTTTACAATAAAGGGATGGAACGATTGAAATTGTAGGCTCTGCACTCCATTGGGTGATGGCAGAAAAACAAGGGCACAAAAGTAGTCGTAATACCAATCAAACCTGGTGGATTTTTCTCAGAACTGGGCCTTGAGTATTTGGTTTTTCTATTTAGAACTTGCAATTATACTTAGTTGTGTAATTCTTAATTGGTTTCATTTACAATTTTTGGCTTATCATGTGAAGGGCTACGTTCACTCTTTCCTGCATTTATTGATAGCTGTTGGTGCATCTGTAATGCAATCGGTGGATGAGAGGGAGAACAAGAAATTGAAGAGGTCGAGATCATTTGATAACAACATGCCCGTTGCTGATAACACTGTCCCACAAAATCCTGATGATACTGTTCTTTTCCCTGTTGAGGATATAGTACAATCCCCACTGCCAGGATATGTTGCACCAACTTCAATCAGTTTCAGTCCTGATGATACTTTAGTGACTTACTTGTTTAGTCCTGATCACAATTTGAGTAGAAAGGTTTTTGGTTTTGATCTCAAGAATGGCAAGCAAGAACTTTTTTTCAGTCCCCCAGATGGTGGACTTGATGAGAGTAATATATCTGAAGAAGAGAAGTTAAGAAGAGAGAGGTCAAGGGAACGTGGGCTTGGTGTGACACGATATGAATGGATGGAGACAAGCTCAAAGAAGAAATCAATAATGGTTCCATTGCCTGCTGGGGTATGTTCTCTTGTTTCTAACATTTATCACTTTAGGGGGCTGGCAGTACCAATCCATTATGTCATTCATTCTGTTCCCAGCCCTTTTACTGTGGTTTTCCAGTGCTTTTTTTATTCATTAACAGATTTGTGTAATATGTCACCATATGCACTGGAGAGAAAATGGTTAAATCTGTTGTGTGCATTGGTTTGTATCACACTTCAAATTTCTTGCCTTTGCTTTGTGTGGTGTTTGCTGATTAGAAATGGATTATAAATATCTAAAATCATGCAATTGAATTTTCAGTTTGTTTTCCCCATGAAAGCATCCTTCTTACTTAGGATCTTGGGAACTTGATGATTGCAACTGTCAGTTTGTCACAAAGTTCTTTTGTTTGGGTCTCTGGCTGAGTTTTTCGGTCTTGTCTCATTTACATCAGCTGTCTTTTCTTTTGCAATTTTAAAGCATGGCTTCTGTTCAATTGTTGACATTTTAAAAGTTCTGAGTTCTAACGAAAGATGAAAACAATCATTGATTTTAATTGCTTTTAAGACTAAATTTACTCATTCAATGGTTGTCTATACATTTTTAGGATGTATGCTATTTAATCACTCATGCTCACAAATTTTTTACCATTTATCTCTGCTGATGTTTGGTGTTTGCATCTTCCTTCAGGTCTATTTTCAGGAACTTTCCTCATCCAAACCAGAACTCAAGGTTACAAGCTCACCACTATCACCAATAATAGATCCTCACCTCTCCCCCGATGGCACCATGCTTGCTTATGTAAGGGATGGTGAACTGCAAGTTCTGAATCTCCTTTACAATGAACAAAAACAATTAACCTATGGTGCCCAGGGAAATACAATAGTAAGTGTCAAGTAGCTTGTATGCAAGATTATGTGAATGTGCTCTTTATTAAGTAATATATCATGCAGTGACCAGTATATTTGGGCATATTTTTTGTACTCATGTGCACATGTCCTTGGATCCATTTTGCTTTGTCTTTCTTCTTCTTTTTCTTTTTTTTTTCATTTTTTTTTCTGTCCTTTCATCACTTTTGGTGCAGATTGGTGTTCTTTATTCTTTGTTTGCCACCTACTTTGTGTCATTAGTCACATTCTAAAACCAGCTTTACAATTTTAAACATGAAATCATATTATTGTATTGCCAAGCAACTTATCCCTGTGTCTGGGCATCAATTATGTAGATTACTCCATGTATCCTCTTTGCCATAAAATGTTCTAATAGGTCATTGGCTTATTCTTTCCAAATTGGCCCATTATTTCTTCAGCCAGAACATTGTAGGTCAGTCTCTTGACAGTAGGTTCTCTTTCATGTAACCTGTAAGTAAATTAAAGATGTGCAATGTCCAGGATGGTCATCAAATGTAGCAAAACAAACTTTTTTCTTACTCATATCTGGCTGGTGTACCTACCATATCCTGCCCAAGATCTTCTATGCCTCGCATGTTTATGTGTTTGCAATCATCTAAAAGTAAAATATGGCCACCCTCTTTGGAGACTGGGAGCACCAACTCAACAAAATATGCATGGATTGACAACTCCTCTCTTAACTTTTCATCTTTGTTTTACTGGGTGGTGAATTGTTAGTGGATAAGAATGAAGGTGGCATTGAAATTAAGTTATCTTTTAGTGCCCTTTTTGCATTGTAGTGTGATTCTAAATTTGTTCTTCAACTTTTGAGACCATTTATATGATTTAACATGGATTTTCCATGCCCTTCTCGTAGTTTGCTGTACTCTTTTTAAGATATTTATGTTTCGAATGTCAGACTAACATTATTTCCTTTTCATCTGCATGTTTCCAGGTCCATGGGCTTGCTGAATATATAGCACAGGTAACAACTTAATCCAGTTTTTTCTTTTGCCTTCTCCTTGTTGTTTGATTTGCACATAATCTAGTTGCAGCAGACCTTTTTAAAGTAAATATAAATTTATGTTTGTTCCTCAAAGACTGTAAAATTGAACTTTCCTCATGTTTATGGTTTGTTGATTGTAGGAGGAAATGGATCGGAAGAATGGGTACTGGTGGTCACTTGATAGCAAATTTATTGCCTTCACCCAAGTTGATTCTTCTGGGACACTACCTTATAGAATTATGCATCAAGGTAAAAGCTCTGTCGGTTCAGAAGCACAGGAAGACCATGCTTATCCATTTGCAGGAACTGCTAATGTCAAAGTTCGACTTGGTGTAGTTTCTGCTTCTGGTGGTCCTATTACTTGGTTGAATCTTCAGTGTGGAGGAACAGGGGAAGCAGATAGTGAGGAGGAATATTTGGCCAGAGTCAATTGGATGCATGGAAATGTTCTATTAGTTCAGGTTTTGAATAGGTCTCATTCCAGATTAAAGATTATTAAATTTGACATAAAGACTGGGGAAAGAAAAGATATATTGGTGGAAGAAAATGACACTTGGGTTAATTTACATGACTGTTTCACTCCTTTGGACAAAGGTGTAACTAAATACTCTGGGGGATTTATATGGGCTAGTGAGAAATCAGGATTCCGACATTTGTATCTTCATGATGCAAATGGCACATGCTTGGGACCCATCACTGAAGGTGAATGGATGATTGAGCAAATTGCTGGTGTGAATGAAGCATCAGGGCTTGTGTATTTTACTGGAACCTTAGACGGACCTCTGGAGGCAAATCTTTACTGCACTAAATTATATCCAAATGGCCACCAAACCTTGCAGGCCCCAGAGAGATTAACACATGGTAAGGGAAAACATGTGGTTGTGCTTGATCACCATATGCAAAATTTTGTTGACATTCATGATTCCCTTGATTCTCCCCCAAGGATCTTGCTTTGCTCCTTACTAGATGGTCATGTAATTATGCCTCTGTACGAACAGCCACTCACTATTCCCAGATTTAGGAGGCTTGAACTACAGCCTCCTGACATAGTTGAGATACAAGCAGATGATGGCACTATATTACTGGGGGCTTTGTATAGACCTGACCCTACAAAATTTGGACCACCTCCATACAAAACCATGATCAGTGTGTATGGTGGCCCCAGTGTGCAGGTTGTCTGTGATTCCTGGATAAACACGGTTGACATGAGAGCGCAGTACCTACGGAGCAATGGCATCTTAGTATGGAAGGTTAGTATTTTGGTGGTTTAAATTCTGCCCTCATAACCAATAGATTTGCTGTTGTAGATTCCTCTTGTATCATGCTAATTGGGCATGTTTTGCATTCTTCTGACATCCCAACTAATTATTACTTGGTTTCCTAAATTAAAAATTTGTTTTAACACCTACTCCCATCCCCCTGGTAAATGGAACCACCCCTCTTGCAACAATATCATGGCATCTAATATTTTGTCTTGTTTTAGAGTAAAGATAATCGTCCTGATTGCTTCACTTTCTACAGTTAGATAATAGGGGAACTTTTCGACGTGGCCTGAAGTTTGAAGGTTCTCTCAAATGCAAAGCTGGCCAAATTGATGCTGAGGATCAGCTTACTGGAGCTGAATGGCTCATCAAAGAAGGGCTGGCAAAAGTTGGCCACATTGGGTTGTATGGATGGAGCTATGGAGGATATATGTCAGCTATGACTTTGGCCAAGTTCCCTGATGTTTTTCGTTGTGCCATTTCTGGTGCTCCAGTGACCTCATGGGATGGTTATGACACATTTTATACTGAGAAGTACATGGGATTGCCTTCTGAGAATCCCACAGGTTATGAATATGGCTCTGTTATATACCATGTGCATAAGTTAAAAGGAAGGTTGCTATTGGTGCATGGCATGATTGATGAAAATGTGCACTTCAGACACACTGCAAGGCTCATCAATGCACTGGTAGAAGCTGGAAAACCCTATGAACTACTAATTTTCCCCGATGGACGTCACATTCCACGCAACCACAGGGAAAGGGTCTATATGGAAGAGAGGATTTGGGAGTTCATCGAGAGGAGTTTGTGAAGTAATTTGGTTTTAACATGGGTTTACATGGGTCAGTGCCATTGTTGCTCTTGTTGTCAATAAGCTATGGGCATTAAGAAAAGGTTTCCCATTCCTTGACCATGATGGGGACGGCTTCTTTTTCCATTTTGTGACATTCTGCACATCAGGGGCAACATATCATGCCCTGTTTTGATCTTTGTTGTTCTGGTCGTGGTATCATAACTTAATTATCATTAAAGTATGTGCTGTCCAGGATCAGAACAGTCAAGTTTTCAGGCAGTTGCATTGATTTATTTTTTGTTTTAAAAGAGATTTCAAGGGAGCATAGTTAACCAAGTACACTTATGATCACGGACCTAGTATTAAGCCTTTAGAAATCGGTGGAGTGGTGAGCTTGAAAGGCTTAGTTCACATGATCTCTGCTGCCAAAATTCTTGACAAGGTGGCCAGTGGTGATCCGGGATGTGTCTCCTGGTTGTAAAGCTGTTGAGGTAGCCCAGAGGAACGATGTGATTTTCTAATGCACCACGAAGGCAAGAGCTGGATGGTGACTAGTGACTCTTATTTGTTGAAAACTGCAAATTTTATAACTGTCTTTTTAATGGAAAGGAAAAGAGGACTATTCTCAACTCTTGCAGCAAAGTTATTATCAATATATTGTTTCCAATTCTGAGCCCATGTTAGACTCATCAATGCAACACACGTTTTAAAAATTCCTATGTGGCATGCAGTCTAGAATTGTGGGTTCTAAGCTTATGCACAGCAAATTGGTGTTTTTTTTTTATTTTTTTCTGTTAATTTCAATATGGGACTTTCAGAAAAGTGTTTATTTCCCTTGCAGTATAAATGACATGGTTGTTTTTCTATAAATGACGTTGGTGACAATGATATTAAACATAGAAAACAGATCACCTAATCTGAAAATACAAGAAAGCTCGCAGAAAATCTTGAGGATTTCATAAGATGAGTACGGATGCTACTGTAACTGGGGAGGAGGATGGCATGCTTGAACTTGGGAAGTGCTGTTTATGCAGCGGTAAAACGCGTTCAATGGCAGTGGATTGTTTTGATTATTCAGGTTGCATGGCCATCTTTTGCTGGGAATTCGTTGCGGCTTAAGCAAATGGCTTACCAGAATACTACTAAACAGAAATGCACTAGCTTGTGATGACCGCCATTCCAGCACCTTGTAGAAGACGTCGAAGCAGAAGAAGAAGGCCTTCTTCGTGTAATTTCTACAAGTAACTTTCATCAATTATTTCTATCGAAAAACGTTAATTCATTGTGACACGAAGATCACAAGTTTAAATTTAAATTAAATGCATTTATAACGTCCGTTAATTTTAGTCCGCTGACTCCGCTAACACTTACAAAGCCTCCGGCTGAAGTCAAGAAGTCTAACCCTATAAAAAGGCTCGCTCTCCATGTGACCTGGTGTCTCATAAAGCAGCATTAATAAAAAAAAAAAAAAACAATTTAAATTTGGTGGGACTCTCTCTCTCTCTCTCTCTAAGACGTATAATTAGGGATCACCAAGATGGAGGAGAAAAGCCAAAATCGGACATGAAAATGTGGCCAAAAAAGGATTGAATTTCTTCTTTCATTTCGTCGTCATTTTACTTGAATTTAAGCGTTCCGATTCGTCGTGCTCCAGGTGAGAGAAGCTGTTTTCTTTTCTTTCACGTTACGCCTTTTTTTTTTATTTGTGAAATAAAATGTTCAATTAATGAATTCAATAATATTGGATCTTCTGTTTGTGGATTCTGTTTGAATTCCCGGAAAATGCGAAGGAAATTATAAGAAAAATCTAGATAATGGCTTTTAGTCGAAAGAGTTTTTTTATTTTTTTTATCAGAATCTGGTATTTCTGTTTAAACCATTTATTTCTGCGGGTGATTCGATTGGAACTTTTCTTTTCTCTTTTTTTTTTTTTTGTGGTTTTATGTTGTTAGGATCTATTTACGTTCTTAATAATCTTGTTTGGTTAGCAAGAAAGTTTGGAAATAAGAAAGAAAGTAAAGACGGATCAACTGAGCATCAGCGGACTGTTTGGCGTAATCTGTTCGAGATTATTTTTCTGCTTTAATTGTAATTTTGTGTTTTGAAAAAGTCTATGGCGACATTTTAATTTGTGTTCTTTTTCTGATTCCTATGATTTGAGTCGAAATGTGGGGCTAGGGTTTTAGGTTTTAATGTCCTTTTTTTTTTTTTGAATTTTTCAATTTTCTGGACTTCCTTTCTTTCTTTCTTTTTTCTTTTTATTTTTTTTGTTTTTTTTTTTTTTTGTTCTATAATGAAGCACTTGGAAATGAAAGTCAGGGTGTCTGATTGAAGTTTGTTTTTTTGGCTGCAGGATATTAAATTGAAGCTTGCGGTTAACATGTCTCCATTTTATGGTAGCTTATTTCCTGCCTTGTGGAAGTTCTTCCACTAACAAATATATCATTGACACTGTCAAAACTGTATCGAACTCTTTTGAAGAGTAGTTTACTTTCCTTTGGCTTTAAGGCAGTCTGCTCGGAGTGGCGGATATGTGAAGATTTTACTTTTGGGTTCTCTCCTCAGGAAGTTTTTCTGTTTTGGTTGTTGATGGGCTTGGGATAAATCCCATTGAAATTTCTGAAATATGACTTGTTATAGGATTTAGATTCTAGAAGTTTTGGGCTAGTGTTAGGCAGTGGGTTTAAAATCTAAAGTTTTCACAATGTCAACTGCTAGTGTAGCACTTAGTCCACTGCTTGAAGAGTCACTGAGTTTCCGTAACAGTTTTCATTGGCAGCATGTTCCACACTCAAGTGACTCAATCTTAATTTTTCTCTCTGTCACGGGGTCTGTGATTCCCATCCGTGTTCTAGAGTCAGATTCAGTTGCTTCTCTCAAGCTGAGGATTCAGGCTTCCAAAGGGTTCTTTGTAAAGGAGCAAAAGCTGGTTTTTGACGGAAGGGAGCTGGCAAGGAACAACTCTTGTATAAAGGAATATGGGGTTTCAGATGGAAATATATTGTATTTAGTTCTTAGGCTTTCAGACCTTCAAGCTATAACAGTTAGGACTGTGTGTGGGAAAGAGTTTGAGTTTCATATCAAGAGGGGTAGAAATATAGGCTATGTAAAGCAGCAGATTGCTAAGAAAGGGAAAGGGTTTGATTTTATTGACCAAGAATTGATATTTGATGGCGAGGAGCTTGAAGACCAGAGGCTCATTATTGATATCTGCAAAAATAATGAAGCTGTGATTCATTTGCTTATTTGTAGATCTGCCAAAGGAAGGCCCAAACCTGTTGAGAGAGATTTTGAATTGTCCATTGAAGCAATTGATTTGAATGAAAAGGGAACCAGTTTTGATGGAGAATGCCACTGGGGGCCAACATCCACTGAACATAGAAATGTAGAGAGGAAAAACTTATTAAGAGACTTATTTTTGGAACCTCTAACTACCAACTCCAAAATAGAACTGCCGTCAGTAATCAAGGAGCTTATCAACTCTACTTTCAATGGCTTAGAGAGGGGTAATTTACCAATCCGATCTTCAGAGGGCTCAGGGGGAGTTTATTTTATGCAAGATTCATCTGGTAAGAAATATGTATCTGTTTTTAAGCCAGTTGATGAGGAACCAATGGCAATTAATAATCCTCAGGGGTTGCCCCTGTCGATGGATGGGGAAGGACTAAAGAAAGGCACAAGAATGGGAGAAGGAGCATTGCGGGAAGTTGCAGCTTACATTTTGGATCATCCCAAGAGTGGACCACGGTCATTTAGTTATGAAGAGAAGGGCTTTGCTGGTGTTCCGCCAACAGTTATGGTCAAATGCTTACACAGGGGTTTCAACCACCCAGGAGGTTTTGAATGTGATTCCAAAAACATGAAGATTGGTTCACTGCAAATGTTTGTACAGAATAATGGAAGTTGTGAAGATATAGGCCCACGTGCTTTCCCTGTGGATGAAATACATAAAATTTCTGTGTTGGATATAAGGTTGGCAAATGCAGATAGGCATGCTGGGAACATACTGGTTTGCAAGGATGGTGAAGGACCAATTGTGCTTATTCCCATTGATCATGGATACTGCTTGCCTGAGACTGTAAGCTTATGTTCTTTTTATTCTGCATCTCATAATTTCATTATTTATGCAAATATGCATATGGGATAGCGTGCATTGGTATAATGCTTATATTTCTTGATATTGTCTTCTGGTTCATTGTTTGGGTCCACTCTATTTATATGCAAGCTGTGGCATTTGGGTTGTATCCTGGTGAAGATATAATCACTATTTGTTTCTGTGATAGATTTTATTTGTTTGCTGTGCATGTAGGAAAAGTAACTTGTTTCTTCTGTTTCCCTCTTGTCCAAGCAGATCGCATAAGCATTAGTTGTTAAGATGTTGGGGTGTTTTTTCAATTGGGGTTTGGAGGTGCAGATGCTTGGTTCTTCTTCACTGAATATAGTTTAGAAATTTGGACTAATTTGCTTGCTCCGATTCTGTGCCATTGATGAATTGTTAACTTTGGCTACATGTACACTTTGCTTGGCATTAGTGTTTGTGATTTCAATAGAACCTTGAGTGTCATGGGGATTTCAATGTATGATGGTTACTCATTTGACTGACCTATGCTCAATTTCACTATAAATGAGAGGACCAAAAACATTAAAAATGATAAAAAGCAATTTAAATTTTGTGATGTTCTCAACCTGGAGCTTCCTTTATCTTCATGCTGAAATGTTCCCAATTGTGGTATTTGAATCAACACTGTTAAAGCCTTTTTTGGAGTCGTGCCTCTTAGTCCTCACCTTTGGTCCCTTCTCATTGTAGTTTGAAGATTGCACGTTTGACTGGCTATATTGGCCTCAAGCTCGGCAACCTTATTCCCCTAACACCATTGAGTACATTAAAGCGCTGGATGCAGAGAAGGATATCGCTCTTTTGAGGTTGCATGGGTGGGACATACCTCCTCAGTGCGCCCGCACCCTTCGTATTTCTACAATGCTTTTAAAGAAAGGAGTGGAGAGAGGACTTACTCCTTTTACCATCGGAAGCATTATGTGCCGGGAAACAGTAAAAGAGGAATCTGTCATCGAGCTGATTGTTAAAGAGGCTCAAGATTCTGTGCTTCCTGGAAGCAGTGAGGCTGCATTTCTCGAGTCTGTGTCAATCATCATGGATCGTCGTCTTGATGAGCTATCGCTGTGAGGATGTAGTAAATTTGTTCGTAGGTACATAACAGGAGCACAGCATCTGTTGGACTTGTGGATTATGCATGCTGGCAATTTGTCCTTGCAGTAATGGCCTTCTTGGTTTCTACCTATGCAGTCTGGGTTGGTAGCCCGTAAGTAAGCTTGGTGAAGCATATAGAGTCTCTGATCCTTGTCGGTCAATATGGGTATATTCTCAGACTTTGACCTTGAAATTTTGTGCTCCTGATGTTGTTGGAATCTGTATATCATGACACTACGTGAGACTTAACATATTGTAGATGTTCTCATTATTTTTGTTGGTCTCCGGACTGGCTTACTTTATGCCCGAATACTTTCCTAAATTTTAACCATGCGAGGGGAAGCATAATTTTCATGGCCTATAGATTTTGTTAAATGGCAGATATTTGAATATCCCAGAAGACTACGACCGAATTTCTGTAGTATACTAATGGTCTACTCGACAGGATTTGTCTGTCTTTTCTCAAATTAATTCCAACAATTGTTAAATTATGAGAGATTGAATAAAAAATTAAGTGAAGAATCGAAAGGCCAAGGCTTCTTGATGTTTGAAACACGCATAAACAGACACAGACGAGCCAGAAGTTTATATTTAGAATGTGCTAGGTTAGTAGTCATTGCCCTTCTAAGAACGTCTTTATTCATGGCATAAGCGAGCGTTAATCTTAGTCTGATTAACTCTGATTCTTTTTGAAAAGCAAAAAGGGAAACATCCAACCCATCTTGCACTTTTTATCTGCTTGAGTGCCTCACACAGATCATGTTTGAATGCTTAACGTCGTTCAAGTTTTCTTTGTTTGTGATTCCAACTTCAATTTCTCCTTAGGGGTATCCGTATCAGCAGCCTCCGCAGAACTTTTTGGCCTTCGCCTCCAGTTTCTTCCCCCAAGGTCTCTGTGTTTTCGAGACCTTTGATAATAGCACTTTCATTCTCCAAATCCACACACTTTCCTTGAATTCCCGCAATGTAATCCCAAGCAGGCCTCACATTTTAATTAAATATCGTTAGAAAACTCGTTACTCGGAATATTGACTAAAATAATTAATTTCTCCCTTGTTAATAATATCAGGTTAAGTTCCCATCTCCGCCAACTTGTTTTTCCGTTAAAAAACAGAAGGCAAGTAAAGTAATAAAAATTAAATAAATAAATAAATAAAGAGACACCCCCCCCCCCTTGTGTTTCAGTCAAAAACTTGTGGATTCCATAATTCTGTCCTTGGCAAGGGCAGCAGTTTTTCAGCCTAGACTCTGTGAATTCCAACCTCAGGACAACGATAAAGCCACTATTAGTAAATATCAAATAGCAATATTATTAACATAAATCCTTATACAATATCAAAAATTTAGTTCTAATCAACTACTAATCAAGAATCCAAGTAAAGACTCAACAAACTAACTTTTATTTAACCACAGTTAAATAAACTAATGATTTGGATTAACTTCAACAGGAAAAAAATAATATGACATCAATAATATTTGTAACAAGGGTTACAATAATCAATTTGAGCTTTGAACGTGGTTTAGAGAAACATGCAGTTTATGACAAGTACGCAGAGGAACCTGAATCTTTGATCCAAACATCCAGCAAACACAAGAATGAAAGAAATTAATAGAGAAATAATGTAAGGCAGATCTCCAATTGCAACGCCGTTTTCCATTTTAGCTTATTTTTGCCGTCCAGAGAAATTGAATTGCACTTCTATACTTTAGGGTGCAACATTCTACTCTCGCGACATCGGATTAAAGGGGCTCAGCGTAACTCATGAAGCTATACTCTAGAGTTGTAGTCATGTTATCGTAGGTAGGCGATAGTGGAACATTTGCACTTGATTCCCTATACCGCGGTGAAATACACGAGTTAAGGGCCTGGTGGGGCGGTGGACGAACGGGTCAATTGGATCGGGTACAAAGTCATCATGTTCGCTGTTGAGGCTAATTAAGTTCACGTTCTCCTCATTCATTTATGGGTCATCATGGCTGTCATCTACAGGGGAGACATGTTTGGTTGGCTCGTCAGTTTAATAACAATCACCCAATACATTAATTTCTGCAAGTTGATCGCAACAACTACAACAACAACCGCATAATGCCATCAATGCCATGATGTCAACTAACAAGACAAGTTGACATTTATTTTTAATTACCCCTCACATTAGAGTCCTTGTCCATGCATTGTTTTCAGCATTAATTGATTCCCATTACGGAAGTAGAAAAAAGACAACAAATTTTCAGTTCTTTCTTCAACTTTTCTATCACAAAAGATTACAAATGATAAGAAGGGAAGAACAACAAAGGTTACAATGAGTTATTACATTATGGTAAAAAAAAAAAAAAAAAAAAAAAAAAACAGAATTTTAACTTGCATACCATTGGAGCTAAAATTTGGAGAAGACTCTACCCATTTATGACTATGGCAGCAGGGGACAAATAATTAATGTAACATGTGCTTGTTATTAAATTGATAGGCCAGCCAAAAACGCCACCCCTGTAGACGGCAGCCATGACGAGCCATAAATGAATTGTGCTACCGTGAACTTACTCGCCTCGACGGGGGACTTGATCACTCTGTACCCAGGCCAATTGACCCGTTGGTCCACCGCGGCGCCCGGCCCATAATTCTTGTACTCGCCATAGTATAGGGAATCAAGTGCAAATGTTGAATTCCACTCAAGCCACCCTCGTGGGTGAACGTGATCGCCCACGTACGACAACATGACTACAACTCTAGAGTATAACTTCCACGGACGGCCAAGATACGTCGGGAAGCTACCTTTGGACGACTCCAGATTTGGGACGGCGAGGATCCTACAGGCGTGGATGGAAATGCCAGTGTTTTGGTTTGGGTCTTTCCGGTTTTGGGCTGTGATTGTGTTCTTCTGCCTGTCCATGGGCTTACGGGCGTAAATGCTACAGTTTTGGAGGACGACCGCAGCATTACCAAAAATGAAGTCCACAGTCCCGTAGATGCCACATTCTCGGTAGAACTGGCGATTTGAGTGCACATAAAGTGTGTCTTGGTACCCAATAACATCGCAGCGATACACCACAGCATGGTCGGCCCCAACCCGGAGAGCCACGGCTTGGTGCTTGGCTGGACCGGCCCAGTTCTCAAACGTCATGTCACGGGCAATAAATCCAGTTCCCGTTGCCGCTGCCAGACATTTTAATCAACAGAAAAACTAATTAACAATTATCCAAAACAAAACAAAACAGTGAGGTTACATTATAGAAAATACAGATCCAATCAAATGTATGTATTGAGAGCAGTAGCTTTCACCGACAGCAGTCATCTCTAGCTATGAGCGTTCCGTTGATTTAATTACTTACCAACTGCTAATCATGTGATGCCTCTGACCCACCTCCAATAATATGATTCTCTCTCTTTGAATCCTTGGATTTCATTTCGGTCTTAATGTTTAGGTGGGTATAATTAAATGAGAGAAATCAACAAGATGGGAGTGAGTGATTTATAGTTGAAATTAAGCACAGAATGAGGACAACCTCACCCATAAAGTTTTTGCTTATTTTCATTCCTTGGCGGCCAGGACACTTACTTTAATAATGTTTAATAATAATACTAATAATGACGACGACGACGGATAACAATCATAAGTGTAAAAAAAAAAATACTTAAGAAGTCATAGCAGAAACTGTACATGACCACAGCCATAGCAAAACCATTCACAAACAGTATTGTTGTGGATGTCACTAAAGAGCCAGCGAGCATTGGGATGGCTTTTTTTTTTTTTATAAAAATAAAAATAAAAATAATTAGTATTGACAAATTCTAGTTTAAATGTATAAAACGAGACCCTGCATCCTTTTATTATTAAGCCAATGCCAATGCTAAAAGTCCGAAGAAAAAAAAAAAAAAAAGGAGTTTGCTTTACTTATTATTATTTTTTTATATATATATAATACACATATGATTTGATGTCTTATAAATTGCTTCTATTATTTTTTTTATTTTAATTAACTCTCTCTTACATTTTTAATTTTTAATTTTTTTAACAATTTGATTTAATAAACAAAATAAGAGGAAAATACCTGGCGGCTGCCACGCGAAAACCAGAGGAAGAAGCTTTTAACTAAATTTTAATTCAATATTGATTCAGTTGAACTTTTATTATAAATATATAAAACAAAAAATTCAATTAGATCGCTAATTAAATAAAAATTAGAGTAAACACAAACATAAAAAATACCAAAAGATGCCGTGCGAAACGTAGTAATGTGATCAAAGACGCTTTTTCCGCCGGAAATGACAGTCTTGCCCTTCCCGTCACCTATAAACATCAAATTCCATTTCTTTCTCCCAACTTTCAAGTTTGTCTCCTCGTACCTGAAATTAACGAAGCAGAGCCACCTTATGTCAGTTCTCCCTTCCATCTTCTTCATTTTAAGTTGCAGGAAAGCAACTAAAAGCTAGATGATATTAGCAATCAAAAGAAATTAAAAAATGTTTACGCTTACATGAAACACCAAAAAAAAAAAAAAAAACAGATAAAAGAAAAAAAAGAAAAGAAAAGAAAAGAATATGACTACAAAAGCTTCATCTAGCTTTGCAGATGATGTTAGCTTAAAAGGCGAATATGACCGTAAAAAAAAAGATGAAAAAAAAGAACCCTTAAAAAGCAGACATACACAGACGAGAATATTTTCTTTCTCATAAACAGAAAAAGCAATTGGAACCGAAAAAAGTTTGGCTGACAAAAAAAGATTAAAAAAAACTTAAAAAGCAGACATACATAAAAAAAAAAAAAAGAATATTTTTCTTTTCCATAAAGAGAGAAAGCAATGGGCAGCGGAAAAAGTTTGGCTCAGTGGTTTATTATATAAATTTATATTTTATTATTTTTATTTTAAATAAATTCTTTTTATTGTATAGTATGAGATTGTTAAAAAATTATATTTGAAAATAAAAAAGTGAAAATAAAAATTTTTATAAGAAATTAATATTTACATCATTTCTTTATCAAAAGAAGAATTTCAAGCTGCAACGTGTTAAAAAAGGCATAAACTTTTCTGAAATCGCCGCGTGGTTCCGACGTTCGGTCTTTATTACTTGGTTTTTTTTTTACCTTCCTGCCGTCACGTAAATTACCGTGCGACTCTTACTGTACTCCGGCGCCTTCTTAATTGCTTCCGATATGGTCTTGTAGGAGCCGTTCCCTTCCTTGGACACGATTATATCGGCACGTATCGCCGAAACCGGCAAACTGAGCAACTTCCTCTCCTTTCTACCCAACCAACTCGGGAAAACATCGGCATCAGGGTTATATTCACCAGATTTATCGGCACCCATCAATCTCCGCCGGTTCTGTATCGGAACTCCGGAGAAATCTCCGTCGTTGCTCGCCGAGAATATCGCTAAACAATTGCTCACTAACTCCGATAAGTCCCTCAACTTGTCGGCCATCTGGTCCTTCACGGGCCCGCTCACGTCAGCGAGCCCCTCCGTACACGTGTCCTGATTGGTCAGCGCAGCGCTGAGCCACGTCATCACGTCCTGAGACGAGCCACCGCCAGATTGGGACCTGCCGTCGAGTGATGGCGCGACCGTGGAGAGCGAGCGCGAGAGGGCATCCACGGAGTCTTCGAGCAGCTCGAGGCAGTCCTCGTAGGCAGACCGGACGTGGGGGCCCATATTGAGAAAGGAGATACCGGAGGAGAGATAGAGTGCTCTGCTGATGTGCTGCAGAGTCATGTTGAAGGAAATGTGAACGAGGTCCTGCTCGCTGGCGCCGGAGGAGCCCGGGAAGCCGAGGAGCGTGTTGATACAGAGAGTCGGGTACCGGGTCTTACTGCACGTCTTGGAAATAGCCTGGGTGGGCTTTCTCCGGGCGGCCGGATCGGGTTGACCCGAGAGTCGGCTTCGGAGAGTAATTAGTAGAGCAGCAGAGACGGCGGAGGCGATGATTAATGCGAGAGACAGTAACGAGAGAAGGATGATCTTCCTTTTACGGGAGGAAGAAGACTGGGAAGAGGAGCTTGACGTGGGATATTCGGGTCGAGCAGGATAGGAGGAGCCTCCCGGGTCGGATGGCTTGAGCTTACCATATTCCATATTGTGCTTAGTTCTTGTTGGTGGTCTCTCTCTCTCTCTCTCTCTGTGTGCTTGCTAATCAACTTTTGGAGAAGTGTGGAAGTGAAAGGCAGGGGGGTGACTGTCGTGCCTTAATAACTATCAGTGTGGATGCGAATGTGTCGGGCAGTAAATACAAACATAACATTGGTTGTTATATTATAGATGTAGATGTGCGAGATTGTATATGTATATGTATACACACATATGTACATGCAATTATTTGATTGAAAAGCATTCCTTAGAGTACGCTAATTGTCTAAGAAGTTTTTTTTTTTTTTTTTTTTTTTTTTTTGTACAAGTGAAAGGAGACGGACGGTGATGTAAGAGATGCTGGCGGATGAGGCCAACGATAGAGAGGAGAGAGAGAGAGAGAGAGAGCGGGGGGATGGCGCAAAGTCTATATCCATTAGCTGGCTTCTACTTCCTTCCAGCGCTGCCACTTCGGTTTTCTGTTTTTTTTTTTTTTTTTTTTAATGATTTATTTTTAGGCATTTAACAGATAATAGATTCCTTTTTCTTTAGAAATTTTCCAATTATTTCTTTAAAAAATATATGTACTTTTAAAATATTTCACAATAAAAAATTTTAAATTTTTTATCTTTTATTCTTATTTACTTTTTTTAATTTATCTCTGTCTCATTCATCTCTGTCTCTTATGTATTCTCTTTTTTTTTTTTTTTTTTTATCTTGTCTTTTTCTTTATTTTGTGTTTTTCACCCTATTTTATCTAATTGTTTCTGTTTTTTTCTCTGTCTTATCTTGTACTTTTTATCTCGTCTTTCACTGTCTATGCTTTTTTTTTTTCCTTTTCTCAAATAATCAATACTAATTAAAATTAACTACTTTAAATAATATATATTCGAGATAATATTATATAAAAATTTATAATAATAATATAATAATTAATATACTAATATTGATATTAAAACTATTATTATAAAAATTTTATTATATAAATTATAATTTTTTATATCAGTATATATTTTTAAAATTTTTATTTAAAATTAAAATATATTATATTTTATTAATTTATTATTAATAAATAATATATTAATATTAATTTTTAAAAAAATTATATTATAAAAAAAAGTAAACAATAAACATCATAAGATAGATAATAAATAATAAAATCAAAATATTAAAAAATTAATAATAAAAATTTTATAATTTAGTCAAATAAATTTTTAGTAATTGTGAATCCAAAGAAAAAGACAGATATTTGTATTATATGCTATGTTTTTTTCCTCGTTTTGTGTGGTTTTGTTTATCCTCTTCTTTATTTTTAATCACTTCTATAGTATTAGATCAGGGAAATATGTAAACATTTTGAGCAAGTGGAATGTAGGATGATAGTTCAACCAGTTACAATATGCCAGTGGGTCTTTGTCTAGCTTTCTTTTTTTTGCCAAAATCCACTTCTCGGAGTTAAGCCATAAATATGAAAAACCTAGTTCTAACGGAATTCCAAAACGAGAAAATATGTTCAATGCAATGTGAAAATTTATTCTTGGTGCCAATTGATTTCAACAAAAAAAAAAAAAAAAGTAATCTGAGTTTTTCCATTAGAGAAAAAAAAAAAAAAAAGATTCGGATTGCACGCCCTTCAAACTTTCGAGGGAGTGAAGTTGACTGCTTGTCAACACCAGTCACTTCTCTCCAGGTAGCTCCAAAAACCAATGAACAGTTCTCTCATTCGTGATAGAATGTTAGATTTGTAGAACATTTTTCTTAAGATTAGATTAGTAATTTTATAGGGACTTTCACTCTCTTGAGTGAAACATTCTGCCCCCAAGTGCTGTTGTTGGCTTCCCAGATTGAGCCTGTTGTACAACCATCTGGTGGGAGTGCTCCATGAAGAACTCTCTCCCATGTAATAATTGGTACCTGTGTAAAAGAAATGGCACGGGAACTTTTTTAGGTCTCAAATCCGACTGCGAAATTAAAACAAACTGGCACTAAGTAATTCAGAGTAAATTAAAATCAAGAAAGTTTTCATATTCTTTTTTCAGGAAAATTAAAATTATTCATAAATTCATCTGTGTGGTAATAAAAATGGACGTGTAAATAGGTTACTCACATCTCAGAAAGTAGAAAATATTGTGTCCATTACCACCTAATATTTAGATGGATTTTTTATTTTTTTTTTAAAATTTAAAATTCAATTAAATAATTTTTTCTCATTTTTTTATAAATCTCATTTTCTGCACCCTCTTGCCGTACCATGATGCATCAATGACGAATATCTTTCGTCACATTTTGGTCATACTACAGCTAGAATTTTGAATGTTGATTAATAAATTATAATTTTTGTAAGCAGACGAATAAAAACTTCAATAAATCCCTAGTCTTCTTAACTAATCACTTTTCCTGGTTTTTACCCGTAAAAGTTTTTTTCCTTGAATTAATCGGAACAGATGAATATTGGTAGTCTAAATTTACTAATTTAACCATAAACCCTAATGTATGTCCTTTTTTTAAACTCTAATGCTTGGCGAATTGTCAAACAATAAATACACGGTTTCTAGGGAACATCTAATAATTACAAATTTAAACTCTTATTTTGAAGATTTCAAATTATTATTATTATTATATAATAATCCCTGTAAAAGCAGGGACGTTCTACCGCACGTTTCACCCAAGGTATTTTTGGTTATGGGACGACAGAAACCAAAATATCTAGTTAAGAGGCCGCCTGCCACTTCCATTTTCAAAATTTGGATCGAAATCAATAGATTTCAGTTCTTTTTTCTTGACCTTCATTTAATACCATCATCGTGCATAGAATTTGGATTCCCATTACTTTCAAGGGACACATTCCCATTATTTTCAAGGGACATATTCTCATTAACAGATTCATGTCTTATTGTTTAGCCGCCATCCAAATGAAAATAGACAAGCCACAAGCCACCCCTTGAGGCTGAGGTTTGCTTTCCTTTAGTCAAAAACATACTCCCCTGTCCCTGTTGGTAGGCACACACCTCAAAAGTGCATGAATTGTCAATTACAGGAGTGGCTTCTTCCGTGGGAGAGATTATGGGATAAATTGTTCATATTTATTTCCCACTTGGGGTCTATATGAGATGAAAAACTGATAATGCTGAAATTTATAATTAATAAATACAATTAACTGTTTAGTATTTTTTTATAAAAGTAATAAAATAAAATATAATCATAAAAATATTATATTGTTAAATCGTAATTATTTCATATAATGATAAATATTATTGTTTCAAAAAATTATTAAATTTTGGTGTGTTTCTATATTTTCCTACCTCACCAAAATGCTACATTTCTAGAATATGTGTTTAAGCTGTGATGAATTTTCATTAAATGTAAATTTTACAATTTAGTAAACACAAATAAATTTATATTTGAATTAAACTATAGATTTTTAAAATGCAACTACAATGCAAAATACACCCTTAATGAAACAAGTAACTGAAGTATGACATTTTGAAGTTGAATATATATATAATTAGACACAATATAGGGTTAGTAATGACATAATTAATCGTACATATGTGACTGATATTATTATTATTTCAGTTCACTTCTCTCTCCAAAATGACAGAATTGCCGATTTGAATTAGAAGTCAACTGTTGATTAATCAATAGTTCCAAAAAAAACAAAAAAAAAAAAAAAGGTTAAATGGTAAGTTTAAAGTAAGAGAATTATGTAGATTTTGATTTTCTTTTTTTAACTTCAAAAAGGATACGTCAACAACTTAATTAATAGTTAATAAAGTTCAAACCCTTTGTCTATTTATTTTTTTCTTACACTAATAAAATTTTTAAAATATTTTAAAGAAAATGCCTAAACCGAATTAAAGTAGATCAACAAGAATAGTTGAATTAGAATCAAAATCAGAACCAACCGTCAAAATAACTGTACGAGAGACAATTTGATTATGCTTCACTCTTCTCCCCCAATCCATAACCGCCAATCCAAAACTGGAATTAGCCCAGAACCAAGGTGTAGACAGAAAGTCATTTTAGAAGGATGAAACTATGCCAATTATGACTGAATGATTAGTGTTCAGTTTTCTGCTTTCTGAAGTAAATTTAAAAGTAGAAGTCCCAAAAGACGCCGACTTTCTGATGTTCAGAGACGTGGCATACAGTATATCAATTCAACAACGATCTAACCTACAAGTGGGGAAAAAGCCGATCTTTAATTTCGTGAAAGTGCAATTCTAAAGAGAAGAAAAAGCCTTCTAAAGATGAGAAAAACCACACAAAGGGTGCCAACCCGAATGAGAAAGATCGAGTTAACGTGTGTTTGTGTATGTGTGTGTGTTTTAGCTTACCGATGAAGCAGGATATTCCTAAAAATCTCTCAACTTTTATAACATGTTTAGTTTGTGTGAAGAAAATCGGAATTGACAAACACTTCGATTGAGATCGGACAACTACCGTAAAGGAACAACTCTATCTTAACTAAGAAGAAGTAAACTTTTAGGGAATATAAAAAATTATTTTAGAAGAAAATATTGAAATTATAATAAAAAAAAATTAAAATAAACTAAAAATAAAAAAATATTTTAAAGTCATCTAAAAAACACAATAGCTTATTTACAAAGAAATAACTCACTAAAATTAATTACTTTTAAAGAATACAAAGTATTATTTTAAATCTCAATATTTTTCCTTAAAGTGATGTTCGCTTAATTAATCCCAACTTTAATCGCAAGTCTTCGAACGAACCCTTCGGAAGTGATTTTGTAAATACATCGACAATATTATCTTCACTCCTTACCGCGACCATGTCAATAATCCCGTCAAGCACCTTTTTACGAACAAAGTGATACTCGAACTCAATATGTTTCATTCTCGCGTGGAAAACAGGATTAGAAGTAAGTTTGATAGTACTTAGATTATCTCCATGAACGGGAACCGGTTTATCAATAAACATATGCAAATCCTCGAAGAGTCGGTGAAGCCAGATATATTCTTGAGCTACATGAGCGGATGCTATGTACTCTGCTTCGGTTGTCGATAATGACACCGATCCTTGTTTTTTGCTACACTATGAGATATTTGCAGTTCTGCAGAGAAAAACAAAATCAGAAGTCGATCTTTGATCATCCAAGTCGCCGGCAAAATCAGCATTCGTAAATCCTCGCAAAGAAAATCCTGCATTCTTTTTATAAAACAAACCCACATCAAGAGTAATGTTAACATACTTTAGGATCTTCTTAACTTCTTCAAGGTGTGGTTTCCTCGGCTCTTGCATATATTGGTTGACCACACCAACTGAAAAGGCAATGTCTGCCCTTGTTATTGTCAAGTAGATTAGACTTCCGACAAGTGCATAGAAAGGACGAGGATCTGATAAATGCGTTCCTTCATCGCGACGAAGTCTCGTGCTCAAGTCAAGCGGTGTACACCACTTTTTTCTGTCGATCATCTTGAACTTCTCAACAAGTCGTTTGACATAGCTAAGCTGAGACACAAAAATTCCATTATCCAAGTTCTCAATTTGTAGCTCGAGAAAGTTGCTCAGCTCTCTTAGCTTCTTCATATCAAAATGCAATGAAAGCTCATCCTGAAGACGGGAGATTTCCACATAATTGCTATCCGTCAAGATTATGTCGTTGACATATAAGAGAACGATCACCATCAGCCCTTGACGTTTCTTGATGAAGAGACTTGAATTCGATTTAGAAGCCATGTAGTCACAAAAATGTAAGTACTCTGCAATTTTCCTGTACCATGGACGCGGGGCTTACTTCAACCCATAAAGAGTTTTCTTCAACTTACACACGAGATTTGGACGATCCTCAACCATAAACCCGGGTGGCTGGTCCATATAGATAATGCGATCAAACTCTCCATATAAGAAGGCATTTTTGACATCAAGTTGCCATAATTTCCATCCAAAACAAGCCGCCAATGCTAGGACGATACGTACTGAAGTCATCTTTGCCATGAGACTAAATGTTTCTTCATAGTCTTCCCTATATTTTTGCGAGAAGCCTCGTGCAACCAGCCTTGCCTTGTATCAGTCTATGCTCTCATCCATCTTTCTTTTGATTCAAAAGACCCATTTACACGAAACAGGTTGCACATCGGGAGATTTTGAAACCAAATCTTAAGTCTGATTTGTTTGCAAAGCATCCATCTCTTCCTTCATTGCGGCTTCCCATTCTTTAACTCCTCTAGCTTCATCATAGGAGGAAGGTTCTTCATCAACGACTGGATTCACCAAGAAGTAGGAAAAGGTCATCACAAAGTTGTCATCTCTAAACTGAGAGGGCTTGACGATATTTCTCCTTGGATGTTGAATTCTTATTTCCTCTTCGGGAGAGTCATCTCGAGGAGAAATGAAACTCCCCCTTTCCCCATGATCTTCCTCTGACAAACCTTTTAACGAGTGTGACAATGACAAGGTTATTGTATCACTCTCTTCCACACCAGCATCCTTAGAGTAGTAGGGAGAAATCTCATCGAAGACTACATCACGAGATACGACATATTTAAATGTTGCCAGATCCAAACACCGCTAGCCCTTTCTTCCCTCGTCGTAGCCGATGAAAATACACTTCATAGCCTTAGTGTCCAGCTTGCTTCTTCGAGAATCAGGAACATGAACATAGCAAATAGAGCCAAAGACACGAAAGTACTTTACGTTTGGCTTGACATCAAAGAGCATCTCGAAAGGTGATTTAAAATTAATCAGACTAAGCAGCACCCGATTGATCACATGAGCTACACATGTCATACCCTCCGCCCATAACTCCTTCGGCAAGTTCTTCATATGCAACCAACTCTTGCACATTTCCACAAGATATCGGATCTTTCGCTCCGCTATCCCATTTTGTTGCAATGTCTCTGAACATGAAAACTTTCTTTTAATACCGTTCTTCAGGCAATAAGTGAGGAACTCATTAAAACAAAACTCTCCTCCATTTTCTGTCCGTAGAACTCAAATTTTTCTACATAACTCCCCTTCCACGGTTTCTTTGAACTCGAGAAACCTTGAGAATACCTCTGACTTGTGTTTCACAAAGTAAACCCACGTGAACCATGTATAATCATCCACAAACAGTAGCATATATGTGTATCCCAACTAAGAAGCTGTCCGAGTTGGACCCATCAGGTCGCTATAAATTCATTCCAACGGGGCTTTACACCTCAAACTCGAGTTGTCAAAAGAAAGCCTATGAGCCTTTCCAAATTGACAGCCTTAACAGACACCTTCATCCTCTAATTTCACACTTCGGGCAACCCATCAACTAATTTCTTTTAAGCCATAACCTTTAGCTTAGCCATGTTGAGATGACCAAGCCTCGCATGCCACAATGACGTCATGTTATTGCTGCTCATCTTCTCAATATAAGAATTCGATGCAGATAAAACAAATAGATCATTCACCCGCGTACCTGTGTGAACGACATCTGCCTTAATCTCCTTAACGTTATGAAGGAACTTCATATCTTCTGGTCCGAAGAGAACAAAATTTCCAGCATCCACTGCGTTCGCCACAAAGAATAAATTTTCTTGTATCCCAGGTACATGGTACACGCTATTAAGATTAATTAACTTCTCGTGGTGGTCACCGATTATAATGTTTCCTTCCTGCTGAATTTTATGAACCTTGTTATCCATAGTAACGATCCCACTTCCGCTGTCGTGAACATGAGATGAGGAGAAGATTGAATCGTCTCCGGTAATGTGATGACCACAGCCCAAATTGACAATCCAATCCTTCTTGATCGGTTGTTTTCTGCGAGATGCTCCCTCAGCCGCTAAGCACGTCTCCCGAGTTATATTTTCAGCCACTTGTTCACCTTCCGAATTTGTCAAGTCGACATGAAAACAAGCAATCCAATCTTCCCCTGATTGCTGGTCGAACTTCTTGCCACCGTCAAAAGAACTAGCAAAATTTCCAACCTTAAGTTTAACTCGGTAATTTTTCCTGATATGGCCAACCTTTCTACATCTATAGCATTTGAATGTTTTCTTAGGCACTTTTGAATGTTCCAACGCCGCCCCATCTGTTCTTCCTTTTCCTCTATAAGTGCCCCCCTTCTTCACAAATAAGGCATTTGTATATTCTTCTTTGATGTGGTTCCGACCATTTGTATAGCCAACGACTCTTGAGACGATAAGATATTTTTCAGCTTTTTAAGAGATGGTTGTTGTGTCCATCCTTGAATCAAAGTGATGAAAGGCGTGCACTTCAATAGAAGACCTCAAATGATGTACCTCTTCGTCCAAGCCTCCGAAATTCACTCTTCAGGATTCAATAGTGAAATCTCCGAACACAGGTTCTTGACTTTGAGAAAGTACTCCGAGATAGGACCAGTTTGTTTTGCAACCGCCAACTCATTCTCGAGCATCTGCAGACGAGCCTCGTTCCTTTTGTTGAATAAACAATCGAGCATTTGCCTGATCTCACGAGTAGACCCACAACTGATTATATGCTCGAACAATCCATGAGAGATAGACCTTTTCAACACAAACTCCACCTTTGCATTTAGTTGCTTCCACTTCTTTAATGCCTCCGCGTTCGCAGCGACGTTCTCTGGAGCCACAACACTGTCATCCACTACGACATCCCACATATCTTTTTCGACAAAGTACAATTCCATACAAGTCTTCCAAATCCGATAGTTGGACTGATTCAACAATTCCAAACCAAGTCCCGCCACACGACTCGTACCTTCCATATCGAGAGAGTGACAACCTTCCTCACGAGTGTAACCGGAGCTCTGATACCATGTAGAGAAAACTAGGACTGACAAACACTCCGATTGAGATCGGAAAACCACAGTAAAGGAACAACTCTCTCTCAATAAGGAAGAAGAAAACTTTTAGGGGATACAAAAAATTATTTCGGAAGAAGATATTGAGGTTACAATGAAAAAAAAACTAAAATAGGTTAAAAATAAAAAGATAGTTTTAAAATCATTTTAAAAAAATAATAACATATTTACAAAATAATAATTTATTAAAATTAATTATTCTTTAAAAATATAAAATATTATTTTATATTTTAATAAAATAATAAGTAAGAAAAAGATGAGAAAGGAAAAAAAAAAATAAAAGATAATTTCCTGTATTTGGTAATGGAGAGGAAAAGAAAAAAGTTAGAAAAAAAAAAAAAAAAAAAAAACAGAGACATACATTAAGGTGCCAATATTCATTTGCTTTCATTAATTGAGTGAGAAAACTTTTAAGAGCAGTACATGTCCAGTCCCTGTTTCAGGACTCCAATGAATAGTGATGAAATGTAGCCGACCAATGACAGAGATGTATCCCTGTAAAGGCAATGATGTTCAATTGCAATTTTCACGTATTATTGGGATCTTCATGGAAACTAAAATATTTTTCTTCTTGGGATGACAAAACCCAAAATATTTCTAGTTGAGTGGCTTTCATCTTTGATCTTTCATTTTCAATTTGGATCGAAATCTTTAGGCTTCAGCTCTTTTTCTTGGCCTTCATTTAATACTAACATCATGCACAGTTGATTCCCATCATTTTGAAGGGATATATTTTCACTTAGACTTTGAATTTATGGCTTGAAAATTCAGTCACAAATAATCAAGAATGTGGACTTCACCAAAAAATTAGTTTTTTTTAAAAAAAATTAATTTTTAATTTTTTTCATTAAAATCAATATATTAACAATTAAAATACCAAAATACGTAATGGTTAAAAGATTCTTTGCAATGAGTTATGAAGATATCAAAATATGTCTTGTGGCGTGCTCTTTTGATTTGGTTGTATATTAAATTAAATTAGTTGTAAATTTACTGATTTTAAACGAAAAAATGAAATTTTAAAAATAAAAATAATTTCTCATAAAATTTATAATCGGAGTAATTTATGGCTGAATTTTATGACCAAAAACTTTTTATCTTTCAGTTAATAATTTGTGTCTTATTGTGACGCTGCCACCTAATTGAAAATAGGGAAGCCGCCGCTAGAGGCTCGAGCTCTGTTTACCTTTAGTCAACAACGTCCTCCTGTGATGGGCACACAACTCAAAGGTGCATGCATCGTCGATGTCAAGAGTGATTTGGAGACGCGGGTAAGTTCATTCCTAGGTCGTTAATTTTGTAATTGTTTACATTTAAATTATTAACCATAAAAAAAAATCTAAATAAGGTTTATATTGTTAAAATTGGTCAAAATATAAATCAAAATCGTCAAAGAAAGATGAGATAAATTCAATTCTAGGTCATTAATTTTATAATTGTTTCAATTTACTGTTAATTCTTGTTCTTGGGTTAAATTTTACTTTTAAAGACGTTGGATAACGTCCTAAAATAAATTCAACCAATTTAGGGATTACAGAACTTTTGCTTGCCTTTGTGGAAAAAGTGAGAAGAAGAAGCCATTTTGAGGATTCTTGATGGAAAAATTGCAGTCTTTTGGGGGCCCTTCTGTTGTCAATAATCAAGAGGAAGATGGAGAAGAGGCAAAGAAAGGATTGGTTGAATTTAAATAATTTTAATGGTTCAGACCTTATTTATATTATTTTATAGTTGATGACCTAAATTTAAATAAATTAAAAGTTATTATCCTAAAATTAAATTTATTTCTTGAAAGTCATTATGACATAAAATATTCATATTTACTTCTCACTAGGGTTTTTAAACTCTTCCAATTTGAGTTAGCGAAGGTGAAGGAAATTGATCTCTTTACCTCTACTAAGATAGGAAGTCTTGGTAGTCATTTTGACTAACCCACATAATTATTTTCTTCTCTCCTAGAGAAAGAAGTAACTCAAATATAATATTTTGAAGTTGAATATTTATATAATTAGACACTTAATAGGATTGGGAGTGGCATAATTAATCGTACATACTTGATTGATATTATTATTATTTCGGTTTTCCTCTCCCCTTGTTGCTAAACCGATGATCCAAACTGAAAGTTAAGTACTGATTAATTGGTTGTTTCAAATAATAATAATAATAATAATAATAATAATAATAATAATAATAATAATAATAATAATAATAATAAAAGGTTTCAATTCTTAATTAACATTTTATTAAATTCAAATTCTTATTTGTTTAAAATTTTATTTGAATAAAATTTTTAAATTTTTTTTTAAAATATTTAATTCTAATTAAATATAACAGAGTTGAACTAAATAATTTAATTAAAATTAAAACTATTTATTAATCATATTATAATTTATCTTAAAATCAAACTATGGTGACGAAGATAGAAAGTATTTTTAAGTTATTCTTAGAAGTATGAAACATTATCAATTATGACGGAATCATTAACGTTCAACTTCCTGTTTTTGACCAAAATTTAAAATTAAGAATCTCAAAAGAGACAAACCTGTTTGGAGAAGTGGCACAAAATATATTAACTCAACAATAATCTAACGATTTCATTCCCTACAATGGGGAACCAAAAAAATAAAAAAGCCAATCATTGATTTCGCGAAAGTGCAACTCTAAAAAGAAGAAAAAGCCATACAAGAGATGCCAACTCTACAAAAATCAAGTTAATTAATTGTTATTATAACTTAATTTTAAAAAGTTAGACGACATACATATCATTTCGTTGCTGTCCTGCCTTTAAGATCACTCGAATCTAATCTCAATTAATCTGAAAATTAGCGTAAAGATACTATTGTAGGAAAACTGAAAAATGATTTAAGTTCTTGTGATTAACATGCCGCATTATGCAACGAGGGGCTACATTTCCAATCCCATTGCATACTTAGCATACCATCTACGTGGAAAAAATGTCAATACCAAAAATAAAAAGAAGTAAAATAAACTAATATAAAATAAAATAAAAAGGATAACCACTTTGTATCTCGTGAAAGGTGCACACCATCAAACAAGAGCTTCAAACCCTACCCCAACATCTTCATCTAACTAACCTTCGGTTTGAAAACCAGACTGAAATTGTCAGTCCGATTGGGAAAACTGGAAATCGGTTAGACCTTTTGCTTGGTTCATCTATAAAAACCGCGGAAAAAAAAGGTCAAAATTGGTAAGATCTAGATTAAACTAAGTAAACCGGTTAAAATAATTGAAAAAACTAGTTTGATTTAAAAAGATTTTTATTTTTATTTTTTAAATGCTGGTTCGAATGTATATATTATTTTTTTTAACATTTTCATTTATTTTCATTGATTATATAAATTTCTCAAAATCTTAACCAAAAAAAAAAAAATCCCCTTTAATCTAAAATATCTATAGTTTTTTTTTTTTTTTTGTTTACTTTTTGTATGAAAATATTCTAAACTATTGTTGTCAAACTCCGATAAAATTTCTTTTCAGAAGAGAGGTGGAGTGGTTTGATTCCCACATCCCTTAATTACGGGACTGAAACAGCAAATTCTAAATCGTGAGAAAAAGCTGGTGAGCAAAAGGGTTGAGGAAATCTGGAAGGAAGTGAGACTGTAAAACTTGATGAGTCCAACTAAGAAACCACCGACAAAAGGTGGTGCAGAGCGACAAAAAAAATAGTATCCAGCAGCGTGACAATGATATTTAAAGATCACACATAACATAACATTGGCCGGGGATTGCGTGTACTTTGGCAGCAGGCGGTGTAACCATAAACATGGAGCGTGTCAACGATTATGACCTCCCACATTCTTAGCCATGCATTGAGTTGGGTCGCAATTGGCACTGTCTGTCAGTTAATTCCTGCAACTTTAAGTCACAATTTCCCATAAACTTTAATTCCTGCAACGCTTTCGAATTGAGGTTACCTCATGGGTTTGAAAATTACTCTGGAATTTGATGCGAACGTTTCCGGGATTAGATTTGGTCAGTCTGAGTGGGGCTTGAATAAAATTTAAATTATTGAATATATATATATATATATATATGTATATATTTAGTGATTATAATTATTAATTGTAACGGATAGTTTAAATTCACTCTATCTACTGTCACTGTCTCATCTACGTAACATTTTGGGATGTTATAAATCTAACTGGGGAACCCAATCATTAGAAGATAACCAAGCACGCGTTTTTCCAACAAGAAACAGGCAAATACCCAACAAAACAGTAAGAGTTAGGGTACATTTCTCTGGTCAAACTTTTTGTCTCGGCTTTTCATTACTGGCTTGCATTTCATACTTGTAGACAGAAGATACAGTCAGGTACCCAGTGTCCTTTTGCAGATCCCATGCATTTCAGACTCGAAAAGATGATTGACCAGAATAGCAAAGGAGCTGACAAGTATAAACCGGGGGGCCGCTGCTCGACCACAAAGGAGTGGCATAGCTGTCAAAGAGATTAAAGTGCATTTGCCTACGTCTGTGTTGGTGGAGGGCACCAGCAAGGTGTCCATGGTCTAACCACACGCTACGTTATTTCCTGTTTTCAACCAGTCGAGAGTCTAGTAGGTCCACATATTTTGTTCTTCTTCTATTAATCAATTCTGCAATAATATTGAATTTATACAGCTCCGTGTTACTGTTACTTGGGCATCTTTTCGGTGTACAAGATCTTAACTTGTGAGATCGCAGTTTTACCATCATTTTGAAAAGAGTTGAAATGAAATAATTTTTATTGTTACGCTAAGATTAATGCTTCTTAATTTAAGTTATCATTAAACACTAAATAAAAGCATAATTCTAATGGAGTTTATGGAAAAGACTAAACTAAACCCAATTTTAATGAATTTTAATAAAAGTTTTAAAAAAAAAAAAAAACAAAAACAAAAAAAAGGCAGTAATCTAGTTACCAAAGATCTATGTAAATAAAACACAATGGACTAAGCTGAAATAGTCCTTTTATTCTTAGGAATCAACAGGAATAGGCGTGAGACAAGAAAGGTGAACCACGGTCAAAATTGAGGTGCCTACAACGGCTCGAAGACTTGATGGACTTTAGGTTTGGGGAATTAAACTTTTGAATTCTTTAACAGCTTCTGATTTGTTTTCTCACCCCTTGTTTCTAGAATACCCACATCTTATATGTGGAGAGTAGAGAAGACCACTGGCCATTATTGATCTAATTTATCTTTTCTCCGTTATATATTTTTATCCAAGATATTTTGCAAAAATTAATGTTATTTGTTTCGATTATGGGGTTTTTGTAACAAAACTTAAAAGGCCATTTACAAGGTTGCTTTCTGTTGGATAGTGTCGGTTCTCGACCCACGGTTTTCCCATCATAAGACCAAACGGAGATATCAATTAGCCATCCCCAGGCCGAAAAATAAAAGGCCGAGAAAGCCGTGCCCACTAGGCCCAACGTAGAAGGGGTTTGATCTGGGCAGGGCAGTAATGGTAGACTACTGTGTTAACACCTCTAGCTGACCCAACAGCACATCCCTGCCCAGATTAAACCTCTAATTGCATGCCTTAGGTTAAACTTGCTTTGCATATCAAGGCGCATACATTCCTCTCACTGCCATATTTGAGAGTATTTATACAAGTTAAGAGCTTGCATTTCACAGAAGACAAAGAAGGAAAGCATGGTTGGGTTTTTATTAAAATGACCAAAAAAAAATCACTTAAGCAAGAACCTAAAGTTCCAAGCAGACAGCAATAAGCTATGCAGTTGCCTAAAACCAAAAATTATAAACTTTATTGTTCTAGCAAATGATCTCAGATGAAGTAAGAAAAGTGCTGGAGTCAAACAAGTAAATCAGTGTGTAAACAGAGTCTTCTTCACAAATGGCTGAGATAAATTAATAAAAGTCATAGCAGGCAGCTATAGCACATTCATAAAAAGTAATATAGCACAAATTGAAGAGAAATCAGCATCACCAAGCTATGGCAGGGCACTCAGGAAGGGCTTCAACTCAACCCATTATCTTCATTAAACCCCATCCTGAGCTAAATTATCTATGTAATTAAGGTTAGATATATAAAGGAGCTCCATGATCTGCTTAAGAATTTCTTTGATAGAAAGAGGCACCCTTCTGGTAAGTGATAGCATAGGGTATAATCATCTTTGTGGAAACCTTCACATTGCTTAGATGAGAGCCTATTTTACCACCCATATTCTTCAATCACATGTCACTCTCTATACCATCATATGCGAGGACAACAACCGATTCCTGCACATCCTGAAAATATCTCTAGTTGAACCATCAATCAGTTCTGGAAGTACACACACGAAGGATTTTATGCACTTAAAATGCCATAGAGACACCAATTTCCAGTCATTGACATAAATATTAAATCCAAACCTGGAGAGACACCGTCAGCATTATAAATTCAGCTCAAGTGACCCAAATTTACTAAGGGGTTGGAAGATGTGCCAGGTTCCATAAGAACAAGTCCGTTCAGAGCACAAAGTACTAAATACTCAAAATACCAAATCACCAATTAAGTCCAGTCCGTCATGATAAGTTATACGCGAAATCAAAACCAAGCTTTCACAACACTAATATTAAAAGTTGAATGCGAAATAAAACCTATAAACCATGCTTTTTCTTCAATCTCTGAAATGGACGTTTAACACAACAATAGATTAATTAGCAGACAACACATGCTAAATATATCCATATAGGTGGCAGCCAGAAAGAGAAAAAAGTCAACTCAGCAACGAGTCAACTATCCGTCGGTCGAAGATTTGATTATAGATATGTACTTGACCAAAGTTTGTTCATTTCATGGGGCCATAGACAAGAGAAAATTAAAACCCCAATACCTACCTACAGATATGGAAGACAAAAAGTCTTGGAAACCCCATCATTGTCTAAAACAGTTCTAAGGATGGACCTAACGTGAAAGACTACTAAATGCAACGTCATGAGACTAGATCCGAGGAGCCTCTGCCTCTTACACGACATCCCTTGAATCTACTGGAACCAAGCTATCCACATGGCTGTAAAACTCGCAAGAAAAGTCAGACTCACAACTGGGCAGCCTCTTGACACCTTCATTATAGATATTAAATAAAGACAGATTCATGCTATTTCCCTCCATGCGCTTCATCACCAATTCCGAGTCATTCAGGAGGACTTCAGGGGATCCAAGTCCATTGATAAAATTCACTTTACTCCAGGCACTCTTCTCACCATGATCAGCATCTTGCAATACCCACAACTCCATTCGCTCAAAAGGCTTTCCATATCCAGGATACACAGCAACAGCGGGATATACCGCCAAAGCAAGCGAGTCATCATAGCCCAATATCTTAACGCAAATGCCCATCACAAAATCTGGTATCTTTCTAAGCCTAAATTCTTCGGCTTCCAAGTCAAATGAAACAACAAACTTGTGGTCAGCCAATTTGCCAGTCCCAATACCCAACCAATGCAAACCACCATTAACAAACACTCCTTGCTGCCCTTGAGTGACCAGACAAGACCCAATACCATCAGTCACTCTCCGATCAATCACTCTCCAGGAGCCTGTCCTCCCCGAATAAACCTCGGCCCTCACAACAGGGAATTCATCAGGTCTGCGATGGAAATTCACAATCCTCACTAGCTTGTAATCATTCCTCTGGAGATTATAGCCAAACCCAGTAGCAACCATCCAAAAGGGTCTCTGAGCATCGGTGATTCTGGGCCTGGGGAGAGCCTTAAACTGGCTAGTGGAAACGTTCCAGAGAAAAAACCCACAAGCATAGCAGAGCGAAACATCGAGGCAGAGTAGGCCACTGCAGGAACCCACGATTTTGGGATAGCGAGACAAAGAGGTGAAAAACGGAACCTTGATGTCGCGGACATCGTTGGTCTTGTTGTTAAAGAGGATAATGGCGAAATTGGAGCCAGATGGGTTGTGGAAGCGGCGAATCAGGAGCCAGGGGTTGGAGGAGGAACGGCGTAGATGGATGGAGATGAAATCGGGGGATTTGATAACGGCGGACCAGGGTTTGGAAACCGATTGGAATCGAGTGATGGACTTAACGGGCATCCTCGAGAGGATGTCTCGAATTGTGCAAAGGGGCAAAGTCAAGTCATCAGACATTGATCCTCCTCCTTCTCCTCCTCCTTCTTCTCCCCCTCCTCCTCCTCCTCCTCTCGCACGTCGCTTGCTTCTCATAGAGGGCAAATGAGTTTCTTTCTTTTTGGCGATTTTGAGGTTTTTGCCTGGGTTTTGTATAAACATCGTATTATACCCAAAAACTTGCAGTGATAATTAACCTTTTAAACTTCTTATCACTTATTTTAATTTTAACTACCCTACTTTATGCCAATAAATCATTTAACTTTAATTTCATATTTAATCTCACCACTTCTTTAATCTAACTAATGTCACTAGCCACAAAAAAAAAAAGTCTAGAAAACTAGTTACACTAGGAGTAATAAATTTAACTTAAATTAAATTTACTTCCATAATTAATTTATATTTTAAAAATAAATATTTAATTTATTAAATAATTTTATAATTATAAAAATTTAATTATAATAAAAATAATATTTTATAAATTAATAAATTTTTTATTTAATTATAATTAAATATATATTAATCAATACATAAAATTTTATTTTAATCACAGATAAATTTGTATATTTATGATATATTTTAATATAATAATTTACAAATTTAAGTGACATTTAATTTTTGTTTTTTCAATTTCAATAATATATAAACACAAATAATAATAGATAGATATAGATATCAAAGTGTAATTTTTCTTTATAAATTATTTTAAATCTAAAACCCCAAAACAAACCAAACAAATCTCACGGTAACCCAAGAGTTACGTCTCCCGTATTCACAAATGACAACCCGACTCCGGACCCAAATTAATTTCATCATCCCTGCTCCTGCCTTCACAACCATTATTGTTAAGGCTGGCTTGCCATCCATGGGGAGCTGACCAATTGAACAAGGTCAAGGACCCCAGGCAGGAAGAGCCATTCTAAATGTGGATCCTAACCCACAATCGAAACGAATACAATTCAGCAAGAACCTTCGGAGCAGCTACATTTTCATAATAGAACAAAAACGAGAGCAGGTTGAACAGTATAATTAGGAGTCAAATGTGCGACAAAAAAATTACTGGTTTCAAGGAAAATAATTATAGATGCTCAAATAAAGACGATCTTTACTAGACCAAGTCTGTTCAAAAAGTGTTGTGGACAATCAACTAAAAGTAAAAGAAGCAATGAGCCAAAGCATAAGGCTTTCCACAAAATTGCCCACATCCAAAAAAAAAAAAAGGAAAAAAAAAATCCAGCCCCTTTACTCTGAACTTTTTCTAGTTATTTTAGTAAAGGGACCCACAAACAAAAAAAAAGATAAAGCAGGATTGTAGTGACGTGCAATGATTTCGGTTTTACTTCCTCACTCCTACAGGACAGAGTGCCTTGATGATCAATCTGGAATAGCTTTGTCCACGGATCGTCTTTCATTGCATTCGGATTCTTTTTAAGTAAAAGTTAAGCTAGTTTGGTCACATTTTGATTTTTAATTAGTAGTTGCATTAGAACTAGTCATTTTCTATATATAAAAACTCCATGTCTGTATTATTAAAGATATTGGGAAATAAGGAGTTCCTCCGGTATTGCTATTGATATTTGCTAACAATGGTATCAGAAATAATTGCACTTTGCTAATAGGATCGTGGGGTTTCCATACACGCACTGCAAGCATTTCTTGGAACACCAGAAGATCCGCGCGCTCCAATTAATAACATTCCTTTTGCATATCATGATTCGCAGTGGCATCTCCTCAAACCTATCAGGGAGACTGCCACTCCGAATTCCTTCCCATGTGTAATTACATCAGTCAGTTGCTTAGCAATAACTAGCAATTTGCCTTGAAGTATCCACCCCCTTTGTAAATAGAGGCACCAAGCTTTTCTGCAAAATCGGCGCTTAGCTCTTTCATCTCTTTAGATGTTAATATGATAAGAAAGCTACAAAGGAGCATTCATTTGAGCATCATTGCCAAAGGGAATTCTTGCCGGATTCTTGTTTTGCCCCCCACACTTGATAAACCAAAACACATGACAACTCAATAGCCAGAAAGCTTATGATTGTAACCAAAACTATCAAAGCCACAGCTCCCACGAACTTCTTCTCACCCTCATTGTCAATTATTCTGCTAGACAGTACTGGAGTTGAATTCGATTTAACATGAGGATCACATCCTCTAGCTTAAACAGCCAAGAGGAATTCCTGTACCATCATTTCTTGAAGTTGTTGCAATGCATGTGGGGTCATTAGAACAATATTCTTGACAGGTACTTTCATTTGGCAAAACATACTTAACATACAGGACTCAAGGAAGATGCCCAGCTAAGTCCGTGCCAACGACTGCAGAAAGACACATGGACAGATGGTTCGTGGTACCTGCCACTGACCCTTCGTCTGTTTTGAGAATTGTGTGAACCATGGAGTGGGAAGAAGGGAAGGAAGGCCTCATACAAAGTCGTAGATTTAGATATAGCCTGCAAATTGAAACCTAAAGCTTCCACCTAATTAACGATGAAAAGAATTATTTGATGAAACTAGAGGAGGATGGCATATGTATTGTCCTCCATGGTGGTCAATGACCAAAACGAACACTTCCAACTTCAGAATCCAGTGTAGACTGAAAGGGGACTCTCCACATAAGTTCCACCTTCGTGGAACGACTGAGCCTTGCTATTAGGAACTTCTCTAGTTATTTTTGTTAAGGTGCCAAACAAAGGCAAGCGATCATTATGTGTAAGGTCATGTCGTCTCCCTCCTCCTTAATAGCTGGACAAACAAGAATTTCACAATTTCTCCAAACTCCAATGGCAAAAACTGGTTTTGGAAAAGGACCAACCACGAATAGCTTTGTCCAGGAATCATTCTTCATTGTCCACATATCAAATATAGATTGAAATCCTGGTGTCCATACCAGCATCGCCAGCAATTGTCGGAATGGCAGAAGTTTCTGTCTCTTGTTGTGCCCACAACTAGGTGGAACTTCCATCTTTGAAAATTGCTCTGTACCCATGTCAAATGACTATACAAATCCTCCATTAGACCTACTCCAACCTTCATTCACCATCCGATGCTGCACTCCTTCACTGCCACTGCAATGCTGCGATCTTGACATATGCATGGAGGAATTCCAATAATTTCTCTCCACGATCCTGTGCTCAATGTGAGGATCTCTGTTCTGAGCATGTATTTCCTATAAGGGAAAACATGTTTCTTTTGATCAAAAGATTGCACAATTCATAGCAACTTGTGTTCATTGGTCTCAGGGTGAAAACCGAAGCCCCAACGAACAAATCAATGAGTAGGCACCACAGGAATCAGGGGAGCAGGCATGTGCCAATATTGCCTTGTGGCTGGGTTCCATATAACACAGTCAGCCCCATCATCCTCTAGGCTAATGCACACTAAACCATTGCAACAACCCACAATAGAGAAGATATCACCTCTCTTTTTGGCTTGGAACGGCAAGTCTTGGTGTTTGAGCATTGCAAACTCATCATCTAGTAATGAGATGCCATATGTTGTTGCTTCCCTGTAACGACCCTGGAAGGTGAGAAGAAGAGAGGATGTGCGGTTTGACCGGCCAAGGTGGGTGGCAATGAAATTGGAGCTTGAGATAAGATCCAACCAATGTCTACATACAGTCTTGAAATGGAGCAAAGATTTAACTGGTAATCTTGAAAGAACTTCAAATATCAAGTCCTGAGGCAAAATAGAATGGAAAGGCATGTTCATGGTTCGGCTTTGTTTCTGTTCAACAAATATCCTGAAATAGAAGGAAGCAAACAGGTTCCAGTTTATACTTAAATGGGGAAGGAAGGCAATGTTCAGGAATTAACGTCAATGTACAACAAGGCTCTTTAGTTGGGAGTAATTTTTGTTCCTTTTTAAAGGAGGCATCTTTCATATGGGTTTAGCCTGGGAATATTCTAGTTCAATCAAATAAAAACTCCAGGCTTTTTCTTGCAGAAATTAAATATTCTGCATGGATAAAGAATGTCTAAAATAAAGACAATGTATAACCAACCTGTGATGACAGATTAAGATGACAGGTAACTAAAATTCTTTCATACTTATAATAATAAATATAAATCAAATAACCAGTTCCTTCTCTTTTTTTCTTTCAAACCAAACATCTACTCTCCCTCATAAAGAAGACAGAAAATCAACACTAAAGAGATATCATAAGGAATAGAGATGCTGTCCGTAACTTGTCATTTACATGCTAGACATGAGTAATAATGCCACAGCTTCCATCATCTACGCCCACAAAAGGATGCAGATGGTATTGCTGTGTCTATTGTTTTAAAATAAAAGGACAAAAAAATCACATTCTGCTCTATTAAAAGTAATTTCACAATTACAGATCCATAATGAAAAGCAAGGACTTATAATTGACCATATTAAAATCCAACAATCTCGCTGGTTTCTTTCTTTTTTCTGTTGAGTCATATGGGCTTCAAAGGTAGCAAAACATCTTCCTTTTTCCAAAACTCAGGTAACTGACTAGATCATTATTTATGTATGGCATTAAAAGCAAGATGTGAGAACATCATAAATAAAGAAAAAAAGACCAACCATATATAGAAGCATACCAAAAACAAAGAGAAATAAAAAGAAAAGGAGGAAAAGATAAAATCTTACAAGAACTAAAAGCTCAAAAGGAAATAAAACAAAACAAAACTGGACGGCAACCACAAAATGGTCTAACTAGCAGACTAAAAGAAAAGCTCAACTCCAAAAAATATGACCCACGAGCTAAACTATAATGTCTGTGAACAATCAAACTTGCCAAACTGGATACCAAGGCAAACTACAAGATAGCTAAACACTTGATCTTGTAACAGTAGTCGGCTAGTTTGCTCAATTATCCTCAAATCTTCAAAAGATATTATCTTCTTTGATTTTCAGCACAGTAAATTTTTTATCTGCACCAAATGGCCAAAGACCATTGAAGCTGATCTAGCCCCTTGTGCCTTGTGTTTTGTGCTTCAGACCATTATGGGTGTTTTTAGACTACCCATTGGATGTCAAAAATACTCGCCCACCCAATGCTGGTAAATACTTGAGATTCTTCCTTCTTTATACAGACTAAGCTGATCACAAGTCTAAGTCCTGGAAAGTTCTAGTCATAAGTTTCTGCCCAATAAACTAACCTAAGTAGCATCAGATTTGGAATTTTCTTTTTTTTTTTTTGGCTCAACGCTAAGAATGGACAGAAATATGACTTAAAAAGTAGAAAGCAGAAAAAAAGGTTTGTGGTTACGAGTATCAAATATCAGTGGCCAAAATCCCAAAAAGAAAGTTCCTCCAATTGTGAGCAAATCCCATAAAAAAGAAAACGAAACAAAAAAAAAAAAAAAAAATTCAAAGTAGCCCAAAAATCCCCAAAATAGGTCCAATGTCAAAACACGAAGATCTCTCATTGCAAACATGAACCACTGGAGAGCAATAATATGAAAACAATTTAGATTCCGTCTTCCATGCATGATGATCTTGCAGTCCACCTTTGGATGATGATCTCGCCCCCTCGAATTTCTTTCTTAAGGTAGTTACTTTCATGATTAAGTTCTTATATTTCCGAGACTAGAAAAGAAAGGTTTATGCAAGAAAAAATATAGAAAGGATGGTTTTCACTACCAATTTCAATTAGGGTATCATAACTTCATAACCACAATTAATTATTTTCAATTCTATTATATATACATCAATTTTTTTTGCAGTTTTTTTTTTTTTTTTCTGAACTAGGCTCGTTATTTCCTATTTAACATTCCTTTTGTCTATAATTGTGTTATTATAAGTTGGATACATTTAATTGTCAATTTATATAAATAATAAGATGGATATGTGTTTCGGTCATAAACTTCAATCATAAGTTTTTAGCTCAATTCACTTGTATAAACACTTGACAAGCAGATGACTTTTGGGCTTGAATGATTGCTTGTGCATGACTTTTTAGATTTAACTATTTTTTATTATAGTGTCCAAATTTTTATAATTGATAAAATTTTATAATTTTACACATTTAATAGCGAATTTATATAATTAAAATAAATTTTTTTACTTTATTTATATAATTTCAGCCAATAAAATTATATGTGATAAGGTATATTAAAATTTAATATAAAATTTATTGTTATATTCTATTTAATAACTTAATTCTTTTTGGTTGAATAATTTTTTAAATATTCAGATTCAAAATTTTATTAATTTGTTATAACTTTAATAACAAAAGTTACAGCAAAAAAAATTTAAGTCTTTCATTTACAATTTATAACTCTTCTAAAAATCATACTTTTAGAAGAAAATTCTACCCTAAAATATTGAAGAAGTTTCAACCTTTACTTACAGTAAATAAATAAATAAATAATGATGGAATTAGCAATAAGAGTAATGCAACAAACCAAAAGTTGTTGTCAAAAAGTTACTTTTACACACTAATAAGTTAAGACGCTACTGCCAAAAAGTTAATTGCACGAAAAATTTTCTTACCAAAAGTAACGATTAATTATTATTCCTCAATATGGTATAAAACAACAAACAACAAAAATTATTACTGTTTATGGTGCGGTAAGTTTAAATTTTGGTTAAAGAAAAAAAAAATCTACGATCATAGTTTGTCTGCAATATGCAGCAACCCAATTATTAATGTTATAAGTCAGAAACCTTGATGCTTTTTTTTTTTTTTAATCTTTTCGTTAATGATCTTGAAAACAAGTCATGAAACCTCAAGTTACAGAAGGTGCGATGCACAAATTAAACTAGCACACAAGCACTTTTTCCGCTGGTTGTGGGACTCTTTCTTGGTCTTCATCTCCTGCCTTTCCAAACTTGAAAGCTGGATTACCCGTCAACGGAGTACCCTAGTAAAATAAATAACTAGAATGCCTCCAAAACAGAGGATATCAAGATCCAGATTTGTATCTATTTCTAGGGATAATAAAGCAAATTTCCTAATTACTGCTGTGGCTGTCAAGGTAGGAAAATGAAAAATAGTCGAATTTCTCAAAAGCATGGACTTTTAATTAGAAAAAGGCCTTAAGATCTGTCCAACCCTACAAGCCCATCCATTCCTACTTCTCCCAATCGGGAACTTTAAATAATATGCGGAAGTCAACAAAGCCCGATATTACCTCTGAAGCCTATTGAAACAAAGACAAGAGTAGAGAGAGAAGGGTGGGGTGGTTTTGGTGGGGAAGGGGGGTGTAAAGGGATCGTCGAGAAAGTAAGTAACATGGAAGACAGAGAAGAATTGACTTCTGATGATCATCAGGAGCCGCTGAGTCCAACGGCTCGCTTGTTCCATGCTACAAAATTCAACTGCCATATAGTTGCAGTCATGGGATTCAAGACTACCATGGATCCTGGGGCTATCAGGGCTGGACTAGAGCATACCTTGCTTAGGCATCCTCGTTTTTCCAGCAAGCTGATGGTGAGATTTATATGTTTTTTTCTCATGTATTTGCTTTTACTTCCTTCCTTTGTTGCTACTTATGTGCCGAGATCTTTTTCTCCGCCTTTGCTCTTTGTACAATTCTGTGCTCTACCTCCACTGGATTCGTAGCTTTTAATTTGCAGAATAAAAGTATCTTGAATATAAAAACAGGTTTTATTAAATATTTTTTTGCTCATATGCAAATTTCATCCTCCAAAATTCATGGATCGAGTCTAAGTGGGCCGGGCTTTCTTTACATGGGCCGAGGGAAATATTTAGACGTCCTCTACGATGAATTGGTTGGCGAATTGTATATGTAGAGTGAATGTTTTTCAGGGTCTTCTTCTTGGTTTGGATGAGTTGTTACTCTCAAATAATGTAGAGATTTAATGACACCGTACGACACCAATGTAGTTATTTTTGTTTACTGACTTTAGGTCATCTACGTTTATGGAAAACTTGAGTGAAGTTTAGACTAAGTTGAACCATTACATTGACTTCTATCATAGCCAATGAATCCTTTTTTTTTTTTTATTTTTTATTTTAATTATACACCCAAATGTAAGTAAGGTCCGTTATAAATAGGATATCTAAAGGGATGTACTGAGCAAAATTAGGTAAAACTACTCACTAATGAAATTTCTGGAATATATCAAATACATGTATAGTGATTTTTATTCTTTAATTTGAAACATAAAAGATAGTGGCAGATAATTGCAGAAGAAGGAAAATGCAATGGGAACGTACCACAGTGAATCTAGACCACCATGTCATTGTTCCAGATTTGGACTTTCACATGGACTCGCCAGACCAATTTGTTGAGCAATACGTGTCTCACCTCACAGCATTACCTATGGACCTTTCCAAGCCATTGTGGGAACTGCACATTCTCAATGTCAAGACATCAGACGCAGGGGCAGTCGGGGTCTTGAGGCTCCACCATTCAGTGGGCGATGGGGCATCGCTCATGTCTCTTGTTCTGGCATGCGCTCGTAAAACCTCAGACCCCGAAGCATTGCCTACCGTTCCAGTGCTGAAAAGGGCTGGTTTGGAAACCCCTGCTGGGTTCTGGTGGTTCTTTTTGGCTATTTGGACACTGTCGAGGATAGTTTGGAACACTTTGGTGGATTTAGTTTTGTTTGCTGCGACAGTTTTGTTCTTGAAAGACACAAATACTCCTCTTAAAGGCTATTCTGGAGTTGAGCTAAAGCCCAAGAGGTTTGTGCATCGCACGGTTAGCCTGGATGACATTAAGCTGGTGAAAAATGCAATGAATGTAGTGAGTCCATCACACTCCGTTTCTTTTTTATCCTTTTAATTTTCCATTAATCTTCAAATTTATTTTTTAAAATTTCTCCCCTTTTGAGTTTCAATGGTTATATCCCAATTTCTTTTCTTCTAGTTTTGACTTTTTGAGATGATCTCAGTAGACCATCAACGACGTTGTAGTGGGAGCTACACAAGCTGGCATCTCCAAATATCTTAACGGTCAATATGGTTAGTTTATTGGATCCTTTTTTCTTTATTTCTTTTTCACTTCTTTTTTTTTAGTTGTTTTTTTACTTTTGATCGGGCTGAAGACAGAGACTTGCACGGTTCATGAAAGTTGACTACCTAATAGTAATATAAAAAGGGCCAAAAAAAAATGGAGTACGTCCTTGTTTATAACCTGAGTTCTTGATCTGGGATGCAAACTCTAGGTGAACTATTTTTATAATCTGAACAGGAAATTTGGGATGAACATTATGTTTCTGATTTCCGTCATTATGCATTCTGCGACCATTTGAATTAAGAAATTTCATTTAATAGGTAGACCAACGGACAACGAGAATGATGGAAACCCAAGGCAACAGAAATATAATCTACCAAAGGGCATCCGGCTCAGGGCAACTATTCTAGTGAACACAAGACCTACTCCAGGGATCCAGGTTAGTCAATTAATTACTTTTTCCCTGATCTTGTGAACGAGACTTTTTAAGAAATTAAATTGCCACTTTGCTCATTTTTCTATCTTTCCCTTATTCTCGTTACCCTTTTACTCATCAATCTCACAAGCAGAATTTGGCTGAGTTGATGTCTAAAGGATCTAAGGCCAAATGGGGATGGGGAAACTGGATTGGATACATCGTCCTTCCCTTAAGCATTGCCTTGCAAGATGACCCACTGGACTACATTCGAATAGCCAAAGCCAGGATTGATCGGAAGAAGCTCTCCCTAGCAGCAATTGCTACATGTATGGCTGCTCGGCTTGTAGCAAAGACGCTTGGACCGCAGGTAAAATTGTTAAAAAAAGGGGTGGTAGGACTTGCATGTGTTCTATTTTAATTTTTCAAAGTTTAAATATGAGATAACTAGGCTCATCTAGTTCATTACAAGAGTACTCTCGGGACAAGTTTGTGTTTGAACCCGGCTCAATTAAATTTACATAAAATAAAAATTTTAATTCCAATGTATTAAAATAATAATAATAATAATAATAATAATAATAAAAGTGAAAATTTTTTAGATGCGTTAGATATACGAAAAAAAAATCTAAATTAAAAAACTCATAAGTTTGACTTTTAATAATATAAGCATTTGAATTAAATTCAAGTTTTAGTGGTCAAAAAAAAAATTATTAGAGATTTAATATATATATATATATATATATATATAGAGAGAGAGAGAGAGAGAGAGAGAGAGAGAAAGAGAGAGAGAGAGAGAGTTTTTGGCATGGCCATTGTCATCGGGTGAAGTTAAAATGTCTACATGTGTAACAGGTGGCCGCCGCTATTGCGCACAAAACTCTTCTTAACACCACGTTGGCGTTTTCCAACATGGTTGGTCCGCTAGAAGAAATAAGCCTCTATGGTCATACGATGGCTTACCTTGCCCCCAGTGTCTATGGCCATCCTCAAGTAAGTTGCCTTCGTCTATTAACATATTAAGAATATTTTTCTTACTATCGGAATTTCAAATGTGAATCCTTGAAAATCTGTAGCTTTCCATTGCTGACACAGGCAGTAACAGTACACTTCCAGAGCTATTGCAATAAGATGACAATTGCTCTAGCCGCGGATCCAGAAGTGATTCCTGATCCTCATTCCCTTCTAGACGGTCTGGAAGAATCTCTAAATGCCATGAGGAAAGCTCTTGTAGCAAGAGGACCGAATGCAGCCTAGCTGCTTCTCTCACGTTCAAATGAAGGTCAAGCAACTCTCTCAACATTTCGTCATTGTATTTGTACACACGGGAAAGTGTATAAAAAGCCTATGGTTGGCACTCTGCGTCAATATCTGGCAATTTTTCGTCGCCAACGAGTGGGATTTGTTTCATGAAATTTGTTAAGAAATATAAAAATTTCACCTTTTTAAAATTAAAAACTTAGCATCACTTATAATATTTTTCATTCACAAATTTATTTTTTAAAAAAATATGAGATTTTAAAACATAATTTGACATAATATAAAAATTTTGTTTACTCTAAACAAATATAGTTGTTAACAATTAAAATAAATAATTGAACCATTAGTAAAATGAGAAAAGTTAATAATTTTTACAATTATTTTAAATTTATAAATGAAATAATATCAATTTAATTTACTTCAAAGTATAAATTTTTATTATAATTTTTGAAATAAAAGGATATTTTTTTCTTGTATGGTAGGTATTATGTATTCAGATAAATATTAAACAAGCAACTAGTTACTTGTCAATTACCTAGTTAACAGTAGTTTCTACTCGCATTTCCGAGTGGTCACCCACCTAAATAACGACATTTTCCTGAAAACTTAATTTATGGTTTTTTCCCATCTCCAATAAATCGAATCTTTTAGCTCAAAATTCCTGATTTTTTTTATAATTTTTTTATTTTCTTCATACACAAATGTCAGCGCAAAAATCTCTTAATTTTCACAATTTCACATGCTCTTAAAATGAATTAATTGAGATCGCAACATTAATATGATGACTTTTTTATAAAAAAAAAAAAAGAAAAAAGAAAAAGAAACTCACCTAAATCAAATATTCTCATTACAAACAACAACACAATGAAGTAAGGCCCAAAACCTAAATGAAAGGAAGTCTAGCCCAAATATCTTGCTTCCCAAAAACACAAAATCAGATTATTATTTTTTAAAAAAAAAAAACAGAAAAAAACACAAAACAGAAAAGGGTTCTAGAACTCTCTGTAAAGCCCTAACCCCCAGTTGGCCTGCCCTCTGCCCTTTTTCTCTTCTTTGCGCGTATAAGAGAATGATACTAGACTAAAAGCATTTGTGTCTCGAGTCTCTCTTTCAAAGCTTCTGATCGCAGCTTGCGGGATTTGCCTGGCCAAATAACAAACAACCCCGAAAATGGCGATAATTTCCGATTATGAAGAAGACAAGAAGGAAACGAAGCCGGCTTCGGCCGGTTCTTCCTCGTCAGCGCCGTCGTTTAACGCGACGTTTGATCCTAGCAATCCGATTGGGATTGTGGAGGCGTTGATGGATTTCGTGGCCATGGAGAGCGACTTTCTGTTGAAAGACAAGGCGGAGCAGGAGATCGTTGCGGTGGTTAGGGCTGCCAAGGAGAAAGAGAAGAAGAAGAAGCAGAAGAAGTTGGATGCGGAGAAGAGAGAAAAAGAAGCTGCCGCCGCTGCAGCTTCTTCCGCCACAAAGAAGCCCGAGAGCGAGGAACCGAAGGGGAAGGAGCAGCCCATGGAGGTCGAGAAGGAGGCGAAGAGTGGCTCCAGTGGTTTGAGCTTAACTCTTGATCTTTTCATTTTCCTTTCCCTCTCTTCGCCTTTGATTATTGTTTGTTTTGTGCTTCTTGGAACGTTTCTTCTTTGAAGATGTGTATTTTAGTACTCAGTATTAGTTTTCTTGCTTTCTGATGCTGTGTTTGATCTTGGGGGTATTGCATTTCGCTCACTCCCTGCGCCTGTGCATTGAGGCCTTGAAAGTTTTTATCATGTTTCATGGCTTTGAATTTATTGAGCTTCTAGGGTATACGTTTGCTTTTATGTTGGGCTATAGGAATGCAAAAATTTTGGCTTCTTTGGTTACCAAAAGCCTAATTAGGTTAGATGATGTTACCTTATATGTGGGTGTGGGTGTGTGGCTAATATCATTGTGCGTGGAGAGAGACCTGGGTAGATTTGGAGGGCACTTGAGGAAGAGAAGAGGAAGAGAAATGGATGATGTAGGATATCCCACAATTCATATGTTCCATTTATGTCTATGCAAACTAGAATTTTGAGCAATGGTATCTAGGAAAGGAAAGATGTAATGCCTTCATTGGATAAAAATTAGATAGCTGAACCAAGCATGCTATTTACTTGTGCTGCATTTGTGCAAAGGACATGGAGAATTAATGTAGTAGAAAGAAGTATAAATGGATTGCTTTTTAATTTTCTTTAAAAAAACATATCAACATAATTATGAGAATAAATCTTGTAGCCATGTCCTTGGAGTTGGATTGCTATCTTGAAGCAAGAGTGATGGTTGAAACTGAGATCAAATTCTGACTTGAGTCCTAAGAGCTGGCAGTGGTTGTCTGGTCTTTTAGTTTATAGAAGCAAAAGCTGGAGTTTAAATGGCTGTTTGGGCACCATGAGCAGTGATCTGGGATATTTGTGAACAAGGAGAATAGAGTAGTATTGAAGGAAGAAATGAAGACACAGGAGAAGAGGAATAAATAGGCATCAACTGTGACAGTACTAAAAGAACATTGTTCCGTAATCACTCTGCATTTGCTATCACTTGGCATTTACCAATCCCATTCACATACACTTGCAAAGAAACTGAAACTTAAAATGGACTACAATAACACCTATTCTTTTGGTAAAGCTTATGAAAAAGAAAATTTTTCCTAAATCCTTTATACTAGAAATCCAACAGAAAATTTAAACAATCAAAACCATTTATTAAATAGAGTTTATTTTGGAACTCTTCCAAGATTGAATCCCGAGTGAGGCTTTATAAGGTTAAGCCTGAAAGAAATGAATTTATTTTTTCTCTCTCCTCCCTTGGTTGCATTTACTCATTTTCTCTGCTTGTCTGCCTATTTTGTGAGGCCTTTTTCTTGGATATATCAGGTTTAAAGATCAGTATATTTCTGCAATGCTGTTGTTTTGAATTTACTTCACATGGTGGACATAATGTCAAAGGGGTGTTCAGGTGCTTCTAGCTGTCAAATTGTTTGATTTTGTTTAGAAAAGTGAATTGACAGAAGTAAAACTTGTTTCTATAGTATATAGCTTCTTGCATCTTTTTTGGTATTTCATGAAAATCTGCATTACATAACAGATTGGGCTGCCAATGTTAGAAAGTTCTGCATTTCTTTGCATCTTTGAAGCAAGCAATGTGATCCAAACGTCTTCTTTGTTTCTATAAATTAGTTGATTGTGTTGCATATTAATGGTTTCCATGCTCATCTATTGTACTGACATCCTCCCATGTGTGAAGGGAATCTGTTTGCTATGCCTACATGCTTACTTTAAAATTTTAACTTTGTTTCACATGTTGTGAACAGTACCAAATAAAGGTAATGGTCTTGATCTGGAAAAGTACTCTTGGACTCAGACTCTTCAAGAGGTCAACATTCATGTCCCAGTCCCTTCTGGAACTAAGTCAAGGTTTGTTGTATGTGACATTAAGAAAAACAATCTAAAAGTTGGACTGAAGGGCCAGCCTCCAATAATTGACGTAAGTTTACTTGTGTACTTGCTCATTGTTTTTGTTGACATATATTATAGGCACATTTTCAGTTTGCTCAGATCATGTTCCCCTATTATGTGCTTTTGAATCCTCGCAGGGTGAGCTTTATAAGCCCATCAAGGTTGATGATTGTTATTGGAGCATAGGTACGTCAACTCTCTGGATTTCTTTTATCAGAACAAAAATTTGATTGTTTGTGTGATGAATATTTTGGTTGTAAGTATCTGAAGCTGTGAAATGCATAGAAATAAATAACGACCTTCATGTAATGTTGTCTATCAGTCAATTATTACTTGTGCACCTTTGTTGCATTCATACAAATGTTTTGTTTATGGTTTCGGATTATGTGTAAATTCTGTGTTATCTCCAGAGGACCAGAACACAATATCAATCCTTTTGACCAAGCACGACCAAATGGATTGGTGGAAGTCTCTGGTGAAAGGGGATCCTGAAATTGATACTCAGAAAGTTGAACCGGAAAACAGCAAGCTATCTGACTTGGATCCTGAAACACGACAGACTGTTGAAAAGATGATGGTAAGTTTTTCATCTAATTCTTATTCTGGGCCTTGATTGACTCAGCCCTTTGTTTAGCCCAATTCCCTTCTCTACATGGCTGGATGGTGATTCTGGTATTTGAGGTTCCTATTTCTTTGTACTGTACAGTTTGATCAGAGACAGAAGTCTATGGGCCTTCCTACCAGTGATGAGATGCAGAAGCAGGATATGCTGAAAAAGTTCATGGCTCAGGTAAACTTCCATGTGACCCCCATCTTCGACCTTTTATGTTCTGGTTTGCTAACTATAAACCTGTCTGTGACATTCAATATTTTATTGGTTGCAGCATCCGGAGATGGATTTCTCAAGGGCAAAGATATCATAAATTTCAGCTGTTTAATCCACCAGATGGCATCTTTTAGGAGTTGGGGTGGTGTCACTTAAGGACATCCTTTTTGGTGGGCTTGGAACTGATAATACTCTGTCAATAGTCCGAAGTTTGATGAATTTTATAGATGTTATATGCGGTGTGCGCTGAATTACCAGTGTTTGGTTCCCCCGTGCTCTCTCTCTTTCTCAATCTCTCTCTCTCACGCACACACACAGGGAGCCGTGTGATTGGTCAAGTAGGTTCAGGTGCTTGTTCATCCATAGAACAAGGTTAGTACTTGATTGATTTTGATTAACTGAATTCATTATAGTGGTAAGACTTACGCAGAATAATTGTTACATGGTATATCAATCTTAATGCAAAGAGAGGAAAAAACAAAAGACACAGAAAACAATAAGCTATTCCTAAAATTGCCGTTAGTGGCTGATTGAAAAATAAATTCTACTTAATGCTAAACAATCATCTGAACTCGAATCTTTAAAATCTAAAGGTTTTTGGTTAAAGTTGAGTTGATCCATCAAATCTGACAATTTTTGCTGAAAACAATCAAAGTTAAATATAAAGTTATGAAACTTAATGATCAATCTTGGACCTTACGCACCAATATATTATAATTTTTATCTTTCAACTTTTTATCTCATGATCATTCTTTGAAAAAACGGAAAGAAGTATTATTTAAAGGTTCTTTTTTTCTTTTATTTACTTATTAGTCGTACCCCTTTTTTTATTTAAAGAAATTTATTAAATCATTCACACACACATATATATTTTAAATAACGAATCTTTTGTACCAAAAAAAAAAAAAAAAACTTAAGCTATTTCATCTGTAAATAATATGAATATTTATTTAAAGAATAAAATTAGTTTATTGTTCACTATTACAGGCATTCCTTTCTCTTTTTGTGTAATTACTAAGGTTTGAATTTCATATTTGAAACTAAAAGCATATAATTCTATCAATAGATGTTATTGTATATTATACTAACTCTTCCAAGTCACAGGACGGAATTTTTGGAAAAATTAATAAACCCTATCACAAAAAAGAGAGATAATTTTGATTTAAAGAGAAATGAATTTGGAGTCTAAATTATAGAAAAGAAAAAAAAAAAAAAAAAATTTTGAGTCTAGATACACTCCATTTAAAAAAAAAAAAAATTGTGTGAAAAGAAGTAATTTTACAATGAATATTTTTGTAGGATGAGAAAAAATCGATGTCAAGAATGATTAAAGGCATCCTTAAGAATTAAGCAAAGAGGAGAAACAAGCTGCAAAGAAATGAATAAACATTAAAATTGTAAAAGGGGAATCGTATATTCAATAGTATATTGGGAAAGAATAAAAATATTTTCCCTCAACTTTTTCGTGTTTGCAGCAAATGGTAATAAATAGTGAAAACTATTTAGAGCTTAATATTTAACTCTGATTAGGGAAGGGTCACGATTATGGTAAGAAGAAGATATTTTTAGTAACTGAATATCAGTAATTATTGTTTAATAATTAAGGAATTTCTTAAGAGTTTTCTCTCACCTTCTTTGTTTACGTTTCTAATCTTTCCTTAAAAAGTAGGTAGAATTACATGAAGGGAAAATGATGAAATTAAATGTAAAATGCGCATGAGGTGATTCAGACCATGGAAAAGGAAAATATTTTACCCTAAATAGACTGCTAAAATATAGGAAATAAGGAGAAGGGCAAATACTAACTTTGACTGATTAACCAATAATTTACAATTATAAAGGCAGCTCCATTGATTCTTTTCTAAATTTAATAAATAACGGATATAAAATTTCACGTATGTCAAAATTAAAAAAACAATAATAAATACCAAAAAAAAAAAAAAAAAACCTGAGGCAAAACTACCGTAGAAGTCCTGCAATGTACCCGTTTTTGCTGTCTCTTCATCTTTAATAACTGCAATAGTAAACTTTACAACTACCATTTATTTCCCCTTATTTGTTAATTACTGTTAAAATATTTATTTACTATAATTAATGAAAATTTCAATATTTTCCAAATCATTTTGATTTCTTTTTTTTCATACTTGAAATAATATATTTTTTTGAAAATAAATTCTAAAAAATTTTTAGAACTCACATAATGCATAATTTGAATTCTAATATTCTTAGTATTTACATGTTGTTTTCTTCCTTTCTTTGTCGGTTGACACTAACATGGACTGTCGTACCTTAAGCTTGAGGGTCACAGTCCCAATCGATAGCTCAACTTGGGTTGCCCTCGTCGCACTGTTAGCTGATCGGTAATAAGCAAGTTGAATATAACTAAGAATTGATCCAAAGAGGAAAAAAAAAAAAAAAAAAAATCGATCGACCCAAAGTGACATGGTTGACCCGAGTGACCTAAAAACGCAATGATCGAGTCAATTTGTATTCTTTAAATAATTTTTTCTAAAGAAAATTACTTTAACTTTTATTTACAGTATTAAAAATTATTTAGTCATATTAATTGGTTTTTGCATAACATTATGATAACAATTATAACAACTTGGATATTGTGCTAAAACTTCACTGGTCATGCATGCTTCTGACTTGGACAAAAAGCCACCGAAATTCCAAATTGCAAACGATAGAAGAGTTAAAAAACGATTTTGGATGGAATCATGTGGTGTGTGTACTAATTTTTCAAGTCTTTAAAATCGATTTGATTAAATGATTGGATATCTCGACAATGACTTGCAGAGAGCAAAGTCCCAGAGAAATTACACCACACACAAATCAACGTTCCATTTTAAATTGCCAAGTTTGACATTATTAATCAAAACAACGAAGAAGTGTTGAGTTTCACTTAGCCTGGCCGTAAGGGGGGCACTGGCTTTTCTCAAACGTCAGAACTAGTTGGAAGCGACTCTCAAACGCGCCCTTAATTCTCAAAACACAGACACATCGATTTCATGTTAACGTCCGGATGAATCCAAAGTGTGCCATCGAGTTTGGGCCATATGGCAATCACGCATGCAGAACAATTTCCACTACAGTCTCGTCGATTGGGACAAATGTACTGTAGGGCAATCCCTCCAGCTGTTTTTCCAAGCCCACTTTTGTCGGCTAGCGCCCACCTTAACATAAATTTCAATACATCTAATAATAAAATAATATCTTATCAGAAAAATAATTTTAAATTATAATTTAATTAATAATTCAATATATTTCTTTATTAACTAGTCTTTGTATGTAAAATAAAAATTTATATTAAGTATTAGATTTAAATTTGTTAATACAAAAATTTTGAATAAAGAAAATTTACTTAGAGTTTAATAATTCTTCAATAATGAGCCTTTTTGTACGAAAAAAAAATTGAATGATAATGTCACAATAATTTTTAACCTCAAATTACCTATTCAATAACTTATATATTAGTAAAATATTTTTTTTAGGAAAAAAAAAAAAGGCTGTGTCAAAAATAATGGGTGAATAACGAAAATGATTTGAAAGAAATTTGTACTAAAATGTTTGAATAAACTAAATGAGTTTTACTTAGAATAGAATAATTTTTGAGTTCAAATCCTAATTGAAAGTGCACTTGATAAAGAGTAAGGAAATGGGATGACCAAGGGATTTGTGTCAAACTCTGGCCATTCTCCTTTCAAATTTCTACCATTCAAGGCTGACAAAAAGTCAACCCTATTGAGTTTCGAAATTTCCAAGCAAGTTTAGGTTACGTGGGAGGTAATCAACGAGGAGACACCTTCAAATTGGTAGAAGAAATTGGAGTACTTGTACATGCAAAATACATTAACCAATAAGTTGTATAAAAATGGAACTAAACAATATTGTAGAAATTTCCTAGTTAGCTTATGTTTAAGCCTATTTTATTGTTTTTCTTTTTAAATAAAAAATTCATTGGATCTTGAATTTATATAATAAATAATTTTTTTTTAATTTTATAGATTTCATATATCTTCTCATAATTAAAATTTAAAATCTGAAAAATAAAGAATTAAAATTTTGACTATTGGAATGTCACTTAAAAGATTTATAATTTTTTTTTTAATTCATAAAATTCTTGACAAGTAAAAATTGATGTTTTTTGTTTTTTTGTGTTGATGTGCGACTGCCATGGCGGTGAAGCTATCTGAATGATTAGTGATTGGTAATTTTTCATTGTTAGTGGATTATTGCGGGATAGACAGCTAGGCAAATCAAGTTAATTCAGTGTGCTTCGTTGTTTTATGTGTCACTCCCTAACACCATGTCGTTCTCTACCTTCCAACAAAAACAGGATAGCCTGTTGTTTCCATTGTTATCGTGACTGTTTATTAAGCATAAACGAATTGCAATGATGTGAAGTTGTGAACTAAGGCCAAAGTGGAGAGAACATAAACGGTTTGTTGTAGTGAATTGTAATGGGGAACTTAAAAAAAGTAATTAGATGCAAGCATCCACGAAAATGACTAGATTCTTTTAATCATCTCCATTAGCATGTGCTTGTTTAATGAAATAGGCAATTTCAAGCCAACTTAATGGTAAAAATGGCGTTATTCATCAAGTGGGTCGGCAATTTGCAGTTTCTCTTGCTCTTTACATCGCCTCCTCTCAAATATAATTGACATTCATGTTTTCTTTTTTACTTTTTTTTTTTTTTTCTTTTTCCCCCAAAGATTAAAAGAGAAGTCAATTGATCTGCTTGATAGTTTAACCTTTTGGATGCTTGAGCTTTGTTAAGAAGACACGAGATCCATGGACAGGGTGTTGATCAACATAATAATCAATTATAACCCACAATTTAATTTTTATTTTGTCTACTTTGTTTATAAATTTTGTGTCTATCCATTTTTTTTCGTTTTTTATTTAATTATTAATATATATATATATATAGTATTCTAGCATGAATGAGCTTTTTGACATCACTGCCGTGCCGACCCATCAATGTGGTAATTTGGTATGTCAAGATAAAGAAAGACAATCTCCATTCTTTGTCGCTAAAGGTGCACGAAACATTTTGCAGCCACCAAATCCACGCCATGTAGTTGCTTAATTGGACCATGGAACTTGGTGTGCTGGAAAAGCCCTATTTATTTATTTATTTTTATTCTAAATTGAACATCCCCAATTCCTAACCTTTTTTTTTTTTTCCTAATGTGGGAATTTAAGGTTTTTTTTTTTTAGTACTCTGCAGGAGGTTAACCATCCCAAGACGTATTATTTTTTGGTTGCTACAGCACGAAGTGTACATTCTTGACAACTCATCATTTGAAAAACAGAGTGCACCCACTTCACCTCATCCTTCTTAAAGCATATTGGGTTGAAATTCTTTTGGAACCTTTTCTTTAACTTTACGACCCAACTCCATATTCCTCCCACAATTTTTTTTTTTATATTTTATTTTTAGAGCTATTTGACCACATTCATAATTAAACATTATGCTTCTAAAAGGGAAGTTTCGAAGTGGGTTTTGCTGTTTAGAATTGAAACTCAGCCTTTCACATTCGTCTCTGTTGAAGTCCTACAGGACATTTTATCAGCATCTTCTGCATTTAGCATGACTGACGTAAAATGCCTGTCATCTACATTGTTTCCCGAAATTTTTTTTCTGTTGTTTTTACAAATTTTGATCAGACCTTATCTGCACCATGAAATCATAATAACAATTTTTTTTTTTTTTAAAAAAAAAGACAATCCTAAATATTTTTCTGTAATCCAAAGCCGAAATTTCAATCACAGTGCTTTTTACACAGTTAAATTAGAACTTGAAAAAAGTAGCTAAAATTGTATTTTAAAGTAATTTCTTTTGCTCTATAGTTGTAAAATCGTTGCCTTAAATAGCTAAGGTAAAAGTTTTCATAATGAATAAAGTGATTTTAGGACGTAAAAACTAAAGCTCACGTAACTTATCCTTGGAATCCTGGATTTAACATCCACTTACTGTCTCTGCAATTTGGTCACAGTGATTTACTTTAGTGCTTGGATTGTAAGAAAACGACAAAAGAATATGACGACACTTTGAAGGAAAAATTGTTAAATTATGGACAAATTGCAAATGGGGATGAATAGGCATCACCATATTATCGGAGAATTTGAATAATTTTATCAATTTGGAAGACAGAATCTCTTACCTCGTCTTACAGCTAATTTTTTATTCTATTTCAACTCCGGTTTCTCTCTCTCTCTCTCTCTCTCTCTTTATTTTTTAAGAAAATATCTTAAAATGGCTTATTAGGGAACATTTTTCGTTGGTTCTTTGCAGAAGCTTTTATGGTCTTTTCTTTAATATAACAAAGAAAATAAAGATAATATTCCACAATTTTATTAAAAATGATTATGCATCGTTAAAAAAAAAGGAATTTATGAGTATTCATTTAACTCTAATAAATATTTTAACAAAATTATAACTTTTAACATAATAAAAAAACCTCTTTTTTATCACTAAATCACAACATCCATTAGTGTAAAATCTTTTCTCAAGAGGTGAGGAGACCTCTTATTTAATAGAAGGAAAGAATAAAGAAATACAACATATATTTATTTATTTATTTATTTGACAAAGTCTTTAGTTCAGCATAGTTTTTTTTTTTTTTTTAATTCGGAATTGGAGACACGTGTGGTTTCAAAATTTTTCAAAAAAATTTACTTCATACAACAAATTTTTGATTTTTAGCTGAAAATTAAGAGTCACGCACATTATTTTAAAAATTAAAATTAGCATTTAATTTTTTCTCTTGATGATATGTTTTAGAAAAACTCAAAACTCATGTGAAAATAATTTTAGTAGAAAAAAATATTTTAAAATTTTCTTTTATCTCTTTTTTCTGTAAAATAGACTCAAAAAAGTTAATTTTAATTTTCTAAAATAAAATAAAATTTTGGCATTACTTGTTAAAAACGATTCAATGTCCTATCTATTAACTAAGAACTAGAAAACCACAAATATCAAAATTATAAAGGGCATATATACAATTTTTTTTTCTCTCCTTTTTAAAGACATTTAGTGTTTTTATTTTTTGAAGTTCTTCTATCTTGCGTTCTTAAAATGGAAAAACGAGGTGATACTCCTCAATTTTATCAAAGAGAATTTCCCTCTTACACAATCCAGTGGTTGGAGGCCTTTGATGCTACGTCCATTAGACGTGCATGTGCATCTGCTTTGCCTTCTAACTTATACTCCTTTATGTTACGGAGAAAGGCTACGAGAGTTATGACATCCAAATACAGAGAATGTACCAGCCCATCACACTGCGTAAGTATACATTCATATTCAATTTTTTTTCTAAAAAATATGAATATAACACGTCAATAGTAATTTTAAAAATTTCTTTAGGTTAAATAAAAAAAATATATTTTATTTTCAACAAACTAATAACTACTAACAATTTTATCCAGCTCTTAATTATAGATGAATATCGCCGGTAATCTTCTTGATAATAACGTAATATCGTTTGCCATTAAATCTTCCCATTTTGTGTTGTGATCTGAAAACAAGAATCTATTTCATATTGGTATTTTTTATTTATTTATGCAATAATAGATATTAATTAAATTAATAAAAATTAATGAAAAAAAAATAAAAAATTCAAAATATAATATTATTTAATTATAATATAAAATTTTATATAAAATTTAAGTTTACTTTATAAATATATCCTAATTATATTCATATATATATATATATATATTATTTTAACATGATATATTTTAAAAGTATATAATTTTATATAGTATTTAAATTTATTATATAAATATATACCAATCATATTAAAAATATATATAAATTTTTTTAATATAATTTGTTAAATATCTCATTTATTTTTTTGATACTTTTTTCTTATCTTATACATCTCTTTTTATATAAATAGTTATAACCTCTTACAGTTTAATATATATAAAAATTACTTTTTCATGCTTTCTCTCTCGTAGTTTTTATAATTTTTACCATAACTTTTAACTTAATATTAAAGTTTAGTTATACTATTTCAAATGGAGAAAAGAATTTTTTTTTTTCTTTGAAAGATGAAAATAATATATTGTCAAATTTTATCTTTTATATTATCTATATTTTATTATTATCATCAATCCCTAGTCTTCGAAATCTATTTTGGTTTCTAAAGTTTCCATGCCTATAAATATTATTCTAGATGGGACAAACTATATTCTTTGGTCCCAAAAGACGTAAAATCTTTTTATGGGGAACAAACTCTAATGCTATGTTAATAAAGACATTCTCAAACCAACTATATTAAAGGACAAATCATCTAATAAATTAACTAAATGAATTAATGAGTGGTAAAGTAACAATCATAAAATTCTTACATGGTTTTGCAATACATGTGCTCCAATTATAACAAACTTCAATTTGGTGGACTAGACACAACAAAGGAGGTATGGGATTTATTGGCCTCATGATACTTTACCTATGATGTTGCACATCAATATTAGCTACTTAATGATTTTTATCATTTGAAACAACAATTAAGTCAATCCATTAATGTCCTTTTTTCTCAAATGCATTTTATATACAACCAATTGACACTTTTTGAACTTACATGGGATTATCTTTTTGATGCGATTAAGTTCTCATAGCATAAAATGAGGATTATGCAATTTCTTATGACTCTTAATAATGATTATGAACTTATGTAAGCCTTTTTACTTCATTGTGATCCATTACTTTCATTAGAAAGTGTAGTTATTGAATTAATTTCTCAGGAAACTTGTTTGGCTTAAAGGGCTCATTGCCCTATAACACCTACAGATATTGTCTTATTCATTTCTTCTTCTCTTATGTAGTGTAAGAAATTGTTATTACTATCACAAATTAAGCCATCATATCTCAAAAATGTCATAAATTATAGGTTAAGCAACAATCTAACCCTAACAAACAATAGTTTAGACCATTTAGTCTTAATTAATAAATCAATTTCAAATGTAAGTTTCATAAGATTGTTGTTATTATTGTTGACATTAAGGGTTTATTCACTGACCTTGAGGTTCTCTTAAGCCAAATTAACTTTGAAACCTTTAAATAAGTTTTAATTAAATATGATACTTCCTTTCCTGTCCTATCAACTATTTTAGGTAAATTCAAGTCTTCATTTTTGAACTCTACATGTTATAATCATTTGAAATTTGATCACACACTTATGCACCAATTATTGATACTATTGATAATTTTCAAATATAAGTTAGTCACATTAGTCATATATCAATTTCTAACTTACTTATATTTAATAGCTTTTTAATTCCCAAGCTTACCTTAAATCTTATCCATGTGGGTCAATTATGTAATCTTAGTCTTAACTTACACTTCCCTTCCATTGGTTGTCATGTATAGGATCCACAAATGGGTAGGAAATTAGGGATTAATTGTAAAGTTAGATGCTTGTTGGAACTTATCTCCTTAAAACTTCCTAATCAATCACCTACTCATTATGCTACATCAGTTTCATTTGCATGTTGGCATTCTCATCTTAGCCATATTTTTCATTTTAAATTAAGTCCTTTAATTTCTAATGGTCTTTTAGGTTCTTTTAAAGATCTTGAGATTGATTGTGTTTAATGGCAACTTGCCAATCATCATGCTTTACCTTGTAACAAAAGTGATTTTATTTCCTCTATAGCATTTAAATTAATTCATTCTAACATTTGGAGACAATATCCTATTCATACTATGAGTGTGTCATGATACTTTGTGATATTTTTGGATGAATATTCACATTATACATGACTTTATTTTATGAATAATTGTTTTGAGTTATTTAATATTTATTTATAACTTACTATTATGATAATGTTATGGAATATAGAAATTCAAAATTTTTATAGCTTCTTTGCCAATTTAGTATTATTCTTGAATGCTCATATCCTTGTACTTTACAACAAAATGGATGAGATGAACGAAAACATTACCACATTATAAATATAATTTTAGTCATTCTTATTTTTTCCTTTTCCCTAAAACATTTTTTTGGGAAAAAGTTAATCTTATTGTTATATACACCATTAATCATATTCCATCTCAAGTCATTAAAAATATATCTTTTTTCAAGCAACTTTATGGTATATTACCTACATATCAATCATTTTGAATCTTTGGTTATGCTTACTTTGTTCTTTTGTAGTCTTATTAACAAACCAAGTTAGACCTTTATGCATGTTTGTGTTGCTTTATTGGTTATGGAATTAAACACAAAGGCTATTAGTGTTAGGATCTTATATCTAATCATTTTTGAGTTTTCCATCATGTTATTTTTTAAAAATATAAAATGTTTTCTTCTTTTTCTTCCTTTCAATTAAATACTTCCTCACAACCTTTCTTCACTAATATTTCTATTAAATTAATGTTAAGTACTATGAATTTTGAAATTTCATTATAATCTCTTCTTATAAATTCTTTTCGTTTTAACTTGGATAAAAGTTTAACTAGAACACCGTTGGTCAATCTTGAAGTGTCTTCCTCATTTATAGGTCTAATGTCTCCTTCTGAGTCTCCTTTTGAGCCTCCCCTTATGCATCATTCTTCTTGAGTGAGTAAATTAGCCTTTCATTTTTAAGATTTTGTTGTTCACTTAACCATTACTTCCTTATTTAAACCTTAAACTTAATGAGAAGCTAATATTGACCCTCTTTGGTAGTAAACAATGATAAGAGAATTGTAAGTCTTATCCAAAACTTACACTTAGGATTTGGTTAAGTTGCCTCCTGGTAAGTCTATTATTGAGTGTAAGTGGATATATAAAATTAAGATGAAATTAGATAAATGTGTTTAGTAATATAAAACTTGATTGGTAGTCAAAGGTTTTACTTAAGAGTATGAGATTGACTATGAAATGACTTTTACTCTTATGGCTTGAATCACTTCAATGAAGCGTCTACTAGCAGTTAATGTAGTTTAATATCAGAAGCTCTTTCAAATGAACATTAAGAATACATTTCTTAATATTAATCTCACTGAAGAGGTATATATACACTATCTACTTAGATATGACTATCCATCAAATTGAGTTTATCATCACTATTGAGCATTTTATGGCTTTACATAGGCACATCAAGCATGGTTTGCAAAATTCAGCATTACTGTGCACCAATTTAGTTTTTCTTTGAGTTTTTATGATATCTTCTTGTTTGTTTGCAAAAGTGCTAGAGGAATCATTTTACTTTTATTTTATATTAATGATATGATTATTATATAACATGATTTATTAATCTCAATAAGTATCTTCATTAACTATTTGAGATGAAAGATATTGACTTAATTATTTTTTGAGATTATAAGTTTCTTCTAATGCTACTAGATACTATTTGTCTCAAGACAAATACACATCAGATTTTCTCACTCGAGTAGGGATTAGTGATAACAAATTTTTTTTTACTCCATTGATGTATAATGTCAAATTTGTTCCCACTGATGGCATACCATTGGAAGATCTTACTCTTTATTGACAACTAGTTGGAAGTTTGTTTATCTCATTGTTACTTGACCTAACATTACTTATGTTGTACACATGGTTAGTCAATTGATGGCAATAACTTGGTTTATTCACTTTGTTATTGTTTTTTATATTGCTATGTCAAGGGAACTATGTTTCATGAGCTTCATTTCTTTCCTTTATCATCACTTGAGTTGTAAGCTTACTTTGATAGTGATTAGGTAAAAGAACCTATAGATAGACGTACTATAACAAGATACTATTTCTTCTTGGAGAATTTACTCATTTCTTAGCATATAAAGAAGTAAATAGTTACTGCTCAATTTAGCACTAAAACTTAATAATGAGCTCTTGCTAACACTACATCTAAATTTTAATGGCTTTGATAGTTCCTCCAAGACACTCCTTTGCCATACCTATTCATTGTGACAATCATAGGACTATTTAGATTGTTCATAATGATATCTTTTATGAGTAAACCAAATATATTGAGAATGATTGTCATTTTATTTATTAGCATATTGTGCATAATATTATTTGTTTGATTTATACTATTTTTATTGATTAAACTACTGATATCTTTACAAAAGTTCATATATCCAAGTAGTTCTTTGATCTAATTTCAAAACTCAAGTTGGCTATATTACTATCTTAAGTTTAAAAAAGAGTGTTAAAATCTTATAAATTTTAGTATAATATTATTTGATTTTGATATAAAATCTTATGTTAAATTTAAATTCATTTTATAAATATATTTTAATTATATTAATAATATATATAAATATCTTTTAATATAATTTAGTAATATATAATTTTATATAATGTTGAAATTTATTATACATATATATTTTAATCATATTAATAATATATATAATTTTTTTAATATAATTTAATAAATATATTATTAATTTTTTAAATAATTTTTTATTATATTATATATCTATTCTTATATAAATAAATATAATTTTTTATAATTAAATACATATAAAAATTATTTTCTCTTTCTTTCTTTCTCATAACTTCATGGCTTTTATCTCAACTTTTGATTATAGCTTTTTACTCGACTTAACTATTCTAAAAAGTGTTCAACACCTTCACCTCATGTTACTCTAAGTCACAAATTTATAAGTTTGAAGGAAGACGAAGGTTTGACTCACGTCTCTCTGAAAAAGCGCAACTCCTTTAATTAGCTGCGCTAGCCAACTGATTATTTTATATCGACTCTCTGCTCTTCTGTTTATGGGATATGAAAACCCAGATTAATTCTCTGCACGAGGATTAAAGAGTACTTTACGTTAGTTGGAATCTTTTTTGGCTGACTTTTTTTTTTTAACGATTTATTTTTAGCCACCATTTTTTTAGCTTCTTGAATCTTGATGGGGTCCAAGTTTCGACTTAAAAAAGTTGCTGAAACTTTACAAACCTGAGCTCAATAGCGTTGAAAGAATTATGCTCCATGTCTCTCAGTGACTTCGTAGATTGAATTTTTTGTGAAAATAAAAGCTTTTGGACGTCATGCAAAGGATATATGCCATGCATTTATTCCTTTACTTTGTCATAACTTGATATTAAGAAGAGATAAATACCACATTCGTAAAATGTTTTTCTTTTTGTTTTTTGTTTTTTTTTTTGGTCCCTTTTGTTCTTTAGTCTGAAACGAGAGAGTAATGTGCTTACCCAACTATAAAATCCAGAAGTTACATATATTCATTAAGAACAATACAGAATAATAATAATAATAAATTCTTAATCCCGACATAGTTGAAGTCGTCGTGTTCATCAAGTGAGATTGAATTTGTAGTCAAGCTAATGAATTTTGTTGTGTTTTTTTATCCGCTCAACATGCAGGATTAAGCTATTTCGATCCTAATACTTTGTAAATTATATATTATTAAGATGTAACAAAAAAAATTATTATGATTAAATCAAGAATTGTTTCCATATGTTATAATAATTTTGATTAAATTTTTTTAAATTACTCCCTCATATTATAAAATTTTTTAATTTATAAATTATTCTTTTTTTAAAATTATTTTATTATTAAAAAATATTTTTTATTTTTTTATTAATTTTATTACATAATTTTTAATTAAATATTATATAAAATATAGAATATTAATTAATATATTATATAAAAATAAATATTTTTTTAAAATATTATCTTTTATAATTAAAAAATTAAAAATATATTTTAATTATTTTTATATAATTATTTTTTTAAAAAAATTAAATTTAATAACTAAAAATATATTTTTTAAAAAATAAATAAAATATTTTTTATAACATAAACAAATAATTTTTAAAAATTTAATTAAAAATTATGATAACACCGAAGAATTTAATCCTAAATTTCCCTCATGACACCGAGCAATGAAGTTCTAGTGATTGAAAGATTGAAGCACGCGTTGTGGGCCCATCACTGACAAGTGATAAACTGATGAGGGAAGTAATTATTTCTGTCGAGCTAGAGCCCACATGACAAACACCCAAAAACAGGTGCATTCCCTTCTTTCTCTCTCTCCCTATCTATATATATATATATATATATTCAATTAACTATGCCGAAAAGGACAACCGTTATAAAATCAATAAAAAAAAAAAAAAAGGGGAGGTCGCAAGAAGTTAAAACATTGCAGTAAAAGACAAAAGTGCGTGATAAGAGTCATGGGAACAGTGTAGACCATAATTGATGTGCCTTTATAGATTTGTCGTCCTTATATACAAGTAGAACTAAAAGTCTATATAACCTAATACATTACATCATTACATCGCCACCTTTTTTTTTTTGGGGGCTTAAACACACATATATTTGAGAATTTCATTACACTGGATGCGCTTAATTTCACCTAGACTCACATTCGTAGTTTTTTTTTTTTTTAACATATATATATATATATATATATTATGATAATAATTAATAATTCGTTTAATTAAATGTTAAAAAGAAAAGGAGGATGTGAGTTTGAAAATACTGCAGAAAATATTTTTACATTTTGTTTCAGGTATTATAAGAATTAAAAGAATGTGACAGTCGAATTTACGGCGTTCGCCAATAAAGTATAGCTCTTTAGTTCGGCTAGCCGAGACGGTTGTTAACATTTATAGCTTTTATAATTTATAAATTCGTGTCCCGTCAAATTGGCCACATCCGCTTACCACGTGTAAAGAAAGAAAGTCGTTAATAATTAATAATGTCCTTTTAGGTCATTCCAATTATTATTATTATTATTATTATTATTATTATATATATGAGTGTGTGTATTCTCTTTTCTCTCTCGGCTCCTCGTTGGCAATTTTCTTTTGGCAAATCATAAGGCCCGAAACTGACCAATATATTGCCTGGGTATGTGCACATTATGGCTGCGCTGCTCTTCTTGTTCTGCTTCTCTTGCCCCTGTTTTTAAAGAGGTGATTTTTCTCGGTCCCTTGCACAGAAGAAACTCAGCGGCTCTTTGAGTCTTAACCAAAAAAAAAAAAAAAAAAAAAACAGGGTGAATTGAATATTCAAGAGAAAATGTATGCAGAGACTGGGCTGTTGTTTCCTTACATGCAGAGCTTATCTCTAGATAATCAGCAACTTGAAGAGTACTGCAAGTACCACAAGACCAATGCTTCCTTGGTACACTTTCTCCATTTTTTGTGTCTTTGTGTGTTTTCATGGATTTACATACGCTTTCTTTTTTTTTGTCTATTTTATGCTTCATTTTTTTTTTTTAATATCAGTTTGTAGTCATCTGCTGGTACTTGATAGATTTGATCTGGGATTTGCTGTGAAAAGTTGGAAACTTCAGTTTTTCTTCGTATATATGATTCAAATTTGATGTTTGTATTCGTACTCTATCTTGCTCCCTGTTTGGGTTTTGTTGAGAAAATGGTTTGTTTTTTCTGGTAGATTTTCCTCTTTCGCGGGGTTTCTCGACCTTCTCAATTCTTGTGTTTGGATGCTGAGAATTGAAGGAAAAGACTAAAAATTTGGAAGCTTTATGCTTATTTTGTATCGGGTTTCAATTTTTGCTAAAGTTTAATGCTTTTGTTTTATTCTGTTTTCTCTCACAACTATCCCTTAAGGTGCTAAATTGGGAACAATAAATGTTCTTTTTTACATAGTTGGATCTGGAAAAGGAATGAAAAAAATGAGTACAAAAGGAAAAGTGATTTCATGCTTTACCAGTTCCGTGTTCTTAAAGCTTTCTTGTGTAATCTGTTATCGTGCGATGCGAAACAAGTAGTTGGGTTTTCCTTTTTCTTGCTCGCCTTTGCCTTTTAACCCACTTAAAGAGAGATAAAAGAGGGATAAAGTGTTTTTTCTTTTTTCTTTTTTTTTTTTTTTTTAATGTTTTCGATCTTTTGGGTCTATATAAGTTGGGAAAAGCTTATAAGAAAAGTGATCTCCCCCCCTCCCCCACCCCCCCCCCCCCCCCTCTCTCTCTCTCTCTCTCTCTGTCTCCGTGGCTGGGGAGCCAGACTTGGCAAAAAGATTAAAAGAAACTTATATAAACAGATTGATTTTTTTGCTTAGGATCTCCAATTACTGCTTCAGCCATCTAAAAAGGCTTTACTTGGTTGAGACTTTGCATTCTAATATATTAAATGCTTATATTGTACGGATATATTTGACTAAACTTTTGGCATTGAAGTTATATGCTGGCAGTTGTTTTTTTGTAACCCTATTTCAAATCTGAATTTTGTTTTAAGACATCTCAGGAGCTGTGTTTGGGATTAGACAATCCTAAATTTTAAACATTTTTTGAATTGTGGCCCAGGAGAGTGTGGTGGTCTCCTTTTGATCATCCCATACACATAACTTGATATTTGGGTGCAAAAAGGATTCCAAGGTCTTCTTCCATCTGAATATACGACTATTTCATTTTTTACCTGTATGAATCCAAGTTTTGCCAACCTGAAGGAATAGTCGAATCTGAAGAGATAATTTGTAGAATGGCTCTCCACTTTTATTCACATGTTTTGAATATTTTCAACCTCATACCAAATTCTTTTCTATTCAATAGCAGTCAGCAACAACTGGATTGGAAGTCCGTGGAAAAGCCTGTTTGCTTCACACCATGTTGCATAAACAAATTTATAAATGGTTTTGAGCTTGCAGACACCATGGATCTCTTAAAGATTAAATGTTAACGAACAGCCCATGATTAGTACTGAATGTGATTTTGGCTTCTTGTCTAAGACTCTGAAATGTGTGGTATTGATGTAATTTCCTTCAAGAAGCCTCACATGTCAGGGCATATTATTTTGATCAGTTTAACATTAGCTTGATTTGTTTGTTCTCTTAACTCAAACTGTATAGTTGCACATGATAAGATTTTGTTAGATATGTACTCAATTACTACTTCTATGGATGTTTTTTGATCAATTGACATGTGAATTTTTTTGTTGTTGACTTGTTTTCTTATGCAGAGCAACTTAAGTCAGTCCTCCACAATATCAGAATATGACCTGGGAGGGGAAGGAGATCTATTCAAAGCTCCAGAACCTATCATTGAAGAGCCAGTTATGGGCCTGGATCCTGTAGCAGCAGCCATTTCGATGATGCCTTGTGGAGAGGAAGTAATCACCATGCAGGGACTTAGGCAGGCAGATATTGAATCGATTCAAAGTGAGCAGCTGCTGTGTGAGGCTCTCTATGGGTGCGAGAAGGATCTCATGGAGAAAGCAGCAGTAGAAACATCACTCTCAGAGGCTCTGGAACACAAAATTCCATTGTGAGGGCTGATCAAAGCTGTGTTCAAGAAAATAAGCCGCCCTCTGATCAACAACTGCTGAAAAGTGATAGTTTAGGACGGTTAAGCTCAATGGAATGGATGCCTAGTGCTGCAATGAAGCCTACTTTCCTGGATTTTCCTGGAATGGATTTTGAAACTGTTTATGGGATGCGAAGGGCATTTAGCGAGGGAGATATACAGGTCGGACCTGATTACATTTTATCCCCCTATTATTTTCTCTACTATATCTTATTGTTCAATATCAAATACACCCACGCCTCACCCCTTCCCCCCAACACACATACTCAAATGTGTATGCATATTTAGCCTCCTTCCTATTGTTCCAGAACATAATCCAACTTAAAGCTTTTATATTTTGTGTTTGATTTCCTTGCTTAGTCATGCACTTGGTCCCTTGGTTTGGGCAGGGATGAAGGAGTCCTTCACCTGCCAAATAATCAGTCTTGTGGTTGTCTACTTCATTCTTTAATTGTCTAAGGATAAGTCTAGATGTTTATGTGCACAATTCGAAATGATATTGACAACCTGGAATACCATTGAAGTGGAACTAGCCGTCTACTGACTGTTTCCCTTCTCCTTCCTTGGCAAGAATCCAATTACTTTCTTCAACTCCAAATGGATACGAAGGAGTAACAACAACTATATCCATTGATATAAAGTCAGAATCTGTTGCTTGTCTTTTCAGTTTTAATTTTCTTTATCATTTGTCTGGCATAGACAACCAGATTCTAGTTGGACCATTGCCATGCAATAGAGCTTCAAGCATGAACTGGCCTTGTATGGAAGTCTATGGACTGAGAATTGTTTAGATGCTACTGGCCATTTCCACAGGATGGTGTTGGATCATTGATACTGAGTTTTTATGACAGAATCTTGGTATTGGTAATGGTAACATAAGCAAAATCCAATCTCCCCTTAATTGGCCATCAGTCATGAGCAGCTGCACTTCTGAAGACCGTATGGAAAAGCTTTCCAGGTACAGGAACAAGAGGACAAAGAGGAACTTTGGCAGGAAAATTAAGGTAAGCATTCAATTAAGTTTCTTGTGTATATTGATTTATCCAAATTCACCACCAATTCCTAAAATTTTGATCATTAGTTACTTCTGTTCTAACTTTTGAGGAGTAACATAAAATAAAAGATGTAGTATCTATCTAGGCCGACTTTTTCAATGACATGTATTCAGTTTTTTCCCTTTGTATTTTCCTTTTTAACCTGCAAATATGTCCCACATTTAGTAAACTCATTACACATTTTTCCCAGTACGCTTGCAGGAAGGCACTTGCGGACAGTCAGCCAAGGGTCCGAGGGAGGTTTGCCAAGTCTGAAGAATCTGATGTTTCCAAGAGGCGATGACTACTTAACTAATCCCCGGGGGGGGGGGTGTGAAGAAAAATGACTAGGGAAGAAGTGGTTCTGGACGGTAATGAAAGAATGGGCAGTAGACTCAGCATGGCAAGTAGATGCAGCAGAAAGCTAAAACCAGCATTGTTATATATATATATATATCAGAAAAGAACTGCTGCAATGCAGATGATCTACTGCTGATCTCATAGCCTCCTCAAAGACCAAAAATGTCAAGTAGAGATGTAAATTGGATTGTGTTGAATAAAATGAGGAAGTCAAAAAATACTGTACCAGTTCATGTATAAATCTTGTGGAATGTTAATGTGATAATGTCACCCTTTCCCATGTGGATTTATCTGTTATTAGGAGGCAACTACAGTCTTGATAGCTCTGCTTAAGTATGGAAAAAAAAAAAGAAAAAGCAAAAAGAAAACAAAAAGAGAAAACCCTAGCTGGTACCACTGTACGAGTTACATGAGACTAACGCGTTAAAGTATTAGCCATTAATTTTGGTTCAATTTCTACCCAAAATCTGTCTTTAATTTGTTCGTCTCATGACTCATCCTCTTTTTTTTTTTTTTTTTGGATAATTATTTTATCAATTATACTATAATTAAGAAGACATTCATCTTAGCAGCAACCTTCCAATTTTTTTTTTTTTTATTTCCTCCTTTGTTTCTATAATGTCGAGGATTTCTTGGGCTACTTATTTATTTATTTTGGTCTGTCGCAGAAAAAAAGGGTTTTCGAGCAAATCAAAGGAATCCTCTTGGTAATTGAAATAATTAGCAAATTTAAATCATTTCTCGGAATGAAAACTGGGTTGTTTTTAAGTAAATTTTGAGAGTGGTTTTGTCAGGCTTCTTGTTCCATTTTGGCCCAAGTCCATTTTTTTTTGGGTTGGGCATTGCCACTCTTAAATTGGACTAAGCTATTTAACTCAATAAATAAATAAATAAACCTCATCTATCTACACAAAAGAAATTAGAACAATGATTTAAATAACATTTTAATAACTAAAAATTTAAATTTTTATTTTTAATATTTTAGATTCTAATTTTGAGAATAATGAAATTTTAAAAAATAAAAATTTATTTTATTGTGTAGCTTAAATCCAATGACCTCTAAAAAAAAAAAAAACAAAAGCATGAAAAAGAAAAAAAAAATCAAAAAGGAAAAAATTTCTCTAGTCATGACACTTTCTCGGTCTCTTCTCTTGACCCAATGGCGTCGGGTCTACACAAACTCAGCTTGCAAAATTTGGGAAGCGGAGCCTACCCTTATCTAACAGGGTCTACGGTGAACCAAAACTAGCCCACGTGCACGCAAAGAATCCAACACACTAATGTTTTGGCTAAATTCATAATTTAGTCCCTAAACTTTTCTTGAATTTGATTTCTTTGTCCCTTAAATTTTAAATTTGTGATTTTACCATCATTTTTTTTTTTATTTAAGTTATTACAAAGTCCTCTAACAACTAGGTTCCACTGACATCATCATTCCTCTTTTTTTGGGGTGGGGGGTCTTAAACGTCCTTATTTCATCAACGGGCTAACCTCAGCCGTTGGGACGCAGGCAAAATAATGGCAAAGTTCTAACCACACAAAGAGACATCAACTCGTGACGGCCCGAGGTTTCGGTCCAATTAAGCCTATAAAAGCAACGTCACAAAAGACGACACAAAATAATAGGAAAAGTACCGTGTGGGTCGACCCCACGTCTTCCGTCCCCCGCCAGATCACCCGCCGCTGATTGCAGTGTCAGATTTTCACTTTTTAAGTGTTACGCGTTAAAAATATGAAAATTTAATAGAATATTTATATAAATTTTAGAGTATCGTATTTCAATAGATAATTTTTAGCCGTCGAGGTTCCTGCCTCTTTCTCCCCGGGACGTCATCTCGCTGTTAGAGGTCAAAGTGACCCATCATCTTCCATGGACGCCAGTTGACCACGGGAAAAAATGATCCAGCGACCCCCAGAGGGAAGAGGGGAAACAAAATCCCAAATAAATAAATAAGTGAAAAAGAAAAAGGAAACTCCAGCTTGGTAGATTTCGTGGCACATAACAAGTCTTGCCCACTCCAAATAATCTCCACCTCATTTCCCATATTAATTTCTCATAAACAATCTTGATATGGTCACCATCAAGTTTGCTGGATTCTTCGGAGCTTAGGAACAGACCCGCAGCGCCCTCGCGACCTACCAACAAAGACTTCCATGAAGTTAAATACGTTTATAATAAGCCCAGGCCGTCGTCCTCTTCAACTTCAAAGTTTGAATTCCAAGAAATTTTGGCTCATCGGCAATGGAGATTCCAGCTACTGAGCAGGTAATCCTTGTCAAATTATAGAATCTTCAGTGAACTAGCCATCAAACTCTGAACAAATGTTGTTGCTCAGCCACCATTTCTTTTGATTAGTAACATGATCAACAAAAAAAATGTCAACTTTTTTGCCCTAAAGATGTCAGAAAAAATTGAAGGTAAAAAAAAAAAAAAAAAAAACAAGAAGAAGAAGAAAAATTTTTAAAAATAGTAAAAAAAATAAAAGCACACATCTACAAATAAAAAAACAGACAGTGCACTCAAAGGAAACACACGAGAGTCCAACTGGATCGGCATCAATACACTCAAAACATCCAGCATCCAGCATCTTCACCGGTCCTATTACCACAAACATCCGTAGATCGGGACCGAACAGACCCGACCCGACCCCATCGCAATTCAATCTTCTTCATCCTCCAGCATCAACGCAGCAATACATTAGCATCAAAGATCGGAAAGGCAATTATTTTTGTAGTTTTCCCCATATCAAATAAAAAAAAAAAAAAAAAAAAAAATTTCCATTTATGCTGACATCATCATCGTCATACGCAGGCCCAGCGATCCAAGGATATGGGAAGTATAAAGCTACAGAAAATTCAAATTTCCTTTCGATCTGGCTATCTTCTTCTAGGAAATTAACGATTAATTAAGCGAACATCCAGAATCTTAAGAAACTAAAAATTGTCGGGTGAACCACGCGAACAAAGGGAAGGACAGGATTGAAAGAAGTGAAAGTGCAAGACGATCAATTATTAAATACCCGAAATGTCCCTCCAAAAATTAAAAATGGTGGGAAATTTAATTAGTTTTCCTTCTTTGCCTACCCCAAAATTTTAAAAATCCACACCGTGGCATGGCAGACCAAAGAGATACGCCGGCCAGCCAGCCAGCTCCCTCCAGGCAGCAACATCAGACATGGTCCGCCGCCATCTTTTCCAACTCTGGAGTCGCAGAAGGCATTAACCATCATCCCTAACAACACCACCACCGCCGCCATTATAATTTATAAGAATCATATCCATAAAAACGAGCTGGCCACCAACCACATAGCCACACTTCCACAAGATTCAGAATTTACCGTATCCATTTCCACCAGGGAACCGTCGAGACATCCTGTCCTCCCATTAATGTACGTGCATTGCATGCTCAAAGGCTCCACAAACGCACCCAACAAAACAATAACATAAATGACTACGTATTTCGGCGCAGAAAGTCGTCACATGTTTAAGTGAACTTTGGATTTGCAGTATTGTCGGAAACAATGGTCTCTTGTCTTCTCCAACCAAAAAAAAAAAACCCATATCATTAGCTTTTATGGGTAATAAAAAAAAAAACTTGCAAATTGTAATAAGGCTTCACTTCGCTGCCAGTCCACCGGATGACGGCAGCCATTGGTGAAAGATGGAATTCAATTCACAAAAGATTATGAAAAAAAAAATCACCCAAAATTTTGGACGCTGAAAAAAAATTACACGTCACACACACACACACACACACACACTCAAGCATACACGAAGATAACGTCGAAACCACCCTCACCTGCTCTCTAATTCTCTCTCTCTATTTTTCTCTCTCTTAAAAATTTCTTATCTTTTTTACAAATAATATCACTCACTTTAATACAAGTCATTAGGACAAATTTATTTTTTTATTATTATTTAATAATAAACACAATATAAGCCATCTCCTTTGATTCTTTATAGAATAGAAGCAGTTAGAGAGAGAAAGAGAGAGAAAGCGCGGTCCCTTTTATCGAAACAGATCTCTATTTTCTCTGCTTATTGTTCTAAGCAAGTGGCTCTGCAAATTCGATCTTTTCTAATTGTTGTCCGGAAATTGTAATAATTTTTGATATTTTAGTGTTACTCTTTCTGCTGTTTGGTTCCTGAGGGAGAGAGAGAGAGAGAGAGAGGAAAGAGAAAAAAAAAAAAAAAAAAAAAACGACGCGTCTGGCGTGCCGTTTTGGGGAATTCGTCTGCGGCTCGAAGCCGAAACTCTGGAAATTAGGGTTTACGAGAAATTGAGAGAGAGGGAGAGAGAGGTTTTAGAGTTGAAATTCTTTGAATTGGAAAGCTTCTTGTTGTTTGGGATTCTGGATTGATTCATGTGGTGATTCTCTGCGTGTTTTGGAGAATGATAATAAAGCGGAACTTGAAATCGCAAATGCCGAGTCTGAAACGGTGCAGGCTCGGCGGTGACTCCTCAGCGGCGGGTGACGACGACGATAATTCGTCCTCCGACTGGAAGAAGCGGAGGGCGAATGGCTATTACCCGCTCAATCTCCTCGGCGAGGTGGCTACTGGCGTAATTCCGGTGAGTCCCTCCAAACTGCATTCCCGGAAAGGATTTGCCGCGTCCTGGTGCAAGGAAGTGTCCTGCTCCCCTCCCAGTGAGGCGGAGGAGGAGGAGGAGGAGGAGGAGTTGGAGTCTAAATCACATGTAACCCGACATTTGAGGGGACAGAGTATTCGGGCTACGGCGGAGGTTCCGCGTCCCCCTCTCGTGCGGACGTCCAGAGGGCGGGTTCAGGTACTCCCATCTCGGTTTAACGACTCGGTTATTGAGAACTGGAGGAAAGAGGGCAAGACGAGCTTGCGTGACTATAGTTTGGATGATGATTATGAGATACAATGTGATAGTAGTACCGGTAGAAAGGATAGAGAAAGAGAGAAATTTAGTTTTAGAACACCAAAAAATTGTAACGGTATTGCCAAGAAACAGCGGAACGGGGAAAGAATTGGGTACAAGTGTCCTAGAGATGTGAAATCGTTCTGTGAGGAAGATTATGATGGAGACGGGAGCGTCGATGTGAAAAAATATTTGAGTTCGCACAGTGTACTCACTTCAGGAACAGTTTGTGGAAGATGAGAGGTGTGCCATTGCTGATTTAAGTAGCTTGGAGAGGTGGGAGAGGAAGGATGGGTTGTATGGACCCGAAGATTTCTATTCGGGTGATATAATTTGGGCGAAGTCAGGGAGGAAGGACCCCTTTTGGCCAGCCATTGTGATTGATCCAATGACACAAGCGCCAGAGCTGGTTTTGAGGTCTTGCGTACCTGATGCAGCTTGTGTAATGTTTTTTGGTTACTCTGGGAATGAGAATACGAGGGTATGAATTAGTAGTTTACTTTCTACCTGAAGAATTTTTCTAATGTATTTGCAAAGTTTTTGTTCATAGATTTAGTCTTGGGAGTATGGCGTCTTTAATTATTTGGTGCTTTTGAACAATCATGAACAGGATTATGCATGGATTAAACGTGGGATGATCTTTCCCTTTATGGATTTTGTGGACAGGTGTGTAAATTTTCGTCTTTGTTGTTGAATTATCTAGAGGGCTTTTTAGTTTTGTTTGCAAGTGAGATTTTGTTTGGTGCAGATTCCAGGATCAGTCTGAATTGGACAGTTGCAAGCCCATTGATTTCCAAATGGCAATTGAGGAGGCATTCCTGGCAGAGCAGGGGTATACAGAGAAACTGACACAGGATATAAACATGGCAGCTGGGAATCCCACTTATGATGAATCTGTTTTTAGATGGCTTCAAGAGGGTACAGGTTCAAACCAGGATCAGGACTGTCACCTTCCAAACCAGGCAAGTTTTGTGTTACTTTCTTAGAAAACTTGCTTTTTGGATTTCCCTGTTCTCCCTTCTTTTCTTTTCTCTTCTCTTTTCTTTCTATTTAATGATTATTCTAGGTATGAGTTCATTGTCATACATCCATAAAATGTGTATGAGTTAGACTTTAATTGTTGGTTTTTGGTACCAAGTTGGCAACAGAGAACTTAAAACTTAAAGTTTTGTTCAGTGTCCAAATTAGATAAATGATAGCAAATGTGAGTCTGCATTGGTGTTTGTGGATGATTATTTATGTTTAAGTCATAGTTTCATCTGTCATGGCTGTTTGGAATTTGGACTGAATATGGGTATTAATTCATGTGATCACTGATATATTGTTGATTTATGAGTGATCTCTAAAGATTTGGCTAGGGAGCCAGGAGCAGAAGCTGTAAAAAATAATCCCCCTCAAACCTCTTTGTGACCTGTTGGACAAGTGACATTTCCCCATTTGCTGTTACAAGTGCACTTTGGACAAGTGACATTTGTTGCTTTCTAGGGTCTGTTTTGTCCATCTTAAAATTGAGAGTTTCATGCCATAGAAGTTTCTCTCTAGAATTGCCATAAAAGGATATTTTATGCTTGCTCCCACCAACTCTAAGATCACTTAATTCCCATTTGGGATAACCCTTAATTACTATTTCTGATTTGGACTTCCCCTGATATCATTATACAATTGCTCACTAATTACTAGAATTTTTTAAGATCTATCATTCTTCGTCTGGGTTGTCTTACTCCTTACTTGAGTAGTACTTGCATCTAAAATTTTCTCAACTTTGTACACCAATAACCAAATTTTTGATGTGTTCTTTGCCATTTTGTTGCTCAAAATGTAGAAACATGTCATGCTTAGTGTTGACAGAAAATGGTCCCCATCTTAGCTTTCAGCAGGAGGGCTGTTCACTTCACTTATCTGAAAATGGCATTTTGTTGCTTATGTGATGGAAACTAAGAAGTAGATTTATTGTTCAAACTCTCTCTCTTTGCTTCCCCCCCTCCTCATCCTTTTTTTTGCCTATAATTGATCCAAAAATATCAGCACTTCTTAAGAAGTATGATGATCCAGTTTAAAGACTCTACAACTTGTGCCCAAGATTAAGTTGTACCCTTTGGGACCTTATTGTCTAAATATATTTTTATTGCAATTCTTGTGCATTTCTTCTCTTCCTCCCTCAAAAGAAGGAAATCATGTAAGAAATCGGTAAAAATATTAAAATGATAATAGTTTTTCTTTTCTCCATTCCCTTGGATTCTGATAGGATTGTCTACAAAAGTTTCATTAATGTGAAGATATGTTGTGTGTTTCATTTTCTAAATTCATCAAGGTTGATTTTTCTATTGCAGTATATATTGGGAAAGAACAAAGATACTCGACCCTGTGAAGGTTGTGGCATGAGCCTTCCTTTTAAATTTTCTAAAATGAAGACTTCAATTCCTGGAAGCCAATTCTTATGTAAAGCTTGTACTAAGGTTGGTAACTCTTGTCTGATCCTTTGGTTTTTTGCATATTAGGCGTCATTTGCTGTGGGTTTTGTATGAGTCTGCAGTCTTCTGAATGTCACGATTGTTTTACTGTTATTGCAGTTAACAAAGTCTAAACATTACTGTGGTATATGCAAGAAAATTTGGAATCATTCAGATAGTGGGAGCTGGGTGAGGCAATAAAACATTTTGGAATCCTGATTGTTTTTCTTGACCTAATGAAATCTATATTTCCTTGATATTAATTTGATGGCTTATTGAATTAGGTGCGTTGTGATGGTTGTAAAGTTTGGGTCCATGCTGAATGTGACAAAATTTCCACCTGCCATTTTAAGGTCTGTCTTTGCTCTTAACAATATGACCTAGTTTCTTTACCCTATCTGCATCTACAGAAGCACCAGTGAATGTTTCTGATCTTCCTGTGTGATTTTTATTTTTGTGTGCAGGACCTGGGAGGCTCAGATTATTACTGCCCCAGCTGTAGAGCAAAGTTTAACTTCGAACTGTCAGATTCAGAAACATTTCAACCAAAATCCAAGTAATTATTTTTTGTTGCCTGTGATTTTTGTGAAGGTTGATACCTGTAAGGCTTCTTTGTTCTCTATCATTTATTGTTTTCATGTTTAATGGTTTTGGAGCCTTTTGCGCAGGTTGAACAAAAATAATGGACCACCAACACTTCCAAACAAGGTTGCTGTTGTCTGCTCAGGTGTGGAAGGCATGTACATCCCAAACCTTCACATGTAAGTGAAAGATAAATTCATGAATGCATTTAGTTTTTTCTTTCTTTTTTTTGTCCCCTCATTTAAATTTAAGTCATTTATCCTCCATACCCTACAATGGGGGAGCCTTGTTTGTGCAGTGGGACACCATCCTTCTCTCACATTGCCTTTTTATACAGATAATTTTTCATAAGCAAAATTTTTTCTTCCACTACATTTTCAGCTTGCTGTTTTATGCTTTAAAATTTCAAATAAACATCCTAGGATTCCTGCAGATTGTGAAGTTGCATATAACTTACATTTTTAGGGTATAAAGAATTGGCTTATTGTAGAAAGAAATGATGTGTGGCTTTATTAATTTGATGCAGAACTTGATAATAGTTGTTTAATAACTTTTCTACTCATTTGTGTGTGCTCAAGAATCTTGCATTTGGAAAGTGATTCAGGCGACCAAAAATCTTTTTCCTTGCTTTACCTTGTGCCATTCTAGTTTTTATTTACTTTTTTTTTTTTTTCTCCTCAAGTTTCTTTATGCACATAATTTCCTTGTTTCAGGGTTGTGTGCAAATGTGGGTTCTGTGGGGCAGAAAAGCAAGCCCTTAGTGAATGGGAACGGCATACAGGTTCTAAAATTAAAAATTGGCGGACTAGTGTCAGGGTTAAAGGCTCCATGTTGCCGCTTGAACAATGGGTTTGTACAACTGCAGAACTCATTTCCTCTATTTATGAATATTGTTTATCTCTCTTGCAAGTTTAAGCCTCAAACTACATCTTGCTAGTTGTTACATAGGTTATTTCTTTTATTTATACTGGCAAGTAATATCAATGTTTCAATCATCTTCTTAACTAGTTTTGACTTTATTAGATTTTTGGTTGGTGGGAGGTAGAGGAAGGGTGGAAGGCAGGGCCACACTAGATGAGATTTTTATAAGATCCCCTGTTTAGACATTTTCCTTTGAGTTTGCAGATGATGCAGTTAGCAGAGTATCATGCACATGCTGTTTCTATTAAACCAAAGCGACCTTCTATTAAAGAGAGGAAGCAGAAATTGCTCACTTTTCTACAAGGTAGTTTTCTTTAGGGCATGAATTACTCCAATCCATTTGCTGCTAGTTCCTCTGCTGTTTTATTTGGATTTCATGCAATGTTGCATGATTTTATTGTCATCATCATGTGACAGAAAAATATGAACCAGTTCTTGCTAAGTGGACAACAGAACGCTGTGCTGTATGTAGATGGGTTGAAGATTGGGACTACAATAAAATTATCATCTGCAACAGGTATATGCAATTTTTTTATGGAAATTCCTTTTCATTTGATCGTTTAGGTTGAGATAAAAGTTATCAGCATGGTAATAGGACTGTTGGTATGAAACCTGTGAACTTGCATATCTAGATATTTCTGACACTTGCACGGTTGTGCAGAGTCTTCAACATTTAATCCAACAAAATGATCTTATCCTGGAAAGAGGAAAAAATAGGAATGGGGAAAAAGTAAAGCTTAGGATAATGTGAATGTTTCAAGCACACTTGGACATCAAAGGAAGGCCTTTAATGGTGTATGGCTTTGTTATGGACCACAAGGTGTTTCTATTGGAGAGGTTGTGTTTTCAGCTACTCCAATGCAGCTGGCTGAATGATATTTGAGTTGTAGATATGCCCCTTTCATTCCTAATTGGAATTAAGAAGGTCATTGTTGCAAACCCCTGTTGATCTCTGCAACAAGAATAGTAACAAAGTTTTAATCTCAAATTTAGTTCTTTTCTTGCCAATTAATGTAAAGGAGAAAACATTAGTCTTCTGCAGTAGTAACTAGGGAAATTCAGTTTTCTCCATCATATTATTTACTACTTCTGTCATGTCCTGCAGATGTCAGATAGCTGTTCATCAAGAATGCTACGGAGCAAAAAATGTAAGGGATATCACTTCGTGGGTTTGCAAAGCATGTGAAACACCAGATATCAGGCGAGAGTGTTGCCTTTGTCCCGTAAAAGGTTGGTTATTTTGTGTGATTGAATTACCTATTCTTGCATTTTATGAACATGGATTATCCCTTTGGAATCTGTTAACTGGGCAAGGATCTTGATTAGAACCCTGTTTTGAAAAAGGACCCTGCTTTAAGATTGAGATTGTGTCTGTGCTGCAGCTGGTTTTCAATTTCTCATTATGACAACACTTTACTAAATGTTTTCTTCCAAAATTTTTAGGTGGTGCTCTAAAGCCAACTGATGTTGAGACATTATGGGTCCATGTTACATGTGCTTGGTTTCAACCTGAAGTGTCCTTTGCAAGTGATGAAAAGATGGAACCTGCTCTTGGAATATTAAGTATCCCATCAAATTCTTTTGTAAAGGTAGTAATTTTCTTGAGCAAGCACTAAGTTATGGGATTTTTGGTGTGCATTTCCTCTGCTGACAGTGCCAATCATTTAGTGCTCTCTCTCTCTCTCTCTTTTTCTTTCTGAGGAATAACTAAAATATAAGGTCTGTAAATGAATGAGATACCCACCCTTTTTTTCTTTTATATTCTTTTGTTTTAACATCCAGGAATGGTAATCTGGCTTAATAAATGCATTTTCAGGGGCATGAATCTTATTGTTATAGATGGAAGTGTAGTTGGTGTGATCTAAGTTTTTTCTTGTTGTGCATTTATTTTCAGATTTGTGTTATTTGTAAGCAAATTCATGGTTCGTGCACACAATGTTGCAAATGTTCTACCTACTTTCATGCAATGTGTGCTTCAAGGGCTGGGTATCGCATGGAGGTGAGTTACTTGTTTGCCTGAGGCAAATGATTCAATTATTACTATGCTTTGCATTTGTCATTTTAAAAATGATATGTGTTAATAAGTTCTTTAAGGTTCAGTGAGCTTATTGTTGAATTAATAAGATTGTATTCTCTTTCAAAGTTGTGATTTCATTTGTATGTGCCATTTAAATCCAGTTGCACTGCCTGGAGAAAAATGGGAAGCAGACAACAAAAATGGTCTCGTATTGTGCATATCACAGGTGCATAATCCTCTTGAGTAACCATGAATTTGATAACCTTCACCTCTCACTTTCGTCAAGAATTAATTTCAATTTGCGTTTGCTGTCAGTTTACACCTGACGGTTCTGATAAGTCATGTTTGTGGAGAAACTTCACCCATTCATTGATATACGTAACCCACACCTCATGGTCTCATAATTGGGTGCAGGGCTCCAAATCCAGATACAGTTTTGGTCATACAGACTCCTCGAGGGGTGTTTTCTGCCAAAAGCCTTGTTCAAGAAAAGAAAAGGGCTGGTACAAGACTTATTTCAGCTTACAGAACAAAACTTGAAGAGTTGTCGACAGTAGAAACTACGGATGTTGTGCCACTCTCTGCTGCAAGGTGCCGTATCTTTAAAAGAGCAGATAACAACAAAAAGGTGCCTACTTGAGAATTTTGCTTATCTTCATATAGCACTTTTTATTTTCATTCTCCTTTTGTTAATTGCTGATGCATCTATAAGACATCAGAGGGTTTATTGCCATGAATGAGGCATTGATATTGCAGTTGCCATCTAATTAGGTCTTTTCAGTTTCAAAAACAAGTTAGGCTTAATTTTGGGCTGAGAATGCACCCCTCAATTTCAAAGAATGGGATAGCTGTCTGATTTTGTGTAACAAAAAGGGAAGAGTTTCAAATCAGATATACATGAGATGAGGAAAGTACTAATATCCAAATGCATATATGATATGACTGTTTCGTAAAATTGAGTCAAACAAGGAACAATGACAGCCAAAACATTTGTATTGTGGTATTTTCCAATATTTATGCTACTTTTGCTCCTGAAATTTTCTTAACTTAAATTATTTTGATCCATTAGAGAAAAGCAGAAGAAGCAATTTCCCATCGATTGAGAAGACCTTGTCATCATCCTTTAGATGCAATACAAGACCTGAATGCCTTCAGAGTAAATTTTCTCTTCTTCCTCATTCAGTGTTTGTCATCTTTCCATTTTTACTGTCTTTTGAATTGACAAAGGTCAGTCCAGTAATAAGGCACCGGTTTTTGTTGGACAGATAGTAGAGGAGCCCAAAAGTTTTTCTTCCTTCAGGGAAAGGCTTTACCACTTGCAGGCAATCCTTACATCCATATATTTTCTTAAATTAACAGTTGCTTTCTATATTTCCTTTCTGACTATATTATCTTGGTTGCACACATGAATTCAGAGAACTGAAAATGATCGAGTGTGCTTTGGAAGATCTGGCATACATGGATGGGGCCTCTTTGCACGAAGAAACATTCAAGAAGGAGAAATGGTTTGTAATCTTCTTTAAACTCCAAAACTGGCTCTGCTCCTAGAAATAATTCTAGTCTAAAATCCTGTAGCTAGTTAGTATAACTCATTGATGCACAATTTCCCACTGGCATGTTTCTATCCACCTCGAAGACCTTAGAGGACTTGAATTATGATGAACTGTGTAGTTAGCACAAGCGCTGGAATGTGCTTTCAAAACTGTGCACAATTGCATTTAATTGCACTTGCTTCATGTTCAATGAGTTACGTGCTTATGTATGCAAATTCAAGATCATTTACAAATTTTTGTCCAGGAGGCAACCCCTATTTTTTTGCATGTGATGTACCCAGGTTCTTGAGTATCGGGGTGAACAGGTCAGAGGCAGTATTGCAGATCTTAGGGAGGCACGGTATAGGCTTGAAGGCAAAGACTGCTACGTAAGTTGACCTCTTCTGTGCACTTTTTGGTTTCTAAACAATTTTTGGTATATTGGAAGGGGTAGTTCTATTTGTGGTTGAAGCAATGGTTATTATATGGAGATCACTCTGCTGTCAAATGTTATATTGAGCATTTTTTTAGCTGGACTTTGTTTCCATGCCTGCTTTTGGCCTATGTTCTGAAACCTCGCTGCAGCAGTTTTTGCTTTTTTCATTCCTTAATATTATGTTTCTTGGGATCCAACTCTGATAAAATCTCTGATGCAGCTTTTCAAGATCAGTGAAGAGGTAGTTGTAGATGCCACTGATAAGGGAAATATAGCACGTTTGATAAACCATTCAGTAAGTCCCTCCAATAAATTTTTCTGAATAATTTTCCCGGTTTCTGCTTCTTACTTCAATAATTATGCACACCTCTTTGTTGCATGCCCCACCACACAGTATTAGGCATGGGAGCTAAACTTTCTTCTGACTGCACTGTCTTACATATTTTTCCTGCAGTGCATGCCCAACTGCTATGCAAGGATCATGAGTGTGGGTGATGATGAAAGTCGTATCGTTCTTATTGCTAGGACTAATGTTTCCGCCAGTGATGAGCTAACGTATCTCTCTCTCTCTCTCTCTCTCTCATGCACACTCTCACACAAACATGCACGCACAAAACCAGTATCAACTCTTATCCTTGCATGTGTCTGGTAGGTATGATTACTTGTTTGATCCTGATGAGCCTGATGAATTCAAAGTCCCATGTCTATGTAAAGCACCAAACTGTCGGAAGTTTATGAATTAGGATATACAGGCAGCAGTCATTGTTTCTCCGCAAGGAACACTAACCCCAGTCACATGTTCATCCTTGGGATCTCACCATCATATAGAATTTTTATTGTTGCTAAAAAGAAAACTGTAATTTTTATTCATTTTTTTGCTCTTTTCGACAACCCTTAAGCATAATAAAAAGTGATGGGTTTTCCGGGCTTTGTTTTTCCCTTGAGGCATTGGTGTAAATCCATCGAAACACTCTCAAGTTCTTATATAATGGAAAGCTACCTTATTTTCATAGTCATTTTCTATTTTCTTTGGTATAATTGTTATTGTAATTTTTTTTCCTTGTATGTTCCATGTTGTGAAAAGATCAAAACTGCCAACCAACCAATTCAAACCACAACCAATTATGTCAGCTTAACTGATTTCTACTAAGATCGGTTGGTTATGGTTTAAAAATTAGCCGAACAGTCACTAATAGTTTGGTTTGAATATAGGTGACAAACCGATCTAAATCAATTCGTTTACATCTTTATTTTTTGTTTTTGTTATTATTATTATTTATTATGTACTCTGTCAAAGCTAGAAGTTAGATGGACAAGCGCTCCTTTTAAAAGTTCTACGACCCATCCTTGTTCTCTAGTATTCAGAACCCTCTGTTACACATTTGTGCGGTGAGAACGTAATTGGCGAAGTGGTGTGTAATTAGTTAAGCTGAAAATGTTTGGTGCTGTTTCCATACGTTTGGTATCAATCTTGTGTAACCCAAGGAAAAAAAGGATTAATGGGAATGACTCCTACCATGTAATTCAAGGCAATGGATGAAATAAAAACAAACAAATATAAAAGATACTGTAACACGTTTAATACCTTTGGTCTAGTGGAAGACTCTCTAGTTATGTTTTCTATTTGAAAATTGGATGAAATAAAGCCAACAAATATAAAGATATTATGACATGTTTGATAACTTTTGCATAGTGTATTAAATATAAAATTTATCATAATTATTAATTATAATTAACACAACTTTTTATATATAATAATTAATTATAATTAACTATTATAACATATATATGTTTTAATTTGGTATTTATATTTTTGTAGTTTTTTTTTTTTTTTCAAAGGAAGTTACTCTACCCAAATTAAATCTAAATGCTGAAGGATCCGTTAATCCCTTCTTTTAGGTTCAAACTATAGTTCAAGACTTGGTAAACAAGTAAATCTATTTCCACTGCATTTTGATTTGATATATTTTGGTTTCCACGTTTTTTTTTTTCTTTTCGGCCCGGATTTTCCTTCCCACTTTCAGGTCCAATCATTACAAGAACAATGCAATTCTCACAATTAAGGATCCGTTTCTCCCACCTTCTTTAAGCTTCATTTCACCACCCGAGATAATAATTAAAAAAAAAAAAAAAAAAAAGGTCCGAGAAAAACAAAGTCAAAGAACACAAGAGGATGTAACAACATAAAACAAAAATTTCAAAGCGAAAAATATCACGGGCGACAAGCTGACTCTTTCTCGAAAAACAAACCAATGGTTCCTTCACAATATGTGATCAACACAATTATTTCAAGCTTTTACCGGCCAGAAAAATGTGTTGCAACCGAACATGTTTTTAGCTCCCGAAACTTGAAAAAGTAACTACGAAAAATGATACTTAGACATTGATTTTTTGACACAAAATAACATGAATGACATGACATTAAGTATTCAATAATCGTGATCTTGTATTTCATTGTTACAAATGTTCGATCAACACATTCAAAATGGTGATATTAACAATAAATTTAAATACTCATTAAAACAATTAAATTAATAGTACTCATTATAAATATATACATATACACACGGACAATAAATTTATATTATACAAATGCACTTTTTATATCAAAGTTCAAAAAAGATAATGGCCCTATCAAAAAGTGTCTAACCCACAAATTCTGGTGACCACGTGATAAAGCTCAGTTAAAATTCAAAGTAAAACCAAACTACTCAACGAGCAAAACAAATGTAGTCTCACTCTCTTAAATAACAAGGTTCTCTCTTCCTCATATTTTAACAAATGCTTTATATACCCAAAAAACACTTACAAGTAAAAGACAAATAATTTTGTACATGCCCTTAATGTGCCATTATCATATTAGTTACAGCCAGAGTTTGTGCCAATTGCTTACAAATTGTCTTATTACTCTTTTGGACCAAAGCGACAAAAGACACAGACAAGTGCATTAAACTCCAGAAGTGCGAAACACAATGCATTGACCTCACAAGCAAATATTATTAGAGTTGCGTTACCTATGAAGAGTACTACTATATATGTTCATGTACATCCCAGACATAAACCCAAAAAGTAAAGCTCATAACAGACATACCGAATTCATCCTCTATCATAATATCCCATGGTCCCTATCGCCTCGGAACAGCCAAGGCCTACTTCACTCTTTAACTATTACAATTCTAAACCCAAATTTGACTTTGAGGTGGAAAGCAAGGAGTTAAATGGGTGAGAACATGTAGACATCCATAGTGTGTGCCGTGAGTGCCAAATAGGGGGAATGAACACATCAACAATCAACTGATTGACAGTCTATACGCCAACCGGTATTTCAGATGTCTCGTGCACATGCTTATGCGTCTTCACATACCATTGAACAAAAATGAATATCCCTCCAGCCAAAACTCATAAGACACATTAACACGAGAAATGTACCTTTTAACTCAGCATTGCCTAGTAATATTGACAATCTTCTAACACCAGAGAACCAATAAATTGACCTAAATTCTTGTCTGGAAAACAGATAATCAATGAGATTGTCTCAGGCTCTCAGCCAATCAGATACAAGGAATTTGTCAAATCAATTACCTGATGTCCCTCAAGAGTTGGATCTCCACATGATTCCATTACAAAATGAGAACTTGCACTGCAAATATTGCAAAAGTGAGAAGCATAATGCAGATAAATGCAGATAGTATGATGGAACCTTGAAGAGCCCCAGCTCCTTTGGGGATCCAAAGCAGATTTCCTTTTATTTTTTTAATAAATAAGAAGCAACAAAAACATGAGAACAACTAAAAGCAAACTTGAAGAAAAATGCATTGAAGAACATATATAGAAATTGTCTCAATGTGTATTTTCAGGAGAATGATGTATCCGACTTAAAATTACCGACTCCGACTCATTTGATCCAGGCATCAAAGCCTCAGATGCCTTTGAAGAGCCATCTGAAAATAATAAAGAACCACTAATTGCATCACCAAACACTTGCCCTTCTCCAACACATCCGAAGGGATTAGCATCTTTGATCTTGTCAATCCTATCCATCTGGTGACCATCAGTAGGTATACTTGGAGGAGCCTGTCGTGCAGTTTCAGAGGTCAAAGCACAATCATTCTGAATCTCTTCTGCACTCAACGGCTCAGATAATATTCCATCTCCTTTCTCAATACTGACAGTATGAATTGGCGTTTTTGGGCTGTCATGACTAAGAGCTTCATCTAGCACTTCCATCTTCACTAGAGGGCTGTTGGCATGAACATGCGCCTCTTGGCTTTGTAGTGACAGCAACTCTTCTGACTTTTGGCCAGTAGCAACTGGAACAGCCTCTTCTTTCTTCTCATCTAAATTCTGCTCTGATGCACAGTTTAAAGCTGGGTCCTTCATTTCCATTTCAGTAACAAGGGCTTGTTCCTCTGCTGTTGCTGTTAAGCAATCATTTTCTGCTCCACTACTGATGGTCTGCAATCCACCCCAACCCAATTTCTGCTTCTTGTAAATGTCCATGGCTCTCTGCAGTTAAAGAATCCAAGCATCAATTATACAGAATCCACAATCAATACATACATTGGCATCTCAGGGAGAACTAAAGCGTTGCCTACCAATGTGAAAAAGCAATAGGACAGGACCTCAATAAAAAGAGTTTGAGCCAAGATGTCATCGAAAAATACAAACAACTGGTGCATGTGGAAGGGGAGATAAAAAGCTATAGAGTAACTATTTTAGAGAGGCAACAGAGACTATAAGAGTCAGTAACCACAATCAACTCATAGCACATCCACACATCCACCTATTTGGCCACAGAGAAAATGGGAGAAAAATGTGGGGTAAGGGGGTGGACAGGCTGCATGACATGCCGGGGCTATATAGAAGCAAATACTTCCACACATAAAATGAGCCAAAGAGAACTAAGTCAATGAACTAAGAAAATTGAAGCAATCACATAATTCAAGTAAATAATATTCCTATCTATGAATTAATCCACTGAACTCCAAAGCTAACTTGGCCCATTGGTTGGGAGGTGAGACAGGATAAAGCAATCATAAGTAATAAATGATTGACATGCCTAGAGGACTTTTCTTTTTCAGTTGAGTGGAAAGAAAAATCCAGTCATTTAAGGAGCAGCAATAAAAGAATTACAATGCTTCACAATGATTCAGGGATTTCCATTCCTTAAAAATTAGATCAAATGTAGTGCCTAATAACTTGATAAACATGTAGAAACCATAACTTGTGGTCCTCAAAGCACAAGCTACTGACCTAATCATTGCTAATTTACCATCTAATTCATAATGCTTACCTGACAAACAGAATCACATTTAGCAGGAAAAAGCAAAGAACTCAACAAAGTATTGGAAGACTTGGGGACTGCTCTTCCACCATCCTGTCACATAAAAGTAATCAGAAATAGAAATATAGATAAAACAAATCTGGGTACAGAGAGGTGTAGAAAGAAATAAAGATTTGAGATTCTATTACCTTCAAATTTACAAGAATGGAAGTGTCTTCATCAACAGTTGCACTCTTTCCTACGTTGAGCAAGCTCATGCACTGGCTATACAAATCTGGACTGACAAGTTCTGTTGAGATATCCAGCTTCGAAAGATAAGCACAGAAAACATGGGCAACATTATCATCACCGGACATTTTGGTATCAGGTGTCTTCTCATTAGTAGTGTTATGCAAGGATTTAGAATAGTTTTCTGCTGAAGGAGTAACAGCTGGTTTAGTTTCAATTGCTTTTGACTGAACCCCATCGCTTACACTTTCATTTTTTGACCTCTGACTAATTACATCACCAACAGGGGCTTGGACCACAGCAGCCTCTTTCAAAGATGCTGAAGGCAAGTCTACTTTTCCATCACCATTTCCTTTCCACATGTCAGCACTGGTTTCCCAGCCCCGACCATTCATTGGATGCCTATTCTGCTCCCATTCTCCTCCACCATACATGTGCATTTCCTCCCTATATACACCATTATTTCCATCCCACCCATGCAAATGAGAAGGACCTGATCCATCCATCACATTCTGCCATCCGACTGGACGCAAATGGCTAGGAAACCTGTCAGCATCAGGAATATGATAAGGAATCCCAGTGTGGTCGACTTCCATTGAGGGTCTAACGCCAAACAGAGGAGGAGATTGGAACTGTGGTATTATTGCTTGAAAACTCCCATGAGGTGGACCATGTTGAAAGGGATTATAGCCATTTGGCATAGGTGAAGACCAGTTTGGGGCACCCCTCCAGGTGTTTCCCTGCCTTCTTGAAAAAAGATCACCGGGCTGCTTGTATCGAGACCCAGTATTCATTCTACTGTCTTCTTCCAGTGCACCCATAAAGGGACCACCAACTCCACCCCTGTATCCTGTAGGTGGAGTTAAAGTAGAATTGCTCTGACTAGATCTATTGTAAACCAATGAATCAGCTAGAATCAACTCATCCACTGGAGGCTTACCTGCAGACGGATCCCGACTTGGTCTGTCCTCAGCAGAAGGCAAATCTCGAGCACCCTTGGAAGCACTGCTTCTTCTGTCTAATTCTTCAATGTCAAAACTCCTCCTAGCACCAGTTCTGTTTGTGTATCTGCGTTCAAGACTACTTGATGAAGGAGATCTGTCCACCAAACTCACAGGTGAAGCTTTAGAACTTGAAGAGATCTCTATAGATGACTCCCCAACAATACCATCATCCAAACTAGTAGGTTTTTCAGTTGATCTATACTTGGAAGCTCTTTCTGATGCTCCAGCAATACCAGTAAATCGTCTTGAAGAAATTGTTTTAGTCCTTTGTTCTGTTACAGCATCCCTATACTTAAGATCTTCAGTCTTGATATGCCTACAACAGAAAATATAAAGACATGATCACAATCAGGTTCAACTAACAAAATTATGTGGTTCCATATCCATAAGATAAAGATTCCAAGTGAAATTGCTTCCAAAGGGACACTTTAAGTAAGATAATACAGAATACTCAGATTAAATGATGACATTCCCACACATATTTGGATCTACCAAATATACAGCAGGCATGTTTCATCATATTTAAAAGAAACAGTTGGGGAGAATCGTAAGGCAGCTTTCATCAAAGGTTAATGTAAACAAGTATATGCGGATAAAATTAAAAAAAAAAAAAAAGGGCATGGATCATAGGACTCAACCTGGCCCTACAATCTAATGCAATAATTAGAAAAATAAGACAAAAATCACTAAATGGTCACAAATGCAGCAATCTGTCCACCATTATTGGCAGGTCAACTCTGAAAATCAAAACAAATGGCTTTGGTTATATGCAATATCCACAAGGATCAAAATGTCTTTTATGAAAAAAGAAAATTCTCTATGTAGCAGCAGAGATCCCCTAGCAGCCAGTATGCTGTGCATTTATGTTACTAAATTCAACATAAGTTACATATAAGACTTAGGGGGTGTCTGTTTTTGCATTTCACACCCGTTGTTGCTGTTCATTTTGGGAGATAAAGTGTTGGGTCTGCTGTTGGGGCTGCTTTTTGCCCCAAACAGCAACTTATTAAAAAGGTGGGCTTGATCTACATTTTAGAAGAAACTGCAGTTGATAATATTTTTTTTAACAAAATTATCTCTGACAATATTGCCTTCTTAAAATAGAAACATAAGACCTTAAATAGTCATTTTATTATTTTAATAGCAACAGACTATATAAATTGAACCAAACACTATAATTTCACTTCATTCATCAGCAACAGCAATCAATAAGATCAATCAACAATCAGTAACAGGTAAACCAAACAGGGTCAACAAAAAAATCAATCACCATCTAACTTTTATCCAGCACAGATGCCGTTCTTTATCCATCAAAGTTTGACAAACAGATTATGATGTTCCTCAAGCCAAAAGAAGGCACACAATTAAAAATTTATGCAAAAAAAAATGAAACTTGCAGTAAGTAATCCAGAAGATGGATAACAAATTCAGTCATAAACTTCTGGCAAATTTCCTACATATATCAGAACACAAGATAACATACCGGTACTCATCTGTTGAACTGGTGATTGGAGAAGTTCTATGCCTGCTGTTGCTAACATTGCCATTGAGATGGGGTTGGCGGGATAGAGACCTTCCTCTGTCACTATCTGACTCAACTCTGCTGCTGCTCACAGACTTCTTTTCCACTTCAGGGTAGAAAGGATTGATAACTCTAGATTTACCATCAGTGTAGTCATCGCTATCATCGGGGGATCTCTTCTTTCCCTGGCTGTCTCTGTGTTTGGCAATTTGATCATCAATATTTGCCCCATCATAATCCAGATTTCCATCATGGTATTGGTCCCTATCACAATCCTGACCATGGTTTCGCTCTCGGCCTCTATCATGATCCCCTTCTCGGCCATGCTCACAATCTCTATTGTCATCTTGATCCCAATCCCAACCCTGATCACGGTCTCGATATCGTTCCCGTTCATGACTACACTCATGATTTCTTTCCCGGCCACGACTACGCTCATGATCACGTTCACGGTGTCGATCACGAGAGCGCTCATGAACATGATCTCGATCATGGTAAGTTTCATGATCATGATCATGTTCAGGATCAATGTTATTATCTTGATCATACACTTGTTCATTGTCATGATCTATTGGCTTCGATTTTTTCTGTTTGATCTCTGTACTATACTTCTCATCCTTGAAGTGCTTATCATCGGACCTAGTACGAGTGTAATCTCTTGCAGCACGTCCATCTTTTTGTTTTCCTTCATGGTATCTGGTTTCCCTGTCCACATCTTCACGGCACTTGTCCCTATGCTTCTCATCCCTTGGTCTTGCATCCTTGGCAACATCCTCTTTTGAAAACATTTGTCTGTCACCAATGTCTACAAAATCATCCTGATGCCTGTCCTCGTTGCTTGAACCATCCCTCTTTCTCTTCATCCGTCTCTCTGGCAGGTTCTCTGTTTCAGGGCTTTGAAAACTCTGTGTGTTCAACTCTGCATCAATGAATATACCAACAAATAGAATAGAAGTTAACACAACATTCTAAGATGCACTAGATTGAGAGACAAAAACTAAGGCAAAAGAGGGGCTATTACACTAAATTTTAAACAACTGTTCAACCAGGTAAAGTAAAAGCATTGAGGTGGACTTGTGCATGAACAAGGACTTGAAAGCTGGAAATAGATGCTTCCTATTAAAGATGCATGTTAATCATGTCCTAAAGCAAATTTTATCCAAAGTTGTCCCAATCCATCATGAAAGCATGTCAACCTAGCCAATAGCATAAGTATCTATCGCTCTAACTCCTTTCAACATTTTGATTGCTCTACTGAAAAATTGCTAGACTCTAGGAAAAGCACATCCTAGTTATCAATCAAATTCATGTCCAATTCATATTCTATAATGGGAAAATAAAAAGCAAAACTAACACAAAAATTGAAGCCCACCAGTCAAATATATTTCCAATTCATATTCTAGAAAGGAAAAACTAAAAAGCAAAGATGACACAAAAATTGAAGCCCAACAGAAGTGTGCTTTTTGCCAAAAACAGGATTAATCAAATGGTTGGATATACTGACATACAGCAACTGAGATATCTTAGGGAAAAAAAATTCACGAAAAATGAAAGGTGCAACCACTAAATCAGATACTAAAAATGTTTCAGAACAAGAAGTTGACACAACTCATGCCTTAATTATAATTACCAATTCAACAATAAATAATCTGCATGGCATCTCTCTCTCCATTCTTATCTTCAAAATTCTCATTCCTTGTCCTTCCCTTAATATTTAAGTTTAAAGCAATAAAGATGATCTAGTTGATAATACTGAACATATCAATGTCGGCTGCCAAACAGGCCCTTAGAAGCAATTTATAGCAGTTTCCCAGAAACATAGAGCATAAGGGCAGGATCCGAATAGTGAGGAAAAACTCAATCAACTTTTTCTAGAATCTTAACAAGGAACTGTAGAATACTTTATGAAAATGATAGTCATCAACCTTTACAAAGTAAAAGTGATGATTAATACCAGCATGGAAAATGTATGTATGGTGTGCTTGTGTGTATTTTCATCCTTACAATTTATATATGTGCATAGTTATAAAAACAAAGACATGGCATGTATGTTCCATATGAGTGAGCAATATGCAATATCATTAAAAACACAAGCAGGAAAATTAAAAGTACAGTTTACAGAGCATGCATGTTCCAAAATATCAGTGACCTAAGAAACAGGATACTAAACTGTTTGTTAGCCACCAAGACATGCAAAAAGACAAAGCAGACAATACTTAGGCTCTTCTGATGTCCTTCTAGTTCTGAAAATATACGTTAAACACAAGTTTGAAAAGAATATATAAGCAAAAATCCAGATACAGCAATTATATGGCTAATAAACCAAGAATCCTGACAAAAATTTAGATGTCAGTGTGACATCCTCAAAGTAAAAAAAAAATTAAAGAAAAAAAAAAAACACATCACAAATGGTCCATACATGTGCACTTGTGTCCATGTCAATAAATCTGTAATCCACATCATCTATGAAGAACAGGGACAAGAACTGAAGATTTTGCAAACTGAAAGTGTCAAGAGATTCCTGCGCAATGCTCTTCTCACATCTAATGATAAGTTTTAAGAGGGTGCAAGTGACTTGAAAGTTTGATAACAATAGCATCTGACATGGAAGCAGCAACATTACATACACCAATAACAAAATGCCACCTAACATACCAAACAAGGAGCCATTTAACCCAAAAATAAAAGGCACTCATTCATCAGTACTCAAGGAAAGCAGATTTATTGGGTTAGCCATTCCGTCAAACTGTAATATAAAGCAAACTAATAGGTCCCTAGTTCGTTGGAAAGGTCCTAAGACCACAAATTACCTACCATCCCAATGCAATTACAAATGCACTAGAAACAATTAATAATTCACCAAAAGTGGAAATGAAGCACAATTTTAATGCTAACTATGGACTTAAGGCATCCATCAGACAGCTGAGATAAATGGACTTTGGTTGCAACTTCACTGTCCACATGTTTTGCATATCTTAATAATTTAACAGTTAGAAATGATTTTAAAATATTTTCTTGAAAATATCTTCTAATAATTCTGAATACAAAAATATCTAAAATAAAAAAGATAACGACTATGGTAATTCCATTAAATTCATCTTTAAATTCAGATTTACACTATCTTTACACTATCAGCCTTTTATGGCTACTATCACCCTCCCCCCCACCCAGTGCATGTGGGGCATGGTAAGGGAAGTCCTTACCACCTTTCACTGAAATTTTGGGGGGAAGGAGAGAGGGTTGGGGTTGGGGTCGGGGAATTAAACTGCTCAACAAGTTTGGTTTTATTAATTTTTCCCCCTTTCCAACCACACATCCTGATACTTTCCCAAAATGCTCAATTTTTGGGATGCAAAATCAAATGATCAGCTGAATCTTTGTTCTTCACTGTTCAACATAAGAAATATCAAATCAAAGATCACCCTGATTTTTTTTTTTTAAATAATTATATGCAAGTCAATGGGGACGTAAATAGAAGAGCCATCAGAGCACCATTAAATGGCCATTCCTTCCAATTGACTAATGAAGCTCTAAATGGTATTCTCCCATAATTTTTCTGCTTTTAAATCAAACTCATCTATCATCAAAATTACAATTCTTCAACAAACAACTTGAAAATTGTGAAGGAAAAATCTGTACATTGCCACTTAGATGCATTATTTGAGATAAATATGTATTTATAAAAAAATAAAAAAAAAAAGAAACACTTCTGCATATTGATAATAGAAAATTGTAAAACTTATCATAAGACAAATATTGCAAATGTCTAGATGCAAGTTTTTAAACAAAAAAAAAAAACTTTAGGGCTCCTCACACGTTTGATATGGCAGTTAGACAAGCCAAGATTATGATATAGACCCTACAATTAAAGAAGATGTGGAAAGGATTACAAATGCAAAATGAACAACAACATACTTGTTAAAGTATAATATATGATCCATATCCTAAATCTCACCTAACAACTTAAATTTTGGGTGGAATGGTTTCTTAACATAATATTAGAGCCTTCATGACCAGGTGATCATGAGTTTGAATCTCATTACCTTCACATTTAATTGTGAATTAATTATGAGTGTCTGGTTTGTTCATAATTTAAGCCCAAGTGAGCCTGTTTTATTCACAATTCCAGCCCAAGTGAGCTAGGTTTTTACATGAGGGAGACGTGCTAAAGTATAATACATAATCCATATTCTATATCTCACCTAATAGCTTAACCTTCTATGTAGAATAGTTTCTTAACAATACTAATTGACATTTACCTTTATTTCTTGTTCATGGAATTCACACTAAACTATATTAAAAACATCATGGGCCTACTTTATATGTTGATAAATTTTAGCTCTAACAAGAAGAACAACAACAACATCAACAATAAAATCTTAATACCAAATTTAATTGGGGTTAGTTACATAAATTTTTTCATGACATTGCCATTCTATTATGAACTAAACTTGATATAGGACCTAATTGCTCAAAGTCCTTCCTAACCAAAAGTTCCCAAATAAACCCAGGTGGTCCTCTTCCTCTCTACTTAGATTTAGTAACCCCTCTAGATTGAAGCATTGTAGGAAAAAAGTGACAAAAACTTTCATTAAGCAAATCTAACAAATTTGAATCAGCAAAACTGATGAAAGACACTTAACTGACAAGGCAACAAAGGAGGAAAAAAGTGCCCTATCAGAGCTTAACAAACAAGTTTACGAAAGCTACTTCTTAATTAACTGGGATGAATGATCATTTTGGAAGCTCTATGAATCAACAATCCCCCTCATCTTTTCTGGTCATACTAAAGGATTAAGGGACTACTAAAATAACATAACTAATAACTTGTGCAAGCTGATGTTACAACCAAACGTAAAAACATTGGTATCCACCATGCAACACTTTAAGGACCCAAAATTCACAGCCAGTCAAACAGTATTAAGATGGTTAGACACATCAACAAGAATTACTGCACACTACTACAGGACCTGTAGATGTTTAAAAATGACTAGATGTTTTAATATACAATTCATATTTATGAGTAATAATACACCTAATACTACCCTTGTCAGTTATTTGAGTTAATAGATTATATAGATTTTTCTTTTTTGCTATATTTAGATCTTGTTTATATATTTTTCTTGACAATTTATTATTAATTGGAGACGTGCACTCACGGTTGCAACTGTGCTTTGTGCCTTGCACCTAGGCTCTAAGAGCAGTTAGCACTTCAAAGTGCCTAGCACTTTTAAAAACATTGCTACAGGTTAATAAGCTCAATGACCATTAATTAACCACAGATCAATTATTCACATTACCAGTATTTTCATCGACATGCTTTGTTGCTCGAGGGTCTTCAATGTCAGCATACCTTTCACTCTTTCCATCCTTGTCCTTTCCCTTCCTTTCTCTCTCCCTCTCCTTCTCCCTCCCCCTCTCCCTGTCTCTCTCTCTTTCTCTGTCCCTCAACCTCTCCCTCTCAGCACCACCTTCTTTCCCTTCCTTTCGACCACTTAATTCCCTATGTTTTCCCTCACTTTTTGCACTGCTCTTTTTCACCGCATCATCAATCCCAACATGCACTCCTGCACTCTCCACTCTCTTCCTACTCTTGGACTCACTCGACCTCTCCTTAGACTTCTTTGTCCCCTCTCCTCTGTCATCTTCACCACCATTCCACCTATCACTCACACCATCATCAAATCTCTCCTTGCGCCTCTTCGAGGAAGAATAATCCTCTACATATTCTCCATTTCCAGAGCCAAACAAGTCCTTGTTGTCCTTGGAATCCAGCTTCCGCTTCTCACCACTTCCAGAATCTTTCGAAACCCTGCCTGTACTCTCCTTATCCTCTTTCCCCTTGCGGTCATTCACTCCCGAGTCTTTCTCCGAATCCGAATAGTCCCTAGCATCTCTGGAACTATGCTTACTGGATTTGTGGCGCGTAGAACTCCTCGGCATCTGCAATAACTCTTCAATACTTGAATTAGCGAATTCCGGAATTGAAGACCCCACCCTGAATCGACAAATAAAACCAAAGCACTGAAACCGCAAATTAAGAACCCTAACTTAATTTCAAACCCCCACTCGTATCCGATTCCAAAACCAAATCGCCGAACCTTATCATCGCAGCTTCTCGCTGAATAAAACCCTAACCAGGAAGAAGAACGCGAAAATCCTGACCGGAAGAGTGCTACAACCGGAGAGAACAAGGGATGCCGTGGCGGCGGCGATTGCGAGATAGGGATCGGAATTTTAAGTAAATTACAAAGAAAACCCGAAGGAAGTGAGAAGATTGAAAAGAGTTAGTTGGGAGACAGATGTGGAACTTTGCGCTGCGTAATTCACTTCGAATAGGCGAGAGAGGACGCCCTGCATTTAGTCGCGACTCGAAGACAACTTGGAGATAAATTTGCGGGTTTCTGACGATGTTGTCCAAGTCTTTTCATCCGACACGGCCCAAATTCTATTCGCCGGGGTCCAAACTTGTAAAACTGGGGCTACGCATCCCGTCGAAAGTTAATACCCTTAACCGAGGGTCAGGTAACTAAAGAGAGTCGTTTTATATTTTTTTGGTCCTAGAAAAATAAGATTTAATTATCACTGAAATTTACAATTTAAACTTGACAATAAGTGAACTATATTTGGCGATTTTTACTAATATTCTTTTATAACCTTATTTCAAAAAATTAATAATTACCTTAAAGAAGGAAAAAAACTTTGATGAACAAAAAAATTTACTGAACAAGATTAATAAGATATTTATAGATAACATTTTATACATACCTAATAATTACGTGTTAAGAATAAAGTTTAGAAAAAGATGGACACTACGGCCTAATTCACTAGAGCGGTTATTCCATCGACGTGAATCTAATGGTATCATATGCATCCTTAACAAGCATAGGGAAAAAACAAAAAAGAAAATATGGTAGCTTATATCTTGACTCTTGAAGATGAAACCAGTGAGAACTAGAAACTATGTCTCCAAGGTTTGTCACGTTTTTTCTCGTCTAATATAGCACAAATCGATGTCACAACAATTCTCACAAATATGGATACCTCGGTTTCCCGTCTCTAAGCTTTAAGCTTGAGTTCCAAATAAAAAACAAAAAGAGAGAGAGAGAGAGAGAGAGGGGTAAGGCGGAAAGAAGAACAACCGGGAAAAACAAAGTCAAAGAACTAGGGAGGAAGATAACGCAAAACAAAAATTTAAAAGCCAAAGCATCACGTACTAACAGAGAGAGTTAATTATTTTAACCAAAAAAAACAAACTGATGACTGCAGCACTTTATCCGAACTTGCTTTTTTCTCCTGCTAACTCAGAAAAACTAATTATAGAAAATGTTACATGCAGAAGTAGGTTCTTTCACACGAGAATGAGACACATGGTCTAACAATAGGCAATTCAATAGTCGGGATCATCTATTCAACCATTACATGTATGCGACCAACAGTTTTAGGAATGACGATGATCTTGAAAATAAATTTAATAGTAATTAAAATATTTAATAAATAATGATTATCCAGAATAAAAATCTCTCTCTCTCTCTCTAGATATATATATATATATATATATATGATCTAGATATAACATCGGTTAAATAAAATATATATGAATTAAATGCATATGCATGTATCAACGTGACAGATTCTTAAATTCATGTAAAAAAGCTTGATTAAATTACAAAGACTAATCAACTACTTCTCAACAAACAAATCAAAAGTAGTTTGACTCTTAAATATAACAAGGTTTTTGCATTTTGATTTTTCAACAAGTAAATACTTGATATTCGAAGAACACTTACAAGTAACAGGCAACTAGTTTTGTACATCCCCTTAATGTCATTATCATGTTAGTTATTGCAAGAGTTTGGGACAATGGCTTAAAATTTTGTTCCTACTCTTTTTGACCAAAGCGACCAAAGACAAAGAAGCACGTTAAACTCAGAAAGCAAGAAATGCAATCCATTGAACTCACATGAAAATATTACTAGAGATGCGTTGCCTATGAAGAGTTATACCACACATGTCCATATAGATCCCACAGATGGACCCTAAAAGTGAAGCTCATAACAGCTCTAATTCATCTTCTAGCATCATATCCACTGGTCCCTATCGCCTGAGAATAGCAAAGGCCCACTTCCCTCGAACTATTACAAGTCTAAACCCACACTTGACATGGATGTGGGGAGCAAGGAATTAAATTGGCGAGACCATTTGGGCATCTAAGTGTGGGTACTGTGCATGTCAAATAGACAGACAACACATCTTCCATCAACAGATTGCCTGACTATATGCAAACTGGTTTCAGATATTAGGTGTGTATGCTCATGCATCTTCACATGATATTAAACAAAAATGCATCTCCAGCCAAAACTTGCAAGACACATTAGCACAAGAAATGTACCAATAAATCAACCTAAATTCTTCTCTGGAAAACAAATAATCAATGACAGTGTCTCGGCCAATCAGATATAAGTAACTTGTCTAATCAATTACCTTACGTCCCTCAATGGTTGGATGTCCACATGATTCCATTACAGAAGTGGAACTTGCACTGCAAATATTGCAAAAGTGAGAAGCAGAATGCATATAAATGCAGATAATATGATGGAAGCCTGAAGACCCCCCCGACTCATCTGGGGTCCAAAACAGATTTCCTTTCATTTTCTTACTAAAATAAGAAGCAACATAAAATAAAAACAGCTAAAAACAAACTTGAATAAAAAAGCAATGAAAAAAAAGAAAGAAATTGTCTCAATGTGTACTTTCAGGAGAATGATGTATCCGACTAAAAATTACCGACTCTGACTTATTTGACCCAGGCATCAAAGTCTCAGATGCCTTTGAAGAGCCATCTGAAAATAATAAAGAACCACACATGGCATCATCAAGCACTTGCCCTTCTCCATCACAACAAACGGGATTAACATCTTCAATCTCATCGATCTCATCCTTCTTGTGACCATCAGTAGACACACTTGTATAAGCCTGTAGTGCATCATCAGAGGTCAAGGCACAATCCATCTGAATCTCTTTTGCACTCAGCAGCTCAGATGACATCCAATCAACCTTATCAACACTGACAGTATGTACTGGCTTTTCTGTGTTTTCATGACTAAGAGCTTCACCCAGTGCTTCCATCTTCATCAAAGGGCTATTAGCATGGACATGAACCTCTTGGCTGTTTAATGACAGCAAGTCATGTGACTCCTGGCCAGTAGCAATTGGAAAAGCCTCTTCTTTCTTCTTATCTGAATTCAGCACCGGTACATCAGCCATTTCCTCATCACAGTCTAAAGCCGGGTCCTTAACGTTGTCCATGTCAGTAACAAGGATTTGTTCCTCTGCATTTGATGTCAAGCTATCATTTGCTGCTCCACCACTAATGGTATGAAAGCCACCCAAACCCCATCTCTGCTTCTTGTAAATGTCCATGGCTCTCTGCAGTTAAGGAATCCAAGCATCACATATCCAGAATCCACATTTAAAGTCCATTTTTGGCACATACATACACATTAGGAACTTGAGAAGAACTAAAGCATTCCTGAAAATTTAAAATGGGACAAGACAGGGCCTCAATAACTGAGTTAGAAACAAAATGTTACTGAAAAATAGGGGGCAAAAGATAAATAAGCATAAAGGGGACTATTTTAGAGAGCCAATGGAGCCTAAAGGGGACAGCAACCACAATCGATACCCAGTGTTTGTGCACTGAGTTCATTAGTCCCCCATAGCACAAACTCACAGCCATCCCACTTCCACCTATCAAACCACAGACAAGAGGAGAGAAGGGAAGTAAGGGGATGTAAAGGCTGCATTCATGACATGCTGGTGCTATATAGAAGCAAATACTTCCACATATAAAATCAGCCAATTACAACTTAGTCAATGAATTAAGAACATCTCAAAGCAACTGAATTATTCAAGGGAACAATATTCCTATCTAGGAACAGATCCACTGAACTCCAAAGCTATTGATGCAGATGACATTGCCCCTTGGTAAGGAGGTGAGACAAGATACAGTGAACATAATAAGTAATAAATAATTGACATGCCTAGAGAACTCTCCCTTTTTAGTTGCATGAAAAGAAAATCAGGTCACTTTATGAGGAGCAATAAAAGAATTAGGATGCTTTATAAACCAAAACTCATGGTCATCAAAACACATGCTGCCAACCTAATTGTTGCTAATTCACCATCTAATTCATAATGCTGACCTGACAAACAGCATTACTTTTAGCAGGAAAAGGCAAAGAACTCAACAGAGTATTGGAAGTCTTGGGGACTGCCCTTCCACCATCCTGTTGCATAAAAAATCATCAGAAAAAATCTCATTACAGAGAGACATAAAAAGAAAGAGAGATTTGAGATTCAATTACCTTCAAATTTACGAGAATGGAAGTGTCTTCATCAACAGTTGCACTCTTTCCTATATTGAGCAAGCTCATGCACTGGCTATAAAAATCTGCACTGACTAGTTCTGTTGAGATATCCAGCTTTGAAAGATACGCACAAAAAACATGGGCAATATTATCATGACCAGACATTTTAGTATCAGGTGTCTTCTCATTAGTTGTGTTATGCAAGGATTTAGAATATTCTTTTGCTGAAGAAGCAACAGCTGGTTTAGTTTCAATTGCTTTTGACTGAACCCCCTCATGAGTGCTTTCATTTTTTGGCCTCTGACCTCCCAACTCAGTAGACACATCACCCACAGGAGCTTGGACTACAGCAGCCTCTTTCAAATATGCTGAAGGCAAGTCTATTTTTCCATCACCATTTCCTTTCCACATGTCAGCACTGGTTTCCCAGCCCCGACCATTCATTGGATGCCTATTCTGCTCCCACTCTCCACCATAAAAGTGCATTTCCTCCCTATATACACCATTATTTCCATCCCATCCATGCAAATGAGAAGGACTGGATCCATCCATCAGATTCTGCCACCCAACTGGATGCAAATGACTGGGAAACCTGTCAACATCAGGAATGTGGTAGGGGATCCCAGTGTGTTTGACTTCCATTGAGGGTCTAACACCAAACAGAGGAGGAGATTGGAACTGTGGTATTACTGCTTGAAAACTCCCATGAGATGGACCATGTCGAAAAGGACTATAACCATTTGGCATAGGTGAAGACCAGTTTGGGGCACCTCTCCAGGCATTTCCTTGCCTTCTTGCAAAATTAAGATCACCAGTCCTCTTGTACCGAGACCCAGTATTCATTCTACTGTCTTCTTCCAGTGCACCCATAAAGGTACCACCAACTCCACCCCTGTATCCTGTAGGTGGAGTTAAAGCAGAATTGCTCTGACTAGATCTATTGTAAACTGATGAAGCAGCTAGATTTGACTCATCCACTGGAGTCTTATCTGCAGGTAGATCCTGACTTGATCTGTCCCCAGCATGAGGCAAATCTCTAGCAGCACCCTTGGAAGCACTGTTCCTTCTACCTGATTCTTCAATGTCATAACTCCTCCTAGCATCAGTTCTGTTTGTGTATCTTTGTTCAAGACTACTTGATAAAGGAGATCTATCCACCAAACCCACAGGCAAAGCTTTATAACTTGAAAAGATCTCTGTTGATGACTCCCCCATTATAACATCATCCAAACTAAAAGGTTTCTCTGTTGATCTATACTGGGAAGCTCTGTCTGATGCTCCAGCAATTCCAGTTAACCCTCCTGAAGAAATTGGTTTAGTCCTTTGTTCTGTTACAGCATCGCCATATTTTAGATCTTCGTTCTTAATGTGCCTGTGGTAGAAAAATATAAATACATCATCACCATCTGCTGCAACTAACAAAATTATATGATTCCACATCCATAAGGTAAAGATTCCAAGTGAAATTGCCTTCCCAAGAGAACTCAAATCTGAAAGTGTCTCTTGAATTATGTTAGAAGATACAGAATACTCAGACTAAATAGTGAGAATCCCACATATTAGGATCTACAAAATATACAGCAAGCATGTTTCATCATAATTAAAAGAAACAATTCAGGACAACAGCGTAAGGTAGTTTTCATCAAATGTTAATGTAAAAAAGCATATCAGAGAAAAAAAAATAAGCATGGATAATAGGCCACCACAATCAACAGGCCAGCTCTGAAAATCTAAACAGATTGCTTTGGTTATACACAATATCCACAAAGATCAAAATGCGTTTAATGAGAGCTGAAAAATTTTCTATGTAAGACTGGGAAGCTGCTTGCAGCCAGTATGCAATGCATGTACATTACTAAAGTCAAAAGAAGTTTCATATAAGAGTCCAACATTCTGGGCCAACAAAAAAATTGAACACTAACAAGCATTTATCCAACACAGATGATCTTCTTTATCTAAGTCTGATAAATAGATTATGATCAATCCTAGTTCCTCACATCAAAAGAAGGCATATGATTTAAAATATATGCAAAAAAACAGTAAGTAATCCAAAAGATAAATAACAAATTTGGTCATAAACTTCAGGCAAATTTCCTACAAAGTTCAGAAAACAAAAGATAATATACCAGTACTCATCTGCTGAACAGGTGCAGTGAGAAGTTCTATGCCTGCTGTTGCTGACATTGCTATCTGGAAGGGGTTGGCAGGATAGAGACCTTCCTCTATCACTATCTGACTCAACTTTGCTGCTGCTCACACACTTCTTTTCCATGTCAGGATCAAGAAGCTTGATATCTCTAGATTTACTGTCACTGTTTTCATCACTATCATCGGCAGAAATCTTCTTTCCCTGGCTGTCCTTGTGTTTGGCAATTTGATCATCAATATATGCTCCATCATAATCCAGATGTCCATTGTGGTATTGCCCCCTATCATGATCCTGACTATGATCTTGCTCTTGGCCTCTATCACGATCCCATTTTTTGTCACAATCTCTATCACCATCTCGATCCTGATCCCAATCATGATCACAGTCTCGATATTGTTTCTGTTCACAATCATGATCATGATTTCTTTCCTGGTCACAACTATGCTCGTGATCACGTTCACAATGTCGATTACAAGAGCGCTCACGAACATGATCTTGATCACAGTGTTTCTCATGACAATGATCATGCCCAGGATCAATTTTAGTATCATGATCATGCTCTTGTTCATGGTCATAATCAAGATCTATTGGCTTGAATTTCTTTTGTCTGATCTCTGTACCATCCTTCTCATCCTTGAAATGTTTATCATCGGACCTAGTATTAGTATGATCCCTTGGAACATGTCCATCTTTTTGTTTTCCTTCATGGTATCTGGTTTCCCTGTCCACATATTCACGGTACTTGTCCCTATGCCTCTCAACCTTGTGATTCTCATCCCTTGGCCTTGCATCCTTGGCAACGTCCTTTCTTGAAAACATCTCTCTGTCACCAATGCCTACAAAATCATCTTTATGTTTGTCTCCATCACCAGAACCATCCCTCTTTCTCCTCCTCCATCTCTCTGACAGGTTCTCTGGTTCAAGGCTTTGCCAACTGTGTGTGCTCAACTCTGCATCAACAAATATACCAACATACAGAATAGAAGTTAACACAACATTCTAAGATGCATTAGATATAGGGACAAAAACTTAGGCAAAAAAAGAGGTTATAATACTAAATTTTAGACAACTGTTCAACCAGGTAAAGTAAACATTGAGACAGGCTTCCAAGTGAGAAAGGATTTGAAAGTTGTAAATAGATGCTTCATACCAAAGATGCATGATAATCATGTCCAAAAGCAGATTTTATCCATAGTTGTCCCAGTTGATCATGAAGGCGTGTCCACTTAGCCTATAGCATAAGTCGATATCTCTCTAACTCCTTTCAACATTTTGAATGCTCTACTGAAAAATTGCTGGACTTTAGAAAAATACATCTTAGTTACCAGTCAGATACATTTCCAATTCATATTCTATAATGGGAATACTGACACAAAAATGGAACCCACCAGAATTGTGCCTTTTGCCAAATACAGGATCAATCAAATGGTTGAATATGCTGACAAACAATAATCGAGACCTCTTAGAAAAAAAAAACCATCAAATAAAAAAAACAGAAAAGAAAAGTGCAACCATTAAGTCAGATAGTAAAAACATTTCAGAACAAGGAGTTGACACAACTCATGCTTTGGATCTAATCATCTGCACGGCATGTCTTTCCCCTTTTTTTACTTCAAAATTCTCATTCTTTGTTGTTCCCTTAATATTTAAGTTAAAAGCAATAAAGATGATCTAGATGATAATATTGAAGATATCAATGTCAGCTACCAAAACCCTTAGAAGCAAATTATAGCAGTTTTCCAGAAACACAGAGCATACAGGCAAATACAAATAGTAAGGAAAAACTCAATCAGCTTTTTCTAGGATCTTAACAGGGAATCATAGGACACTTGACAAACATGATAGTTATCAACCTTTACAAAGTAAGAAAGATGATCAATACCCGCATGGAAGACATGTTTATGATGTGTGTGCGTGCATGCATGCGTGTGTGTGTGCGTGTGTGTGTGCGCGCGTTTGTTCATCCTTACCACTTGTATATGTGCATAGTTGTATAGACAAAGAAATAGTATGTATGTTCCATATGAACAGGCAATATGCAAGATCATTAAAAATACAAGCAGGAAAATTAAAAATACAGTTTACAAAGCATGTATGCTCCATAATATTAGTGACCTGAGAAATAGAATAGTAAGCTGTTAGTTAGGGTTCCATGAAGGCAAGCAAAAGATGTCTTTCTAGTTCTGAAAATATATGTTAAACACAAATTTGAAAAGAAAAAATGAGCAAAAACTAAGAATCCTGACAAAAAGTTAGATATCAGTGCTGCAGCCCCAAGGTCACCAAAAACAAAAACATGCATGGATGGTCTGTCAACTTGTGTCCATGTCAATAAATCCACAATCCATATCATCTATGAGAAAGAGGGACAAGAACTGAGTGTTTGGCAAACTGAAACAGTGCCAGACATTCCTGCAACATTGTTCATCTCACATCTAATGATAAGTTGTAAGAGTGTGCATGTGACTTCAAACTATGATAACAACAGCACATGACATAGAAGCAGCAGCAACAACAACAACAACAAACACACCAATAACAAAATCCCACATAACAAATCAAACAAGGAAGCTATTTAACCCAAAAAGGGAACTCATTTATTAGCAATTCTCAAGGAAAGCATATTTATTGTGTCAGCCATTCAGGTCAAACTGAGATATAAAGCAGATTAATAGGTCCTTAGGTCATTCGTAAGGTCAAAAGAACAAATTGCCTGCCCTCTCAATGCAATTACGAATTCATTAGAAGCAATTAATAATTCAACAAAACTGGAAATGCAGCACAACTTTAATACCAAATATGGAGCCTGGACATCCAACACACAGGTGAGATAAAGAACAGACTTTGGCTGCAAATCCACTGCCCATGTGTTTTGTACATCTTAATGCATTAACAGTTAGTGACAATTCTACAAACATTTTCTGGGAAATATTTTCTAAAATAAAATTTTGAAGACAAAAAGATTTGAAATAAAAATGATGACGACTATGGTAGTTTCATTTGATTCACTTTTAAATTCAGATTAATACTTATTTATTCACTTTTAATGCCAACTATCAACACCCCCCAACCCTTTCTCAAAGTCCTTACAGCCTTTCATTGAAACAAAAGGCATTTTGCATGTACAATGAAGTTGCAGATAGTTTAATTGCCCTGTCATATAACCAAAATCTCTTATCACTACTTCTTTAACAATAAGAAATTTTTTTCTTTCTTTTTGGCCACCCTTTTTGGGGGGGGGGGGGATTAAGCTGCTAAAGAAGTTCTCTCCAACCACACATTGTATTACTCCACCAAAAGAAAAGCTCAATTTTTGGGATGTGAAATCAAATGATCAGCTGACTCTTTGTCCTTTGCTGTGCAACAATATCAAGTACCAAATCAAAGATCAACCTGATTTTTTTAAATTATTATATGCATGTCCACATGGATGTAAACAAAATAGCAGTCAGAGCACCATGAAATCACCATTCTTTCCAATTGAGTTATGAAGCTATAAATAGTATTCTCCCATAATTTTATGCTATCAAATCAACCTTGCCTACCATCAAAATTACAACTCTTCAACAAACAACTTGAAAATTGCAAAGGAAAAATCTGTACATTGTCACTTACATGCATTACTTGGAATAAATAAGTATTTAAAAGAGGAAAAAAAAAAAGCCCCTTCTACATATTGATAATGAAAAATTGTAAAACTTAACATAACACAAATATTGCCAGTATCTAGAGGCAGGTTTTTTAAACAATAATAGTTAGAGGCTCTCATATTGCAGTTAGACAAGTCATGATTATGACATAGGCCCCATACATAACATAGAGGTGGAAATGATTAGTAACGCAGATTGAACAGCATATTGGGCAACATTTATCTTGATTTCTTGCTCATGAAATTTGCACTAAACTAGATTAATTTTAACTCCAACAACAAGGAGAACAACAACAACAACGAAGCCTTATTCCTCAATTTAATTGGAGTCAGTTACATAAACCTTTATTAACATTCCGTTCTATTATGAACTAAACTTGAAATTGATCAAAATCCTTCCTAACCAAAGATTCCAAGTCAACTTAGGTCAACCTCTTCCTCCCCTATTGCTATCTACCTACATTTGGCCACCCCTCTTAATTGAAGCATTTGTTGCACAAAAGTGACAAAAATGTTTCACTAAGCAAATCTAATTTGAATCAGCAAATCTGAAGAAAGACACTTAACTGACAAGGCAACAAAAGGGGAAAAAAAATCGTCCTATCGAAGCTTAATAGACAAGTTTACAAAAACTAGTTCTTAACTAAATGTGAATGATCAAGATGGAAGCCCCATGTGTCAACAATCCCCCTCATCTTTTCAGGCCATACTAAAGGATTAAGAGACCAAAAGTATCACTAACAGACTAACATAACTAATAACTTGTGCACTTTGATGTTAACTAGCAACTCATACCAGCAGATGCTAAGATTCAAACAGTATATCCCAACCATAACAGTCAAATACTTTTGTACCACTATGCAACACTTAAAGCACCACAATTCACAGCTAGTTAAACAGTATTCAGATGGTTAGACATCAAAAAGAATTACTGCACGCGACCATAAATTAACAAGCACAATGACTATTAATCAACGACAGATCAACTGGTTTATGTTACCTGCATTTTCATCGACATGCTTTGGAAATCGAGGGTCTTCAATGTCAGCATACCTTTCACTCTTCCCATCCTTGTCCTTCCCCTTCCTTTCTTTTTCCCTCTGCTTCCCCTTCTCCTTCTCCCTCTCCCTGTCCTTCTCCCTCTCCTTGTCCCTCTCTCTTTCTCTGTTCCTCTCCCTCTCAGCACCAACGTCTTTCCCCTCCTTTTGACCACTTAATTCCCTATGTTTTCCCTCACTCTTTGCACTGCTCTTTTTCACCACACCATCAATCTCAACATTCACTCCTGCACTCTCCACTCTCTGCCTAGTCTTGGACTCACTTGACCTCTCCTTAGACTTCTTTGTCCCCTCTCCTCTATAATCTTCACTGCCATTCCACCTATCACTCACACCATCCTCAAATATCTCCTTGCGCCTCTTTGAGGAAGAATAATCCTCTACATATTCCCCATTTCCGAAGCCATACAAGTCTTTGTAGTCTAGCTTCCGCTTCTCACTGGTTCCAGAATCTTTCAAAACCCTTCCAGTACTCTCCTTATCCTCTTTCCCCTTGCGGTCGTTCACTGCTGAATCTTTCTCCGAATCCAAATAGTCTCTCGCATCTCCGGAACTATGCTTACTGGATTTGTGGCGTGAACTCCTCGGCATCGGCAATAACTCCTCAAAAACTTTAATTAGTGAATTCCGGAATAGAAGACCCAAATTCGAATCAACAACCGAAATCACAAATTAAGAACCCTAACTTAATTTCTAATCCTCAAGCGAACAATCCCCCACTCAAATCCGATTCCGAAACTAAATTGCCAAACCTCAGAATCGCAGCTTCTCGCTCAATAAAACCCTAAACAGGAAGAATGACACTTGGCCAGAAGAGTGCTGCAACCGGCGAGAAGAAGAGATGGCGGCGATTATGAAATAGGGATCATATTTGAAGAAAAATTACAAAGAAAACCAGAAATAAGTAAAGAGATGGAAGACAATTCGTTGAGGGACAAATGTGGAACTTTGCGTTGCCTTTACACAGTCAGAACGCTGCTGTGTTTGATCGCAACTGAGAGACGACTAGGAGATACATTTGCGGGTTTCTGACCATGTTGTCCTAGTCTTTTAACCCGACCCGGCTCAAATTCACCGTGGCTCAAACCCAACTTGAGTTGAAATATGTTTTTTTTTTTTTTTTTTACGCTGTTAAAATCGAGTAATAGTTTGATAATAAATTTAACATCCGGATGAAAATATAATTCTAAATGCTATATATATATATATATATATATTGAATATAAAATAATATAATAATATATTTATAATAGATTCAAGACTGTTGTGTTGAGTATTCTTCTTCAAATTCATATTTTAATTTTTATGTATTGGTAAAGCCAATTTTTCTGCTTTTATAGATAAGTATTTAAACAAATCAATTTATTATAATAGAAGAACGATCCACAAGTTACAAATAAATTGAAAATATATGATAAAAACAAATTCCACATTCATCACTAAAGCCAAACTTTGTCTTCTATACATTGAAATATTTTAAAAAAAAAAGAATTGAAAATAAATTAATTATTAAAAAAATCAATTGATGATATGTAATTAAAAAAAACAACTAAATTTTTACTTTTTTTTAATGAAGTAAAGAGTAATTTTTTAATTTTGTTTAATTTTTTATTTTATAGAAAAAAAATAAAAATATTAAAATTAAAATGTATAACTATTAATTAAATAATTACAAGTAAATTTTAATAAAAAAATTATTTATCAAATAATAACCACCTCTCAAGTGACAAATTATGCAAATTATTGGATACATGTGACATTGTTTTAAAAGTACTATTATTTACTATCTGAAGTGATGAAATAATGATTTGATTGGTGATTAAGGATGTAATTAGATGTACTTTTTTTTTTATATTTACTCACCTTAGTTTAAAAAAAAAAAAAAAAACAAGACAAGGTAAAAAAAATTTATTACCGTTCGGTTACCGTTTCAGTGAATTGTCTTCTCCTTGCCTTGAGTTGTTTATTAGTGTTGTAATTTTAAGGAGAAAAGGCCCTTAAAACAGGAAAGCCGAGACAAAAAGGCTGATTCAATCGCAACACGAAGCCAAAAATTTGAAGCACAAAAAGGCTAAATCATATACAAAACATAGAATTTAGTAAAGTAAAGGGCAAAAAAAAGGATTGAAAATGTTGAAGCTGAAGCAATTCATGGCTGGTGATGATGATGATGGAGAGAAGGAAGAGAGCTTCTTGGACGAAGAATCTGATGGCCTTTGTTCCCTTTCTTTCACACAGGTCCTCTCTCTCTCTCTCCCTTTCTCTCTTTCCCACAAACACACGTATGAAAGCTCATTCTTTTGGTTTATTTATCTATTTTGATCAGAGAATGGTTGCATTTGCCGCGTGTTTGGTCGCTGGTCTAGCCTGTATGTTTCTGGTACAAACATTCCCTCGCTTTGTCTCCTGTATTTTTTTTTTTTTCTTCAGAAGCAGATTGACTGACTGATTTCTGAAATGGTTTTTTTATTTGATGGCAGTTTTGGTTTGTAATTTTAATGGGTTCAGAAGGATATTGGATGGATTTTTGCTTGAAAATGGAATACAATTAGCAGTAAACATATAACTAGGTGAAGTGAGTTGCATGGTACACCTTGTTGAGATTTGCTTGATATCATTCTAGCAGTATCAGTATCAGTATCATTGGTAGCTTACATAACTCGTTACATTTTGTGATGTCATCTGTCTTAAGGTGTGAAATTGATTTTTAGACTGAATTTACCTCCTATAAAAGGTGTACTCAATTTTGAGAATTTTGCTGAAGGTTTAAGTCTCTAGGAATATTTGAACTTTGTGAACATGTAGTTGGTCAACTTTCCATTTTCAGGTGCCATTTGAATTAATAGGCTTTTTTTTTTTTTTTGGTTGCCTTCTTTTAGGTAGAAAACTTTAGAGTTCCTGGGCCTTCTAGTTCATTTGGACAATGCCAGTATACTGTGCTGTGCACTCTTCAGTAGAAAGTGCCTAGAAATTTATTACACCTTTACATGATTTATAGACAATTATTTCTGCCTAATTCCTGATGTGGACCTTTGGAGGACCTGAACTTTATATTTAAATCCATATCATGTAAATCATATCAAATTTTCATCAACTTTGTTTCCACCAACGAGGAATTGCACCAGCATATTGAAGATGTCTGTTCCATCTTGGAGATATTTTGCACTTGTTAATTGTGAGTGTCTGTCCATGCCCATCCTGAATTTGCGCCTGAGACCACTTATTACATGTCCATTTTCTAAGTTTCCAAACCCCTCATCATCTGGGGAGGATAGCAAATTAGCTTTCTGCCAATCTAATAGAAGATTGTACTTAGACTTGATGTGACAATTGATATTCAGAAAACATGTCAACCTGAGACTAGAGTGAGTTGTGCACTTGTTTATGTTGAAACTCATTTACTTTCATTCAAACTTGAAAAAAAAAAAACAAAAAGGAAAAGCCAGATTAGGAGACAATATTCAGCATTTTTTTCCTTCCTTTGACTGTCACATACCATTCCCAAAAGTTTTTGATGGACCCAATACGATGAGAAAGGGTACCCTCATCCAGTTGTGAATTTTCAAGCTGGTATTTTGCCCCTCCAGTAAGAATATAAACTGTTGATATTTTCTTTCTTTTTTTGGCTGAAAAAATGCAATTTCCTTTGACCACCAGATACAAATTTTTTTTTCTTTTCTCCTCAAGTAAATTGGTTAATTTAGTCAATATAACAATGATGAGATGAAAAATCCTATAAAATATCTCATTAATGAATTAAAGTGGAAAATATATTGTATATCTTATTCCTACATGTTGCAATAGGTGTCTTCTGGATGCATATGAAGGGTTTATATTTTCTTGCTAAGCTGCAATGTATCAATGCAACTGCTGAGAGTTTCAGAACATCTTGTCTTGCAGTCACTGGTTGTCTTCGCCAAGCCCATAAAATTTGCATTGTTATTCACTTTTGGCAATGTCTTAGCAGTCGGAAGGTACTCCTTTTCTTTTCATTTTCTTTGGAAAAATCAATGGCAATCAATATTAAACCTACATGGGCATTCGATCCCACTATGGCTTAATCCCTATTGTTGCTGATTGGTTTGGCCAACACCAATTTCTTTGTGGTCCTGATTCTTAATATTATTGTAGATTTTAATATCTCTGCTATTATTTGAGGCATCATTTGTGCTCTTGGAAACCTTTGTATGCTTTTTCCGCAATTTCCATCTTTTTACTGTTAATAAATAAAATAAATGCATCTTCTTTTTTTTTTTCTTTAAAGAAATCTTTTACAATTTATAGACAAAAGAGCGTTCCTTGTCTTTCCAAGTCAGTCAATACCACCCCACAGTTCAAAGTGAATTGTATGCTATGAGATTGCATAACCATAATGTGGTTTTTCATGATGCCATACTGAGAGTTCTTTGGGATCATCTGTAGTTCCATTCAACTGTTCATTTCTCCAGGTTTCTTATTTCTATAATTGTGTTCCTGTTTGGCAGCACAGCTTTTCTCATTGGACCTGCACGACAAGTAACTATGATGTTTGACTCTACCCGTGTCTATGCAACGGCTGTCTACATTGGATTTGTTGTTATATCTCTCATTTGTGCTCTCTGGGTAAGTTAGCAATCTTACTCCTCTTAATGCAGCTCTATTTTAATATTCAGCACTATTAATGCACCTTGATAATGGAGGAAATCTTGTATAATTTCCTTCTTCCTCTCTTCCTTCTTCTTCTTATCTTATTGAAACAAAATGAATGAATGGGGAAGATCGTGAGGATTTTACAGACTTCAAATTACAGCTATATGCATGAAGCAGAGCCCTTACTCTCATATGATTAGACTGTTTTACTCTCTGGTACTGGATTTTCCGTGGGTAGACTTCTGTTCTGAACAATGTACAATTTCTTTGACAATCCACCAACTAGAATGATGCTGTTTGATCGTACATCCTTCTCTGAAAACTGCAGGAAGCATAGTCATACAACCTCACCATTTTTTATCGAATAAAATGATCTTGTCAACTTAATTATTTTAGCGATGAAGAGGTTCTTGATTACATGACTATAGGAGAAAATAGCTCCTGCTTCCAATTATTTGGTGTTTTTTTACCCTACTTTTCCTTATTTATTATTGAATAAAGTGATCTCCTTAGCTCAATTAGTACATCGATGAAGAGGTTCTTTATTACATGACTGTAGGAGAAAATAGCTCTTGCTTCCAATTATTTGTGTTTTTTTTCTTTTCCCTACTTTTCCCCATTTTCTTTCGACCTTTTCTGCAATTCCCATTCTATTCTCTCTAGCATAGCTGAAATCTGAAATATTTCATGTTCTTAATTATAGCTTTAAATATAACTGATATTTTTCTGTAATAAAGCCTTTTGCATTCTGTTGTGTGTGTCCCATTGAAACAAAGTGGTTCACTTTGAAGTGTACTTTCCTATATGTCGGCTCTCCTGATGGCTTCCCTCTCTGATTCTCATATCTTTGTCAATCATTTAGTACTCTCTCTCTCTCTCTCACACACACACACACATACACACACTCAAAAGCAGGAGTTTGAAATGTTGAAAAGCTGAAGATTTACAAAGGACTTCAGCATGATGTCTTGTTATTACCTACCCCATTTCTTGCCTTTGCTTTTTAAATAGGCCTTTACCACTAGAAATCAACCTGTCATCCCTAGAGGATAGTTCTGATGCTATTGTTTTCTCATGTTGCAGGCCCATAACAAAATCTTAACCATAGTTGCAATTATATGTGAGATATGTGCCCTTATTTGGTAAGTATGTCTCTTGGCTTTACTTGAAGTTTCATGCGAGTTTGTTAAAAAAGGAGCTAAAAATTAATGTTCTACTATTCTAACTTATGCAGACTGTTGGTACTTGATGGAAATTGTTATCGCATTGTTTTTTATGCTATATAATGTTTCCAGCCATTAGTCTGTGTGGCAAGATCTTTTTCATGTCCAATCTGCTCTCACAAGCAGACTATTTAACCAGACGTTCTGATTCTCTGAATTCAATGCCTGAACGACTTATATATGGCCATTTCAGGTACAGTCTGAGTTATATTCCTTTTGCTCGGCAAATGGTGTCTAATTTGATGATCCGATTCTGTGACACTGAGTTATAGATTGTTGAGAATCAAGAAGATTGATGAACTGAGAGCTTCTCCAAGTTTTGGTTTCCAGCTTTCACATTTCTGTCTCTCTTTGATCTCATGTGAAAATGTTTTTGTTTTAGTTGTTGTTCCTTGTCATTTTTATCCGAAATTGTATAGTTCATGTTCTCTTGTTTCATTTTAGGCATCCTCAACTTTTCCGAAGATTTCTGATTGCAACCTTAGTTTAATTCTTTAGAAGGCCTTTTTGATGGGCTATTTATAGAAGTTAAAACAAGAAGTTATGAGCCACATGTAGTAAGATCCTAATGGCAATAGCAGTGGTACTATGCTGACCATTCTAAATTTCAGATCGCAGCTGAGTGTTGTCACCCAACTTCTACTTTCTTCATCCATCGGCTCTATTTTCTTCCCTAACGGCTCCAAATAATTAAATCCTTTCTTTTTCTTGGTAGTTTGGACGGAATTTTCTCAAGGGATGCTCTTTTATAGAAGAGTGTGATCATCAATGAGAATTAGGCCAGAGCCCTTTTTTCTATAATCCTGCAGTATCACAAATCAATTTTCATATACTGAAAAATTTCAATTATCTCCTTATGATTCAGCTCCGAGGATTGGACATCGATTAAAAACGTGGGGACTGGGGAAACATTCGCTTGCCAACCAGATTAACCTCTAAGAGGTGTGTCCTTCTGCAAATGAGCTGAAATATTTTTTTGGTCCATTAAGACGTGGGGTAGTTTTCTTCATGCTTATGAACTTCATATTTTTCATTTTAAAATTAATTTTAAGAATATTAAGATAGGGATTTAAATTTTTAATTATTATAATAATATCTGGAAAAAGTGAGTTGTAATTTTTTTGGAAGAGTACAAAAGTGCTACTTGAGAGTGCTGGGGCCTAGACCAGGAATAGGCGTGATTTTCTTTGTTGGGCTAAAAAATGAGTTGACAGGAATCGAACGGTGGTATTCCATTTTGTAGCCCAAGATTTTGTGGGCATCCAACAGAACTGAAATATTACACCCATATTGATATTGTAAAGTTGCATATGATTGAGAGTAGTTTTATTAGGGAAGAGGAATGAGAATGAGTAATTCTCATTTTTATTGTTTGGTAAGAAAAAAAAATTCATATTTATTTCCTTATTTATAAGAATGAAATTCTCATCATTTCACCACTTTCCCTAATTAATTTTGTTTTCATTCTTCTTTTATTTTACTCTATATATATATTGTTATATAAAATTATTATTATTATTATTATTATTATTATTATTATTATTATTATTATTATTATTATTATTATTATTATTATTATTATTATTATTATTATTATTATTATTATTATTATTATTATTATGAGAAAAAAATTGTGAGATTATAAAAAAATTTAAATATTAGTTAATAAATTATTTTTTTTTATAAAATTTTTTTACATTAATATATTTATTTAAAATTTTTATATTTATAATTATTAATTCAAATTATTTTTATGTAATTATTTTTATTATTAAAAAAATAATTAATATAATTTTAATTTATGTTATTATCATAAATAAATATATTATAATAATTTATTAATTTAAATTATTATTATAAATATCATTATTATTAGGCAAATTTTTTAATATAAATTATATTTATATTTTATGGTAATTAAATATATTTCAATTATATTAATATTATTTATCATTTTTTAATAATTTTGATTTTGATGAAAGGTTAAAAATTTTTATTTTGATTTTAAAATAAGCCAAATATATTATAAAATTTGTTATTATATTTTCAATTATGTTTAACTTTTATTCTGATTTTGATTTTAATTTTAAACTATAAATTAAATATCTCTAAGTGAAACTTACAAAAAGCAATATTGAAAAACTTGTGCAGTGTCTAATTAAGCGGCTGCGCGTTATAATAACCGTTGGTTGGGTGTGAAAATTTATTGTAAATTAGGTCTAGTTCAATGAACTACGAATTAATGATGACAGTGTCACTTTTCCGCAAGATGGGGGCAGACAAAGACATTGCGTTAATCAATATTTTGCTTGGGGGTCCCTAAAAGTAAAAGGGGCATCTTCTGATCTGCATTTGAGGCAGCCACATGGTGACCAATGCTGACAGTGCCTTTACACCAAAACGCAGGTGAGTTTGGAAGTCTAAATTCAACTAACCTTAGGGGGGTAGATGCCTACCACAGAGTATAACGTTGTCTTGAACGGCAGAACTCGCTACGACAAAGCCATCAATCGAAACAACACCATCTACTTGTCCCACTCACCTGAGGTAAAAAGATCATCAATCATTGTCTGCATCAGCCATTGCTCCTGGCAATGCCATGGCCTGCATGAAGTGCGGTACCACTGAGTTGTATGCGACAATCATTTTGGCCTAACATTTCTTGATTTTGACAACGGATTGCGCACAGGGCGTAGCCCTCTCTACAACGATGCCGACCATGTGACGTGTGTGTGTGCGTCACAGCCGCAACTTGGATTCACCGGCTTTGGCCATTGTCTAGCTTAAAGCCCCGTTATACATATATTAATTATAGTGTTTACAAGTTAAAATTGAGATCACATGATAATATTTTAATTTATTGTTTTAATAAAAATAATAATTATTTAAATGCTATTAAATTAAAATAAATTATTTATATTTAATTTCAATGTTAAAAAATTTAAAATTCAATATCAAAATTTTATATAAACTTTTTATTCATTAAAAAATATATAATAATAAGATTTAAATTTAAATTAATATAAAGAGAAATATACTGAATTATTAATTAAATTATTATTTTAAATAATTATACATATAGACATATAATACTTATGTAACTAGATATATCTCATTTCTCACTTTGCCGTTTTTCTTTTATTTTTAGGAACAATACCATTTCATTTCCTTTCCAGCTACTTTCTGCATTACATTTTAATAATGATTATAGACTTTCGAGACCGGCTTGCCAACGCCAATCTAATATGTATGTGCAGTCCATGCATACAGGAGTTAGGTGAAACCGGGGTTGGAGATCGGAAATTTGTCCATTTTCACAGCTATAAACGTCACAATCATGGATACTTTTTATGATAAAAGGGCACAGAGCGCATCCCTCAAGATTTCTTTTCCTTTAACTAAGAGTCGGTTTTTGTCCATTGACTGGTTTAAGGTGGGCAAAAACTGCAGCCCTCATGGGCATTGGTGATGATTCTTATCATGATCGTCCATTTTTTTTATGGTTGAAAAACAATGAAATGGGCCATCGGGTTGTTGGAAATAGTTAATTGACAATTCTCTTTTGTTTAATTAAAAGAATTGCTAGTCCTATTCAACACTCCACCTACCCACCAGCCATTGCCTACCTAGTCCATTGTCAACTGCTTATAAGCAAACCTACTCCCATCTGCCTTGTTCTCAACAACTCTTGCAACAGCCCCTTTCATACTTCCACATTTGTTTTGACATTAAGCATATATATATATATATATATATATATATATATATATATATATATATATATTTCTGATATTCTTAATGAAGCAAATAAAGCTGCGCGTGCAATTGGAATCATCCTCGTTCCTCAAGTAATTATCTACTATATATCTACACACGCGCTGGCCCCCTTTGCTTTCTACCCTTCGAATCTGCGAAGGACTTGGTTGGTTCATTTCTAATTAAAATCAAACAATCTTAATAACAAATTGGACGGGATACGACGACCCCATCATCCAGATTATTATAATACGATTAATGGGCACATGAATCAAGTCTTTCCACCATCTTACGGGATTTAAAGTTGCCCCCTGTCATCCATTAATTGGTTATGACTTCCATGCAAGCAGTTATATGCAAGGATCAGCAAGACCACAAGCCTCAAGAAAATTTGCATGACAACAACAAAAATTTGTCAACTAATTATTTTGTCTTCTTAAAAGGTTTGGATCCAATGTTTTTAATACAACAGGTCCGTTGTAGCGTACCTAGTCGGCTACGAGGAGCCGCATTTGATTGGCCTAATGTTTTCCACTATAAAAACATTTGGAACCAACATAAAATTTGAGTTATGGAGTTGCATGACATAATCAAGAACTAAAAAAAAAAAAAAAACACAAAAAGATTTATTTGAAAATAAATTGTTGAAAAGTATTACATTCCCATTTGCTTGATTCAATCCAAAAAAAGAAAAAAAAAAGATTTATTTCCTTTTCTTAAAAAATCAACTTTTAATTTTATGATCAACGGGTTGAACAACAGCAACATGCTCAATCCGATACATAATAAATAACACAAAATTAAGTGAAATCTGTAGTAAATTTTAAGTTACAGAGATTTGATTGCCATTTTAATGTAGACTAATAGTTTTGGTATAATATATAATTAAATTTTTGACAATTATACCACGTGATGTAATATTGCATGCTACAGAAAAATTTAACACCATGTGTTAAAAAGGTTCCACATTTTCTTTTCGCGAGAGGAGAACAATTTATGAAATTATAACCGAGGTGTGAAACTTGATGAAGTGTCACGGTGCGTACCATAGCCCCCAAGGTCATGCTAGTGTTCCTGTGTGCATCGTGCACTTTATTGCACAAGCATGATCAATTTGACATATCTTAAATGCAAGTTTATATTATATTGTTATTATTCATCAAAGGCTAAGAGTGCGTAAACACTTGACATCATGACACAAGGAGTCAATTGCATTTGACTATGATTGCATCCTAGCGAAGAATGTAACTTTTTTACAAGGGGTGCTCACTGCACAAAGCTCTGCTTAGTAGGTCTAGAGAAGAATTGGATGATGTAACTTTACACATGTGTTTTTTTTTTTTTTTTTTTTTTTTTGTAGCAAAAAGACTATTTTCACGACTATGACTATTGCTACGGAAAGGTTGACCTTGGAGGAATGTAACTTTTTTATACGGCACCCAAAAGAAAAGCTAAAGAAAAATGCGTGCAACACATTTCTTTGTCTTTCTTAATAGAGACTTCAATGGTGAAACGTCCACACTCCATAGGACTTCACAATCATGAAATTGTTCCCCATTATGAAACACACCTCGTTGCAAGTGGGCTGGTGAAAGCACGCGGGGCAAGAGATTCCTCTCTAGATTTGAGCATTTTACAAATAGATATAAAAAATTTTTATACTTTCACGTTTTATACTGCATCGGCATAGATCAATGTGATAAAAATGTAGTATAAAATTTTTTATATCCACTTGAATGAACTAAATTTGTGTTGGACTAGATTTGCCTGAGATTAGACACTGTGCTGTCTAAAACGAGTTGAGGAGCGTGGCAGTTGTGATGCATGACCTTGTTTACTTCCAATTCTCGAGTGGAAAACCAGAGAAAGACAAAACGAGATCCATGATAGCTAAAGTTGAATTGGATTTTGTACAAGATTGGAAACCCTGGCCAACTTTTTGTTGCCTTCTCAAGCGTGCGTGGTACGAGCTCATCGGCCTTCCATGTTTCCTTAAAGACACCCTTTTTTTTCTTTTTTTTTTTTATAATGGGAAGTGTGTTTTAGTTCAGTTTATGCATTAATGGAAATTAAGTTTTTTTACCAACAATTTTAAGGGCACGCATTTCCGCATGCATTCAAGACTGTTATCTAACGAGTATTTGCCCTAACTGATGATCCGGTCTAAATTTTAAACCCTAAAATCTTACTAAAGAAGGATTTTAAGAATGGACTTCATATTAGTTTCTCTTAAAATTGAATCTAGTTCTGAAGAAGTGAAACAAAGCAATTAGGATTTAGGCCTACTTAATTAGATAAAAAGAAACACAAAAAATCACTGCTTGAGAGTACGTGTTGGATTGCTTTGTTACACATACACGCTTCCAAACACTGGGATCCTTTTTTTGTTCTTGTGCCGCACGAGAGACAACTTATCAAACAACAATCATATCAATATGTTAATGCATTCACTTCTTTTGATCCTCTTTTGAACCACATGTCAAACGAAAAAGCATGTAACCCCATAAGCACGTTCTCTTCTTCTACTCTTCTTTTGAACGCCATAAGCATAATTATTTGGCATTAAAAAATTTGAATCGTGCCCTAATAATAAACTTGGAATGGAATAAGTGCATGCGCTAGACTTGTCGGAAGACGAATCTTCCCAGAAAATAAGGGTTAAAATTTATAGATAGCATAGACTTAAAGATTGGAAAACATTGCTAGACATAAAAGTAATGGGTATAATTAGACACAATTAATAACATATTACAAATATTAATACAATAATGTAAAAAGTGAGTTAGAAAAAAAAAATAAAAATAAAAAGTGTATATTTAATTGTGTCTATCATTAGTTAAACAATTGTTATTTTCCGTACACGCACAAAGAGATATTGTAGTAGGAGGTCTCATTTTTACTTTGTTATGGTGCGGGTATGGAGCGTTTTGATGCCCATAAATAACAATTGCCGGGTGGTTGCTTCCTCAGAGATTTTAGTTTGTGACCCTCAACTTCACGATATCGAAAAGGAGGAGGATGGGGGGGGGGGGGGGAAGGGAGAAGCATGACTAGAATATCAAGAATGTCAAACCACAAACAGTTGAATGATTGATATTGCCTGAGGTAGGTGCTTGTGCTTTGGCATGGCCATGTGATCTGAAACTAGCTAGTGATCAACCGGCATGTTTTCTTCTTCCGCATTAGGTGGCAGCATTAGTGGACTATTGTACATAGGAATACCAACAATGCTTTTTATTTTTTCGTAAGGAAGGAAGCACGTGCGAGGACCATACCTTCAACCATTTGTTTGAGACCACTCAAGATTCAGATTTCACTTTGGACACTTAGTTGGCTTTTTTTTTTTTTTCTAATAAAAAAATATAGGTAATGTTTCATATTTATACTGAAGTGGTTATTAATTAGAGAAGTAAATTCTAAGTACGCACATCTAAACTCGTTTGATGGCAGTGTTTCACTTAAGTAAATGCAATTTGATTAAGGAAAATTGGTATGACTATCGAATTCTAAGAGTGAGATTTTGACGGCGGAAGAATATATTAGTCAAACAATTTTATTTTCTAAGGAAAATTTGCAAGCAAATCTATAAGATGTCAAATTCAAAAAGAACAAAAAAGAAAAAAAAAAAAAGACTCAATTGGATATTTAAAGAGTAACAACTTGCAGTTGCCAAGAGCTGAGTAATATTCATGGCTCAAAAATAAATTGATTTTAATTTCAATTTTATTCTTGCCTGCTTTAATCTTCGGAGGCTAATTTTGTCTTTGCCACCAAAAATTCAGTTTGAAAAAAAAAAAAAATTACACACGTTTATCTTAATTTTGACATTTGATGACAATTTAATACCCACTTGAAAATGTTTATGGTGAAGTTTATATCTGTGAATTGTTTTTTTTTTTTAATGTTTTATGGAAATTATTATAACTTTTCCATATAAAAAGCGATAACTCATATGCAGCAAATATGATGAATAATATTATAATGCAACATTTATTTTTAATATAATATTGTTTTTGATTGAATTTCTTTACTTATAAATTAAGATAATTTTCCTCCGAAAAATTTGCACATATATATACACAAAGTCATAAAATATGGTTCACCCGAGATATATCCAAGACCCGCACAACAATTTCTTTTCCTTTTTAATATTACCATGGACAAAATCCTGTAGGATTTTCCTCTTCCTATAAAAAATATAACAAAAATTATATATTTTAATTAATTATATTAATAAAAAATAATTTTAAAAAATAAAAAAATAATAAATTAAAAATTATAAAAATAATTTTTTGATTTAATTTAAACTTTTTTGAGGACTTTATTTGGATGAATTTTCATCTTTAATTACAAGAAAATGGTCGGGACACAGAGAGCGAAAACCTTGTTTCGTGCGAATGGGACTTAAGAGACCTTAGAAGATATCAACGGTAGTCGTATGCAAAGCAACAGTAGCGCTGTATCGTCGTCATTTCGCCGCTTCCTCTTTAGTTCACAATTTCTCTTCCTCTTTGTTCATTTTTCAGCGTTATATGGCGCGTGCCATGCACGCTCCACGTGAGAAAAAGATAAGAACAAGATTTTTTTTTTTGTTTTTTTTTTTTACTTTGTCACTTTTTATCCGGATTTGTGGCAAGCCAGCGAGACAAACAATTTCATTTTTTTTATTTTATTTTTGACTCTCAATTGAAATACACAATAAATAAAGCTTTATTTTTCATAAATTTAGGACGTGTTAATATCTTATACAAAGAGAACAAAAAAGTGTCATATTGAAAGAGGAAGGCCCACGCTAATTTAATGCAGCATGGACTGTATCCTCCCTCGTACTGTAAATATTAAAGTATAATTATAAATGTCTACTAAGTAAATTTGTAGCCTTCCGCCAACACCGCCTGGAGGAATTGGTAGGGGCAATGGCTCTTTTTGGAGTGGGGGGAATTGGATCCCTCCACTCTCTCTTCCTTTGAATTTACAGAATTTTTCACAAATGTGATTTTTGGGTAGTTTGTATTTTTCTAGTATCTAGAAATTGTGTTTCTCATTTTACTAACATTTAAATATTTCAATTTTTTAAAAAAAATTGTAACTTTTTCTCTAACTAACTTTAATACGTTTTTCAAAAAATTATTTTTTTAATATATATTTTAAAATTTTAAAAATTAATTTAAATTAATTAATCAAATTGATAAAATTAAAATTAAATTATTATTTAATTTGATTGATTATAAAAATTATTAATTTTAAAAATTAATAAATTAATTAATTAAATTATAAATTAATAAATAAAATATAATTTTTATATTAATTTAATTTTAAAATTTTATAAAAAATAATAAAATAATTTTTTATATTTTAATTTTTTAAAAATAAAAATTACACTATTTTATAAATTTTTAAAATATTTTTTCATTAAAAAGGAAAAAAAAAAAGCCCTATTCTACGTTCTAAACGGATACAGAAAAAGGTAATGTCGTTGCAGTAATGTGCGATGCACACTATAATTCATGTGTCAAGCGAAAGAATGCATAAGAAAGAATGGACTTACAAATGTGAAGTTAATGTGCACGAGAGCAGACTCAAAGAGAGTGGACATTGGGTCATGGTACTGACATCAAGTGGGCCAAATGCTGGGAATTGCAATGTAAGTGCTGCGCAGTCGCATACGTCAGACAATATGACCTTTTATCTCAACAATTTTTAACGTTATTTTAGGGAAATAACATATGTTTCATCTTAGAATTAAAGGACCGATTATGACGTCAACAAAATGCCAACACATCAATTGGAATTTGGATTAATGACGTATTAGACAATATGCGTGTAGGAGTTGGACATGTAGTAGGTTGAATAAGACAATAACTTAGAATGCTAACCAAAATTAATATATGCACCAAACACCCAAAAAAAAAATAATAATAAATAATAAAGTAATTATAGAAAGTGCTCCATGAGAATATAGGTTTAAATTATAGTCTTCTTGTCTTAAAAAAAAAAAAAGTGACAGCATAGCATCAACTCTTTATCGGGTAAGAGAATATAAATTGCTACTTAAACGTGTTACACCAAGTTTTGATAAAGCTGACAAATTATTCTCCGATGTGACAATACATGAGAAAGTGTCATTTAAAAGCGAGAGGAGTGCTCTGAAAAGTGAAAGAAACCTACTTAACTATGATTTATGATTTATTTAGTAACCCAGTTATATATTTTTTAAAATATTTAAAAATATTAATTATTATAATTTATAAATACTTATAAAATAAGTAATTAAGAGTTCACAATAATAATAATAAAAAAAATCAGAGTGTGAAGTAAATTATTTGTGAGTGAGAACTTAATATTGTAATTTTTTGTGTATTTTATAATAAAAATAATAAAATTAAAAAAAAAGATTAAGAAAATTTTCATATGTGTTGCTGATAGACATGTTCTTATAACTGATATTTTAAGTTTAGCCCCCAACTTGTTACGAAAATTATTTCAGGTCCCTTTTTTATTATTTTTTTTAAGTTTATTTCAATTATAGGATGCAATGTAGGTGCATGATTGAGACGTGGGAGTAGGTAAAGCATGTGTGTTACAACCGCCACGAGTTGTGATTAGACCGGTCTGACCATACAAAAAATAAAACCTCAATTTCTACTGGTCGTTTCAGATCGCTGTGCAACCTAACGTGCAAAAATTGTTGCCATCAGCGAACCACCAAAGAGTCGTACTGGAAGAGCGCAAGTCGAGAATTTGAACGCTGGAAGAGTGTAGCCACTTAACCAATATTTGGGTTCACCATTGTAATGGAATTAAGCTGGTAGCTGGTAATTAATGGCAAATCCTGTTTTACTCACCTTGAAACGCTTCCATTCGATTGTTATTTCAACACGTTTTTTCTTCCATTCCATGGAAATGAATTATAAATTGAATTCCACCAACCAAACATTTTGCCATTTTTCGTGACCTAAACACGAGCTATTCGAGGGGTATCACTACCACTCATCTATCTAACTATTATTAATGCCCCACTCCATAAAATTCAATGAGAGAGAGAGAGAGAGAGTTTGCAACATAACGTGAAGACATTGAAGTGAAAGGATCCACCAAAAATAATAATAATAATATAACAAAAAAAGACGATTATATGGCAATTATAGTGGAATTATAAATTGTCCCACTTTGCAGAAAATCGAAAACCCACTAGCAAGGTGGGATTTGACAAATTTCTTCATAGAAGGATTCTGACCAACAACCTTATTTCTAGCCTCTTAATTGACCTCATTTATAATATCGTTAGGATATACTTGTAATTTTATAACAATGTTCTTGTTATTTAAATCAGTGAAAAAGAGAGAGAGAGAGAGAGAGAGAAAAGGTTAAAAATATTGTGAAAATTGAACTAGGGATGGAGACATTGAGTGAAAATTACTAAACCAAACTGTTTCCATATATTTGACCGAAAAGATATATTACATGTAAACGTATTATTGCCGAACCAAAAAAAAGCACTGTTGCATACCACTCAAACTAAAAAGACATTAAAAAAAAAACCTTGTGCACAAAGACTTCCCTTTTACCCTTTTAATTTTTTTTTCCTTTTTTCTCGGTAAAATAAAAAACAAGAATAATAACTTACGATCCAATCAAAAAGAATATTAAGCATCATAAAAAAAAATTCCATTTAATCTTATTAAACATCTTGATAAAAATTTAAATTAAAACCTTTGGTCTAATAACAAATAATTTCTTTATTACCAAACGACCACGTCATTTTAATCTTTCTTAGTAACAAGAAAGAGGCCAGTTTTAACTTTTTGGGTTGGGGTGTTAGGACTTGAGACAATTACACTATCAAGACACGGTGGAAAATTATAAACGGGAATACGCAACTGCTACCCTCGGAAATCATCCTTAAACATTGAAGTGGAGAAGCGGACATTCAGTGGGAGCTATTAGTTTTGTTTGTTATTTCCATGTGCTGTATGCGACTTTTTCTCAAATCTAGACGACCGTAGAGGAGGAGCAGTGCTTGATTACACGGAAAGAAGATTAATTAATTGATTTAAGGAATACTTAACGTAAAAGTTTTAGATCCTTTGCTTCACTTTTGACTCTTCAAGATCTAGACTCACTCCATAATGCCTGTAATTTAATTCAAACCACTACAAATCACACAATTATAATTTATTTCAATTTTAATTATAAAATCAAAACTGGAAATAGAGAAAAAAAAAAATTAAGCAAATAATTGTGAATTTCTGGCCTTGAATTTATGCAGCCAACCGGGTCCAGTTGGCCGGTACTGGCTACTTTGCTTTCCATCAATGTCTCTGGCATGTGTACCCAGAGTGGAAAAAGAACAAAAAAAAAACCCACACTCAAAAAGAAATATGCAGTTTTAGGGAGCTATTTGCATCATTCATAACGTCAGCTTGGGTCCACATTTGACGTATAACAGTTACTTCAGGCACTAGACGATTCTCCATTTTAATTTTTGATTTTAAGAATCTAAATGATTATTAAATCAAAAAATTTAATAATTTATAATTTAATTATTTTAATTAAAATTAAATTAATAAAATTAATATTAAATATATAAAAAATTAATTATATATATATATATATATATATTTAAATTTTTTTATAATTTTTTAAAAAATAATAATTTAAAATAAATTTTTTTATATATATAATAATTTATTTTATTATTTTTTTATTTATTTATTAATTTTTAAAAAATAATAATTTAAAAATAAAATAAAATAAATTATTATATAATTTTTAATTTTATCAATATATTCATTTAATTTAATTTTTAAAATTTTATTTTAATTATAATAAAAATAATTAATATTATTATAATAATAAATAAATTTTATTTCATAAATATTGTTGAGTTATTATTTTTAATCTTAAATTACACATAAAAGTTAGTAGTTAAATTATTTTATAAAATAAGTCTATTTAATAAATTATATTTACGTTAGCCTTTTCTAATGTAAAGCATCAATGTCTCTAAATATTTACAACTACGAAACGCACCCTTGCAGCGGTTCGCAGCCGAATGCCAGGAGCATAAAGCAAACGAACTTGTTTCAAAGTTCTGCCGGTAGCGAGCCAATCCTCCTTCCTTCCCCATGGATTGCCAGTGGTGTGGAAATAAAACGCTGAGGTGAGAGATTGCCACGTGCTGCCTAGGGCGAGGGACCCAGAACACGTGGCAATTGCTGTAAGTCATGAACTTGCAGCAAGATCTTTTCATTCTATCTCATGTAATTTTTTTTTTTATCTAGTAATAAATTTCTCTTTTAAAAAAATTATAAGATTAGATACATCATAATAATAATAATAATAATAATTTATTATTAAAAATAAATATTAAATTATATTTATATAATTTTATTAATTTAATTTATATTTTTTATTTATAAATAAAAAATATAAATAAATTTTATTAAAATAAAAATATAATTTTTATTAATTTAATTAATAAAAATTTAAAAATAAATTATTTTTTTTTAAAAAATTATTTTTTATTTATAAAATATTTTAAAATTTTTAAATATTTTAAGGTAAAATTTTTTCTACCAACTTAACAATATGCATATAATAATTAATTGAAACTGTGTCAAATTCCACCACTATTTTCCGTGTATAATTAGAACTAAATTATGTTTTCCCAATTTTGCCCCATTTGGTCCCCTCCTTTACAACTCATTTCTAGTCTCTCACTCTAAGGAAGAACACCAGCTTTTGCTTTCTTTATAAAACCAAACGCACTGGGTCTATAGAGAAACGCCCTCGCCTTCTCTCTGCAAGAGCTTTTGCTCTCTCTCTCGTTTTTTTCTTTCTCTAGCACGTTGGTTCTGCTCTCGCATCCCGTGTTTTCCCTTATTTTGTTTTATCTCTCTTCCTGCAGGAAAAATCGTTCTTTCTTTTCTCGTTCCTGTTGTTTTGTTTAGCGTTCCTGTTGCAGGACTTCCTTTCTCTCTTCTTTCCAAATTGGTCGTTGCTGGGGTGGGTGGATCTCCGTAAAAGAAGGAAATTTTTTCTAAATTTTCGGGTCTCCACCCCAATTTGAGATGTTGGGTCTGTGTTAAATTAAACACAAAAGATAGAGATTTTGTAAAGAAAGAAGTCTCATCTCTCTTGGATTGGATCCCATATTGTTGAATGTGGCATTGGAACTCAACCGACGTTGACGTTATAAAAAGTAAAAAGAAATTGAGAGAGATTTGAGTTGCAGAGAAATTGAATTCAATATAATAATTATCTCCTCTTACTTCGTTTTTTTTTTTTTTTGCAGAGAGTCAGTTTGCATTGTCTCTTATTATTTCTTTCTTTCCTCTGTAGCTTAACCGACAAAACAAAACAACAAAAACGACCAAACGAACAGGGAGAGTGAGGGATAGAGAGAGAAACATTTAATAAAAGCGAGATTGGTCTTAACATCTCTGGGTTTCAGTTCTGTTTGGTTTGTCGGTCCAATGATGTCGGCCACTAATAGCGCCACCTCCCTCCTCCAGCCCCGACCACACGCCCCCGCCTCCTTTCTTTCGGTGGACAACAAACTAAAACAACCGCCGTCCTATGTCAGGGCGCCCAACTTGAATGTTGCAGCCATATCTCGCAGCTTCCGTTCCCGGAGCTTCCAGTGCTCCGCCGCCACCAAGAGACCACTGCTTCCTCCATGGAGAAAAAATTCTTCGGCGCCAAACCCAGATCGGAAAAGCTCCACTTCTGGCAGTCAGATGGCCCCGGTCGATCGCCCAAGCTCCGGGTTGTTGTCCGCTCGGCATTGTCCGGCGTGCCGGAGAAGCCTCTCGGTCTCTACGATCCGTCTTTCGATAAGGACTCTTGTGGGGTCGGGTTCGTCGCCGAATTATCTGGCGAAAGCAGCCGCAAGACGGTGAGTGTTTGTCCTCCTTCTCTCCCTACGTCCTACACGTAATCATCTGCCAATATATGGATATGTTATGTAGATACATGCATGTGTTGTACATATATACACGCATTCATTTTTCTTTTTTTTGAATCTCTCTGTTTTTTTTGTTTTTTTTACCTGTCTGACTTTCGGATTGTGTAGGTGGCGGATGCTTTGGAGATGTTGATACGCATGGCACATAGAGGAGCTTGTGGGTGTGAAACTAATACAGGTGACGGAGCTGGGATTCTTGTGGCTCTTCCTCATCCCTTCTTCAAGGAGGTATTTATATATATATGCTTTTTATTTATTTATATTTATTGATTTTTTTAATTTATTTTTTGATTTTACCCAGATTTCTTAGACCGTTATTTCTTCGTTTTTTATTTTCCATTTTTTTGGGGGGGGGGGGTTAAAGATAGATAATGTCAAAAAGAAGTTAATAATTCCTTTTTCTTTGATGTTAAAATTAAATAATAATTGAAAGTTAGAATCTATAAAATCACCTTTCATCACCATCAATCATCGTCAATATAAAAAAGAGACAGGTATCCATAAGCATTCGATGAATTTGATTAATTTATTTATTTTTGCTTATTTAGTTTCTGGCGTTGTGTGCACAAGAGTATTGATCTTTTCTTGGATTTCACGTAATTAGGTCGCAAAGGATGTTGGGTTTGAGCTACCATCACCTGGGGAATATGCAGTTGGTATGATCTTTCTGCCCACATCAGAAAATCGAAGGGAAGAAAGCAAAAATGTGTTCTCCAAGGTAATAATTATGAGATCAAAGGCAATTTTGACGTCGACAGAGCATTTTCCCCACTGCATATGCTTTGCTATGAATTTTAATGGTCGCTTTTGTCTCTACTTTTGTGGGAAGACTCTTGAATGTTTGTAACTTGTGTCCTAGGTTGCCGAGTCTCTTGGTCATACAGTTCTTGGGTGGCGATCAGTGCCAACAGACAACTCAGGATTGGGCAATTCTGCTTTACAGACCGAACCTGTGGTTGAGCAAGTGTTCCTTACTCCTACTCCTAGATCAAAAGTTGATATTGAACAACAGGTGGTTTTCATTCTGTGTGATTGCTTATAGCATGCTTGTGGTCTATGATTTGATGGTATCTTCTGTAGTACAGCATATGAAGTAATGTGGAAATTTTGTCAAATAAAATAGCTAAAATGAACAGTGAGCATAATAAGAAAATTTTAGCTGTTATACCAACCAACTATTAAATATTTTTAAGAAAAAAGGGCTTTTGTAGCTGTTACAGGAGCATTTTCACTTCTAGTATTCAGGTTGCAGACTCTAATTCTTGTCCATGATGCTTTACAGATGTACATCTTAAGAAGAGTGTCAATGGCAGCTATTAGGGCTGCGTTAAACCTCGAATATGGTGGTTCTAAGGACTTCTATATATGTTCTCTTTCCTCGAGGTTTCTATTTCTGATACGGGCATAATTTTTTGTGGGTGTTTTTTTCCTGGTTATCCTTCATCTCTCGGAATAAAATGTCATTGATTTTGTCACCTGTTTTTCTGCAGGACTATTGTTTACAAAGGTCAGTTGAAGCCTGTACAGTTGAAGGATTACTATTATGCAGATCTTGGCAATGAAAGGTTTACGAGCTACATGGCCCTGGTAAATATATTATCCATTCACTTTTCTCTTTCTCCACTAACTCATGCTTTAACAAACAGCATGGAAACAACCGATAACTGAAGATATGCAAGGTTGAGGAATGACTTCTGAGGCATTGAAGTTTGAATGATCTCTTAAGTTCTTCCACTCCCTTGAAAACTATTTGAATTTGGATGCTGGATTGGATGGATGCCTTGGATGAGTTGGTAAGAAACTTCATTGTTGAAGTATGTCATGTGTGTGGAAAATTACTGCAGTGCTCTCTATGATCAGTTGTTTGAAGCCTAAACTTCTCACTGGTGGTTGAAAGGAAATTTATCTGGCCAAAATAGTTTAGGGCTTGGATTGGTCTGTTATTTGAGACTGGAGTACAAGGCTTATTGAATACCACTGAACAAGATCTCGCATGTGTGGTTTTCAGATCAGTTTAGGAATTATTATATTGAATGGATGGGGCAATAAAATGATAATCTATGTTCTTTCCAACTTTGGTGCAGGTACACTCAAGATTTTCTACAAATACATTCCCTAGCTGGGATCGTGCTCAACCCATGCGAATTTTGGGCCATAATGGTGAAATCAACACACTTAGAGGCAATGTAAACTGGTAGGTCCCTTTGTAACCTGGAGATGCTTTAATTAGTCCTGATTAGCCCATAATTTGTGTGTATGTATGAGTACACAGTTTTTCTCCCTTCTTTTCTTGAATTAAGCTTTAAATTTTATGTATTCATCCAAAAGAGAAGGAAAAGAGAAACTCTGCATCAAATGGAAACAAGCATAATTTTTGAACCTTGATGTTCAGGATGAAGGCCCGTGAGGGTCTGCTAAAGTGCAAGGAGCTTGGTCTGTCAAAGAATGAGATGAAAATGCTTCTACCGATTGTGGATGCTAGTTCTTCTGACTCAGGTAGATTTTTCCATATGAAGTTTTGGAGCTTTAACGTGTAAACAATTTACTCTGTCTATTCCATCTGTTCTTAATTAACTGTTTGTATTTGTAATTTTTCTATTGAAGGGGTTTTTGATGGTGTCCTTGAGTTTCTAGTACGAGCAGGAAGAAGTCTTCCTGAAGCTGTCATCATGATGATCCCTGAAGCTTGGCAAAATGATAAGAATATGGATCCTCGCCGGAAGGCCTTGTACGAGTACTTCTCGGCTCTTATGGAGCCATGGGATGGGCCTGCACTTATCTCATGTAACTGTTCTTAATAATTTATTTTGTGCCCTTCTGAAGACTGGTATGTGTAGCATATGGCTTGCAGTCTTTTTGCTCATGGCGTGCCATTTGCAGTTACAGATGGCCACTACCTGGGAGCTACACTAGATAGAAATGGATTACGTCCGGGTAGATTTTACATCACTCATAGTGGACGAGTCATTATGGCTAGTGAAGTTGGTGTTGTGGACATTCCACCTGAAGATGTCCTCAGAAAAGGAAGACTTAACCCTGGAATGATGCTTCTGGTGGATTTTGACAAGCATATTGTTGTAGATGATGAAGCTTTGAAACAGCAATATGCACTCAAAAGGCCTTACGGTGAGTGGTTACAGAGACAAAAGATCCGACTTACAGACATAGTTAACTCTGTTCCAGAATATGAAAAGGTTGCTCCATCTATAGCTGGAGTTCCTGTAAGTATTGCATATGCTACCACATGATTACTTGCATATTATCTGTGTCTCAGCCTTGACAATGTCTAATGTGATTATATCTTTCTGCAATTTTCAAGGCATATAATGATGATAACATGGAGAACATGGGTATTCGTGGTTTGCTAGCACCTTTAAAAGCATTTGGGTATGTCATACTTGTGCTTTGCCCACTCCCCAGTGCCTTTGACTCCATTGCTTTCATGAACCGTTTATAATTTTCTTGTTTGCATCAACGTTATGCAGTTACACTGTTGAGGCCTTAGAGATGTTGTTGCTTCCCATGGCAAAAGACGGTACAGAGGCTCTTGGTTCAATGGGAAATGATGCACCTTTGGCTGTCATGTCTAACAGAGAAAAACTCTCTTTTGAGTACTTCAAGCAAATGTTTGCTCAAGTGACAAACCCTCCAATTGATCCTATTAGAGAGAAGATTGTTACTTCCATGGAATGCATGATTGGACCAGAAGGTGATCTAACCGAAACAACCGAAGAACAATGTCATCGTTTCTCACTAAAAGGGCCCCTCTTATCCATTGCTGAAATGGAAGCAATCAAAAAAATGAATTATAGAGGTTGGAGAAGCAAAGTGATTGACATAACTTATCCAAAGGCGCGTGGGAAGAAGGGGTTGGAAGAGACTCTGGATAGGATTTGTGCTGAAGCACATGCTGCTATTATGGAGGGTTATGCTTTATTGGTTCTTTCTGACAGAGGTATAAATCTTTAATTTATGGATTTCATAGGGACAGCACTTTCTTGTTTATTTCTTTGCATAGAATTCTCCACTATCATCATCAATGAAAGTAATATATTGATTGTTTTTTAAATGCTCTGTGCTTGTATCTCTAGCCTTTTCATCAAAGCGTGTTGCTGTAAGCTCCCTCTTGGCAATTGGTTCTGTTCATCACCATCTTGTTAAAATGCTTGCACGTACTCAGATAGGATTGATAGTCGAATCAGCTGAACCACGTGAAGTACACCATTTTTGTACATTGGTTGGGTTTGGTGCCGATGCTATATGCCCATACTTAGCCATAGAGGCCATTTGGAGATTGCAGGTGGACAGAAAGATTCCACCAAAATCTACTGGCGAGTTCTACTCTGAGGATGAGCTGGTTAAAAAGTATTTCAAGGCTAGCAACTATGGAATGATGAAGGTTCTTGCCAAAATGGGGATATCAACTTTGGCATCTTACAAGGGTGCTCAGATATTTGAAGCTCTGGGTCTTTCATCTGAAGTCATTCAGAAGTGCTTTGCAGGAACTCCCAGCAGAGTAGAGGGAGCTACATTTGAGATGCTCGCTCGTGATGCACTTCACTTGCATGAGTTGGCATTTCCCACCCGAGTTTTCCCTCCTGGAAGTGCAGAAGCTGTAGCCTTGCCTAATCCTGGGGATTACCATTGGAGAAAAGGTGGTGAAGTCCACTTAAATGATCCTCTTGCTATAGCAAAGCTTCAAGAAGCGGCCAGAGCTAACAGTGTGGCTGCCTATAGGGAATACTCTAAAAGAATTCAGGAGTTGAACAAAAGTTGCAATTTGCGTGGGTTGTTGAAGTTTAAAGAGGCAGAAGTTAAAGTTCCATTGGATCAAGTGGAACCAGCCAGTGAGATTGTTAAACGTTTCTGCACTGGGGCTATGAGTTATGGATCTATATCATTGGAAGCACACACAACACTAGCTATGGCAATGAATAAAATAGGAGGAAAGTCAAACACAGGTATGTTATGATAAACTTTCACTTGGTAATATAGCTTACTGTTCTTTAATTATATTTAGTTAAATATTGTTATCAACATGTGGGCGAGTTTGGGTATAATGGTAAGGTAACTTTAGTGTGAACTGAAGGTTATATGCTTGAGTTGCAAAAACAGTCTCTTACATGGTAAGATTGTGTATATTTGGTCATTTCCCAGACCCCATAGCATGGGAAACTTGTGGACTAAGGCATCCTTCTTTTATTGTCATCAACAAAAGAGTGCATTCTGATAATCAACTGAGAGGATTAGCTGCATATTGTATTAGTTGGGTTACTTTCATGATGATTTCTGCTTCCTAAAAATAATTGTTATTGGCATTTCTATGGTTAGGAGGTTGAGTTTTCATTGCTTAATTTCTCCTTCATTTAGTTTCTTACTTTTCTTTGTTCCAAAGGCGAAGGAGGTGAACAACCATCTCGCATGGAGCCTCTTGCTGATGGCTCAATGAACCCAAAAAGAAGTGCAATTAAGCAAGTTGCTAGTGGGAGATTTGGAGTCTCGAGTTATTATCTTACTAATTCTGATGAATTACAGATAAAGATGGCTCAGGTATCTGTCAAATAATCTAATTTTTATGGTCAATTATGTTCATCTTTTATTCATTTCCTGCTATGCTTGTAGCCTCCTGTTTAGCCCCTGTATTCCTGTGGAACAGAGGTTCCTATTGTTTATGGATTTATGTTCATGACAGATGATGCTGTGTCTGCAAAGCACCCCTGGGTGCGTTTGCATCTTAAACTGAAACCTACTTTGGCATTTGGTGAGGTTAAATATCAAATGTATTTATTAACTCCTTGTCAATTGCTTTTATACTTACTACATGCTGTGGTGATTTGCAGGGGGCCAAACCTGGTGAAGGAGGTGAGCTTCCCGGTCACAAGGTGATAGGTGACATTGCAGTGACCAGAAATTCTACTGCTGGAGTGGGGCTAATCAGTCCTCCCCCACATCATGATATTTATTCAATTGAAGACCTTGCCCAATTAATTCATGACCTAAAGGTATTTACATCTCCTGTTGCACATAGCTGGATGTATGTGAGTGTATATTTTCCGTCATGGTGCCTTCAGCCTTCCTACTTTCATTTTACTCCCTTCCTGAAGAACTGTGACAATGCCCAGCAAATGCATGCATAAATTTAATTTCTTATTTTTTGGCTTAATGTTGCAGAATGCCAATCCAGCAGCTCGAATTAGTGTCAAGTTGGTATCTGAAGCTGGTGTTGGAGTGATTGCCAGTGGGGTGGTAAAGGGGCATGCTGACCATGTATTGATCTCAGGTCATGACGGAGGCACTGGGGCTTCTCGGTGGACTGGAATTAAGGGTGCTGGTCTACCATGGGAACTTGGGTTGGCTGAGACCCATCAAACTCTGGTAGCTAATGACCTTCGTGGCCGCACCACCCTCCAGACGGATGGCCAACTAAAAACTGGAAGAGATGTGGCCATAGCTGCACTTCTTGGGGCAGAAGAATTTGGCTTCAGTACTGCGCCCCTAATAACTCTAGGCTGCATCATGATGCGAAAGTGCCACAAAAATACCTGCCCTGTTGGCATTGCTACTCAAGATCCAGTGCTCAGGGAAAAGTTTGCCGGAGAACCTGAACATGTTATTAATTTCTTCTTTATGCTAGCAGAAGAGGTTAGGGAGATAATGTCTCAGCTTGGTTTCCATACTGTTAATGAGATGGTTGGTCGGTCAGATATGCTAGAAGTTGATAAAGAAGTAATCAAGAACAATGAGAAGCTTGAAAACATTGATCTCTCCTTGTTATTAAGACCTGCAGCTGATATTAGGCCTGAAGCTGCCCAGTATTGTGTTCAAAAGCAGGATCATAGTATAGAAATGGTGTTGGATCAAAATCTCATAAAACTCTCAAAGGCTGCTTTGGAGAAAGGTCTTCCTGTGTACATTGAAACCCCAATCTGCAATGTGAACCGTGCTGTTGGAACAATGCTTAGTCATGAGGTAACCAAGCATTACCACTTGACAGGGCTTCCTGCTGATACTGTTCATATCAAACTCACAGGAAGTGCAGGACAGAGTTTGGGAGCTTTCCTTTGCCCTGGTATTACACTGGAGATGGAAGGTGACACCAACGACTACGTAGGCAAAGGATTATCAGGTGGCAAGATTGTAGTTTATCCTCCAAGGGGAAGTCTATTTGATCCAAAAGAGAATATTGTAATTGGTAACGTGGCTCTTTATGGGGCTACAAATGGTGAGGCATATTTCAATGGTATGGCCGCAGAAAGATTTTGTGTCCGTAACTCAGGGGCAAAGGCTGTTGTAGAAGGTGTTGGTGATCATGGATGTGAGTACATGACTGGTGGGACTGTTGTTGTGCTTGGAAAAACTGGTAGGAATTTTGCTGCAGGTATGAGTGGTGGAATTGCTTATGTTCTGGATTCAGATGGAAAATTTCGGTCTCGATGCAACCCTGAACTGGTAGATCTTGATAAAGTTGAGGAAGAGGAAGATATTATGACTCTCAAAATGATGATACAACAACATCAGAGGCACACAAATAGCCAGCTAGCTAGAGAAATACTGGCTGATTTTGAGAATCTTCTTCCTACATTTATTAAGGTCTTCCCCAGGGATTACAAACGTGTTCTTGCAAGCATGAAAGCAGCAGCCTTTGAAGAGGCTGAAGAGCAGGCTGTTGAAGAAGCTGAGGAGCAAGATGAGAAAGAGTTGGTGGAGAAAGATGCTTTTGAGGAGCTGAAGAAGTTGGCAGCTGCATCTTTAAATGGGACAACCAGTCAGGTCAATCCTCTTTCCAATAATTAATTCTTCCATCCAGCAGTTGTATCTCATCATTACCCCCACCCTCCCCTCTCCCCTCTCCCCTTGCCCCCCAAACCTCCTCCCAAAAAATAAAAAACCCACACATAAAAACAAATCCTTGGTCCTGCCCAGTTTCTCTGTATCCCCAACTTTCTTTTCTTCTTTCTTCTACTATTTCTCCTTGGGGAATTCCACAATGTTCTTTTCACTTCCTAAAGCAATAGATATTGCTACATAACTTGATGGAAATTTTGAAAGCACAACCTCTGCTCTGTTGTAGTTGTATTGGAAGGATATTTTGAATTGCATTGGTATATATTTGATGGTTTGACTAGTGATGGGTGTGGTTTCCACAATGGGGCTAACATGAGATTTGGCATTTACAGAAGGTGGAGGAAGCTGAGCCAGCAAAGAGGCCAACTCGGGTAAATGATGCTGTTAAACATCGAGGGTTCATTGCTTATGACCGTGAGGGTGTACAATACAGGGATCCTAATGTCCGAATGAATGATTGGGATGAAGTTAAGGAGGAAACAAAACCTGGTGCACTTTTAAAAACCCAGTCAGCCCGTTGCATGGACTGTGGTACACCTTTCTGCCATCAGGTTGTATTTCTGTTGTTTCATAGCTGATGCTTTTTAATATACTGATAATGGAACTTCAATTGGAGCTTCCACAACTAAATCTCTCAATTTATAAATACAGGAGAACTCTGGATGCCCTCTTGGAAACAAAATACCTGAATTCAATGAGTTGGTGTACCAAAATAGGTGGCGGGAAGCTTTAGATCGGCTCCTTGAGACAAATAACTTTCCAGAATTCACTGGCCGAGTGTGCCCAGCACCTTGTGAGGGTTCTTGTGTTCTTGGCATTATTGAGAATCCTGTTTCAATCAAGAATATTGAATGTGCAATAATTGATAAGGCCTTCGAGGAGGGTTGGATGACGCCACGGCCTCCCCTTAGGCAAACTGGGTATGTTCTGCGTTTTCCTCAATATTGTAATCAGAAGCATGGGTTGTCTTCTGATTTGTGCCATGCTCTAATGCAAGTATAATTTGTCCTTTTTACTAGTTTCAACCTTGGAATGAAGTTCATAGGAAAGTAAAATGTCCATTTTTGAATTAGAGCATTTTTTTTCCTTTGCTTCATATATAAGATGCTAAGTATTCACATAATAAACTGTCATTATTTTCTGTGTCTCAGGAAAAAAGTTGCTATTATTGGTAGTGGACCTGCTGGCTTGGCTGCTGCCGATCAACTGAATAGGATGGGTCATTCTGTTACTGTATATGAGTGTGCTGATCGGATTGGAGGGCTTATGATGTATGGAGTCCCCAACATGAAGGCTGACAAAGTGGATATAGTTCAACGGCGTGTTAACCTTATGGCAGAGGAAGGCATCAATTTTGTGGTCAATGCTAATGTTGGAGTTGATCCATTATACTCTCTTGATCGGCTTCAGGAGGAGAATGATGCAATTGTTTTGGCAGTGGGAGCCACAAAACCAAGGTATGTCATGCAGTGGGCAGAAAGTGGTAAAGAATGCATCATTATTGTTGTCCGGAACCTGATCATTAATTAATTATTGAAAAGAAATGTGCTATAATTTTGAATCTTATGCATTGTTTTTGGGTGCAGGGACCTCCCTGTGCCTGGACGAGAGCTATCTGGTATCCATTTTGCCATGGAGTTTCTTCATGCTAACACAAAGAGCTTGCTTGATAGCAATCTACAGGATGGTAACTACATATCTGCAAAAGGGAAGAAAGTAGTTGTTATTGGTGGAGGTGACACGGGTACAGATTGTATAGGAACATCTATTCGCCATGGATGTACTGATGTGGTAAATCTAGAGCTTCTACCTCAGCCACCACAAACTAGAGCTCCTGGCAACCCCTGGCCTCAGGTTTGACCAGTTTCTCCTGATACCTTAAGCACATGTGCCTATGAGCTTGTTTTCAATATGTATGTGCCAAAAGATAATAGAAATCTTGAGACTTTCCATTTTAGATTTTAAGTGATATTGTTAAAAGTGGCCTTATTTGTCTATGATTTCATTTCTTCTATGTGATAATTCTCATCGCTTCATACAGTTTTATCAAGAATGGGTATTTTCACCCAAAGAAAAAACAGAGCTTAATCAAATGATAGCATGCATTTGGTTTTTGTGTTTTGCACTTTCCTTTTAATCTCTTTCATTTTTTTTTTGCAGTGGCCACGTATATTGCGTGTTGATTATGGGCACCAGGAAGCAGCCTCCAAGTTTGGCAAAGACCCAAGGTCTTATGAGGTGTTGACTAAGCGGTTTGTTGGGGATGAAAATGGCAATGTGAAAGGACTTGAGGTGACTCGTGTGCAATGGGAGAAGGATGCCAATGGAAAATTTCAGTTTAGGGCGATAGAGGGCACTGAGGAAACCATTGAAGCTGACCTTGTTCTATTAGCTATGGGATTCCTTGGTCCTGAATCGGTTAGTTTTCACTTTTATAGTTTCTTTTAGATGAAATTGATAACTCAAAATCATGTATCTGCTAGTTTACTCCACTTGAAAGATCAACTTTGGCAAAGCCAAACTTGTTTTTCTCCCCGAGAGATGCACATTTACCAATTGACTTTCATGAACTGGGGAAATTGCTAAATAGTTATCATGGGGTTCCACTTTTGTTTTTCAGAATGTTGCAAACAAATTGGGTGTGGATCAAGATAATCGATCAAACTTCAAGGCCGCATATGGTCGCTTCTCAACAAGTGTAGAAGGTGTCTTTGCAGCTGGGGACTGTCGGCGAGGCCAGTCCTTGGTTGTATGGGCAATATCAGAGGGGCGTCAAGCTGCTTCTCAGGTTGATAAGTATCTCATGAGAGAAGAGGTTGCTACCGTTAGCACTGGCACCCAAGAAGATCTCGTTAAGAGGCACCAAGACCATACAAAAAGGCATAAAGGTAGCAGCAAGCGCACAGTTATGAAATAGGTGACCTTCACACTTCTGTACCCATACTATGTCAAAAAGAAACAGAACTGATACAGCATACGTCCAGTTATCTTGTCATTGATCACTCCCAGAAGATCAAAAGAGGGAATGAATTGTCATCAGGGTAACCATCGGAATGATGTGTGATTCCCAGTTGTGAAGCTGTGAGGAAGGTGGAACGGATGAGCAATGACTACTGTGGGGCTGGTACAGGAAGTAGGAAATTGCTGCTGTCCTTTTGTGTTATACAGTTTGATAGCTTGCAACAAGCTATGTATGATGTTTTAGCTCTAGTGGTGTTATTAACAAATAATCCACAGTTTTGCTACTGGAATATTTGATTGAAATATATGAAGTAAAGTTCTCAAACCAATCTTTTCCTTAACTTGTTCTCTAGGGCAATAAGTTCCCCTTTCTACACAAAAATAAAGCCACAAGAGAATAACAGAAGCCAGCTAATTGTAGAAAGCTGCATCCCAATTTCTTATTCCAATCCTCATTTGCTTTTAGCCCTAATTTTCTTTCTAAAAAAGGGGAGGCCGTTTCCGACTTGAAAATTTACTGATACGCCAAGACTTACCCTCCGTAGTTAAATCAGTTATTAAAATCCAAAAAAAAAAAAAAAAGAATAAAAGGTAAAGCTAATACTCCTGAACTTTGGGCCAATGCAACTTCCCTTTACAAAATACTTAAAACCCATGTGAGCTCCTACGAGAAGAGGTGGTTATTTAGTACCTCCTTACAAATTCACACATCACACTTGATACAGCAAAAGAAAGGATCAGATAGTAGTTTATTTAGTACCTCGTCACGAATTCACACACCACACTTGATACAGCAAAAGAAAAGATCAGATAGTAGCAGCCAGTTTTTAATCACCTACTTTGCCTCCATTGGAATTCTCAGCTGCAGTATCAAAAGCAGCCCCCTAGCTGCAGGTGAAAATATGCAAATCTACATCAGACAAGAAAAAGGACACCAGGACTTTATTAATAAGATGACTAACGGAGGGCAAGACACTTATTACTAGATATCAATAAAGTGTGATAATAATGGACTAGAACAAAACAGGAATTATATTGGTTTTCTAATTCATCTTAACATGAGATACATAATGCATTCTTCAACTATGTATTATTAGTCAATTTAACCAAATGTTAATCATCCAGTGTAAAATAAAAAACACAAGGAAAAAACTGCCACCTAACTCTTATTTTTCGTCCAAAATGCTTTAAATTGCGGAACTTATAGACTCTAGATTGGATGAGCTACGGGACTCTTACTTTTCTTTACATATATCAATTGAAGTTTCAAAATTGGAACACATAGCTTTTATGAACTATTTTCTTAATAAATGCACATAAAACAAATAAATGATCAAATTATTCTTTCTTGCACTATAAAACTGAATTTAAATTGTCTAATAAATCTGATCTCTTTAAAATGAGGGTGGGTATTAGTTTGGTTTTACTTGATAATTGACTTAGATAAAACAAATTATAAACATATATATTGTAATAGGAAATAAATTACCAAAATAACTATTGTCAAATGAAACACCTGAAAGAAAGTGATTATGAAAAAGAAATAAAAAAGAAAGTACTACCAATATATCTTATGGCAACTTTGGGTATTTCATAGAAACCTTTATTTCAGTCACATCAAACACGCTAATACTTGATTTCCAAAGATCATAAGTTAGAACACACCATACTCAAAGATTCAATATCACACTTAATGACATAACCTCAGTGATGTGATCAATAAGGCAATCATATTGCCTGTGTGACCTAGAAATGGTATCAAATGGGCACTAGACTTTATGCAGCCTTAAGTCCAGGACAAAAGACAACTAGACCAACCTTTTCACAACATGTTCTACTTTTGTTTTTCCAAAGAATGGTATTGACCTCATTTTAGGTCATTCCAAGTCATTTCACCAATCAATTTGGCGCACTGGTAGAAATTTTGTGCTTTATACTTGGTCCAACGAGCCTGATCGGTATTTCAAACAGTTCCTCATTATAGCTTATCAGCATTATGTTACTGTGGATTCAGGTACAAAGATCCCAATATCATGAACTCCTGAGGAGATTCAATTATGTATGAGAAAGAATGTTTCTCTTACCAGAATAGCCTCTATTTCCCTTTCTGTAACAGGGGTACGTTTAGGCTGAAGAGATGCTTTTCCTTCCACAGCAGTGTTGGATGGTGGTGCTGGAACTTCTGATTTTAACATGAACCCTTGGGAATTGTCCTCATTAGTGGATGCTGCATAAGTAAGAGTGGAGTAACAGGACCAATAAAAAAATAATGAGTCTTGGAGCATGTCTTTATATATACCCAATAGAATACAACATAGTTCTCTATTTTTACAATGTGTTGCAAAAAACAGAGAGCAAACTTCATTATGATAAAACCAGGACAGAATATAAGTTGCACATGGAGAATTGAGCCCAGTTGACCAGCAGCTAAAGCTTTACAATGTTGTGCCATTTAACATTTACTTCTTCTCTTGTGGTATGTTTAAATAACTCTAAGCACAGACCACAACTTTCTTGGAGTATGATTTACTTCATCCCTTTAGTTTCAACATAAACATAAACTAGGATCATTTTCACTTCAACAAGTAAGCCTCACCAAAGATCAAATTTCATTTGCAATTTGATGATGCACAATAAGTAAATAACAGAAGGTTGGACAGAACAAATAATTGCAGGCATGCCAGAAAAAAGTAAGGATCAGGCAAGCCAAAATGCTTAACAGGTGTTGCAAATGTGCATGGTGCAGATTTTATTAAAATGAAAATCAGGCTCCATGATATTCAATTCTGCATTATGTGTTTGCCAGAAATATTGCAAGAGTTCCATTATATGTCAAAAAATCAGCCACTAATCATCAATGCAAATCCTGTGCCCACACAAGCAATACAACCTCCTTTATTTAAAAAGCATGCAAGTATGTGAAACTTGTGCCCTCACAGGTAATATAACCTACTTCTCTTAAGAGCAAAAAAGCAAACTAGCCTATTTCTTCACAGAATAGACAAATTACAGACTCCAACACAGATGAAATCAAGGAAAGCTTGACTTCATACAAGCATATTTTATTCAAACCAAATACCTAAGCTGCTGTCCAGTGGGGCCTTTGTTTTCTCAAAACTTATACCCACATGCAGCCCACTGTGTCTGTCTTAGAAACCAATATAGTCTGTTTCTTTTCAACATTATTCTTCTCACCATTGTAGTTGTTGATCTCTGTGGCCCTTGTATAAACTTCAATATCCCTTTTCAGTTGTCATATTCTAGATATAAACTAAGCAAATGAAGAGACAACATAAGAAGTGGGTACCATAATAGTTCTGTTGCCCAAAGTCAGCAGTTAACAGTTGATGAAATGTATTTCTCTACAGCGCTATAATTGCCATTGGTCTACCAATAAATTCATTAACATGTATAGGGACCAATGGCAAACCTGCTTCTTTTCTTTAGAGCTGCTGCAACTTTGCTCATGAGATTTAGACTCTATGCTTGTTTAGCCTTCACCATGTTATTGTACTTGTACTCAGATTGGACCATTCCTAGAAGCAAAATCTTGGTTTTGATAATGTTTGAATAAAAGCATATGATCCAATATTTTTCTCCAATTTCCTTGTCCCTTTCTCATAGGTTCCTTAACATGCCCTGCACACCCTTTTGTTCAGGCTTTATGAAGAACAGAAGAATGGAGACTACTTCTCAAACTTCCGTAGCTTTCTACATAAGGGTGGCCCCAAGACACCAATACATGTTAGTTAGTAAGAACTCCTGAGCTGAGACTGACCTAGAACACAAGAAAATACCAACTTTTTGCTCCTTGCAACTGCATGTGAATACATAATTTTTAAAGAACATGAAGAATACATATATTTTACTCAGCAACCACAACCACAATCTTTTGTATTCACAATTGTCTGGTACTTCAAATTCAATAAACCCCAAAAACAAAACATACAATTCTGTTAGTTTGATGCAAGTTTGAACAAGTACAATGGCTAAGCAGACCCCATTATGCTAAATTGAATCAGAAAATCTGAAAGCTTCTCCGTCATCATCATCATCAAAAGCTGCCTATTTTTTTTTTTCAAGGATTTGTTTATTCCTTTATACTTGATTCATGTGAACTCTTGCTTCCAAAGCTCAGTTGTAGAAAGAAATAAGAAGCAAAGAAAATAAGTAACCTGAGGAAGAGGAAGAAGAAATTTTTGTATGTCGCTCCGGAAATTTGATGCGTGGAATTCTCCTCATTAGCTGCCCCACCCCTCCTCCTCCACCACCCATCTCTCTCCCTGTGGCTATGTGTGAGTAAAACATGAAGATAAGTGCTGCTTTTATTTTTTCCTTTTTCTTTTTTTTTTTTTTTTTACCTGAAAATAATTTTTTATAATAATGTATAGGCATAACCTATTGCCATTTTACATTTTTTTTTTTTTTGACATATTATTTGTGAGAATCATTCTTTAAAACATTTAAAGTCCAACCATAAAACGAGAGAGAGGCACATTAAATTATTAATAAATTTTTGTAATTTAAAAATATAAAAATATATAATAAGATATAAAAAAATTAGAATGTATGAAGTATTTTAATTTAATTATTAATTTTAATTTTTTTATTTTAAGGAAGAATTATGAAATTTAAAAAAAAATTAAAAAATATGGACTCTGTCCACATTTTTTTTATATGGGTTGCATTGGGCCCCATTAGGAGGGACCCATCTTTTGAAAAATAAAAAAAAAATTGTTTGTAGGTCTTTATAAAGGGAGCCAAAGAAGCAATTGGATTGGACTTCTCTCAGGTAACTCGGGGCTAATGGCGAGAAGCAGTCTTAGCCGTCTGTTTACATCGATATCAAGCCTCTCAATCCCAAAGTCGGCCGGATCCGAATCGGCGACTTGGCGATGCGCTTCGATTCGGGTCGTGAGCTCGTCGACAACTCGGCCTCAAGAGGAAAGTCGTAGCCTTAAAAGGCAACAAGAAGAAGAGAACACCAAGGATAATCGTGAAGCTGAAAAGAACGAACATGGTCAACGAGATGATGATGATGATGACGACGACGACGACGATGGAGATGAAAGGGATGATCAGGTGAATAAAGAGACGGGTGAGATCGGTGGGCCCCGCGGCCCCGAGCCCACTCGATACGGTGATTGGGAGCGAAATGGTCGCTGCTATGATTTTTGATCTCTCTTCGTAGAAAATATATTCTTCTTGTTTTTTTTTTTATTTTCAATTTTCTATTTGGTAATGTATTTCGATGATTGGCTCTGTTTTGTCGGTTCCAGCTCCGCCTTCTCAGTTGAAGTGCAATATTTTAATGGAATTTACAGATTTTTAACTCAGAGAGGCTTCGCTTCGGGAACAATGTCAGCGATAATCGAGATTAAGAATACAATGATCAAAAAGGGTTTCAGTGCGATTGGATCCCCAAAACAGTTAGTGTCTTCTATGATTGAACGGCACGGGGAGGTTGACCATTCTAGTCCAGCTAAAAGCTTGACCCAAAGTGCCTCAACTTGGCCCAAGTAAAGTTGGGCTAAGCCCCTTCCTAAACTAAAATTTTATTGCTCGGGCTCGGGCTTGGGCTTGGCCAGCACGAGTCATTTAAAATTTGGAAAAATATTCTCACGTTTATCAGTACAAAAGTGATTTATTCATACCATATTTTAGTGCATACGCAATGAATTTGTAATGCCTCTGTAATTTATGCACTAAACTGGCGGAACAGACACACGTATTGAATCAACACAAAGATAGAGAAGAAATGGGATCCCATCCCTTAAAACCAGTTAAATAAATAAAGCCGGGCGAGTTCTAGTTTTTAAAAATTAGATTTGACCATATATCTTTGTGGGTCTGAATTTTCATACCCAGCCTGCACTTTCAAATTCGGTTTCATGTGGGGGTTCAAAGTCGGGATGATTTGCCTATTTGAGCTGTGCTCGTGGAAGGGTTTGGATTCGAGTGTGTCCAACGTTTTAGTTAATGGGACAAGTTACTCGCTCATTCAGTAAATGCTGATCTGATCCCGGTTTCTGGCTTCGGCACAATGTTCGAATTTTTGTGGCAGCCAGACGTATCATCTCCTGTCATGACCAACAAAATTTCATTGTCCTTCATATATATATATATATATATATATATATATATCAACCCGATATGAGTTGGACAAGTAAACATTGTTTATTGACAACTTGTACCGTGACTTGGAGAGAGAAACATGAACAGGAACCCCGAGAAGAGTTCGTTACGCCATTGGTGTGGGTGCAGGAGTTTCTTTAGTACCGTGTGCCCTAGGACGGCTGCGTTTTCTTTGTAGCGGGTTTGAAAGCAGTGCTAGAATAAGGGACCCACACTAGACTAGAATTCATCATCTTGGCGATGGCCCCCAGAACCCACAATCGCCACGGGCTTTGACGATCCGACAATAGAATCCTACCCAAAAGTGGTACTGAGCGAGAGCCGACGATTGTCCAAGCCTGAAGACAACACTTGCTCAATATGCTGATTTCGGGAGGTGCAACAATGTGTTGTATGTATGCTAAACTAGTACAACAAATCGGCACATGAAATAATATCCAGCACGATTGCTCCCATTGAATCGTTCGTGCCCAATTTTCCGGAATTCTCCACCACGATCGCTGTCTACACAAACTGGATGGTCATTGGAATGTGCAGTTACAAGCCCTATGTCCTTTCATTATGTTTCCAACAAATGGAGCAGGTAGATAACTTTTTCTATGAATGGTAATTTCGAGTTCTCATAATGAAGCATCTACCAAAAGTATTGGTATTTTCGAATAGCGGGCAATTTTCTGTCCTAGCTTTTACAGGATTAGTGACACAAATAAATAAATAGATACATAAATGAGCATTTAAATAAAAAGTAAATTAGAGGGAAGTGCCTTTAATATCTAATAAAGCCACTAAAGAACATGTTTAAAAAAAAAAAAAAAAGCAATAAAGTACTATAATTTCATACAATTGGTTTCCTTTCTCTTGTTTCTTTCTCCTACTTCTTACTTTATATAGGGAAAAAAAAAAAAAATAGTGTCCATCCAAATTCAGTCCTCAAACCTTGACTTAGTAATTTTATAGACAGAAATGTAAAATGAAAAAAGGTACAAAATAATGGTTTTTTTTTTTTCTTTTAAATTTTTCGCAAATTTCGTTAAAGACAGTAGTTGATTGATAAACACCTTTGCTTCGAGTGGACATTTAGCTTCAACATTTTATTGTTGCTCTGGACGAAAACGGCGAAACGAAGCACACCCTAGCAGCAGGAGGTGGGCATTACAGTAATTAACTTGCTGATGTTTGATATAGAATAGAGCGATGAAGTGATTTCATTTTTTTGTTTCACAGGTTCTGTACATTTTTTGACGGACTTAGAGGCAATAAAATTAAGCCAAATTCACCACCAACACAGCACATTTGTACACTTTTTCCCGGACATGCAGGCAATAAAATAAAAGCCAAATGGGGGACTATTGGGAATTTTCTTTAATTATGAATAGCCAAACCCTTCTATCACCCTATACGAAGATGGGATCAACAAACAATATTTAATGACTAAGTTTAACATTTTGATTAAGTCGCTTTATTGTGGTATCGTCTCTAATTACACGGATTCTTCACTCTTCTGCCAAATTTTACTCTTTTGGTACTAAAAATTACTTTTCTCGGTGTCATTCATTTTTTAGAAAATTATATTATTGTAGTATCGTCTCTAGATTATTTTAAATACAATTTACTCTATATCTTTGAAAAAGAAAAATTAATTATTAAAAAATTTTAAGTTTCAATCACACAAGAAACTATCCCAGTTCTGGCAAATTTATTCTCACAGTTTGATTTCTGGCATTTAAATTTTGTATAAATATAAGAAAATTAAAATTTTATATTATAAAAATTTGATTAGTTTTACGCTCACTGCAAACTTATTATATTTATTCTCCTTTATTCAGACAACAAAACACCTAATGCAAAATTCAACACAGGTAGAATTATAATTATAATTTAATTTTAAAACTAAAATAAATATATGAGTTGTAATTTTAGTTTGAATTTGGATTCCAATTTACACTAATACTTGATAACGCTCTAATGCACAAAGAGGAAGCCCACGTCCCATTTTTGGAGTCTAAATCTCAAATTTACTTGACATTAAATGAATCCCTATTTTTGGAAAAGTAAATTTATGATTAATGCGTCTTATTCTTATCTTTTCTTTGGAAACAATTCAAAAAAATAAATAAAAATAAAAATAAAAAAACTCTAACCCATATTTAAATCAACCAAAGCACCCGTACTGGTACTGTATCCATTTGTCTCTAACCGCTTGCTCTCCTCTCTCTCTCTCTCTCTCTCTCTCTAAAAACTGTCCCTGTTGTGTTCTGTTCAAAGATTCCCTGTTCAACCTCGGCAAGTAAAACTAAAACGAACATCATTCTCTCTCGCACTCACAGTTATTTTCATTGTTATTCCATATTCTGCCCCCTCCATCCCCCTCCTCTCTCTCTCTCTCTCTCTCTCTCTCTCTCTCTCTCTTCATCTCACTGTTTCATTTTAGTTTCAGCTCCAAGATCGAGAGAGAAGGGGCTGGAACTACTACACTCACTGGCAAACAACCATTCTTGTCACCATCCTCAAAATAATAATAATAATAATAATAATAATTAAAAAAAATGACAGTCCTGTAACTCTAACACTTCCCTATTTTAAATCACAGCCGATGGACCCCACTGCTCCCGCCGATCGCAAAAAAGACGGCACCCTCCGCAGAGACGATGGGGAGCCAAACAACAGTGGTGCTGCGCTTAGGGGGAGCATTGCGGAGAGAAGAGCCGCGAAGTTTGGGTTCAACGCAGACAGGATCAGCACCGCTCGGTTTCGGACCACGACCAGCAGCCCGCTGGCTTCCCCGTCGGCGGCTCGCTCCCCCTGTATAACCATCCCACCGGGCATTAGCCCCACGGCTCTCCTCGATTCGCCCATTATGTTGCCCAATTCTCGGGTAATTGATTGCTCTTTCTTTTTGCCCTTCATTTCATTTCATTTCTGTGATATTTTCTTTAACACCATTTTCAATGTGGATTGTGAATCTGGATCAATAAGCATAATAGTAACAAAAAAAAAGAAAAAAGAAAAAACGATGATAATAATAATAATAATAATCTCTAGAATTGATGATTGCTTGATGATGCGCCGTTGTGTGATTAATGAAGAATGTGGACTGACCTTTGTGCCGGTGATCCGGCCTCCCATATGCCGGATTGTTTGCTGAAAATTTGCATATTGAAACTGGTGGCTACCACCAGTGGCCATGGCACTGGCTGATAAGTGGTGGAGTTTGGCTGTTAGTTTTTGACTGGATGGTTCGAGTCATGGAAGGTCACTGAGTTCCATAGAATCTCAATAAAATCCTAATTTATTAGAATTTTCTTGTGGATTATCCTCAGCTACTGGTTGTTTCAATAACTTCTTCCTAGACTGCCTTAGTTGGATCCTAATTTTCTTCTATGATTATATTCTTCTCGGTGCGTAGCAATCTCCAACAACTGGAACCTATCCATTACCCATAATGAATTATGAATCTTCACTGCTAAGCATGGTTCCCTGTGCTAATGGGGACAGGAGCAGCAATGGTGGTTCCTCCTTCACGTTCAAGCCACATTGTAGTCCTGATTGCTTCCCAAGCTTTTCTAACTCAGATGGTCAGGTACTTGTTCAATGTATTTTATGCCATTTGTTGAATGTTATGGATCTTAATTTTTAGTATTTTTAGTGAATAATTTTGAGGATTTTGCTTGAATGATGTTTAAGTGTCAGAATAATGAACTGAAGAGCCTCATCTAAACCACCAAATACACTTGGCACAGGGACTGCTGAAAAGTATATGTTGCTCACCAAAACCCGCACAAATCATTCAACTCTTAAACTTCTAGCAGGTTAACCTGATGAGGTTCACGTGTATGAATTGGAAACCTTTAGTTGATGAAATTGATATTACATAGACTTCAAGACTCCCTTATCCCATGGCTGCATCATCAATGATATATTAGAAACTTGTTAGTTCTTGTATGTTATTTTATTTTTTAATGGATCACACTCATACTTGTGTTCATGGTTTTACTTGTTTATTTTTTTTTTTAAGTTTGCAAACAAGAGAAGAGCATGGTTAGTAGAAGAATGGATAACAATTTGACCTGCCCAGATGGCCCCATTTTGGGTTATTAAATGGATACGACTCAATTCAACTCAAAGTTAGCCCTAATTCCAAAATTAATTGGGTTTGACTATAGGAATTTTTTGTTGTCATTCCATTCTATTATGAACCAGATTGATGTCAGCTGGAGTTGTTCCAATCCTTCATAATCCATTTCTGTTGTCAAACAGATCCATGCATTGAGTTACTGATTTATAATTGTAAGATGGTGAGGTTTCTGCTGGGTTGTAACCATATAAATGTGATTACAAAACAAGTAATGATGTTAATTGGGACTTTTGTATCCCATATGTTTGGTTCTTGTTTGCATGTGCATTATTCCTCTTATACCATTGATATTTGATTTGGAAGTCAGGCCATAAATATTATGTTTCTTTGTAGTGTAAATCATCACCCATTACAGCAATTAGAAACTGTTCTAATTTAATCATTGATAGCAGTTGTTGCAATTTCAATTCATCATGAATCTTGAATGATCTATTTCCATGCATTTAGAAAAGGAACCTTCCATATGGGTTCATTGGGTGAGAAACAGAGAGCAAGCAGCAGGTTCATTACCCTTCAAACAGAGGGGGAAGGGGTCTTTGAATGACTTCTGAAATTCAAAATTGCACTCTCTTTTTATCAAAAATAAACTGTACCAGGGTGCAATAGATATGTTTCAACACTAGGAAATTAAGAAATAGCCCATCTTTGTATCTTAAACACTTATTTTTATGATTTAAATGTGTTTGTTCCTTGTATGCCTACATCTGTGGCCTGTACATTTGTGGACTCATGCTTCATAAATATAGATTGCTTACTGTTTCGACTAATGTTTGCATGTTTGTTGGCATAATGTAGGTTGTCCATCTAATGTAATCAATGCTTGAATTTGTATCTATACTTTGCCTTTTTCTGCTCACAGGAAATTGACATTGGTTGTCAAGCTCTCGTCTCAGTAGAACAACCAATGGATTTTGAATTTCCAGTAGACCATTCTAGTGAAGTTAATTACAAGAGATACACCGAGGATGGGATACCTGATATGAAAGACTTAAATAGCATGGGCATAAATGTTGACTCAAGAGAAATTCAAATGCACAGTTCTGATGTTGCTAGCAATCAAACATTTGTGCAGGGAGAACCCATCCATGCAGAAAATATTGGCATGCATCATCCTCTGGAAGAGCAGCAGGGAACATTTCCGGCGGCAGGGCTAGGAAGAACTTCAGAAGATGGATACAATTGGAGAAAATATGGGCAGAAACAGGTGAAAGGTAGTGAATATCCAAGAAGTTACTACAAGTGTACCTATCCAAGTTGTAAGGTAAAGAAAAAGATAGAGCGCTCCCATGATGGTCAAATTACAGAAATCATCTATAAAGGTGCTCATAATCATCCTACACCCCAGCCTAGTCGCCGAGCACAACTTGGTTGCACTTCTTCACTTGATGAGATGGCAGAGGTGGATGAAAGCAGTGAAACATGTGTCAGAGTTGAAGGTGGATCAGTTTGGAAAAATCAGCTGTCAGGGCCCAAGGATATTAAATTTGGTTCTGATTGGAGGGTTGATGGTTTAGAAAGGACATCGTCAGCATCTGTTGTGACTGAGCTGTCAAACTCCCAAGGCAAACTTATGGGGACATTTGAATCAGTAGAAACTCCAGAACTTTCTTCCACACTTGCTAGTCACGATGATGCTGATGAAGCTGGTGATGATGGTGCCACCCATGGAATGATGTTAATTGGAGTTGATGCTGATGATGACGAGGAGTCAGAGACAAAAAGAAGGTACTTAAGTACATATAATGTTTGGCATTTGCTGTTGAAGACAACATTACAATCAGTTTGTGAATATCCCTTTTTTGACAGAAAAACAGAGACTTGTTTGATTGAAACAAATCTAGCATCAAGGGCTGTCCGTGAACCAAGAGTAGTTGTTCAAATAGAGAGTGAAGCAGACATACTTGAGGATGGATATCGCTGGAGGAAATATGGGCAAAAGGTTGTCAAGGGGAATCCAAATCCTAGGTATTGCTTTTTCACACTCTTTAATTTTTCTCTGCATTCCTGTGGTCTTGTGTTCTTCTCATTAATTGCCTCTTTAACTGGTATGTGCACCCCTACAGAATTTTGAGAATTGATAAGGGCTACAGGAAAAATTTTGCTGTCTCAAAGTTAAACCTGTGTTCATCTTTGTGAAAATAAGAGTAAGGCTATATACATCTTATCCTTCCCAAACCCTATAGTGGGAGATGCCCAAAGTAAAAAATGCTGTGCATTTTCACTCAATTGATTATATATTTATTAGCTTATTTCCTTCCTTTTCAGAATGCAAATATTTTTGCGTTGTTTTTCTTTCTGCTTGATAAGAATTGCCATTCAAGTACTGTGTCATTTTCTCATGATGCTGGTTGAATATACAAATTTTTAAGAGTTTTGTTTCCTCTATTTACACAATAGGAGCTATTACAAATGCACAAGTGCTGGATGTTCAGTCAGGAAGCATGTCGAGAGAGCCTCCCATAATCTGAAGTACGTTATTACAACATATGAAGGGAAACACAATCATGAAGTCCCTGCTGCGAGAAATAGTGCACATGCTAACTCAAGCGGTTCTCATTTACCCCAGGCTAGTCTCAATGCACAGCCTTCCCTAGCATTAACCAGAAACACAAATGGACCGAAGCTTGAAACAAAAGTTCAAGATTTGGCCACAAGTTTTGATAGAAAGCAAGCATTCAACAGTAATTATTTGAGACCCAGTTTCTCTGGAAATTTTAGTAATGAAATGAAGCTAGGGGCTTCCTCAATTTACCCAATGAAGTGCCCATCTCTCCAAAACGCCTTACCATATGGCTCTTTTGGGTTTAACCCTAACCATGGTGCTTCCCTTTATCCTGGTTCAATTGCCTCACTCATCCCGGATTTTCCAATGCCAGTACCATCTAATCTACAAACATCTGCCGGTCTTTCTTTCCCCAGTGTTGGTTTCAATGGTAATGGGAAGCCAGCTAGTCAAGTTCAGCCTTTCCCTTCAGGGCAGCTGATCAGACCCAAACAGGAACAGGGGGATGATAATATTTATAATGCTGGGCCATCCATCATTAACCAGGTAAATATGTCTTCAATGTCATCATCGCCAGCAATATATAACAGCAACACGGGAAATTTTCAATCTTGAGCGAGCTTGGTTTGCCTTCAAAGTAGGTTCAGAAGAAATTGGATTCTTAGCCTTTAGAAATTAATTGTCTCTCTTGCAATGCTGCTTTTGTTTCTGTCAGCAATAATTTTTCTTTTCATAGTTATGATAAAGCACCTTATGGATTTCTTATAGAAAATCAATACAGAATTTGAATTCATTTATTTAGTTTTCAATAATATCCACAGTACCTTATTTTTACAGGGTACACACGTATGGCTCTCTCTCTCTCTTCCTCTCTCTCTCTCTCTGTCTCTCTCGCACACACACACACGCACACACACGAATGTCCCTTGTGGGTCTTGTTTAAACAGGATATGATGGGCTGAAATTTATATACTAATCAGTCCTTGCCACTTAATGATTTTCTATGGTTTTTGCCGTTCTTATTCTGTTGCACTAGCCTCTTTACATTATTGGCTAAATTGAGCCTATCACATCACAATCTTATCAATTAATCCTTGATTGTCAATGGTGATTAATTTTTGCATCATTAAAACTTTGGAATTTTTGAAAACAGATACTGTATATGAGCAAAGTGTTTTACGTATCAAATTGTGTTTGACCTTAAATGGAAAAAGAATAAAACATTCTTTATAATTAATTCTTATAAGACAGTCTTCTCAGTTAACAGCATGAGCAAAAAAAAAAAATAATAATAATAATAATATTAGAGTTAAATTTAATCATATAAATGTATTATATATTTTTCTTTTATAATTATTTAATAATATTTTTATAATTAAAAAAAAATTTATTATTAATTATTTTATTTAATATTTATTTTTTTTATTATTTTAAAATTAATAAATAATAGCATATTTGTAATAATATTATATTAAATTTATATAATTATAATATTTTTTTATTTTTTAAATTAAATAATTAATAATATTATTAAAATATTTATTTTATTAAAATTTAATTTTTAAAAATTAATTTTTTTAAAAAAATTAAATCTATCTTTTTTTTTATTATTTTAAATCCTTAAATTTTAATTTTTACTATTAAATTTTTAATTATAAAATCTTAAATTTTCAACATATAATTTTAAACAGAAGGAAAATAACTCAATTCTTTGAAATTTTATAATGAAATTCTTTTTTTTTAAAAAAAAAAAGGGAAGTTTACAATGAGATCGTAATCGAAACTGCAGTTGAATCAAATCTGAATTTCTATGAACCGGAAGAAGGAGGATCGTGGTGGCTTGTGCACTGGGCAGGTAGCATTTTTTAGTTTCTTCTTCTTCGGCCGGGCCTATCGTTGAAGTTGAGGTGGGGTTATGGTTGAGGGTCCCATCGACAAGGAACGGCTGTTGCACAGATAATGGGTCATGATGAGGTTTCCGACTCAACCAACAGTTGCCTGGGCCAAGTCCTCCATTTTTTTAGTGGCTTTGTACAAATCTATGATGTTGGCGCCACGCTTTTGACTGAGGGATTCTGCTTTTGTAGCCACCTGATCCGCTGGCATGCATATACTTTTTGATGTAGGTGAACTTATTTTGGAGCTTATTATAAATAAAAATGTAAGCTGTCAAAAAAAACCCAAAATGGCAAAAAGGAAAAAAAAAATCTATGAACCGGAATCTCATATAGCCGGTCTGATTACCGGCCAGAAATAAACCATCAACCGTAACCAGTCCGTGGTCAAGTCAATTATATATTTTTTTGTTGATCACCACGTAATGTATGTACTTCCACCGAAATGACGCGTCGGCACGTTCGCTTGTCTAGGGGTCCATCCCTTCGCCCAGCCCACTTTTTTTCACACCATTTTGTGGAAAATAAAGACGCGACAAGGCGACAGCCGCGTAAATTCTCATTTAACTGACGGCGACGGAATGCTCCCACCATTCACTGGCCATCGACTATCGTCTCGTGCTTTTCAGTCCAATGCCTCGCTACTTTGCACTGCAAACCTATATATATATATATAATTTTTATTTTTAAAAAAATTAAAATATGCAATTTTTTTTATAAAATTTTAAATTAATTAAATTAAAAAAATTTGTAATTAATTTATTTATCAATTTAATTATTAATTTTTAAAATTAATAATTTTTAAAATAAATAAAAATAAATTATAATTTAATTTTTAATTTTTTTTATCTGATTAATTGATCCATTCTAATTTTTAAAACTTGATAATGATTGAAGCAAGCCTACCACCGAACAACATATATGGAGTTGCAACTGCTCGAGAATTTAAATCTTGGTGCCGACACTAAAAAAAGAGTTTTATAGCTGAAACGTTGTCCGAGTGTCTCAATTTTTTTCTTTTTTTCTTTTTTTTTAAATTTAGTTTGCATTTGATTGGGTTTGGAATCAACTTGTAAATTTTTATTATATAGGGCGGCGCATACAGTGAGCCAAAAACAATTTGACATGAGTATATACAACTTCAATGAAAGAGGCTGGCTGGTACGTATTAATTAACCTTTGACTAAACCGTAATGCAATATATATATATATAACCTTTGCTGCATACAGGGTTGTTTATTTTTGAAGTTGCAAGATGTGCATATGTCAAAATACTCCAATAGTTATGCCATTTGTCAAAATATATATATATATATATATATATATGAGAGCCCTACATCAAAGACAATTTAGGAGAATTGAAAAAAAAAAAAAGAAACAATATATTCATAAGTTTGATATCATTTTTTAATTAAAAATTTTAAAACATTAAATTTATAAATAATCTCTACTTATATATTATTTAGTTCTTACTTTTTTTAATATAATTTTTTAAAACTATATAATTTAATAATTTACATTTAAAATCTTGATTACTTTTATTACAACCACAAGTTTTTTGTCTTCACAAACATTCTCTCACAAGAACTAATACAAACCGACAATAATTTAGCAAAATTTATTAAAAAAGATGTTATACAAGATTCTTAAAGCTTAACAATTTTTAGAGGGCTCTTTTTGTTAAAGTTACTTTTGCTTCGTAACTTTCTTATTGGAGATTGTTAGAGGAGTTGTTTTGAAATAGTTCAATCATATATTCGAAAACATTTCACCTTATTTTCGAAGCCAAAAAACCATGTTCTTTTAATGCCTTTATAAGGGCAAGTGCAGCGGGCTGGATTTCTAACTCATTGCTCCAACCTTAATCAGAAAGCCAGAGGTAGCAAGTAGTTCAATTTCTGCATGGCTTCTATCGCTAAGCTGCAGACCCAAGTTGAGATCAGTTCCCCTGCGGACAAGTTCTTGGACGCGTACCGGACCAGATCCCATATAGTTCCCAAAGCCAATTCCGACAATGTACACGGCGTCGAAGTACACGACGGTGACTTTAATTCCACTTCTGCGGTCAAGTTAATTTTGCTGCTGGGAAAGATAAATTTGACTTTTGTTTTTATTCATCGAAATAAAAGGGACCGTAAGTATGTACTTGTGGGCAAAAATCTGTAATATGTGATTGTTATATAACATTATACCACCTTCATTCTTCTCCCAACTGTAATTTTCTTTTTTGACCCTCTCCTTTTACGTACCTGGTTTTGCTGGCGTTGCTTTTTGATTTTTCATTAGATGGGATGCAGGACTCGATGGATTGGTTGCTGCCGTTACTCGAAGGAAATGAAGGGTGTGTGGCATGAGTTGGGACAGGCGACAATTGATCCGAAAGATAAAGAGATGGATGCAGATAAAGCTTGTTTTTGGCTTTCTCCCAACCCTGAAACTACCGTTTCGTGATGATTATTTTTACATTGTTCTTTTCCCCCGTCGAGAGATCAATAATTTAAATAAAAATATAAAAAAATTAAAAATTGATTATAAAAATTTAAAACTAATTTTTTCGCAAATCCTAGTCTGTGGCTCCAAAACACACTCATGCGATGTCTGGGGCTGCGGTGGGAAACTTTTGCAAATCAGCCTGGAATCGCGACTACATCGGCCTCGCTTCTCAATAGTCATTCCTTTGCCCTCACGTTTGGCACTTCATTATGGCCGACAACGAAGATGCGACATGGCAACCGCCTCATAAACTCTCATCCAACCGATAGAGCCATTGCCATCACACAGATCAAAATTGCATTCCCAACAGTCGCATTCTTGAGTTCCTCTAAAACCACAGGCTAAACCACACAGGTTCGTATAATCTCTGTTTTTGATTTTGATGTTGATCTTTATGGCGAGGCAGTGAAAGATGTGATGGCAGTCTTCGACATCGTTACAACCGCTCTCTCTCTTCTCTTCTTCTTCTTCTTCTTCTTCTTCTTTCTTTTTTTTTTTTTTTTTTTTTTTTAAAATTTTAAGTCCAAATGCTAAAATTTGAATGAATCGTGGACGTAATTAGACCAAACAAAAACAATCCACAAAGAGGGGGACCGTTTCCTCAATTTGAATGATTTCGACTTAAAACGTTATCAAATTGTAGTTATACCGTTGTGATGTGGCAGAGGATCCATACACTTTAAGATTGAACAAAAATCACAGACGATGTCCTCCATTGCATGCCTTCCTTTTGAAAAAACATCATCATCTTTCACTACAGTGCATTGCAATCCAGTGCATCCATATTTGTCGGCTTCTGTTCACTCTCTATCAAAGGCTGTCAGACAAATGTGATAAATGTGTGGTTCACTGCATCTTGTCGTGCTTTTGCTATCCCCAGTTTGATTGAGTTGACTCTTCTTATCCCAAGTCTCAATCCCCAGTTTGATTGAGTTAACTCTTCTTATCTCAAGTCTCAATCTCCTCTCCGCTAACGGTGGAATTTATTCTTTTAATATAATAATTTTTACTTAAAAATTTTATTTTCACCATATATATAATATTAAATTAATTCCATTTGTGTGCTCAGTTATAGTAGTGCAATTGGAACTTGAGATCTGTACCCGAACGGTGTATCCCGTCTAAATTTCATAGTACATAAACCAAGTTTTAGGAGCCTAGGCTTACGCCATTTGTCTTCACCCTTCTTTTTTATGGGATATTAATTTCCACTCAAACTGCGTAGATGGAAAATTTCAGGTTATAAAAGGGAAGGTTATGAAGGTAGACGGTGACTGGAACAAAGTACTTCTTCAATAAGTGAGAGCTCGTCGTGTTGTTATTGGCGTGTGAGTCGCTGGATGTTTAAGAGATTGGTAACCATTATTAAAAACCGAACAGAAGCCAGCCAACTTCATGGAAAAGAAGCATTACCCCGATTAAGGCTCTTATGCGAGTTACATAATTTCTTGGCATGAGAAAAGAAAAGGGAAGCATCTACTTCAACGTGGAAGGTAAACAATAATTTTAAATACCAAGAAAGTCACGAGACATTATGCAAGAATGCCGGAGAAAAACAGAACATAAGCTCAACAAATTTATGATTTGAATTCTTTTCTGTCATTATACTCTAAGATTGTTTTTTTTTTTTTTTTTTATTTCCTTTTTTTGGACGCACTTGGAGAATGGATTCGCAATTACATATTACAAGTTGCAAAAGAGTTGAAAGGAGATATGCATCAAGCTTTCAACAATTCGCAATTGTATTTTACACGTTGTTTTGGACTAACATGTAATCATGGCATTAACGTGTCAGTTGGGGTCATTGAGAATCATGGTCAAAATCAACCAAGCATGGCTGCCACTGAAATTTCTGTCTAAGCCCATCCATGCTGGCGTCATTATTCTTGTGCCTTCTTTCTTTCATTGAATATGTTCTGATTTTCTTAGACGATTTCTCTTTCCTTTTCCACGTTATTAATAGATTATCTGTTTTTTGATTTTGAGATAATTTCCTATTGAATCGCTTGGATATGTGACTAATCAATCAGCTTTGTATTTAATATGATCTCCAATTGCCTTGTTCTCTGTCATTTCGCTCAGATTTTCCCCTTCTTTTTCCTTTTTTTTTTTTTTTTTTTTTATGTATCTGATATTCCTTTAAAAAATATTGGTATACAGAATCTGGAGAAGAAGAAGCGGCGGACGGCTGTCTTCTCTTGTCCATACTCAAGTTTCTCTTCCAACTGATAACATTATTTTAATTGATGATAAAACCAAATCCAAGAAGGGAAATTAGAAGACAAAAAGTGAGAAAATTAAGAGGGGGCTAGGGAGATAAAACCATAAAAATAAAAATAAAAAACTCATTTGAATTCCTATTATGAGCATATATCTTTAGCTCAAAGATATCAACTGGGAAAGGAGAAGGGGAAATGGGAAAAACACATCAGAGGAAAATTCACCAACTTTTGCTTCACTGAACCCTGGATTAAACATTCAGAAGATAAAAATGTTCTATTACCTGGATCCCCATTTAGTAGGACCTGGAAGAGTGGTGGCTGACCTATCAAATTAATCAAATCAGAACATATTATTATTTTTAAGTCATTAAAGCACAAAGCTGAAATTGAACTGACATGGGAGATACCTGCGTTTTGCCTCAGCTATGGTGATGTCAAGATTGAAGAACACAATTAAGAGACTTAGAGATGGACACAGATGGCATGTGACTTCTACGGCATGATCAGAGAGCTAAGAAAACCTCAATCGCAGTTCTCAGTGTAAATGGATCCATGATGATATGCATGACAGTCTTGGCTGCTAGCAACTAGATGCAGATCATCGATTTCTAAAATAATGTAAAGAAGAACTGCTTGATCACCAGTAATCTCCACAAGAGCAATAACCCTGCTTAAAATGATGAAACCGACGGGGATCTCTCACAATTATTTCCCTATCTAAGAGCTGAGAAGTGTACTTGATAAAGCTGTGACAGTCAATGCAAATCCTAAGATTCTTCATTATGTGAAGTGGTGTTCCCGATGTTGTGCTGATGATGCCATAAGCAACTGCAAGTTTCTCACTGTGGAATCCAAGAAGAACTTCACCTTGTTCTTCTTCTACATCTTGCATCACCGCTTTCACATCAGATGAATATCCAATTTCCTTCAGTCTCCCAATCAGTTTCTCCAGGTACAAATATATCTCAGAGACTTGATCATGAGACCTATCTCCCATGACAAAAGAATGCACCCGATTCTTCAGTTGGATCCAAGACTGACCAGAGAATCTTTTAACCCTTCTGTGCTCCATTAAAAGTCTAACATTAGCTGCCTCTTGCCAACTGCGACAAGTAGCAAACAAGTTTGATGCCAAAACGTAAGATCCTGCGTCAAATGGTTTGAGTTGAAGTAATCTTCTGGAAACCCACTTTCCCATTTCAGCATTCTTGTGAAGTCTGCAAGAGGAAAGAAATGACTTCCAAACCACACTCAGATGAGAGATGCCATTTTCATGTATGAACTCCTTTATCTCCTTTAAGCAACCAGCCCGACCAAAAAGATCAACCATACAGATGTGGTGTTCCACTTCAGGCTTGATGCCACAAATTTTTTGCATCAACTCAAAATACTTGCAACCTTCTTCAAGCAACCCCGCATGGCTGCAGGCAGTTAAAACACCTATGAATGTAATCTCATTGGGTTTGATTTTCTCATACATCATCTGCTCAAATAGTCGAATCGCCTCCCTCCCTTGGCCATGCAAACCATATGCAAATATCATTGAAGTGCACAGCACAACATTAAAATCATTAGTTTGTTTAAATATCATCTGAGCATCAATCAAGCTCCCAGATTTAGCATACATATCAATTAAAGATGAACTTAAATGGCCATCTACTTTGTGCTATTTTTAGAATGTAAGCATGGATTTGCCTGCCTAGTGCCAAGATCCCAATGTTAGCACATGCAGATACAATGCTTGCGAGTGTAAATGCATCTGCCACAATGTGTTCACGAATAATGGAGCTAAATGTTTTTAAAGCAAATGCGTGCTCACCATTTTGAACATAGCCCGAAACAATTAAACTCCTAGAAACAACTTCTGCCATTGGATTTTTGCAAGAAGTATCCACGGTCATTTTTCTGAACACAAAATATGCCTCTTTCATTTTTCCACATTTACAATACATATCTAGAAGTGAATTCCTTAGAAACCCATCATTGTCAATTACATGTTTCAGAATCTGGCTATGGATCTCTTTTCCCAATTTTAAATCCAACAGACAGGAAACCAAATTCAAAGCTATAGAAAAAGTGATATCATTGAACACAGGTCCATTCCTTACCATCTCATAAAGCAGCTCCAATGCATTTCTTTCAAATCCATTTCTCGTGAGCCCATCAATGATTGTATTCCAACTAGCAACATTTTTAAGTTGAAAACTTCGAAACATTCCAAGGGACCCTTCAACATCTCCACTCTGTAAGTATCCACGAATCATTATATTCCATGACACAGCATCTTTACCTTCCATTTTGTCAAACAATCTTTTTGCACAATGAAAAGCCCCACATTTTGCATAAAGATTAAGAACCGAATTCCTTAACGTCGCATCTAAGTCTACCCCATTTATTACAGTCCAGCCATGAATTTCTTTGCCAATTCTTAGTTGACCTATACTTGAGCAAAACTTCAAAACACTAGACAAAGTGAATTCATTCGGACAAACACCATGGTTTTGCATTCTTCTAAAGAGGTCCAAAACCTTAATACGAGACCCATTTCGAGCAAAACCCGATATAAGAATTGTCCATGACCGTACATCCTTGTCAAGAATATCATCAAACAGCTTGTGTGCTTCACAAAACAAACTTTGGGACTTCATATAGAGGCTCAGCAGGTGATTGCTGACATACAAATGTTGAAAAAATCCATTCTTGATAGCCTTGGCATGAAGCGTCTCAATTTCGTTCCTGTTCTTAGGGTGGTCACAAAAGGCCAAAGAATGACAATGGCAGTATAACTGCTGATATGGGCAATAATGCACAAACCCAGTGATTCTTGTAGAAATTGGGCAAGGAAAGTGCGCTTCTTTCAACAATGGATATGCACTAAAGCCTCTTGTGATAAGATAAACCCGCCTCAGTGTCATTACCAACGTATGATTTTTCAGCCCATTTGATTCAACATCCAGACCGAACAATAATAATTGGAAACAAGACAGCTAAAAGGTTTGAAATTCATTTGAGGTTGGCTACAATAACATGGACGTGACAAGGAAGCAGGCTGATGGTCATATGAAAGTTGCTTGCTGCTTCTGAAAATTTGACTAAGTTGGTTCCACTGGAACTGGCGTTGGACCCTTTTGTTGAGGACTTCAATTTTGTTGATCGGTCGTATCATTTTTATGGAAAAAAAAAAAAAAAAAACATATATCACGCGGGCCAAGTTGAGTCAGCAATGGTCATTTTCCTCTTATTATTATTATTATATTTAACAAGAGTACTCCTCGTCGAAACGTTGACAGTTGAACGAGGTTTTCTACAGTAAATTACACTAATTATTAAATTTTAAATTAAACATATCCACTTAAATTAAATAATTTAATTCATTTTGATTAAAAACATCTAATATATTTTAACTTAAAAATGAGTGATAATGCAAGAATTGAAATTAGTTTAAATAAATATATTTTAAAAATTTTATATTTTTCATTAAAATTAAAAAAAAATTATTATATTTATTTATAAGATAAATTTTATTTTATATTTAATAAAATTAAAAATTTAAGAAAAATTTACACATAAATAAATGGTTCAAAAATTATCACTGAAATAAAATGTCAACTTGGAAAAGATTCACCATGTATGCTATGCAAGCACCCGAAATTCTAAAATTTGAATAATGAAAAAAATTATTATTATTGTCAGTTGACCATAAATTTACAAAATAAATTTGAGTTATTTGAGCTCAAACTCAAAAAATGAAAAACCTGAATGGTTTGTATTTTGATTCCATTGCTGATTGCTCATATATATATATATATATATATATTGTTTTCTTTGAGTGTAAAGCAAAAAAGAAACCAACAGAAAGAAAAGAAAAGCTGTCCCAAAAATAAAAAAGAGAGAAAAGGAAAGGATGGGAAATAGTGAGTGGAAATTGAATATAAACAGACAAAGGTAAAATAACCTGGAAATAGTAAAAGTAGTTACGCTTGACTTGCTGGTTGTTTCTGGTACAAACTAAAACGCACGCTCTAAGTACACAATTAAAACACTCGCCCTCTTCATCCGCCACGTGCCGTAATATTCTATCAGGTCAGTCATTGACTTTGAGGCGGTTATAAACTGAAGGATCAGGACAAAAAATAATAATAATAATAAAATAAAATAAAAATAAGAACCGCTAACACGTGTCGAACCATAAATAGACAGTAGAACAATATGACTTAAAAATCGTTCTATTAAAAAATTAATATGTTAGATAAATCATAATATAAATTATATGTTTTAAATATAAAATAATTTAATTTTAATATTATATTAAAATTTTATTTTATTTAATTTAATAAAATTAAAAATATAAATTACATATTATATTTTAACAGTTACAAGCGCCTGAACAAGCGGGTGACGTAAAAAACGCGGGTGGAAAAGCTAAAGAGTGAGAACTGAGAGAAGAGGGAGAAAAACGTGTCTCTCTCTTACTTTAGAGAGAGAAAGTCGGAGGTGGGGGTGTAGTTTTTGGATGGTAGGCTTTTTTTTTTTATTCATTTTTTAAAATTTTTTTGTGGTGAGGAGTTTTTAATAAGAAATTAATTTCTCTCAAAACTTTTAACCTTTTATTTTTTATTTTAAATTTTCTTTCTCATTTTCTCTCTCTGATGTATCTCACTAAAAGTTGAACGCTTTCTCTTTCTCTTTCATTTTCTCAGAAACAACAAATAAACACAAACGGTGCTCTGACTCTATTAATTAATTGTTATTTTATTATTTCTTTTTGTTCTGTGGCTGTGACTTGTGAAAGGGGATTGAGGAGGGAGGGAGGGAGGGAGGGAGGGAACGGGGGAGTTACAAAGGGAATGATGGCCTGACGGTTGGGTGATGGAGGATGATCGTAACGGCCATAGCTCGTTTTTACAATGGATTTCGACGCCGGAATTCCAATGTCACGCGCTGCTCCGCCGTCGTCTGTCGCCGAAGGTCCCTCTCTGTCGACGTCGCTGAACGAAGGTCAGAGTCTCCTCTTCTTTTTTTTTCCCTCCCTTAAATAAATGCAACTTGGTTTGTATAGCGGTGTTTATTTTTCTCCAAAAAAAATCAAGGAGAAAATTTCTTGCATAGAATAAACCTTTTTGTTTCCGCCTGAGTTCACAATTAGTTTTTCTCTTTTAAAAAAAAAAAAAATTAATTATTATTAATTAATTGATGTCTTTTAAGTGAATTTGCTTTGAGTACTGCTGAATTGTAGAATCATAACGCTTTTGCCAATCTCAGTATGAATGAATGAAACTCTGTCAATTGGGGTAAATCATTATTATGAACTCGTTATTTGATGGTATCTTTAATAATAATAAGGGATATTTTATACTACATTGATATTTTGTATTGAGTATAAAATGTCTTTTATGTAGTATAAAAACTCTTTGTGGCCACCTAGTCACAGCCCATCTTGGTTTATTCTCATAATGGATATGTCTCATGCTACTTTTGTATGGTTGGGAAAGATGCCTAATGTTTAGTTGCAAACTGGCAATTGACTGATTGATGCAATGACAGCTCTTGAAACAGCACCGGTGCATGTGTTTTTCTTTTCTCGAGTTACATTTTATTGGCAAACAAATGAATTCAACATTCCCTTTTTTTTTTTGGTAAAAGAAGTTGTGCACACCATGGATCTTCTGCAGTATTTTCAGGATGAATTGGATAACTGAAATTGAACTTTCTTTGTCTCCAAAAAGGAAAAAGAGAACTTGTAGTGTTGTTTTACCCATATAGGCATTAACATCATTGCTGTTGTATGTGTACTAATATCTTCTTAATGGCTACTGATTCTTGATATCATTGAATGTAAGTTAAAACCAATGACAAACAAAAAAATATTGATTCCTATACTTGGACATGTTGGCCTGAAGTTTAATTCGCTTATTGGAAAGAGTCAAGAAAAGAGGGAAACTTGCTTGGACATTCTTTTTCTCTGAGCCCCCCACCTCCACCAAGCAAGGTCCATGTTCAGTCCTTTCATTAGAAGTTCCAAACGTTGTGGCTGTTATATGTATTACCTTATTGACTTTTAATTTATCCATTATCACATTTCATGTATTGTGTGAATTGAATTTCAGATATTTGGTAATGGAATGGTGTAAGTAAAATTATATGCTTTGGAATAAATCTCTGAACCCAGTTGTATAATGTCATTCAGATGCAATTTGGCGCATGAACTTGAGATCAAGTGAAACAATGGAATCTGGGCTCTATCCTGAGCGTCCTGGGGAGCAAGATTGTTCTTACTACATCAGGACAGGCCTTTGCAGGTTTGGCGCTACATGCCGATTTAACCATCCCCCTAACAGAAAGCTGGTACGAAAAGCAGAATGTGTCAAAAGATTCTTGGACACAAGTTGATATTACATGAAACTTGTGCACTGCCACAATGGTTCTTTATCATTGTTAACTTTTTTTGTAATTTAGGTTATATAAAGTCAATAGAAGTGTGATTTTGCAAGTAGTTTTCTGCACATTATGTTTTCTCATCCATTGATTCTTGCCTCTCTCTCTGTTGGATACACACCCTATGCACATACACATGTTCACTTGCATTGTGGCATCCTAAGAAATTTGTACTTTCTAGACATCCATGCACTAGGTGCAATTGTTCTTGTGTATCACATAATTTTTCTTAGTCCAAAAGTATTCAGTTGAATTGATATCTTCAAACTAAATTCTTCTGCATTACAGGCTATTGCCACTGCAAGGATGAAAGGGGAATTTCCAGAAAGAATAGGACAACCTGAATGCCAGGTATGGTAATTTCTTTGCTTCTGGTTAGTGATTTAATCTTTCCCATGGTACTTGATCACATGAAAAAGTAATCTGGAGTGGCTAGTTGTAATTCGATGTCCATATAATTTGCAAGTGTATTTTTCAAATAAAAGCATGGCTTAGCTGTAGTGTTAAGTTAACAATATGGCTATGCTATTGTGAGGTTTGATGTCTCTTTATGATTTAAATTAATCAAGGGTTTATTCAATTTTTCTATGTTACACTTCAGCATGCATGGATGGAATTTATTAAGTAGAGATTGTGATTGTCTGAAATTGCATATGATGAAGAGCAAAATTTACTTTTCTGGTTGGTTTTCTTATTTCATTGTCTCTAGGCGCAGTGGGACACTATGACAATTCACAATGATCACAGTAGTTCACTATTTACAATAAGGACAATACAGATATTGGATTGAAATGATACGTGTTGATCAATGTTGCTGTCGCCAAATACACTTGTGATTTGGATAATACTGAGAGTGATTGGCAGAGTAATTTTGTTTTGCCAGGTCTCTTGGCACCATCAGATACTTAAGAAGTTGTGATGGCTGTTTATTTTTGTTTGCATAGCTGTATTTTACATGTTCTCCATAGTAGTAAACCAAGCCTAGAATATCAGGTTAGAAGTTGAAGTTGGTTTATAGCATGTGAAGTTTATAGTTTAACTTTGTTTTTCTGTGTGATATTCAGATCTTGTATATGTTAGACAAGGAAAATCTATATTCCTTTTCCTTTCCCACTTTTTTGGTATATTGGAATCTTAACTTGTGTTTTGACATCTCTACAGTACTACCTGAAGACAGGGACTTGCAAGTTTGGAGCCACATGCAAGTTTCATCACCCTAGAGAGAAGGCTGGGATTGTCGGAAGAGTTTCCTTAAATATTCTGGGCTACCCACTTCGACCAGTATGGATTCTACTTTTTCTTTTTGTTTTTTTTTCTCGACTCTATTAGTTGGACTGTGATTATAAAAATTTTTTATATGCCAACACTTTGTTACATACCTGAATAGTTGTGTTGTGGCCTCTTCAGTGTATATATGGGAAAGGATAAGTGGACAAGAGTGAGAGAGAGAGATTTTGTATCTTGAAAGGTTAGCACAGGGGAGACTCTTCAGAAAAGGAAAGAATTAGCATATAGGATATATTTTAGATATATATGTCTGTTTGTGTGAAAGAATTAGAGAGAAAGAGAGAGAGTCATGGCTGATGGTATAGCAATCAAGAGGATGGAAAGGAGAAATGTGTAGCATATTTGGGGATCTCTAGTTAACCATTTGATCTAGCTTGGTCTTGCTTCTCTTTGACTTGCAGAACATTCAATATTATCACATTTGTTATCTTTTGTTTTAGGATTCTTTGTTTAAGAGTGATGGAAACAAGTTTCCTTGTACATCACTGCCTTTGGTTCCATCTCTTGTTTGAAGTAATATGTCTCTGCCTTCAAGTTCATGAGTTTGTTATCCCATGGAACCATTCTTGGTCACTATCATTCATTCAGGCACTGAGGATCTATGTGAGTGTCATGCCTTGTCTCTTTTGTACATGTGTGAGCTTGAATTTTCTTTTATGCAGAATGAAATGGAGTGTGCTTATTATTTAAGAACTGGACAATGCAAGTTTGGAAGCACTTGCAAGTTCCATCATCCTCAACCAACAAATATGATGGTTCCATTGCGTGGTTCCTCTGTTTATCCTACTGTCCATTCACCAACTGCTCCTGGTCAGCAATCCTATCAAGGAGGGCTTACAAACTGGTCGAGACCATCTTTTATTACCAGCCCACGCTGGCAAGCTCCTTCAAGTTATACACCTTTGATCCTTCCTCATGGAGTTGTGTCTGTTCCAGGCTGGAACACATACAGCGTAAGATTCTCTGTGACATTTGTTGTTAAGGCATTGAACCATGTTATCATGCTATGTTGCATTTGGAGTGAGCAGGCTAGGGTCTTATTAGAGGTAACTTCAGTGTGTTTTGATTTTATGGAATATTTCAAAAATATTGAGATGCATATCTGCGTCAGCTTATCTCTTGCTGCACAATGAACCTGCCTGCTAACAAGTCATTCATTTTGACTTCCTAAAAGACCTTTCAACTAATGCCTCCAATTTGTTGATGAACTTGCATTTTTTGGAAAATATGCTCATGTAATTTAGTTTGGTTTTTTGAATCACTAAGCTGTGGAAATTGCATTCAACATCTGACTAATTTTTGCCTGACTTAGGGCAGAAATTTTCTTTGTTTTCCTGAGCCATATGATTTTGTCAATTGTAGTATTTTTGTCCAATCTGTTTCCCTGGGAATTTAATTGGATCTGCAATGTATGGCTTGGGTTGCATCCTTTCCTCTAGGTGGATTATAATTATGCCTGAAGCCAAAGCTTAGTGAATATAATTCAAAATTGCTTGGTCATGACAGTTTCTGTACTGCAAGGTGGGCAGTTTTAGGTTTAATCATGGTTATGGACCAGTGCTCTTGGTTGATGAATGCTGAAGAAGTGTTGATCGATACTCTGTGAAATGGGACGTGAAATTGAGATGTTTATGTCATATGTGGTAGTTTTGAAGAATTTTGCTTCATTACTGGATGTTGCTACCAATTCTCCTTTTGACAGGGCATTAGCTGAAGTGCCATTTAGATGACAAGCAACTCTCTTCTAGGATTCATTTCAGGTACTAGAATTGGCTTACAATGAGAAGAAGTGGTGAAGTTTGTATAGAAATAACAGGGAGTGCACTCCAATCTTTAAAAAGTTGATGAAATCTAAGGATCAAAACAGTAAAATTGACATATTGGCAACTGCTAAGCCATTACTAAGCTTGTATTGAACAATATGTGGGTGTGTATCCAGATGTTACATTTACCCATTATCGTTTTGAGTGCCATTCAAACTGAGTTTTTTCTCTTTTTTTTTGGGGGGGGGGGGTGGGGGTGGGGGTGTGGGGGACTGGCCGTGTTATAAGCCACCTGCTTTCACTGCAATAACAAAGGATGGCTTATATGAACTACTGTTATGCAGTTGGGTTATCATCTACCTGCATAGAATGTTTTATACTTGAATTGACCAATTTTGTGCTTCTCAGAAATTGTAAAATTGACAAGTATGATATGCAATTGGTTGCAATTTTTCCAGGGTCAGCTAGGGTCTGTTTCATCTCCAGAGGGACGACAACAAACAGGGAACAATCAAATCTATGGAAGCCCTCGCCAGATTGAATCAACTGCTGGATCTCAAGGCACATTTTCTTCTTTTCGCTCTGGGCCTCTACCCATGGGATTTTATGCATTGCAAAGAGAGAATGTTTTTCCTGAGAGACCTGGCCAGCCTGAATGCCAGTTTTACATGAAGACTGGAGACTGTAAATTTGGTGCAGTTTGTAGGTTCCACCACCCAAGGGAACGATTGATTCCTACTCCAGACTGTGTGTTGAGTCCAATTGGCCTCCCTTTACGCCCTGTAAGTTTGTTATTGATCAGTTCTTTTTATATGACTTCCTGTTCTATTTTGTTATTTTGATTGCACAAGTCACAAATTTTCTTAGATTTGTGTTTTTCTTTTCCCTTTCTTTTGTCACTTGTTTTGATTCCTTGTTCATTTACGTTGGACATATTGTCTTTTTTTTTTCCATGTACATTGGATATTTTGTCTTTTTTTAAGGGTATGTTGACTATATTGTCAAATGAGGATACGTTTGACAATTTTTAACCTTTGTTTTTGTTTGATGTGTTGGAATATAACATAATCAGTTCTTTTGACAAATGCATATATATTCTGTCTTATTTTTGACTTGTTCATTTGCTCTTATGCAAGTTAGCAAAAGACATTTTTGAATCTTAGTTCAATATTTTATCTTCTGCTCTTCTGCCATTAATCATTCTTGGAGTTCTTTTCTTATTTATTTTCAATGCCCACTAATTGATTTCCTCTTGCATGAATTTGGTTTATTGACTTCCGTTGGAGTTCGTATTTTACCCTTTTTTTTTTCTCTCTGAATGCTCTGAAAGACCCAATCTGTTGCAGCATTCTAGACTCAAACATACATAGAAAGAAACTTAACCATGCAAAAAGAAGTCTGTGGAACCACACCTGAACCCAATAATAATCTTTGGGTAATATTCTCTTTTCCTATGCAAAAATCATATGGAATCTAAGAAACTTGTTGAGTTTTAATTTCCAAGTATCTCTAGCCCTTGAGGACCTAATCACTGTATCAAATATTTCTGATTTTTGTGTTAAATTATATTTCAGAGAATGCAAAGCTCCTAATCACACTAGTGGGTCCCAAGAGAGAGATTTCAGAAATGCTCCTTTGTCCCTATTTTTGGCTAATTTTCCTTAACATATATTCTTGGTAGGGTTAAAAATAAAATTCAACTAGTCCCCACTCAATGTTGGATCGGGATAGAAGGTCACAATTATGGGTTTTCACCAAAATTGATCCCACTAAAGTGCTGGAAAGGATGAGGAAAAGCCCTTCAAAGCTGTTTAGGGTCAAATGATAATAGATTGTTTAGTGTAAAATGATAATAGATGGGGAAAAGCCACTAAGATCTGTGAGCTAAGACCAATGGTTGTGCTTTTGATCATTAAAGAAGCCATTGAACTAGTTTGAGCTTGATTGGCTCCTTAAATTTGAAACTTAACTGGGATTGAGCTAAAGGCATGTGGGTGCAACCAAGTAAAATGTTCTTATTTCAACCTTCATTGTTGTTTGCACATTCTTCCACTTCTATGTGTATTATATGTTTTGAAAATACTTCTTTTCCTGTTGAATATGCAGATATATTTTCATGTCTGTTGAGAAGTTATTGCCTTGCCTTGACCTGGGACTTAATTTGTACCTATTTCTTTATGTTCTTGTGTGTTATTTATTACTGTTTATATCTTAAAATTTTTTCTTCTTGTAGAATATTTCTTTCATCTGACTTGGACAAATTGTAAGTATATTGAGACATGAAGGGCATGTATTGAGTGATCCAATTTAACTTCAAACAATTACATGTGGAGCTTTGTTATTGTTATACTTCAAGTGCTGTGGTATAGCATGTCCTTTAAAATGAATGCACAATATATAAAAATAAAAATAAAATAAAAATAATTTAAAAAAAGAGAGAGACAAGTCTTTGAGCATTTAATAACCCATGTTAATAGGGGAAATGATTATACCATGCCATTCAAAAATGACTGAAAAGCTTTTCTTTCCACTACTGCCTGTACCTTCGTGGTTTTAGGCCCAAAACTTTGGTTTTGTGGAATTAAAATGCAATATTATTTCCTGGGACATTCTGTTAGTTTACCTTTTTATCATGTGAATGGGCATGGCACATGCACATAGAGAGACATGCATAAAATGGAACATGCCTGCATTCCCAATAACATTCTTGGATTGAGTTACTACACATTTCTCTTGTATGATGATTGAGATTGATGGAGCTTGCATTTAAATTATTGCAGGGAGAACCCCCATGCCTCTTCTACTCTCGTTATGGTATCTGTAAATTTGGTCCAAGTTGCAAGTTTGATCACCCTATGGGAATTTTCACATACAACCTCACAGCATCATCTTCAAATGATGCTCCAGTTCGACGTTTCCTTGGTTCTTCATCAGGTTCTGCTGTGTTGAATTTGTCATCAGAAGGCCTTGCTGAAACAGGCTCAACAAATCCCAGGCGGCTTGCACCGTCAGAGCCCAGACAGATGTCTTCTGGTGATGATATTGTTGATACAGAGGAATGAATGCTGCCCATAGACACAATCAGATTCCTCTTCAGCCTTTTGGAAAAAGAAAAAACTGGTCTGTAAATACATTTCCCGTTGCTGGAGATGTACAGAGTTCTCATTAAAATGATAATGCAATTCAGTTGATAGATTTGACTGCTGCATTGTATGAAATGTTGTCACATTTTGTAAAACCAAAATGTGAACATTTTTCTTTCCCTGATCTTGCTTTTCTATTTTTTTTCCCCAATAGTTCTCCTTTTCCCTTTTCATTTTATATGTCATGTGGTCTGTCTGATATCTAGAATCAACATGATAGTTGAAAGAGATTTAAATGTCCACTTTAGGGTGTTGGATATCTGCTGCTTGGTTTGCATGGTTGTGGAATTGAGAATCTCAATCTGCATCACAATTATAATCATCTAATGAATTGTATCATTATGAAATGATTTCACTTCTTTTATTGACACCAATCCATGGAGATCCTTAATCTATTGTAACTGTTATCTTCCTGTGAGGTAAATTTTTTGTATTACTATTCATTCTCATTTAATTATTGGTCCAGATAGATTTCTTTTTGCAGAACTCTGTGTGGGTGAACTTGTGGTTTAGAAATGGAGTTCAGTGGCATCCAAGCACAGTGAAAAAGGAAGACAGTCGTCACTATAATCTCAGTAGACAAATTCTTCGAGGTCACTACACATGATAAGATATTTTTTTGTGATGATATGCCAATGGCTGCTGCTGAAGCCTAGAGAAGTTACTTGCTGCCTTGCAGTCTCCGGTTAAGTGGTTATGTGGCAAGATCTGATTTTAAACTCATTTCAGGAATTATGACAAAAATGGCTGAATAACAGTAATGGAATACTGGATCAGATCATCAGCCAGACCTGTTTTCTCCAATTCATGCCCAAAGTTACAACAGGTACCTTGAGAACATGATTAATGATTTTCCTAGCCTGTAATTTTGGAAAACACAACTGTTGGAAGGTTGTTGGACTTGGGAACAAGTTTGTGTGCTGATATTAACATTCTTGTGTTGTCTGTCAGAATATTTGAGTGGTTTAAATCTAGTTCTGCATAATGACATTTACATTTCTTGAATACTTATTATGGAATAATGACCAATGATGATCAATGCTATCAATTTTTGGTTTTTTTAAATTTATATGTTTCACCTGCAAGATTTGGATTTTCACATGTTGCATAGTGGTATTTTGTATATGGGAAATTGTGTTTTCCATCTCGTTAAAGCCATAAATTTGAGCACACTGTCATTCAATTAGCTATTTGGCTGTGTCATGTTGTCACAAGCTGTTTAAGTTATCCAAGTCCTCTGGAGAGTCAGCTCTCCAGTTGCTCCTTACCAGCCCACCCCAGAGCATCCCCATTCACTGTTTTGGTCACACCTTCGAAATGAGTCTAGGCTACACTACAGGTCTACAACCCTCCATTTGAGGCATGAAAATGCAATATACAGTCTAAGGATTTTCCTTATTTTCTGTTACTGGTTTGAAAAGCCAGCAGGAAATCGAAGAGCCCATTTTTGTGGGTTATGACTTTTTGCTTGTTTAATTGTTTTGAAGAGCCAAATATAGACCTCGGCTTTCTTTAATTTGTTGTCTCAGGCAGTATGGTTTCACATTACTCCTCTGAGTCTAACTTTCTTCCCATGATGATGCTTAACTGCTATGTTCTGTCTTTAAATTTTTAAAAGTTATTTACTTTTTCCTGAAGCCAAACAATTTTCAACTTCACAAAAGTAGTGGGAAGGGACTTACAATGATAATTCTGAATTACTTCTTTTGGAGGGTGACAAAATCTGAAATCTGCTTTAAACATGCTTCTAAGGGGACTCTGTGCTTATCTGTTGGGGGAATTAGTGAATGCAATTGAGTAGGGAATTGTTATATTTGCAGTAACAATAGCAGTAGGCAGCTGAAACCTTTGGAGATGTGAAAGTCAACCTATTTTGAGGTCATGTGAATTCACATTAACAGCATTGGTTATCTTTTTTTCTTTGATTTTTTTTCTTCCATTTCCCAAAGAAATCTCTTGTTAAAAAACGCAAATAGGCAGAACCCAAAATGCAAACTTAATAGATTAAAGTGACTAAAGTATTCATACTTCATTTGAAGCAATGGTGTCGGTGGACTATTATAGCTTATATATATAATTTATATACTTTGATAATTAGGATGGAAATTTGTTGGTAAAATGATAATTGCACTATTGTTCTTTCATTTGTTGCAGTCAGCCTTCTTTCTTTTGTGGTGGCTGTAGTGCTGGTGCCATCTTTCAAGTGACTGGAGAGGCTGTTTAACTTTATGATGTTTAGGGATGTTAAGAGTTTAAAATGTGATTTAGACTTAAGAGGATTGGTTTCTTCTCAGTTCAAGTCATGCTACGTTAAAAATCATCAAACACAAAATATCTTGAAACCCCCCAAGATAATGTTGCTTTGGCAGCTTAAAATGCTGTCGTCTCCTACCGGCTAGTGGTTCTCAGCTTAGTAGTTTCCTTTTCTCCAATTTTCTTGATCAAGATGGTTGATCATGCGGGAGAGTTGTAAACTCATGTGAGAGTGGATATTTTTGAAGGAGAAATCACCCTTCCTGGCCTGCAACTGATCATTGGACTAGCTTTCCTGAATGCCCAAAAAATTTGAGTCCTAAGCGGGCTCGAGATTCAGTAGCTTAGGTCCTCCAACCCACCAAAACCACAAGTATCATGGACCTAGGCAGCCTTTATCGTTAGCATCCAAGTATTCGTGCCTTAGTCCAAGCTCATTGATCTGTACCTATTTAGATCAAAGGAGGCCTTTTCATTGACCGTAACCTTCTCGTTCTAAGATTTTCTTTTGATTATTCTGTTGTTTTATTAACTTAAATATTATATTGTTAATCTCAAATTTGAACTGGATGTTCTTTAGTGTGGGCTTGGATCAATCCTTGACTGACCATCTATGATTCTTAAACTGTAATGATTCAATTGAATTTTTCCCCCCAAAAATGTTATTATGAGCGAAAGAATAGGAGGAATTGAAGCAAAATCGATGAGAAATCGAAAAAGAAATGATATACAATTATCTTTAGCATTTAATTTTTTTCTTAAAATTAAATGACAGCCAAATCATGAACTGTTTCTTGGTTATATACCCCTATCATCTTAGGGTGTGGGAGGATTCAATTTTCAACTACACCCCATTGCCACCTTTTGCTTGGGTGTATGGGTGGCTGAAAAGTCTTAAAAGGCTCCACATGAAGGGTATGTGCATCCGGATGATAAATAAATTTCACACAGCAAAGCAAAGAAAGAACAAGCGTATATCCCACAATCATAGGGAAAAAGCGAGAGAGATCCCAACTAAAATCCATGTGAGTCAAATCAATGGTGCAAGTTGCAAAACATAAGCGTTTTTCAGACAAAAATTCAAAGTCCAAGCTAATAGGCTAATTAATCTTTAGATGTATCATCGTGATTAATCATAACAAATACAAATCTGTATAGTGAAATTTAGTGATAAAGAAGTTTATTTAATTATCCACCCAAAGAAAATGCCGAAAATTATGCACCCTCTCTCTCTCTCTCTCTCTCTCTCTCTCTCTCTCTCTCTCCCCCCCCAAGGGCCACCTAAGCAGTTTCACGCTACACAAACCCAACACCCAAATTAGAAACTTTTGTATTTATACAAGGGAGAGAGCACATATTTACTCAATACAAGCCGTCTTCTCCACATGATCAAAACCCAAAATCCTATCTTTTTAGCAGCAAGTCCAAATCTCAACTATAAGAGACAACAATAAACCACCATGTCTGCTTGTGCGCTCACCATTTCTCTGGCTTCATTGCTGCTGCTGCTGCTGCTGCTTTGGGGTAATGTTATCAGTCTCAGTGAAGCAACTACAAGTATAGCCCCAGTGAGTTCTCTTTTTGTCTGTGTGTTTTTTTTTTTTAAAAAAAAATGTTTTATTTAAAGGGTGTTCTGATTCATAGATCTTGTAGTTTTTCTTGACAAAATTGGCCGTGATTTATTGTGGGTATTAAGTAAGAATTGAATGTTGTTGTGTGGACTTGTTTATTTGGAGGTAAATGGGTCTGCAACAAGCCCTGAAATGGTGCCATTGATGGAGCCATTGAAGATTGTGGAGATGAAACTGATGATGAATGAGAGCAGGAGGAAATTGAGTGGCTTCCAGATATGTGCGCTTTGCACTTGCTGTGGAGGTGCCAAAGGGGTGTGCTTGCCATCTCCATGTTGCTATGCCATCAATTGCAATACCCAACAGGCCCTTTGGTTTCTGTTCTTTCACTCCTAAGACCTGCAATTGCTTTGGATGCCATCTTTGATTCTTTGCAATTTGGTTATATGTTTTAATTTTAGTGCTCATCTTTGATTCTGTTGGGAGTCTGAATGGGAGAAAGAAAAGAATATCTGTTCTTCATTTGTCTTGTTTATATTTTTACCCTTTTTTTAAAATTTTATTTTATGGGTACTAGTGTTTTATTTTGCTATTTCCAGGTTATCTTTTTGCTACTTCCAGCGAAAATTGTGTATAAATTTTTTAAGGAAGTGGTAGTCTCCGAAAGATATACAAGGACTAGATTAAGAATCCTATGTATTTTTTGGCAGAATCATTGTTGTTTGTTTATGGAGCTATTAGACTTTACGATAATCTAATTAATTGTTTAGCATTATATTAATGGCTGTGCTCAAGTGGAACTGCATGTTAAGGTTATGTTTGTGTCACTCTTTACAAAGGTCAAGATGCTTATTATCTGATTTTAGTGCCTGTCTTTGTTTAATGCAAGTTGTAGAGCTTAGGAGAGACTGTTTTCAAAACAGTCCCCCTGAATTCTTCCTGTGATTTGGCAGCAGTTTGTTGAGAATTTAGTTGTACAAAATGATCTTATCTTTTTTGCTACTATCCCTTTGCTTATCTCATTACAATCTTCTTTGATATTGGATGCGGTGCTAGCAGATAGCATGTGCCAAAGCTATGTGGCTGGGCACACAATTCAGAACATTAGTTCATCAAATTAGCGTAATTGCTCTGGGGCCTCTCTTAATGTTGGTTTCCTTCTTGTTGTTGTTGTTCCAGGTAGTTGTGCTTGCAATTGAAAATCTGTTTTTTGGTGGTCTATGTGTGTAGTGTCATGTCATGTTCCAACAGATCATATTTTGATCAGGGTGGTCCTATTTTGAATGGTGACGATCTCTCTCTTTTTCTCTCTCTCACACTCACACACACAGAGGGGTAGAGAGGGTAGTGTTGAATTACCTTAAATAGATGAGTGCGAATTGTTGGTCTAAAAGCCCATGTTAGGAAATACTTTTTATTGTTGGTGGATGAGATAAAGGTGGTGATATTAATGCATGCATGTGTATCCAACCCAAAGGTGGGGGGAGGTTGAGTTGAGCAATTAAAGCCTAGCTGCAATTTGGTTGTAAGATAGAGGCTTCATAATTCTTGAATGCTTGTTTATTGGTGCTTGCACGTATCTTTCAAGTAACCTACACTGTTTTATGCATTTAACGTTCTCTTTAAACAAAAAAGAAAAAACATTTTGATTTTAGAGACAGAAGTTTGCATTAGACATCAAAGCTGTGAACACAATTAGAATGTGCACTTTATTGTGAATCTAATAAGAATAAAGAGATGGCATATTGAGAAGTGTGCTTGGGGAATCTCATCTTTATTTGTTACAAAAAAAAATTGTGGAGCAACCCATGTGCCGCTCAAAAGGGCAAATAGAAATCAACGCGCTGGATGTTTTTCATTTAATTTTCATGTGAAGGCTCTTTTGGCAGGATCTGTATGATGAGGTCATATGTGTCTTCTCTGTCTTTTGAGGTAGTTACTGTCCGTATTGTCAAGTTTCCGAGGTGCCAATGAAACTTTGTCTCCCATGGACACCGCTAAAGGCTGAACGCCTGAACGGTTTTCAGTCACTCGCAACATGGGTCGCAATTCTTCTCCGGTTTTAGCTCAACCCAACCAGGCATAGGCTCAATCCTAACTGGATTGGGCCTGTGATTGTTAGGATGCTCTGGAAGATAACCTAAATCTCACCTTCAATCCAAGGTACATATTTGGGAACTCTGATAAGGATATTCAGTGTTTTAAATACTAATAAATAAATATTTTAATTAATTTATTTATCTATTTATTATTAAATATCAATTCCATCGATTTAATTCTCGTTAAACCGATTGTGCGGTTAAATCTTCGATTAAGTTTTGAAAACATTGATCCAGTCAATTCAGAATGAATTATTCAGATCGCTGTCTTATCGAGAGGAAAAATGAAAAAAAAAAAAAAAAAGGAAAAAGAGCTCCAATGACAAATCTAAGCGCGTAATTGGTCCAAAGAGTTTTCTAAGATGAACCTTACCACAGCTGATCACATCCTATTTAAGTCGCCTATCTCTCCATCTCGCCTCCCACATGTTAGCAGATCACTCTAAATTCTTTCTTTATTTTATTTTCTTTTAATTTTGTTAAGCTTTCTTTATTTTTCTGTAAGCTCCTCTATACCTTAGTAAATGATTCTGAAATGATAGTTGATTGTAATAAAACTAGATTGTAAAATTTAGTATGTTAAACGGAAGTGTATTTGGTTGATTAAAAAATGAGGTTTCTATAGATCTTATCACACCATATCAAAACCTTCAAATGCCACCAATCTCTTTGATATTGGACCACATGGCAGCAGCTTGCAATTCCTTCATGCACTTTAATTTCTTTTTTTATTTTATTATTATTATTATTATTATTTCCTTTACCACCAATCCCCCACTACAGCCAATCAACCACATTGAAAATGATTTTTATGGAGAATGTTGAACAGAACAAATTGACCACCATTCCCACAAAAGTGCATATACAAATTCCGGACAAATAGTTGTATATTATGCTAAGAAGATAAAAATAAAAAATAAAAAAAAAAGTGCAAAATGAACTTTAATTAAATGAAAACAACTGATTATTGAGATACAACATAACAGTTTTGTTGCCTTTCTCCAGTTATTCCTTGCATGGATTTTTATGTTATTATCTTTTCCATCCATCAAAAGAATGCGCTCACTACAAAGCCATGATTTACAGTATCTACAAACAGTGCAGATTGTCAACTAAGGACCAAAAATGGATCAGATGTTCCCAAAATGTGTGCACTTTTCAAGATGAAAACTCAGAGATCTTTGCATGAAACTGTCACTATACCTTATCAAGCCTCTTTCCTTTATATGTGTTATCTACAAATGCACTGTGGCGTAGAATTCATAGAGCCATAGGGGTGAAATGGAAGTCAGCTGCTTTGCCCCGCCGCCCGCTTGTATGGATCTACCCAACATTTGTCCTCCTCAATGGCTGCCTTCCATCGTTTTTGGAAAATTTTGAGTTCAATATATGACTGCTTCCTAACCTGCAAAACATTATATACCATAAGATTTGCTCGGAAGAGAATTGCCTAATCATGTCAGGAATATATGAAATTGTTTTCCAACTCTGAGCTTCTTCAGGTCCTCCAAAATAAAGAACATTTTATGAAAATTTGACAAACCACCGAATTTTCAATGGTGTGTGTATTGCATTGATCCTTACTTTCAGTCTAGGATCCATCTTATGTGGATGAGAATGTACCTGCAATGACGGGAACAGATAGGTCACAATAAGAGATCAAATGGGGTTCCACATCACAAATTTAGGAAATGTACCATTGTTTCCACGCTTGTCACATTTCCAGTTTCCGCAGCTAGGCCTTTTGTTAATGAAGATATCTGCAATAGTTGAAATTAATTAGATGCCAACATTCCATCAAATCTAAAATCAGTACACAATGAATAGATTCCTCAAGTCATTCTCAGCTTAGTAGAGGCACAAGTATCAGGGCTTAAGGATCCATGAATTAAAATGAACACCTTACGAATTAGGATTATGCAAAAGTTGCATGTTTACTATAGCACAGAATGACAAGAAAGATTCGGGCAGCAAACCCCAATTAAATTTGAGATTAAAGCTTTGTTGTTATTGTAGTAGTAGTTAGAGGTTCCATGTAACATGAACTACAAATGGACTTAGATACATCAAAATTTTTGGCACTCTCCAAATAAGAAAATGACTAAGGAGCATACTTAGCATGATCATATCAGTTTTCATACCTCATTTTCATTTGTGCCTCCAAGCGTAGGGCGCCCATAATGCACTATATATTCTGCATCAACAACACCAATATTTTGTGTTCGATCTCCCTATAAAAATCACAGAGCAGTCAAAAACTTTTGAGGCAGCATATGTGAGAGACGAAATATAAAATGGATTGTAGAACAAACAAAATGTAACTTGCCTGTGCACAGTATCCAAGCTGGTAATCTAGACCCCATGCATGGATCAGGTCATTCTGTAAAATATTCCAACCACAAGATGTGGGTTTAATTAGCAGATGTATCCTAACAAGAAAATCTATGACACCAGCATACAAAAAATAAGAGAACCGTAAAGTGGTGTTGGTCATGGAAGCAGAATTAATAGGTCACAAGATGAGTAATGACTGCAAAAGGAAACCAAATATTTTCCCCTCAACTGTCCAATATTATAAAGATACTGCAAAGGAAAACCTTCAGCCAAAATGTAATGAACTGTTGCATAATTTAAAATTTCTCAGAAGTATTCATCACAGTTTCACTGCAATTTTTTATGCATCTGCCACACAATTTGTACCAAAATGAGGGAGGAAGAAAAGTAGTAGCAAAGCTTTCTCAACCACTCCAACCCAGGATAAATGGCAGAGAACTAAAATGATTCAAAAAAATTGATGCAGCAGAAAATCTACCTGGATCATGTACCACGCACAACGCCAAGCAGCTTTAGAGAAAACTGGGGCCATCATTTCCACCCAGCTGTAACAGAAAGGCATTGACAAATTCAAGCAGAAGGAAGAAAAAGTGAAAGGTTAGGTATATGGCATGGAATTCTCAACTAGTATAGTTCATATAGAAAAAGCAAAATTCTAAACCAATTGAGACACAACTGCAACGCTTAAATATATGCAAACATTTACCCTGTGCACGGAGGGGCACTACTCTTGCCATCACAAAAACCAGGCTTATAAATTCTTCTGTGAACAATGAAACATAACTACATATCAGCATAGCACTGAAGCAAACATGTTAGATCAAAATTTCACCGTTTAAGTTTAAATGTAACAGGTCAAAAATCATTAGCACTAACATAACTGCTTCAGATGCTAAAAGATGTTGCAGTCTAATAGATATTAAAAAAAAAATCTGCACATAACTAGTTAAGAGTAATACGGTTAAGGATTTCACAAGAAAAAAATTTTGGTGAGATGCTGCAGAGATAGTAAGTGTTGAAAACTATATTCTAAACACCTAAACTTCTTGGAAAAGAAATAAAGCTATTAGAAGAAGGCCAAAAAAAAAAGGGTTACATAAGAACCTGTGAACTACAGATTTCCTTGCTCGTGCAGTAATTTGCTGATGTATCTGTGATTTGGAAGTATCAAGTGCTGGCTGCGATATCTCAAGCCCTTCACTTCTAACAATTGACAGATACCTGGAAAAGGCTGATAATTTCAAATTGCATGCCTTAGAATTGGCAGTTATAATATGATATTGTTAACTGATATGTTAATCCCCTCTGCATTTATCCAATTTTCCCATCTACATGTATAGTTACTTCAGAACAGTACATGTAAGAGAATACATCAATTGACTCTGCAATTATGATCCCCATTTTTCCTTTTTCTCTATGTGGACTATAACTTCGTCTTTCAGCCAATCTAAAACGAATCATAAGAGTAACTCAAGTGTCTAAGTGGTCTTCCACATGTTGATGTATCCAATAAATTATAGATGAAGCAGGTGGCAGTTGGCAGACACTTTCCACCACAAAGGTGCTTGCATAAATTGAGCATAAAGCAACTCCGTATATTCAGTGCTTAAGATAAAGATCAGATTTTCAATCTATCTCCACTTCATCAAACTTCCATTGACTTAATAGCACATGCCACCTAATCTCTTATACAAAACATACTTCACTGTCCAACACCTATAAAGTAATCCAAGGCTTGTACTACCCTCATCATAAATCTCTTAGTCCTGCTAATACATGTAGAGGTAGACAAGAATTTCATACATCTTCTTCCAGGTGATTTGAAAATGAGAATCTTGGCATTATATAATCTAATATACATTAAGCAAATCCTTGGAGATTTCTCTACCAACTTTGTTTTACTAAACCAGTATGAAAAGATATCATATTCATCTAGTGATTTGGTGAATCTAGTATCTCCAATGGCTGTAATTTCCTTGCGCCAAGACAGGAGACAGATCAAATCCCAGGATGAGCAATCATGCCAGCTTCTTCATTTAACAAGTTTCAAGCTTGTAATAAGGCCTACATATTGCCTACAAACTTTTCAGGCTCTTTCTTTTCCAGGTAATTTATAAAAACAGACTCAAAGACATCATAAGCAAAATGTGATGGGAGAAAAAAGGACCTCAAGTTAAGGACAGTCAGGGATGAAACCTCAGCAGTTGTTTTCAGGTTTTGAGATAACTGTGATTCCTAAGATGGACTAATGGTTAAAGAAAGATCTTGACATTTCTGTGGAACCTTTCTTAACTACATATGCATGCATCTTTGTGTTCTAATTCATGTCTAGATGTTGCAGAAACAAGAAACTGGCAGATAGCTAACATACAATTGAGGGTCAAAGTTTTCAACTCCAAGGTCCTCATCCCAGAGGAAGATGTAGCTATAATCTTCAACAATATCAGGATGCAAGAAACGCTTTGCAAACCACCTAGCCATCATGAAAAGTGAAAACTATGAATACAGATTACTAGGGACACTAATGTCAATTAGAAATGAGCGCAGAAAAGTATGGCTAAGATAGCATACCATTTAGTTTGATTTTGGGCAGAAACGTGTACTACATGATTGCTCCACTCAAATTCTTTCCACTTATCAACGAAGCCATCATAATGGAAAAGCATCACAGAGAAATTACTTGATAGAAACTGAAATTTGAAGCAAAGAGCAATTACAACACAAAACAAAGAGACATCGCAACTAGAAAGGTGCTCAGGTATCATCGAATACCTTTTTGACCATCTCATTGACAAGATCTCTTTGTTTTATCCCAACAGGCAGTGCAAGTAAGCTAGATTTATTGTCAGCCTGAGCAAAACATGCACAACCAACCACAAGATTGAGATCAAGAAAGAAATACTATCAATAAGGGAAAAGTGCCAAAGTTATAGCTCAAGTCTACCAGAGCATAACAAAATATCAACAGCATAACAAAATCAACATTAAATTTGGGAATCCATTACCATCATAAGGAGAATTTTGTGCCTATTGAGGTGAAAAAATTATAGTTGTCATCTACAGTACACGTGGAATCTCATTATTATGAAATTCCCAGTAATAATTTAGGCGAATTAGATGCTTACAAACAAAGTGTGGCAAATATATTTTTTTTTTCGTTTATTCTTTTTTTTTTTCCTTTTCTTTTTTTTTTTTTTTTTTGAAAGTAATAAAATCTATTAGCTATTTCTTGAAAAATGATTCTAATGCTTTCTGCATGTTCTGGTCAACTTATATACAGATATGTATATAAACAAAATCGATTTCCCACAATCAGAACTCATCATATATCTTATCAAGTTTTCATCAATCAACTAGACAATATCTGAATATTTTTGCAAGTCAATATGCATGATTTTTCATTCTTCTTAACCAGTCTAAAAATTGAAAGTTATTATCTTACAGCATTTACAAAAGGAAGTATTTCAACCAACTAAAATCAAAGTACAATTTTGTATTTCAAAATTCCAAAATTGTTGGAGAAGAGAAAAGATTATTTCCCAACGATGGAGATGTCAACCATCTATTCATAAGCCTTTACCTTTGGGAAGCCCCATAATGGCCTCATCTGCAAATTAGATGTCCCGGAAACAATGCCTGCGGGTAACACTTCACTTCCAGGTGGCCTGCACTGATTCTTAATGGGTATAACAAATGTAAGCAACAAATATGAACAATTAGATTTGGTAAGTGAAGTTTCAAAAATGATAAGGATAATTCATGAGGGATCAAAACGGACCTTACAGTTTCCAAATTTTACATTCTGGAAACTCTCAACAGCTGGCCATCTTGACAATTTCTGCACAACAGACTCAAACTTATTGCATGCATCCAACATACATAATACTACTTCAATAGATGGATCAAACAGAGTAAAAACAAAAGTGAATAGAATTCTCATGTGTGTTGACTCTGTGTATGCACAGAACAGATGTATATACCTCTCTGTAATCTGGAACAATAAACACACTTCCTACAAAGAAAACAATGAAAAGAAGAAGGGCAGTACAGATGCATGATCTGGTCTTTGAACCTGCCTGCTGAGGTGCCTGAGAATATACAAAAATGAATTAAGAAATGACATTTTAACCAGCCATATATACGATTTAATTTGGAACTATAAGCACATCAGAAGATAAACAAGACAAATGGCTACTTATGTACACATGATGTCTGCCAACATAAATTTTATTAGCATACTTTTCCCAGAAGGCACAATCCAGAAAAAAGTTGTTATCAAAGCGCATCAAACAATCCTTTGCATTTTCAATGAAGCACAAACAAAACAAAAAAAGGGATGAACTCAGGTTTAGTTCACCTTGTTGCCTTTTTTCTTACCCAAAAGAACCAAAAATAGAGTAAAAAGTCTGTGACAAAGGTCAATCCATTATGTCGGAAAACTCATCTGTATTGTTGGGGCTTAAGCCTTCAAAGGAAAGAAATTTTTTTTCTTTGCTGTTAATTCTCTCTAAAAAACAATTTTCATCAGACCACCAACTACGGTTTTTGTCTCAGTTGGAACAGGTAAACAAAAGATGGCCTGCACGCAAAGGCATAGCCACTTAAGCATTCTTTGGGTCAAAATAACCTGCGATTCTATCTAACATAAAATAGAATTTGGGAAAAAAATTGGCGATCGGGTTTTGATCATTGATAATTCCTTCCTGGTTCAGCTACTGGAGAAGAAGCTGGCTACAGTAACAAACTAAAACGATTAACAATGAAACATTTGAATCCAATTTTCAATCTTTAGCTGCACTACTTGCAAATTGAGCTCCCAATCCCAATGCTTGAACGGGGAACTGGGCTGGAAATCTCTACACATCATGTCCAACCCCAGATTATCATTTTGCCTTAAAATTGTAGCTCTCCACTTTATTATCACAAACCAAAAAGAGAACCACCACCATTCCAACTTTTATAAGATTACTTTCATGCAGCAACCTCTGTTTGTTGGCCTTCTTTTCCGATTGGTGAACCAATCATAACTTCATCTGTATATGTATTCTTATTTTATTTATCTCCACAATCACAGGCGGACAGCAAAGCAGCACACCCCCAACCAAAAAAAAAAAGCGACTTTTGTATTAAACCCAAAGAAAGAATATATTAGCTAAAAATAACAATAATGAATATAAATAAATAAATAAAACCACAAACATAGAAACTTACAGGACTGGATGTCTTCATGATTGGATGATGAAACTGCAAAGAATTTCCAGACACTGAACAACAACAACAAAAAAAGAAAAAAAAAAAAAAACGGAAATTCAACAAACGACGTCGTGCCGTTGGACGTCGGTTATGCGTTGCAGAAGAGAGAGAGAGAGAGAGAGAGAGAGCGCGCACGTTTTCTCTATCTGTTCGTGTTCGGTATTCCGTTTCCCTTTTTTGTTTAACTGGTCAGAGCAAGAAAAGCGGTTTTATCGAACAAAAAGGTCCCGTCATTTTGCAGACAAATGCAAAAGCAGAGGGCGGCCAGCAACCCACGAGAGAAACCGACATCCGAGATATTGCATATGTAAACATGCCAAAAGTGCTAAAATACACGTAATTCACAGACATCAAGACATTAAAACGATCGTTGTTTTTCTTTCTCTTTTTTTTAATAAAAAAATTTCTTGTTATTTTTTTATTGGTTTCTTTTGCCTCTTCTGTTCTCCTCTCCTTGAAGAGACATCTGGGGGCGAAGACAGAGACAGAGACACGGAGACCTGTAAGCCGAGGAAAATTTCGTGCTCGAAAGGCACGGCAAGCGTCGCCTAGTGGGTATTATTATTATTTTATTTATTTTGCATTGGAGGTTAGTGAATATTAATTAATAATGCGTTTCTGCCAGACCTTTTTTTTTAATTTTAAAAAAAAAACCAATAAAACTCTAAAAAATAAACGCATAGCTTTCGTGAATCATTGTTGAAAGTTATGTGGATGTAAATTATAAGTATAAATGAGGAATAAATAATATAGATGTCAATTGAATCGTTGCATTTAATACCATTATAACAAAAATATACTCTTTTTTTCACTGATTTAGAAATATTTTTTCTTTTTAATAAAAACAGAAAAGTATATGTGATATTCTATACTTAAATGCATAATTATCTTACTAAATGCATATAGAAAATTCCTTATACCCTTCATAATTATGAAAGATTTTCCAACTGTAGTGCAGACGCACGTAACAGTGACACTTTCGTCGCTACTACGTGCTTTCCAATAACAATAATGATAGAGATGAGGCAATTACATTTATTAAAAAAAAAAATAAAACTGTATTACATTGTTGGATGTTTTGGTTTGATGTGGTCCGAAGAAAATTTTGGTCTAATTGAATTAGAAGTGGAGATTAATTTATGAGTCTGGTCTGAGGTTTAAATTAAACCAAACCAAATAATCAAATACAGGTTACTTTGGTCTGGTTTACCTTTCAAAGCAAATAAATTTATTAATATTTCTGATTTATAATTTTTTTTAAAACAAATATTTTAATCACAAATAACAATACGACTTGTATTTCCCGTAAAAATAAAGGGAAGGAGAATTGTCCGCATAGAAGAAATCTAAAAAATTAATTAATGCTAGAATGATACCTAGGAGTAATGATAGAAAAGAAATAGTTTACTCAGGTGCCTTAATAATTAAGTGACTGGCATGGAGGTTATATAGTTTAGCATCATATTTAAATTTAAAATTTTTTATTTTTAATAATAATTTTAATATTAATAAATTATAATTTATTAATCTTAAATTTAAATTATAATTAAAAAAATTAAAAAAATATATACCAAAAAGACATTGACGTTTCTCCTACAGATAAATATTTCTTGAACCCATAAGCTAGCTATACGGCTATACCGGCTATACCGTGATATTAACGTTTTACTCTTTTTGTTTTTTTTTGGTTGGCTCTTGATTGTAATGATAAGATAACATTAAATTTGGTTGGCAGAAATGAAATGACAAATGAGTGAGATAAAATTCCTCTTATTCTCTTTCCGTCGGACGCTGCTTTCTGACAATTTCCTTTGGGAAAAAAAAATTAAGCAGAGAAAAAATGTCTCAAAGCAAGGATAAAAAGTTCAATCAATGATATGTACTGATTTAATATGTTGAATTGGGCTATTAAAGAGTTGCTTGGACCTCTGATAACGTGAACTCAAACCGAAACCTTGAGAACGATATCCACATGGATGTGAAAAAAAATGTTGGTTGTTAATTCTTTTTACTATTATATAAGATAGTAATTTAATATTTTTTTATTTTAAGTTAAATTTTTTAATGTTATTTATTTTATATGAGTTAAAAATAAATATTAAAATGGGTTATTAAATTTTAAATTTATTATTACCATAAGTGAGTAAAGTTAAATTATTTTATGAAAAAATTTAAATAAAGAAAAAATGGATAATTCATAATTTTAATTTACAGGTAAAATAATTAATATTTTTTTTAATAAAAAATCGTTGGTCCTGCATAAAGATTCTTTTCTTTATTTTTGAATAGTGTCCAAGAGTAATTTGTGGTTGTCTGGTTGCAAAGGACGGATTGCAAAAGAAAGAAATTTGTTTCTTTGTGAGGTGTTCGACATCAAGAAGAAAAAGATGGGGGAATCAACATGCAAAGAAAATTAACCTAATAAATTCCAACATGATCATATGTGACTTTAATGGTAATTTTTTTTTTTTCACTTTTATTGGCTCGAGTTTAAATTTCTTAAGTAACATTTAATATTTTTATTATGTCTCCTTTTTTATTGCAAAAAAAAAAAAAAAAAGAACTTTGAGCTTCTATGTGTCTATTATTTTGCATCTTAAGTACAAAAGATATTTTATCACAACATCACTTCTTCAGTCATTTTCATCCTAAGAAAAACAGTGGCTTAGAAATAAAGTAGAAGTGCAAAAAATTGCTAGTGGGAAGGGTCGCAAAGTCTATTATGGGAATGAAGAGCCCAAATCCCATGTGCTAGGAATTCCATTGACACAGAGCATAAGAGTCTGTTGATTTCTGTGTCGGTTAGCTCCAATCTAATCTAGTTTGAATTTATGTAGGATATGGAACCAAAAACAAATGATAGCAAAATAGAATTCAGTGAGAGCCAAGAAAAAAAAAAAAAAAAAAAGGCAGTAAAAATGGGACTGAATTCTTATTTTCAGTAAGAATAAATACCCCTTCTGACTTCTACGTACCTCTGTTGTTGACTCTCCTCTCCGTGTTACAGATAAAAATATATACAAAATGTTTTGAAAAATATACGCTCTGTGTGCATCATACTAAGCCAATAAAAGAAGGAATTCTCGATGATTCTGAAGGTTAGAGGTTGTAAAGCTTAATATCCATTAGGCTTCTTCTATTGCAATGTGTTCATTATTGAGTTTTTTTTTTTTTTTTTTGAATTTCTGGGTGATTTGTGAGACCCTGATTTGGTGTGGATCAAATTGAAACCAACACCCATCAATACTTGGTCAAGATATTTTCTTGTATTTGCTTCAATTAAATGAAGTTAGCATGTTAGTTTTAGTTTTGGAAAACCTCTACACAAAATTAGTTGGAAATACCATCTCATAACTTGGTTTTAGTATCAACCTATTCTCATAGCCCCCGACGCAAAATTGGTTATTTATTTTTGTTGGGGGCCCTCCTTTTTTCTCATCCTCTGCCTCCTTTTGTCTAACTTAAAGTGCTTGTGGGAATGCGAGGTGTTATTTCTGAAAATATGAGCATCTTGGCCAATGAAAGATTAATCCTTGAGTTTCTTTCTTCTTTTTTTTTTTTTAAGTCAGAGACAATGAAAAATCAAAATAATATCTCTTAATCTTATTGAAGAGAATTATATTTTTAATTTTTCTAATTCACGACGGTGGATTTGGAGTTTTGCATTTCGTACGAATTAATCTGTGATTTTTTTGTGCTGGCTTTTTGGACGGTTAATGACTCTTTTTCGGCAGGTTCTCTGGTCCTCTTTCACTGGTATATAGGTGTGATATTCTTTTTATGGCTCATATGCTTTGGATAACTCTTTTTTATGAAGTTGTCATGAATGCAAATCGTTTGCGGCTAATGAAAAGAAAAGAGAAAGTTACGTTTTTTTTTTTTTTTTTTATATTAAGTATGACTTATAAAATCATATTTAATGTCTACTTTCTATTATTACTGTAGCATTTATTCAAATAAAAGATATAAAATTAAAACACCTATAATTAATCTATAATTAACTTATCAATTTATAGAAATTTATAATTTAATTATAAATTAAGATTTTGAATATCTGTCATTAATAATTTAGATATAAATTTTTTTCGTAAACTGCCCAACTCAATCTCTAAACACTTTTACAAGTTTTAAAAACACTATAAATTAGCACTTGATAGGATTGGAGAATCTTAAATTTCATATTTATGAAAATTATAATTATTTCCAAAAAATGCATTTTGACCCTGTTCGAACCCCTTAGCTAGGACTTTTCCATATTCAATCGCATTTTATGCATAATTGTTGAAGTTAATTTAGATTATTAATTAATTAGTATTTCAATAAAATTTATATCAATTAAATTTTATTTAATATAATTTTAATAGTTAATTAAAATTAAATATTTACTATTATATAAAAACATTATATTTATATCATTAATATATTTTTTAGTTAATTGTATGTGATATTTTAAAATTAATAAAATTGAAAATTATCCAATATGATTCGATTTATGCCTTAGCAATTGTATCTGAGTCTAGTCGAGCTCTGAAAATGGTAATCCACCTTCTCTAGATCAATAATGGAAAAACTATAGCAAATTATTGCAGCACTATAGGGATGCTTTCCTGAGAAACCACGAAAACAAAATTGACTTTAGTTTTGGGTATGTGAATGGCAAGACTTCTGCACTTACGGTTTTTCATTTTTAATTGATTTTTTTTTTTAAACGTTTCATTTTGATGTGTCATAGACAAGAACATAGCTTATTTGTAGTCAATGATTCGAATAGACTTCCATTAGCATGCGGATTAAAAATAAGAACGAATTCCATTATGGCATAGCTGTAAAAAACTCATCAATTAGTTGGACCGATGAATTGTTCAACTCTTCTTCTTCAAAAAAAAAAAAATTTAGTACGACCATTCAACCTGATAGTCAATAATTAATATCCCAACTACGTACTTTCAATATTACATTACTCTCGTTTTTTTTTTTTTGGTGTGTGTGCCTTGCTTAGCACGTGTAAGAACGTTCAACACCGGCTCCACACGTAATGGCCATTACCATGTCACCCCAATATTTTAACGTGCCATAACTCCCTCCCCATATGTAATCTATATCCATCCAAGCTATTGGATTGAGGTAAACAATTCATATTCTCTGCTTTTTATCCTCTTATCATATTGTGCATCAAATCTATTTACTAGATGATCATTGATTAATTCCAAAGACTATAAAGGTTTTTTTTTATATAAAAAAAAAAAAAAAAAAAAAAAAAAGGATAAACAACGAAGACTTCCATTATTTCACTTCAATAATTATCGCCGAAGCGACCTCCTCGGTACCACAGTTTTTGTCATGTTTATTGCACTGGCAGTCCATTATTTGTCATAGACAAAAGAGCAACAGAAAATTTTGGGAGGAGGTGGGGTCGGGGAATAAGAATGACGGGCAAGATGGTGACTTTCTTAGGCCATTTTGATAACGTGGAAATGGATGGACGGAATTTAATTGGCATCACAAAGGAGATTTTGTCATAAATGCAAACTTTCTTCGGTTTGGACCACGTTTTGATTGATCCAAGAAAATATTGATGTATACATTTTGTTTGAAATTTATTGCACTAATATGAGCTAACAGCATTAAATTCGAAATTTTAAAATCTTTTTCTAAATAAATATCGCACTAGCCAATAAAGTCTATAATAATTCCACGAGGAATGTCTTTCAAGTGCTCCAGAATTCTTCTGCTGCCTAACGCAGCATGCTGTTTAAGATGAAAAGAGTAATATTTTACAGTTACCTGGGTAGCACGATGTTGCCAAGTTTAGTAGGAGATTTTCTGCTGGCTTTCTATCCCATTGGGCTGGTGACCCTGAAGGGGGTCGTTGTTTTGGTTAATAGTCGTAACATTTTTGGTTCCTTTTTTTTTTGACAAGTAATGCTCTGATAATTATGTTTACTCTGATAACTTGACAATTAACATAGATCTTTGCTTTTGTCACAGTAATTTGAGTGGGGAAAAAGTTATCCGGTCAAATAAGAGAGATGCGAGAGAGGGATGGATTGAAGTGACAGCGCTCCACATATTAATTTTCTTCCTTTAAACTTAAAGTTTCTTGTTAAAAAAAAAAAAATGACGTACAAATAAGTAAAGTAAAGTAGAACGTGCAATTTTTAGATTATATTAACGTATTGACCTAATTAAATTTTATTGTTTAGTCGATTATGTTGGTTTAAATTTTATTATGATTATTCTTCCTATATAACATTGATTATGAGTGCTGAAAAATTATTTGTAACTATCACCATGCCCTTACCTTCTTGTCATAAACCCTATGAACTTTGAATCTATGCCCTTACCTTCGGGTCATAAACCCTATGAAGTTTGAATCTATACGTTGTTATTATGGCAAGTGGATTATTGGAATATTATTATTACTCTTGGACGCCTAGCTAGGGGGGGTGGAAGTTGTTGTGATCGTGATTTATGTACGGTCAAAAAATCATTTTTTTTATGTTCATGTTTACGACAGACAGACGCGATTTGACATGATATTTTTTAAAGTTTAATTTTTTTTTATATACTTCATCGTATATCTTTGAGATTGAAATCTTGTTCTTTAAGAATATGTCTTCTCTAGGAAGATTCCGTTATCTATGGCAAGATTTTTCAAGTATTAAGAAAGTTTCTAACAGCAGCAAAAGCTTCCAAAATTCTAAAAGCAAATCATTTCTTACAAGCAGAGGAGATTAACAGTGAAACTACAAAGATTCTTTTGGGTCCTCAAAATTCAAAGAAAGTATAAATATAAATATAAATATAGAAAGAGGATCACGTTGAAGCCTTTCAAAAAAGATACTCGGCTAATAATCATTGGGCCGAAGTTACAGAAGCAAAATCAAAGAAGAAAATTTTTTATAATGGGGAAGTGCAAATTTAAATTTATTCAAATATGGAATGCACCTTTGATGGAAATTCTTGTTTCCTTCGCACAAAGAAGCCTTTCAAGACGTAGTGGGAGGATTTTGCACTATTCTAGAAAAGGTCAATTTATGAACTCTAAAACTGCATAATAACCAATCAACACCGGAAGCGACACCAACATACCAAAGATCACGCTGCAAACAAAAATATAAGAAGAATAAATCAGTATCACCATTGATTATTTATTATTCTAATTTGCTTTGCTCTGACTTAATAATTAATTATTATTATTATTTTTTAATTTGGGATGGTTGCATATTTGAAATTTTGTTGGTAGCAACTAATTAATACCAAACACTTAGGGATCGTTCGTTTGTAAGAAAATAAAATATTTTTTAAAAATAAATTTTGAGAAAAATATTTTGTGATTTTTTTATATTTTTAATTGTGACACCCAAACATGTTAGAGAACATTTTATTATATTTGATTGTACATAGAAAAAAAAATTGAATTGTTGTCACATCGATCGTACCAAAGAAGCAATTGAGGAGGTCCATTCCTCGCTCTGTCCCTTTCGCTCTCTCTCTCTCTCTCTCTTCACCCTCTCTGTTGTTCAGTCCTTCTCTCCCTCTTTCTCTCTCTCTGAAGTGTCCGGTAAATGACCTTGGTTGCTCAAAAACGACTCTTTTTGGGAAAATTGATAAGTTTTTGATCCAATCAGAATTTGCCATTGACTTCATTTTTCTCGGTGTCACAAATTTTTAATGGAGAAAAGTTAATTTTATTATTAAAAAAATAACATTCTTAAATCTTAATTTATATTATTAAATTATAATTAACATAATAAATATAAATTATTAATATTTATTAATCAAAAGTAAGTGAGATAAAATCACTTCTAATTTTCGTATTTACGTAACAAGTCTAATACTTACGCCGTGCTTAGCACTTCTGGGTGGAGTCCGTATTCTTTGGCATAGATGAAGGAAGTGATAGATTGTGGCAATGCAGCCTGCAAAATAACATTCTGTCTACATTGCGAAACTCTTTTGAGCTTCAACTACCAACAGAAAATGGACAATTGACGATTCTGTTAAAATTCTAAGTAAAGTATCACTTATATATATAAAAGGGAAGCTTACCTGAATAATGGCGACACGTAAAACGTCGCCGTGTAAGCCCACAGCAACACAGCCGATAGCCGTAGCCGCAGGCCCAGCAATGAACTTCAAGACCAAACCGATCACTGTTAGGCCTGGGCCACAAGCGAGCAGCTTTTCCTGCAAAGCCATGAAGATCCCTGTACATATGCAACAAGATCCCAATTAGCTTGCAATAAAAAGAAAAATAGACAACAAAGACAATAATAACAACCTTAATCTCAAATTTTTTTTTCCCCTTTTACAGAATTGGTTACACAAATATTTTATAATGATTCCATTCTATTATAAATTGAATTTGTTGAAAGACATAGTTATTATAAATCTTTTCTAACTAAAAAATTCTATTTCTCTCTTTTCATTAACCACTTGGATTTAGCAGTCCTCTTGTTATTAGAATTTTACATGAAAAAGCAAAAGGAATCCTTAAATATGTTTGAATCTTATACTAAATTTTTATATTTTATATTACATCAAAGTAATATAAAAAAAAAAAAAAAAAACGTAAAAATGTAGTATAAAATTTTCATGTTCACTGGAGTTCACCATATTTGAGTCCACCAGATTTCTCCTTTAACATTATATATAACGTATTCAGTAGAAAGCATTTCTCATTAAATTACGAACAAAGAAGAGTATACCTCTAATATTTTAAGAACAGTCAAGAAGAGTATTCCTGTTACGCTGTGGGATGCATAAAAGTAAAAGCAGAAATGTGATCGATTGACAAGGCAAATGCAGGAACAGAAGTAAATGTGTTAATTGGCTCACCCATACTAAACATGGCAGTGCCCGTACCAGCTTTTGACATAATTAACACCGAGCCCTCCATGATGCTTGGCATCTCAAAATGCCACCTATAAGTGAAAAAAAAAAAAAAAAAAAAAATAGCATCATAGATTGGTCATCATCTGCATTAAGATCAGAATAATAAACAAAACTAAATTTTATCCATTCGTGACATGCCTTTTTGATATACAACCCCAAAATGCCAATAACACAAGCATATGAATTAGGGTTCATGGCCAATTTCAGCCACACAACCTTCATCAAAGGCCAGAAAGAAGGCCTAACAACATCACTTGCCGCACTCCTCTCTAAATCTTTCTCTGGGTTCTCCACATTTATCTTGGAAGATATTGCAAGTCCTGTTTGCCTAAATTCTAGTACAAACAGCAACAACGTGAGCCAAATAATAGCTTGGATGACAGAAGCTTGAACTACGAGGTCAACAGCCATCTGGCCATACATTGCTCCTATCATAGGCACACCCACAACGAGAGCATTAGTCAGAGTGGTCAAAGAGAAGCCTGTAATAGACCACCGATAGCTTCCCTTGCTACTACACTTGGCCCAAAAGGCCAGCACCCCAACAATTATGACCTTGGATATAGCATCGGCACCAATAAATGGATAATTCATGGTGAAGGGGTTCATATGGGCGGTGAAGTCAAAGGTGAAAAGAGGGAGAGTGAAATAGCAAACAAATCGGTTTACGGCACCACACTGTTCAGGTGTAAAGATTTTCCACCACCTCACAGAGCCGTACCCTAACATCAGTGCCACATAAAGTGGTACCACTGCCACCACCACCTTGTAAACGTCTTCCCAGCCGATCATTCTTTGTATGCAATATTACAATCTAGCTGGTTAGCAGTAGCACGACAGCGAATCAAAATATCAAATGACTTGATCAAGCGGAAAAAGAAAATTAGGTTGTACATTTATAAGCTGTCAACGAAATCGACTATGCCAAGCCCAAGGGTCGTCTTATCAATAAAAGTAACCATATTGATGCTAGTGATGGCATTGATACGAGTGACGATGTGAACTGTGACTTTGACACAGAACCAGAGAGTGAATGTGCTAACTATGGATATGAAAAATATTAAATTTTTTCTTTTTCTCGACCTCGTGGTGTAGGAATTTCGTGTGTATTGGGAACAACATTTTCCCCTTTTTTTTTTTTTTATATATATATTATGATCAATATATAGCTTGGTGGGTGAATAATATTCTAATATGCCATGTATTCTTAAATGCGTGTCCCAAGTTTTTCGGCTGAGTGCATTGAACTTGTAACGTTGCTTTCACAGATGGTTTTTCGTGTTATAATCAGCAATGGTATATGGGATAAGGAATGCGTTCAATCCATTATTCCGCTCCCATGTTGGCAACTGGGTCTTCTGCTTTCGTGTAATTATCGTTTTATTATGCTTATGAAGCAGTAACGGAAAGGTAGGACCTTAAGGAAGAGTGGCTGGCTTGTGTGTGTGTGTGTGTGTGTGTGTGCTTATTTTCGACATCGAGATATGGACATGTGCAACCAAATTGAGAGCTGAAGAATATGAAATTTTGTTAAGCCAATATAGAAATCTCATTTGATCAAAAACATAGCTGAAAAGACACATCAAATCAGTCAATAAACGAGAATTTTTAAAATTAATCAGTATAACTTCCAATTAGAAGCCCTCAATTTTAAGATTTATTTTGGGACATATCGTGACTCATGAGGGTAACCCGAGGGTTTGAAGGACGCAAGAAATTGACGTGGTCATTGGTTAGTAAATTAAAAAGAGTGTACCTAAAAGAGCTAAAGTGAGAGACGCATCTTTGAGAAGAAAACAGCCGAACAGTTCTAAAGGTTGTTTGCTTTCTTGTGTCGCACTGACGCAATTTGACTCCGAACAAATGCCTCTCTTTTGTTTTGGAACATTGAATAATTGGGAATGTAGCGGAGATCAATGCATGTGGGTGCACCTACGGTCGTCTCTCCTGGGGGCCATATAGAGTATATCCGCCTCACTAATTTTGTCGCATAGTGGTACGACTGCGATTTGCTAGAATATAAATCAACAAATCGATGCTCTGCCTTTTTAAAAAATGTTCAAGCTCCACTTACCATAATGCTCCACTTAGATGGGTGTTTGATGTAGAGAATTGAATTCACTCCTGGAGCCTAGTTGATTTGTTTTGATTGATTGATAACTATGTTTCTTTGCTTGCCTCGGATGCTGATGCTCATCTGTTTTGAGAAGTGATGGCCACAATCCGGCTTAAATTTATGTTCAAATTCTAAGATTCCGAGTGTAGTGGGGACAATTTTTTTGAATTATACCATAGGGTGTCATGCTACTTATTCACATTTATCTATAATAGATTTTTCATTTTTTTTTTTTTTAAAAAAGAAAAAAACGAAAGGAACCCTAAGGCATATCAAGAAATTGATTATAAAATATTCTGCAATTGAACTCCACAAAACTTCAACCAAAACAAATTGATATAAAATCAATTCAGAAAACACCTTTCTCAATGAATGCTGACAATGCGGAGTCTTCTAGCCACAGCGACCTTGGAGAGTCTCATACGGAATTGAATTGGTTCATCCCTTCAAACCAAACCAGCCCCAGTTCACAATCGACCCGCCCGGTTCATTGGTTCAGCTATTCTGGGGTTCAGTTTATCAGATACCACATTCTGGGTTCCTTTGTTCTCGTGTAGTACCTGTTTTCTGGTTACCTTCAAGTACCGTGTTGTTTTCCAATACTTTGGTCTACTTCCAGGGCCTTTACTTCCACCGACTTGTCGAGGAGAGGACCACAAGAACATTAAGAACTAGAAGGTATCACATAGCAGATGATAAATTGCGAGCTGCGTTTCTTTATTCTGCTATTATACCAGGAGAATTCCCTAACCCCACTAAAATTTTGTTTAGAATTGTACTTATAATCTAAAAATTTGCAGGACACCAACGTCTAAGGAATACAATATTTTAATATAATACAAAAATTACAAAAAAAAAAAAAACCATTATAACTTAATAATTTTTCTAAATAATAATCATCAATATTACATAAAATAATTACATTTTAATTACATAATTTTTTAATTATTATTTTATTAAAAATTTATTGTTTTTCTTTCAAAACAATACATACCATTATTTCGTTTGATAGAAGCAAGTTTGGCGATCGCTAGATTACCAACAGCAACAGCAAAATTCAACTGCCCCTAAGCCAAAACTCTCTTTACACATCCGGAGATGTACTGGCACACACATATGGAGCAAAACCACCTGAAATACAACATGACATGGAGTACAGTTAACCAAGTTTAAATTTCTGCTGCACATCCATCTGCAGATCAATTTATGGGAACAAGGGCTGCAGATGGTTTGGTTACAGCAATTAAGATGTCGGCATAACCTACAACCCCGACTAGGACATCATCGCTGTCATCCTCGGTTACCCACACATGCGTTGCCCTGTGCGAGAGCATCTGAGCCATGACTGCTGCCAACGAACTGGTGCTTTTACATGTTAGAGGAGCACTTCTGCCCCTATACATGCTCCTGCCACTTCCAAAACTTGAGCTCCCCAGATTGAATCCAATGCTCCTACTACTGAATTTCTTTGGCCTAGTTGATGCTGTGCCGTTGGCAACATTGTTATCACCAACTGGCGAATTAACTGTAAAATCAGGGAGTGATCTTGCGCTCAAATGGTCCTCAACTCCCATGACAAACTGCCCTGCTGAGAGATTGGCCAATGCCCATGCTGCAGCTAAATAATCACATTTCCATAATCTGCAAGCTGATATTTCTCCTATGATCTTATATTTACCATCTGGCACAGGCTCCACGACAGCAGTTGCACATGGATCTCCAGCTAGCTTTTGTGTAGCTTCAATGGCCGGCAGAGACGCTTCAACCAAGCTGAAGTTTGGGTTAATTGCCCCAAGAACAGATATGGAGGAAAGAGGTAGAGGAGCTAGAGCACCAAGACAACCAATGAGAAACCGGATGACATCTTCCCTGGATAGACAGCAGAACTTGTCACGGCTAGATTGGGTGGAAGACGATGAAGGCCAATTGGTGTTGACAATCAGGTTATTGCTGCTGCTGTTAGCATTATCAGCATTCCTCAGCCATTTACCATTATATAGAATTGAAAACCGCTTGCTCATTCCTTTCCACACAGTGCTTTTTGGAACAAGCAGACGCCTTACGCCTTGCTTCATCATTTCCAATGCATCTATTAGTCTATCACCAACACCAAAGATTACATTTCTTAGCAGTTTTTTTATCCCAAGAACATATATCATGAACAAAATCTGTGTTGAGCATCAAACATGACAACATGATAAAATGTCTTGTATTAGAAAGAGAATTAAATGGAACTTTAACACTCTCATACAGCATCAAGTATTTTCAACACAAATATGATGTAGTCCAAGTTAGAAATAGCATTCCACTTATGCTAGGAGCTTGTAAAGATGCCAGCAGCCTTGAAGGTGCAGGTGCTGTATTGGTATGAGTAATAGATTAATAAACAATCACAACAGCAAATGATTGAATCCCTTGAAATTTTTCGAATTCTAATTGACTATGCATTACATTGACAAAACAATGAAGGAATTTTGCAAAGAAAGAGTGGAAAACCCTTTAGTATAGCATATAATAGCACACACTCTCATTACCATGCGTTCATAATTACGGCTCAATTTCACGTTGGGAATGACACCTGAAGCACTAAAACTGACAAGCAAAGGTGTAATGTAGCAACATAAATAGAGTTGTCCAAGTAGCAAATGAATAAGAATGACAACATCTACTGATAGGATAGCAGCAACACATGTTTTCTGCAAGTCTGACAGCCCGTGCTTTAATGATGATTGGCCTCAAAAATGAAAACAAAACTGAAACATTAACTGTATAGAAAATGCAACTAAATTGCCCAACAGATATACATAAAGTAATAAACAATTATAATTAGAAAATCAAACATTATATTCAAAGGTTACTTATTTACTTTTTCTTGCACTATTCTCCTGTCAAACTAAGGTGAGACAAACAGAGAAACTAGAGAAGAAGGAGAGGAAAAACAAGAATTTTAAAGAAACAGAAAAAAAAAAATCAAGGAACAAGAAAGAAATAAAACAGAGACCAACAGGGGACAATCATGTCACAAAAATTGAGTCTTGAATATTCTTTCCATAAATTGCAGCATGCAGTGAACGTATTCCCACATGTTCATTATATCTCACATTCACCTCCAAGATGGAAGGGATAGAGGCAAACAGCAACATACACATCTCTACAGTAATGTAGGTCTTAATAAATTATATTCTTTTTAACCAAGACATGAAAACAAAAAGAAAGGACCATGCTAAAACTTTTGCTTTTATTTTTCTTTTAATTTTTTTCCCATGAATCCCAATTGCAATCGATAACTGTTCCTCCTGCATGCTGTGGAAATTATATTTAGTGGCAAGGATATTTTGAGAGTCTTTGTTTCCATGCAATACTTGACAAGTCGTTATCCTTAAAATGGCTATAAAACAATTAAATTCACAAGAGGATGCATGACCATAAGTGCTAAAGTAGCCCAAGTCCACAACAGAATAACATGCAAAACACAACAGAATCTTTATTACACAAGCTAGATTTATATCTGAACCCAAATTAATATATTTTCAAATTTTGCTATGGTAAATCCTGCATTGGGCCAAAAAGAATTTTGCTTCTGGTGAATTAGACTACAGAAAGCAATCCAACAGCATCCACAACCTAAAAAGATCTGATGAAAAAGCAGCAAAACAAAGAACTGAAGAACATATGCCTTAAAAAATCAGAATCCAATATAGCTCAGATTTCCACAATAAATTAATCATTTCCAACAATTTCCTTTATACACAGCCATCCAAGTCCAACAAAACCAAAAAGAGTTTGTCCATCATCACACAATGGAAAATTTACTTTCTCATGAATTTATGATAAATGAACAAAATAAAATTTCCTTAAGAATTCAGATTTTCAGCAAGGAAAGAGAATGCAAAAGAATTCACTAATTTCAACCACAGAAAATAATTTCTCATCCATGAGGATTAATGTTTCATAGGTGTCACTCACAGGGATTCATGTTTGGTCAAAATGAGGCTTATGTGATGCCCGTCAAAAAAAGAAGAGGGTTATTCATGCTGATAGTGTAAGTGAAATAAAAGTAGAGTGGAAAAGGAAAAAACCAGGAGAAGGTTAGAAGGAATTAGGTTATGGTAGGTCATGGTAATAAAAACCTCAAATTGCAATTCTGAACACAAGAATACAACAGGCAACATAGAGAATATGATTGTATTAAAGTAAGTATAGAACAATCAAACTTAATAAGACTATGTAGTAAGCAACAAATTTTAACTATTTGTTCTGTTAAAAAGAGAGTTTAGAAAACAAAAGAAAAATGCTTGAGCACTGCTGGTTCAAAATCAGATCTTATGGGATCAAAATGGCATGCCACCAGCACTTAGAATCTTTGAAATGAATGGCTACTATTGACACAAATTTCAAAGCTTCACCATTGCTACCAGTGGCATGTTATTCAAAATTTACGATAGTCCATTCTTTATATTTTTATATGAAATTTTCTATGTTGGCTTCAAATGCAATCACCAAAAGGTTGCATCTAGCAACAGCCATGGAGAAATCAAAGTTTAAGACACCTAATTTCTCAATTAGATACAAGACTATTTCTCTAACCCTATGGGATAAATATATAAGCATATGCACTAAGAAAATTTCACTACTAGGGCATTATTTGGAAAATACTTTCTTCTTCACCCAAAGACAAGCAATCACATGTTGAAAGTAATGGGTTCATTAAGGATAAGGCTGATGAGGAAACAAGCCATGAGCTAGGCCAACATCAGATGGCTGATATTGTTGGATTCAACACCTCTTTTTGGTTCACTGCCAACTATACAAGGCTTTGATATGATGAATAAGAAATGAAATGAAAACAATTCCACAGGATACAGGCAATATCCAATCAAGGTCAAGGACCTTGCTTTCCTAGAATTGACAATGTGTCACACTTCCACCACAAGATTACTGAGGAAGTGTGAACATAAATAACAAATAAACATGGAAACCAACTGAATTTGTTAGTCCACACTGATTCCCTATGATTATTGAGGTGCACTATCAAACAAATTGGCACTTCATGCATAACCACATGAACCAATAAAAAGTGAAATGAAAACAAAGGGAGAAAAGAAGAAATGAAGCCATCAACTCAAGCCTCCAGCCAAAAGGCTTCGCATGCCACATGATGAGGCAAATAACATAGATATATTTATACAGACAAAATCCAAGCATAAAAAACAGTATGACATAAATTCTCAGGAAACTTTAAGCAAAAATAAAAACAAAAGCTGTAGTTAAAAGGAAGGGAAGAGGTTTCAATAGCCAGTCATAATATTCTGATGGGTGTGTCCCACGATGGGTGGCTGCTGTGCAAGTGAGCAAGAAATGAAATGAGTGAGTGTGTGTGTCTTTTGGCACACGCGTGCCGAGGGGCCGAGGGGTGGTGGGAGCAAAATGAATTTTATGGCAGATTCCTCTGATTTCCACAATTTATTAACTAGACAAATGACATAAATGGCAAGCACCCACATGTAAGTTGAACCTAAACACAGAGCTGGATATGAAACATAATGACAATAAAAATTTTTGAATAGGAAAGACAATATGATATGCCGAGACCACTCTTCATCCTTTTAGACACCAAAACAACTTAAATTTTTTTAAAAAAAAGGAAAGAAAACCTGCAAGAACCATTTCTATAATTCCCAAGAGCATTGCAACCACTCCAACAGGCAAAACTTTTTGTAGAACTACCGCATTCCATGTGCAGATTTTCAATTAGCTAACAAAAGACACTTTATAAGCATGGGATTTTCAAACATTGCGAGATGATCTGTCATGCTCACAGAGGTTGTAGTTAGTTGTGGGATCTAGTCTAGCAGTATTAATAATAGCTATCCATATACCATCATCTCAAGAAAACAAAAACGAAAAAAAAAAAAAAACAATCCATATACCTTGATAAAATGCTCACAACATATAATATGACCTCCAATACTAAACAGGTAAGTTACAACGTTAATGAGCTAACCTTGCTGCAGGATCAACCAGTTTCAGAAGCGAATTATTAGGAACAACAACCTCGGAAACAGGAGTCTTCATGGCTTTCTCCTGATCCTGCAAGCACTCAGTTCTCGACAAAAAAGCCACTATGTCAAGAGAATTAAGTATACCCAGAAACCTCTGCTGCCTCATTTCGCTCGTTTCCAACACACCCACATGCGATCTCCTCTTCCAAACTGGAATCCCACACTCAGTGGACTCTCCAATTGCCCTGATAGCCGACTCCACCGTCTCTGTCTCGCAAAACTCCACCATCTCGGGCTTCCCCACCGTTAGATCCCCCACCACATGATAAAGAAACACCGACGCCATTGAAAATTCTCGAACCCTTTATTAAGAACACCAACCCCAATCGATCGATAAGGACTCTAATAGATATATTTACCCAATATTCAACCTGAAATGAAAATTTTTCTTTTATTTTTTTTATAAGATTTAGTGGGTGGGTCTTTGGAATAAACAAAGAAAAATTAAAGCTTTGCTTCAAATCTCCTTCCTTTATGAGGTAGGACTGAGAGAAAGATAGGAGGATTGGAGAAGCTGAAGAAGAGTTATAAAAGAGTATGGAAAAAGATCAAGAGAAGTAAAAAACCAGTAATGGGCAATCTACGGGTGATCAACACGAAGAGAAGCTGAAGGCTGAAGCCGACAATGTTAATAACAACAGGAGGTGCAGCAGAGAAAGGGTTGAGAAGATTGGCCATTGGCGAAGAAGAGCAGAAAAGCTCATGCCCATCCAGGATCCAAGGTTGATAGACGTCTATCTATCTCCTTTATTTTGCCGTCAATGAGAGCAATGGACATGGGCGACAAAGATGGAGGAGTTTGTGGAGATGGCAGAATGAGAGTGGGAGCAAAGGGCAATAAATAAAAAAGAATTTTTCTAGGGGAATGATTGCATCGGTCTACGACAGACAACCCGAACAGGCTCTTAATCATTTAGAAAGATATCCTAAAATTGTCCAACCCAGTCCAAAGCAGGCTCCATTCTACAAGGTAGAGATAAAAGAGTATTTCTACGTAGCAATACGATATACGTAGAAACAACACGAGAATTCCTTTAAGGATTTATTATTTAATTTGCCACTTCATAATTTTTATTTTTTAATTTCTGCTATCTTAATAACATTTTTCAAAAAAAAAAAATAATAATTAAGGAAACATTTTATAACATCACTATTTTTTTTATCAAGTTGAATTAAAAATTTAAATTTTAAATTTTATATAATTTAATACTTACATTGAAATCCTGATAAGATAAATTGTTATAGTTATTCGGGATAATGATACGACGCTATTCTGATTTTGTTGCCCGCTAAAATTGTACAAACAAGCTAAAAAAATAAAATACAAATAAAGTATGAAAATTTTATATATATATATATATACTATTTTTATTTTATTAAAACAAATTTTATCCATAACAACTAAAACATATTTGCACAACTTAACAAGTTAGACACTTTTCCTCGTCAGCTTACAAAAGTTATAATTTCTGTAGATGGCATCAATCTATTGCATTAAAGATCTTTAATTGTTAGTAAAAATCATATATTCGCAACATTCATTTTATAATTATTCTTATAAAAAATTAATTTATTTTCTTCGAAAATGAAACCAATGAAAAAAATAACATATTTTTCACGCAGAATAATTATGGTTGCATCATGTTTCTATTTATTATTATTATTATTATTATTATTATTATTATTATTATTATGTTAAAACATATCCAAGTTGGTTCAATCATTTGACTCACTCAGTCAAGTTTTTAATTAGCATTCCATGAATGCATGTATAAAATTCAAGCAATTTTTGACAAAAAAAAAAAAAAAAAAAAAAAAAAAAATGCTTTACTACCTGCAATGCTCCTTAAAGGTGCACTAGGAGCGTAAAATTAAACTCAAAACTAACTCAAACTTAATCGTATTTCATAATTTAATTTAGTTTAGGGTTTTAAAAAATTTATTTAGTTTAGATATTTCAGTCCCTGCTCCCTCCCCCCCCCCTCCCCCCCACAACGCGCGCGCGCGCGCGTGATGTGTAAGTGAACAATAGACATATTTTATTTATAAAAATACATCCAAATTACCACAACTTGTAAAGATTATAGTCTCAGTGCTGACAGTCTGGAGTTTGTGCGCAATGCCAGGCTCTTGGCTATTTAATATTTGCTTTTCCATATGATTCCAGAAATCTACCAAGCTTTTTAGCATTCCACACAAACAGTAGATAGAACGATGGATGAAACTTGCATTCAGAAAATTGATCGAGAAAAAGTGTCAATTTCTAGACAAATATTGTTCAGGGAGAGAAGCGGATCAGAAAATTTCACCTTTTAACCCATCAATGGAACCAGTATAATTTTTTTTCCTGCATGGTCAAAGCCAGCAACAATAGCAGGGAGCTGTAACAAATGAGCCGATCCTTATTATTCTACCATTAGTTTGTTTTACATTAGGATTACAAGCACGCCATGGACATTATCACAATTGGAGAATAAAACAAATGAAAGGAAAAGTTGACACCTGGTCAACTTGGCATTGTGCATTTCTTTTGAGAATGTCCTAACAAATGACAACGACCACATTGAACAGCTCTCTTTGGGCGCTTAAGATTCTCTACACGAAGTACCTTCTTTTTTGGCCTCCCAGGTGGCCGTCGGGTTTTGGGAGGTCGTATTATGATATCGGCCTTTGCACCTCCACCTTCAGTTCCCTCACCCAGTTCCTTCCACAGGCTCTTATCAGGAACAGGATTTATCATCTGCGAGTATGTCTCCTGGTAACTTGCAACAGTGAAACAGTGTTCGGCAAATAGATGAGCATTTTGACGACAGGAAATAAGTGCAGCGGCAGCATGTGCACAAGGCAAGCCATAGAGCTGCCAACGGCGACACGAGCACACACGAGTTCTTATGTCTACAATATTGGTCCGCTCAGTAGAGACAATCTCAAACTCGACTTCATTAGCACGAAGTACTTGGTAGCAACGAGCATCTGCAATTGCTTCAGAAATCCGTTTTTCTGCAGATGGAACAAGAATTGAGGTCCACCTCATGCCAATGTCACGGCGATTGTTGAAACAAGATGCCAGCTGATTCCGAATGTGTTCCATCATTTGCACAATTGGTAGCTCATGGCATTCAAGGGCCCAATTATACAACAACTCGGTAACCCCCAACGTAAAATGGCCATACCGCACACCCTCAAAATATGCTACAGCCCAAAGTTGTGGTGGAAAATGCTGAAACCACGTTAGAACATCTTGTGAGATCTCTACCATCTCAGATATCTTGGTCTCAAATTCAGCTGCTGTGAGGGCATAAACAGCATTCCAGAAAATATTAACCAATTTTGTGTTCTTGAACGTATCGCGAAAATTTTCACTAACATAACGTAGACAAAATCCATGGAAAGCACTGGGAAAGTGTGTTTCAACTGCATCTACAATCCCACTTTGCCTTTCAGACAGTATTGTAAGTCTAGGCATGATTTCAGTATTTACACCAAGAAGCTTCCGCAACTCCGACATGAACCACATCCAGTTCTCATCACTTTCCATATCAACAATAGCAATGGCCAAAGGAAATAATGCATCATCAGCATCAACAGCTGCAGCACAAAGTAAGGTGCCCAAGTATTTTCCTTTAAGATGTGCTCTATCAAGTTCCAACAGTGGCCTACATGCATTTATGAACCCATAGATACAAGCACGATAAGAAACAAATAGGCGCTGGAAACAGTTCTCTTGTCCCATAGCAAAAACTGAAGCAACACTTCCTGGGTTGGCCTTCCTTATCTGCTCAAAATATGCAGGAAGAAGGCGGTATCCTTCTTCAAAAGTCCCATGAAGTGCAGCCATGCTACGCTCCTTCCCACGCCAAGCTTGCATGTAAGACACTGCAACCCCATGCCTGTCACGGATGTCTTGTAGGATTTCCTTTGGCTTATATTGTGGATTATCTCGGATGTGTGATTCCACAGATCTAGCAACCCAACCTACTGATGCTTGCTGATGGTGAAGGTCGCGGACTCCTTCACATGTATGCTCTCCATGTAAAGTTCTAATTGAAAAGGTTTGAACTCCTGGGCATTTTGCAACATGGACACGCCAAGGACATCCTTCTTTGGAGCACTTAGCTATAAACCGGCTTCGATCTGATTTCACAATCCGAAGATCAAAATGCAATGCTATAGCAATATCTTTTAGTGTTCTTCTACAAGTCTCAACATCAGGAAACTCTTGTCCAATAGCTAAAGCATGATCCGAAAAAGCAAGAGAAGAGGCATCAGGCACAGTTAAAGCACGATCAGCCATAAATACACCAAAATGAGGAGTTGCAGCTTTACTTGATTCACTGGCTTCCACTCATGCTGCATACAGGAGGTACCTTCAAAACCACACCCACTGCATAAAATCTTCCTTTCTGTTATTGATACTGCTGTAGAGGACAAGAAATAAGGTACAAATAAGTAATATGGTATATCATGATAACAATCCAGTTAAATCTCATCCAGACTAGTGAAAATGGACAAGTGAAACGAAATATCAGCTTATTGACAGAATAAGACCATTGCAAGTAAATTGCTTTGTTAAATCCAGAAGAACTTGTATCAGGAAAAAAGAAACAACTGCAAAAGGGAAAGAACCACTGATAAAATAAAAGCACTGCAAGTCACTTCCCTTGTTGATATTTGGGTGTCAGGCAAGTGAATGCTAAAATGATGTACATACATATATGTGAATGCTCATGTTAACAAATGTGGATCTATATTCTCATACATGAATTTTCACAACATGTTATGTTCAACTACATGATCCATGAAAGAGTAAACAGGTAAATGAGGAAGACAAAGATTACATTGTAGTGTGAAAATGTTTAAACTATAAAAAGAAAACAAAAATCTAATCAATGCTGGTTACATTTTAGTATAATTTTTGTTATTCAACTTCACAGGAGCAGAAGAAGAAGGCATTTAGTTTTGAGCGACCCTGAATTATATCCAATGATTGATGCCTTCATTTCACCACTGAGCTTCAGGGCAATTTGCTACATTATGTTAATGTTAGGAATGATGGTGGTGGTACCGTGTCTCAATTCCTCAATTGCACCATCAAAATTATTACTTATTTAGAAAGTTAATTTATTCAGAAACTTACTGTTTAGACTCAATTTTATTCAACATATTCTCTACTACATGCTTGGTAGTTAGTCCCCCGATAACATTTTACCTGAAATTCCAACTCCCCTACTCCATGAAACACTCTTTCTCATTAACGAGCCCAAAACTATACACTCACATAGCCGAGCCTTCAAATCAGCCTTCCCTTAAATATTCTTCGATTAGTCTCACCTCCACCTTCAACCAAGCACACTAATTTCTTACTTTCTTTACCTGCATCGGTATGTGTCCATTCCCAATATTTCCAAAGCTGCCTAAGCTCATTGGATAGGCCGCCTTGCCCTCAGAATTCAGTTCTTTCAGGTTTGTAATTGTCTCTAACAAACATGTTTTAGCATATGACTACTCTTTAGCCTATGGCGACGGATCATGTCAGCAAACACACAAAATAACCCAGCCCAATACCAAACCTAAGGCACGGTCATGAAGTAAACAGGAAAGCCACGCTGTATTTGCTCAGGTATCTTCAAAAGAAGTGCCCTAAGTCGGCCACAAAGAGAATACGTTGATTTGCTACCATTTTACCATTTTTGGGAACTTTCCAAGTAGAAAGCACTAAATTACCCACTGTTTACATGCTTTAGCATATTTTTAATTGAAGAACAGCATTTCTTCCTAACCTAAGATGCTTCAAACTCTTGTGCAGAATCAATTGTGCATTAGGTTGAACAGCAGTCTGAAATTCTTAAATGAAGTCTAACTCTGTACTCTTCCGAGGGGCAGGGCAAGCCAAACTGCTTAGCATTCTTCCATTGTTAACAAAGATTTCAATTATATTTAAGAAGGGACCCAAAAACAAAGGACAAGCCCCACAGCACTTCGATCACCCAGAGTACCTGCTTTGACCCTTTTACTTGTCACTTCATCTTCATTCCAGCGACCCAACTTCGCCGTATAGATTAAAAAAAAAAAAAAAAAAAAAAACGTTGTCGAAACATTCCTAGAATTCTACAGTTGGATGCTAAATTAAAGGGTAGAATCAGCAAGCAAAAAAATAAAATAAAAATGTGCATACCGCTAATTTGGAAGGCATTTTGGAGCAATTTGAGGCTTTGGATCTAAAACCCACATCGCAGTTGGCGTTTAGCAGAGAAGTAATCGAATATCTAACAACTGCAGAGCCAAACGGATCACCTTTGTGAAATGAAAAGCTGAGCGAAGGTCCCTTTTAGCTAATCAGGAAGGTGAAGCGAAATTGGAGACTGCTATTATATGGTTAATAGAAACGGAATGCGCAAGAGGCAGAAAGGCGAAAAGGGAGTGCTGGAGTTCGGGGGCCTTGTTTGGGTGTTGGAATTGGATTTTACTGGGGAAGGGATGTGTTTTTTTATTTCCGGCTTACTGTGACGGAGGAGGAAAAGAGTGAAGACAGTTTTGTGTATGGGACCAGCTCGTCGTGGTGTGGTGGTGGTTTTTCGATGGCAGAGCCGAGGCCGAACCTCTAAGCTGAAGCCCGTCCGTCCCCAAGCCCATTTTCTTTTCTGCCCATTTTTTTATTTCGGCTACACAAGATTTAGAAAAACTCACCTACATATCCACAATAAGAGCTTCCGAGTTAAGCAACTAATTTAATTAGTTTATCAATCTGATATTAAAAGAAAAGAATACATACATATATATATATATATATATATATATATACACATAAATATAATTTTTAGTTTAATAGTACAAAAACTATTTGAAAGTTTAAATTTCAGTTAATAAAAAAAAAATACAAAATACCTGTCATGTTATAGACGCAGAGTTATCATAATAACATATATTTTATTTTATATCAATTCATTCCGTATCATGATGAAGACGGATGGATCAATTCACAAAATAAATCTTCAATTCAAAATTTTTGCGGTTAAAATTTAATTTCTACGATTTTAAATTTTGAAAAATCAATAGTCCACAAATGACCTAACAGGATTCAATTGGAATTTGCCCAATAACTTACCTATGATAGACTCTCCTAAAGAGCTTTGTCATTGCCTATGTTTTGCAACGACTCATCAACTCATTGTCATTTGATAGCTAGAAGTTTTGACATGTGGCTACAATTAGTAGTTGATAAATGATTGTGTTTGCCACAGGTGGTTAATATAGCCAATGAAGAAAAAGCTTCCTAGAGCATATGCTCGATTTTTCGACGGTTGGGAAAGTGTGTTAGATTACAAGTAAACGAACCAGGCCTCTGATTTGGACTTGTGGCATAGCAGACAAGAAATATTATGATTTCGCCCATTTGGCCTCAGCAAGGAAGTTCATGCTCCAATGAACCCCGCGTTATTATGAATCACAAGAACAAAGGTCGACGCCAAGAAACGGGCACGGCAGAAACAAAAGACTCTTATTCGAACAAAAGGTCACAGGCCTTCAGTAACATTACATTAAGAAAGAGTGGTCCTTTTCAGTTGTATCAGAAAATGAATTCCAACTCCTTTCAAAAAGGAATTACAACTTCTTCGGACCCAAAACGGGAACAAAAGAAGACAAGAAAATAACTGCAAAACAAAACAGGGAAGAAACATTCCTTAACAGCACCACAACAGCTATACTGAGAATCTCAAAATCATAAGCTGCAGGAAGTGCTGGTCAAGCTCTCGGTGATGTATTTTATGGATAAGGAAACGTTTATTTCCCTTCCTTAGGCCTGATTTCTATCCCATGAATAATAAGCCCACACTTCCAATCACCACCTTTAACCTCTGAAACAGTCATTTCTAGTTCCTCATTTTCTCCTTCCTCATTAAGGAATTCACCCAATTCGATCTCCAACCATCCATCACCTCTTTCCTTTGGATAAGGACCACCAGTTTCTGTAACAGGTATGTGTGATTGCCACCCCAAAATGCACCTGTGGAAGCGGCAACCAATGCCCCTTGACTCCCTCTGGCGCCACAGCCCTCTCTCCTTATGTCCAAATACACAGTCTGTGCACTGCTCTCACTTCCAGCAAGTCCCATTGTGACTTCTGCTGGTGGGTAATCAAAACCATAGGCCCCTGTTGTTAACTTGAATACAAGGAAAGCTGAATAAAGTGTTGATGGGGACAACATTTGGGATTTGATTTTGCCACGAATTTCAAGCCAGCAGACAGCAATTAGCACAGCCACTTCTGCAAATCTGTTTGCACATAACAAGTGCATATTCCAGAAGAGTATAACACTAGAAATCAATGAAAAGTCAGGAGAAATATAGGTCATACAGGAGAAAGGAAATGTGTCAGAAAAGAATGCATATACCTGGATTCAGGATCAGAAGTCCATATCCAATAATCGGGTGTATCTCCCCATACAAACACAAGGTCCCTTGCGGAAAGCATGTAACATTTTTTTCCAGTTGATTTGTCCAATGAAAAGCTCTATTTAGAGCAAAAGGAAAACAGCAAACCATGATGAGTGATGAGTTTTTTTTTTTTTATGATAATAAGTACAAGAATTCCCAGCAACAAATTTTCACAATAAGAGCTACTAAAGATATGAAGTTTGTTGATCCATGAAGAATTTTCCAGTGTATACAACATAAGAAAGGATACAAAGAATTAAAAGCAAGTAACACAAGAACACATAATGATCTACCATAATCATTAGTTATCCAAAAATATCATCCCAATATCAACACAGTACAAAGAAGATGGATAAAAAGTTGATCAAATAGTGTTTCTTACGAGCAAAGGGAAGAAAATGGAGAGCACCAAGACACAGAAGACCACAGAAATTAATTACTACATTCATTAGTGACAGAAAGACAACATATGAAAATAATAATAATAATAATAATAATAAATATTCTCCTGATCCCAAATGGACATTGGCCTACTTTGACAGCCCATTTCTAAGGTAAATATTTTATACCTCAAAAATGGCTTAGAGGAAACTCTAAATCTGCAATGGATAATTCTCAGCGGAATGAAAAAACAGAAAATAAAAAATCACACAAACAGAAAATAGCCAATTGTTCACAGCAGCCCATTAAATTTCAGGTAAATTCAAAGCACACGAGCTACAAGGAGAAATTACCTTCTTGCCATCGTCGAGGAGGATTGGATTGTCACAGATGCTGAAATAGAGGCGTTTCTTTGAAGAAGAGGAGGAAGCCAAGAGACAAGAACCGCCAGCGGATCTAGAGAGAATCGAGCAGTAATCAGGCGGCAGGAACCGCTCCCATACGGCGTCGGAGTCGGCGGCGGATCAGAAAGTGGAAGAAACGGCGGACAATCTGCAGGCGTCCCTAGGACCCGTCAAAGATAGGACTTCCGCTATGCAACCCTCCGGCAACGCCCGACAGCCCCCTTCGCCTTCACCGACATCGCTTTCCATTTTTCTTTTCTGTGGTTCCCGTTTGGTTGGTTTGCCGCGTCGTTTCCATCCAGAAAATTGGCAACTGGACATTAATTGAAATCAAATACATAAATTGAGAGACCACGGGTCCATATAGGCGTGGACGAATTGAAACTTATCTCTTAAGGCTTGGGTTTTTTTTTTTTTTTTTTTTTAATAAAAATATATGTTAAGCATTACACTCGTAAAATATCTCATTTATTTTTTTATAAAAAAATTTATCATTTAAATATTATTTAATAAATATACCGAAACGATTGCACACCAGATCACCCACAAGGATGCGGCCAAAGGTGGTGGTTCCTTCTTTACGGAATTTAAAGGAAAGCCGTCAAAGTTTGTAATTGGATGCAAAAGTTTATTTCCACGAATTTTTGCCTGAAGCCACCCCGACAATAAAATAGCATATCATGTGAAACATGATTTGAGATGAACGACGGATATATTTTTCTCACTAAATTCTTTTACAAATTTGATTTCCGTTTTTTTTTTTTTGTATAAGTAGTGGACATAGAAGAAATTCGAAAGCAAACTTCAGCGAATGAACAATTTAGTGAAAATTAAACGAGCTATATTTTTTTTTCAAAAAAAATATATTGATATTATTTAAAGAGCATTACTACATAAAAATATTTATTAAAATAAGTTTTAACAAAATAAAGACCCTCTCTCTCCATCTCTCTTATTTTCACACTCTGTATCTCCTCAATGGCAAGAATATAAAAAACTACAAATTATATAATAATTTAGCAAATATTATATCTTTAATTATGATGATTAACAATTCTTTGTAAATACAAAACAAATATTTGAAGTAGCCTTCTAACTTATTACCTTATATTTTTCATTAAAGGTAATGATAATAGTTCATAAGCTTTCTTATAGAAGCTAATTTAGGGATATTTTTGTTGCTACCATTTAACTTTCTTCCATTATGATAAAATTTTTTTAATATTTCTATAACAAAACATTTAATTAATCAAATTTAATTTTGATTAAGAATGATTTAATTCTTATTAATAATAATTTAATTGTTATTAATACTAATGTTAATAGTTCAAAAGCTTTCTCATATAAGTTAATTTAGGAACATTTTTGTTACCACCATTTAACTTTCTTCCCCTTAAGATAAAAATCTTTTAATATTTCAATAATGAAACATTCAATTCATCAAATGTAATTTTTATTAAAAATAATTTATTTATTATTAACAATAATTTAATTGCCATTAATAATAACTTAATTTTTAATAATAATAAATCATTCTTAATTTTAATGTTACTTATTGAGAAAGTTAATTTCTTCAGAAACTTACTGTTTAGACTCAGTTTTATTCAACATATTCTCTACTACATGCTTGCTAGTTAGTTCCCGATAACGTTTTACCTGACATTCCGACTCCCCTACTCCATGAAACACTCTTTCTCATTAATAAGCCCAAAACTATACACTCACATAACCGAGCCTTCAAATCAGCCTTCCCTTACATATTCTTCGATTAGTCTCACCTCCACCTTCAACCAAGCACACTAATTTCTTAATTTCTTTATCTGCATCGGCATATATGTCCATTCCCAATATCTCCAAGGCTGCCTAAGCTCATTGGATAGGCCGCCTTGCCCTCAGAATTCAGTTCTTTCAGGTTTGTAATTGTCTCTAACAAACATGTTTTAGCATATGACTACTCTTTAGCCTATGGCGACGGATCATGTCAGCAAACACACAAAATAACCCAGCCCAATACCAAACCCAAGGCACGGTCATGAAGTAAACAGGAAAGCCACGCTGTATTTGCTCAGGTATCTTCAAAAGAAGTGCCCTAAGTCGGCCACAATGAGAATATGTTGATTTGCTACCATTTTACCATTTTTGGGAACTTTCCAAGTAGAAAGCACTAAATTACCCACTGTTTACATGCTTTAGCATATTTTTAACTGAAGAACAGCATTTCTTCCTAACCTAAGATGCTTCAAACTCTTGTGCCGCTAATTTGGAAGGCATTATGGAGCCATTTGAGGCTTTGGATGTACCAGGAAAACAATTCCAACTCCTTTCAAAAAGGAATTACAACTTCTTCGGACCCAAAACGGGAACAAAAGAAGACAAGCAAATAACTGCAAAACAAAACAGGGAAGAAACATTCCTTAACAGCACCACAACAGCTATACTGAGAATCTCAAAATCATAAGCTGCAGAAAGTGCTGGTCAAGCTCTCGGTGATGTATTTTATAGATAAGGAAACGTTTATTTCCCTTCCTTAGGCCTGATTTCTATCCCATGAATAATAAGCCCACACTTCCAATTACCACCTTTAACCTCTGAAACAGTCATTTCTAGTTCCTCATTTTCTCCTTCCTCATTAAGGAATTCACCCAATTCAATCTCCAACCATCCATCACCTCCTTCCTTTGGATAAGGACCACCAGTTTCTGTAACAGGTATGTGTGATTGCCACCCCAAATTGCGCCTGCGGAAGCGGCAACCAATACCCCTTGACTCCCTCTGGCGCCACAGCCTCTGCTCTCTCATTCTGTCCAAATACACAGTCCGTGCACTGCTCTCACTTCCAGCCAGTCCCATTATGACTTCTGCTGGTTGGTAATCAAAACCAAAGGCCCCAGTTTTAAACTTGAATACAAGGAAAGCTGAATAAAGTGTTGATGGGGACAACATTTGGGTTTTGATTTTTCCACGAATTTCAAGCCAGCAGACAGCAATAAGCTCAGCCACTTCTGCAAATCTGTTTGCACATAACAAGTGCATATTCCAGAAGGGTAAAACACTAGAAATCAATGAAAAGAAAGGAGAAAAATAGGTCATACAGAAGAAAGAGAATACGTCAGAAAAAAAAATGCATATACCTGGATTCAGGATCAGAAGTCCATCTCCAATAACGGGGTGTATCTCCCCATACGATCACAAGGTCCCTCGCGGAAAGCATGTAACATTTTTTTCCAGTTGATTTGTCCAATGAAAAGCTCTATTTAGGGCAACAGGAAAACAGCAAACCGTGATGAGTGATGAGTTTAACAAAAAACAAAAAAAACAGCCTCATGAACATGAAATATGATATAAGTACAAGAACTCCCAACATTAAATTTTCACATTAAGAGCAGGTAAAGATACAAAATTTGTTTATCCATAAAGAATTTTCCAGTGTGTACAACATTAGAAAGGATACCAAGAATTACAAGCAACACAAGAACAGATAATGATCTACCATACTCATTAGATATCCAAAAATATCATCGCCATAACAGGCAACAGCACAGTACAAAAAAGATGGGTAAAAAGTTGATCCAATAGTGTTTTTACGGGAAAAGGGAAGAAAGTAGAGAAACTGTGAGCACCAAGAAACAGAAGACCACAGAAATTAATTACTACATTCATGTGCACAGAAGGACAAAATATGAAAATAATAATAATAATAATAATCATAATAAATATTCTCCTGATCCCAAATGGACATTGGCCTATTTGACAGCCCATTTCAAAGGTAAATATTTTATACCTCAAAAATGGCTTAGAGAAAAGTGTAAATCTGCAATGGATAATTCTCAGCGGAATGAAAAAACAGAAAATAAAAAATTACACAAACAAAAAATAGCCAATTGTTCACAGCAGTCCATTAAATTTCCGATAAATTCGAAGAAGGCGAACTCCAAGGAGAAATTACCTTCTTGCCATCGTCGAGGAGGATTGGATTGTCACAGAGGCTGAAATATAGGTATTTCTTTGAAGAAGAGAATGAGGCCAAGAAAGAAGAACCGCCGGCGGATCTAGAGAGAATCGAGCGGTAATCAGGCGGCAGGAACCGCTCCCAGACGGCGTCGGAGTCGGCGGCGGATCGGAAAGCGGAACAAACGGCGGACAATCTGCAGGCGTCCCTAGGACCCGTCAACGACAGGACTTCCGCTATGCAACCCTCCGGCAACGCCCAACAGCCCCCTTCGCCTTCTTTGACGTCGCTTTCCATTTCGATTTTCTGTGGTCCCTGTTTAATTAGTTACGGCGTCGACTTTCTATCCAGAAAATTGACAACTGAATGTCAATCGATATCATATGTAAATAGACATGCCACGGATATATATAGAGGTATGCCCGAATGGAACCTTCGCGTTTAAGGCTTGGTTTTTTATTTTTCTTTTTCTTTTTCTTTTTTATATTAAAAAATTATTAATTATTATATTCATTATATTTAAAAATATTTTATTTATTTTTTATTAAAAAAATTATTATTTTAATATTATTTAATAATTAAAAAAAAAAAAAAAAACAACCCTACGCCCAGTCTACACGACATCACCACAGGGGTGTTTCCTTCTTGATTAAGTTTACGAAATTTAGGAAAGAATCTATAAAAGTCTGGTTCGGAGCCAGAAATAAAGTGGGTAAAGAAAACCTATATAAAAGGGAGAGTCATCAAAGTTTGTGATTGTCGGCAAAAGTCTCTTGTCTATTTCTACGAATGTTTGCTGGAAGCCAATACGAAAGTGAAACATAATTTGAGATGAACGAGGAAGACATTTTTCTCACTAAATTCTTCTACAAATTTGATTTCTGTTTCTTTTTTATTTTTTTTGGTAACTTGATTAAATAGTGGGCATATAACAAATTCGTAAACAAAATTCAGTGAATGAAAAAGATACTTTCTTGAACAATTTGGTGAAAATTAAAGGAAGACAATTTATCAACAAATATTTTTGTTTTAGTTTTATATATATATATATATATATATAAAAAAATTATATTGATATTGTTTAAAGAGCATTATTACATAAATATATTTATTAAAATAAATGTAAACAAAATGAAACAGTAAAATAATTTTTTTCTTACAACATTTATCTCTCGTTTTCTTTTTCTCTTATTTTCCACGCTTTATAAGAATATAAAAAATTAAAAATTATATATTAATTTAATAAAAATTATATCTCTAATTATAATGATTAACAATTCTCTGCAATTACAAAACAAATATTTGAAATAATTTTTTTTACTTTATTGCCTTCTATTTTTCATTGCGTCTGGTGTTAATAGTTCAAGAGTTTTCCTATATAAGCTAATTGAGAGACATTTCTGTTGCAACCATTTGATTTTCTTTCGTTGAGATAAAAATCTTTTAATATTTCTATAATAAATCATTAAATTAATTAAATTTAATTTTTATTAATAATAATTTATTTATTAAAAATAATAATTTAATTATTATTAAAATATAAATAAATATAGTTTAATTATCATATTAAATAATTTTTTTTTCATTTAAAAAAAATATAACCATTAAAAAAATATTATAACTCTCTCTCTCCTCCTCGCCGGGCTTATCATAGTTTGTGCAAGTTGGAGATTCCTGATCATATTCTCAATCGTAGACACATTACAATCATGGATAGTGCAAGTTCAGAGATTTAGAAAATTAATATTGATCGGGAAGAATGATTATTGTCGTTAATTTTATATATATTTTTTGGTATATTGAAATTCAAAATTCACTTATTTTGTGGGAATTTAAGGGTAATGGGACTTGAAAGTACATCTTTCCAAACAAAAAGAAAAAATTAATTAATTAAATTAAATAATATTTGATTTTAAATTTTTTATTTTTTAATATAATATTAAATGTTTTAATAATTTCAACCATTCTAAATATTTTGATTTTTTTATTAAATTTAATTAGTAATAAAAATTAATTAAATTATTAATTTAATATATTAATCGAATAAAAAATAATTGAAATAATTAAAATACGTATTAGAGTTGTATTTCACGTTCAAAACTCATCTTCACTCCGCCGAATAGATTTTTTTTTTTTTTTTAATAACCATTATCAAAACATTCTTAAAATTCTACAGTTCAATGCTAAATTAAAGGGTAGAATCAGCAAGAAAAAAATATATAAAAAAATAAAAATAAAAATGTGCATACCGCTAATTTGGAAGGCAATTTGGAGCAATTTGAGGCTTTGGATCCAAAACCCACGTTGCAGTTGGCGTTTAGCAGAGAAGTAATCGAATATCTGACAACTGCGTAGCCAAACGGATCACTTTTGTGAAATGAAAAGCTAAGCGAAGGCCCCTTTTAGTTCGTCAGGAAGGTGAAGCAAAATAGGAGACTGCTCTTATATGGTTAATAGAAACGGAAAGCGCAAGAGGCAGAAAGGCGAAGAGGGAGTGCTGGAGTTCGGGAGCCTTGTTTGGATGTTGGAATTGGATTTTACTAGGGGAGGATGTGTTTTTTTTTATTTCCGCCTGACTGTGACGGAGGAGGCAAAGAGTGGAGACAGTTTTGTGTATGGACCAGCTCGTCGTGGTCTGGTGGTGGTTTTTCGATGGCATAGCCGGGGCCGAACCTCTAAGCTGAAGCCCGTCCGTCCCCAAGCCCATTTTCTGTTTTGCGGTTACAGAAGATTTAGAAACAACTAGTTGAATTAGTTTATAAATCCGATACTAAAAGAAAAGACAAGTAGTCGAAATTTAGTCGTTTATTTATATATATATATATATATATATATATATATATATATATATATATATATATATAGTTAATAAAAAATATATACAAAATGTCTATCACTTGTGCATATTATATACATAGAATTATCGTAATAGCATATATGTTATATCAACTCACCCTATTATGTCACATTATCATTGGAAACAACATTCTATTAATTATAATATCAGGAAGACAAAAGAATCAATTTACAAAATAAATCTTCATGTCAAAATTTTCACGGTTAAAATTTAATTTTTACAATGTTAAATCTTGAAAAATCAGTCGTCCAGAATGACATTAGCCCGAACCAGCCTAGAAAGATTCAATTACAATTTGCCTAATAACTTGCCAATGGTAGACTCTCCTAAAGAGCTTGTCAATGCCTATGTTTTGCAATGACTCGTTTGATAACTAGCAGTTGTTGACTAGCGGTTACAATTAACAGCTAATAAATGATTGTGTTTGCCATAGGTGGTTAATATAGCCATTGAAGAAAAGCTTCCAGGAGCATACGCTTGATTTTTTGACAGTTTGAGAAAGAGTGTTAGATTTGCTGCCATACAATTAAACGAACCAGTTCTCTGTTTTGGACTTGTGGCAAAGCACAAGAAACAATATGATTTGGCCCATTTGGCCTAAGCAAAGGAAGTCCATGCTCTAATGAACCCTCCGTTATTATGAATCACAAATACAGAAGTCGACGCCAAGAAACGAGCATGGCAAAAGTAAGAGACTCTTCTTCGAACAAAGGGTCACAAGCCTTTAGTAACATTACATTAGGAAAGACTGGTTCTTTTCAGATGTCCCAGGAAAACAATTCCAACTCCTTTATAAAAGGAATTACGAATTCTTCGGACCCAAAAAGGTTATAAAACAAGACAAGAAAGTTAATAACTGGAAAAGAAAACAGGGAAGATACATCCCTTGGCAGCACCAGAACAGCTATACTGAGAATGTCGAGATCGTAAGCTGCAGGAAGTGCTGGTCAAGCTCTCGGTGATGTATTTTATAGATAAGGAAACGTTTATTTCCCTTCCTTAGGCCTGATTTCTATCCCATGAATAATAAGCCCACACTTCCAATTACCACCTTTAACCTCTGAAACAGTCATTTCAAGTTCCTCATTTTCTCCTTCCTCGTTAAGGAATTCACCCAATTCGATCTCCAACCATCCATCACCTCTTTCCTTTGGATAAGGAACATCAGTTTCTCTAAAAGGTATGTGTGATGACCTCGGCAAAATGTGCAAGTGGGTGCGGTGACCAAAGTACCTTGGCACATCGGAGAATCGCTGCCTCTGCTCTCTCACTGTGTCCAAATACACGGTCTGTGCACCGCTCTCACTTCCAGCAAGTCCCATTGCGACTTCTGCTGGTCGGTAATTAAAACCATAGGCCTCTGTTGTTAACTTGAATACAAGGAAAGCTGAATAAAGTGTTGATGGGGACAGCATTTGGGTTTTGATTTTGCCACGAATTTCAAGCCAGCAGACAGCAATAAGCTCAGCCACTTCTGCAAATCTGTTTGCACATAACAAGTGCATATTCCAGAAGGGTAAAACACTAGAAATCAATGAAAAGTCAGGAGAAATATAGGTCATGCAGGAGATAGAGAACATGTCAGAAAAGGATGCATATACCTGGATTCAGGATCAGAAGTCCATCTCCAATAACGGGGTGTATCTCCCCATACAATCACAAGGTCCCTCGCGGAAAGCATGTAGCATTTTTTTCCACTTGATTTGTCCAATGAAAAGCTCTATTTAATGCAACAGGAAAACAGCAAACCATGATGAGTGTTTTTTTTTTAAGAAAAAAAATAAACAGTTTCATGAACATGAAATATGATAATAAGTACAAGAACTCCCAACAACAAATTTTCACAATAAGAGCTAGTAAAGATATGAAGTTTGTTGATCCATAAAGAATTTTCCAGTGTATACAACATAAGAAAGGATACCAATAATTACAAGCAAGTAACACAAGAACAGATAATGATATACCATAATCACTAGTTATCCAAAAATATCATCCCAACATCAGCACAAAGAAGATGGGTAAAAAGTTGATCAAATAGTGTTTTTTACGAGCAAAAAGAAGAAAATGGAGAAACTGTGAGCACCAAGAAACAGAAAACCACAGAAATTAATTACTACATTCATTAGTGCACAGAAGGACAAAATATGAAAATAATAATAATAATAATAATAATAAATATTCTCCTGATCCCAAATGGACATTGGCCTACTTTCACAGCCCATTTCAAAGGTAAATATTTTATACCTCAAAAATGGCTGAGAGGAAACTCTAAATCTGCAATGGATAATTCTCAGCGGAATGAAAAAACAGAAAATAAAAAAATCACACAAACAGAAAATAGCGAATTGTTTACAGCAGTCCATTAAATTTCAGGTAAATTCAAAGCACGCGAGCTACAAGGAGAAATTACCTTCTTGCCATCGTCGAGGAGGATTGGATTGTCACAGAGGCTGAAATAGAGGCGTTTCTTTGAAGAAGAGGAAGAAGCCAAGAGAGAAGAACCGCCGACGGATCTAGAGAGAATCGAGCGGTAATCAGGCGGCAGGAACCGCTCCCAGACGGCGTCGCAGTCGGCGGCGGCTCGGAAAGTGGAAGAAACGGCGGACAATCTGCAGGCGTCCCTAGGACCCGTCATAGACAGGACTTCCGCTATGCAACCCTCCGGCAACGCCCAACAGCCCCTTTTGCCTTCACCGACATCGCTTTCCATTTTTCTTTTCTGTAGTTCCTGTTTGATTGGTTTCTGGCGTCGAATCTCTATCCACAAAATTGGCAACTGAACGTTAATTGAAATCAAATATATAATTTGAGAGACCACGGGCATAGAGAGGCGTGCCCGATTGGAACCTTAGCGCTTAAGGCTTGCGTTTTTTTTTTTTAATAAGAATATATGTTAGCCATTACACTCGTAAAATATCCCATTTAATTTTTTTTAATAAAAAAATACCATTTAAATATTATTTAATAAATACACTCCACACCAGATCACCACAAGGGTACTGTCAACGGTAGTGGTTCCTTCTTCGTTAAGTTTACGAAATTAAAGGAGAGTCAACGAAGTTTGTAATTGGAGGCAAAAGTCTATTTCGACGAATATTTGCTAGAAGCCAACATGAAAATAAAACAGCGTATCAGGTGAAACATAATTTGAGATGAATGAGGAAGATATTTTTCTCACTAAATTCTTTCACAAATTTGATTTCTGTTTTTTATTTTTTACTTTTTTTTTTTTTTATAACTTGCTTAAGAATTTAATCGTGCAAGTAGCGGGCATAGAAGAAATTTGAAAGCAAACTTCATCGAATGAATAGTATACTTTCTTGAACAATTTAGTGAAGATTAAACGAAGATAATTTATCAACAAGTATTTTTTGTTTTAGGTTTTTTTTTTTTCAAAAAAATTATATTTATATTACTTAAAGAGCATTACTACATAAAAATATTTATTAAAATAAATATAAACTAATTAAAAAAGTATAATAATTTTTTTTTTCTTACAACTTCATTTCTCTCCCTCTCTCTCATTTTCACATCCATATCTCTTCTATTCAAAGAATATAAAAAATTTAAAATTATATATTAATTTAAAATTATATTCCTAATTATGATGATTAACAATTTTCTATAACTATAAAATAAATATTTAGAGTAGTCTTTTAACTTATTATTTAATATTTAATATTTTTCGTTAAGTGTATAATATTAATATTTTAGACATCTTATATCAATTAATTTAAAGATATTTTTGTCACTACCATTTTATTTTCTTCCATTAAGATAAATTTTTTATAATATTTTCATAATAAAACATTTAATTAATCAAAATTTCGTTAAGAATGATATAATAATAATAATTATTAAATAATTATAATTTAATTATTATCTTAAATAATATTTATTTTTTCCATTTAAAAAAAAAATATTAATACTCTCTTTCTCCGTCCCGGTTTATATTATTAATCTTATAATATGTTTCGAAGCAATCAATATACTCTGACAAGGCACATCAATCATAGTTTGTGCAAGTATGGAGATTCCTGATCATGTTCTCAATCTTAGAAATATTACAATCATGGATAGTATAAGTTCAGAGATTTAGAAAATTAAGATGGATTAGGAAGGATGAGCATTGTCAATAATTATATATATATATATATATATACTTATGTAGGAGTACAACAGTAGTCAATTCTATCTCATGCCTGTAATTTAAAATTAACGATCTAATGGTAGAGTAAGAGGGGTACTGATGCGTAAAAGATACATAAATGACATTATAGAATGATGTCATGGTCCAATAAATAAAAAAATTTGATAATTTAATTAGTAATTAAGTATATATAATTTTTTTATTAATTTATATTTAAAATTATACATGATAATTCTAATAACAAAAATAAATTTAAATATATAATAATAAAAGTTTAAATTTATTAATATTTAAATTAGATGTAAAAAAATTTAATAGTAAATATTTCTTAAAAAAATATTAAATAAAAATATTTTAATTTTAATTTACAAATATCATGATTAGTTTATTATATATATATAAAATGAAAACAAAAAAAAATTATTTTGTAAATAAATAATTTTTTAAAAATAAAATAATTTTAAAAATATTTTTTTAAAATTGATATTTTATTTATTATTTATTAAATTATTAAATAGTGTAAAAAATATTTTTTATTTATATAAATAGATATTTTTTATATAAATTTTACTTAATTTATATAAAAAAAAGTCAATATTTTAGACAGTATTTAATTTTCTTAGCTTAAAAAGCCTGGCCCGAGTTATGGAATGCAAGCTTTAATTTTTTATTTAATTACTTTTTTTTGTTCAGTACAACATTTATCTCCTTTTTGATAGACAAAAGTACCCAGATAACAGACACGGTCGCAACGGCACCACCTGTCCCCACTTTGACTTCGATAAAAACAATATTTGTCTACAGCGGATCGCCACCTCACATTCACATGCACGCAGTTATTTAAGCAAAAATTTTTAAAAAATAAATTTCAATAAATATAATTAATTTTTACATTACATGTTACGGTCAATTCATTATCTTGAATCTATTTAATTAGACATTTTATGCAATGCTCCCAGGGTTTTCGCTGTTCCGTGATGACATCGTAACTACGCATTTTTTCAGTATGGAAGTTTCTATTTTGAAAAAAAAAAAAAAGAAAAAAATTAGAGATCTGAACTCCATTTTCTTTGCTAAAATTTTATCTTTATGGTCAACCCAAAAAAGCAATTTTTCCTAAACCATAAAGGAAAAGAGGCAAAAATTAATCAACATGTGTTCTCATCCCAACTGGAACGAGATTCGTGTGTGGATTTGTATGTTTTGTGAAATATTTTATGCATATATATCGGTAGGCAATTTTGAATAATCTAAAAATAAACGTTAAAAGAAAAGGTTTCATGATATTTTACAGCTTAGATAGAACTTGAACTTTGAATTTTTGAGATATTTTTTTAAAAAAAAAATATATATATATATTATCATTTCTTAAACACAAAAATTACGTAAATACCATATAAAATTAGCAAGAAATAACTTATTATGACCTATATAGAAAAATAATTGCTAAAATAGTAATCTTCATAAGACCACCTTGTAATGTTAATTATGTTAAAGAAGAAAAAAGACGAAAATTTCAGATAAAATGTGTTAAAAATTTAATATTTAGATAGTAATAATTATAATTATGAGTAATAATATAACTTTAATTTTAATATTATTACTTTTTTAAGCTATTAATGAAAACTTTAATTGAAATTACTTTCTAGCAGGAACTTTTTGCGCAAGCGTCCATGGCACAAAGTCGGAAAAACACGTCAAGAAGGCGTCTTTGTACATAATACCATCTCGTCCCCACTTCGAGTCTCTCAAGAAGGGAGCCCATGTTCTTTAACTTTTCCCTCTCAAGAATCTCAACTTTTAGCTCTTTGAAAAGGTTGATTCATGTGGGTTTTATAAGAGCTCCTCTCTTGGAATATTTTTAAACATTTTCTTAGTTAAAATAGGAAGAGAATTTAAATATTATTGAGATTTGTAATTTAAATTTTAAAATTTATTTAAAATTTTAAATTTAACAATAATTCGACTAAACTTAATAATTTTGTTTGGAATATATTTATGCTAAATACTAATATAACGTGTCTATTCTAAAAAACGAACAAAATAAAAGAAAAATTACAGGAAAGGTTGTCTAATTTTCATTTTTCTATTAAAATCTTAGAACTTTCCTTTTTTTTTTTTTTTGTCTATTTGAGTCTTGCAACTTTTTCAAATAAGTTACAATTCATTCTGTGATTTTTTCAAACGAGTTTCTATTAGTAGTGATTATTGATTATATTCTACATAAGTTTAGCAATTAATATAAACATAGTAAATTAACAAAATGATTTTATTATAAGTTGCAATTTTATCAATAAAATGAAATTTTAAAATTAAAGTAAATATATCTAATTAAAATTTGAGGACAAATTAGCATACATTGAGACGGAGCATCTTATTCCGGAATTTGGCCTCCATTAAATTAGATTTACAATTTTTTTAAATTTTGATATTATATTTATCTAATAAAATTGAATTTTTAGAATTTAATTATTTTTTAATCATATAGAGTTGGACCCTAAAAAAGGAAAAAGTTAGTAAGTTGTTGGGAGTTTTAATTTGTTCCCATTTGAAAATAATTTTTGCTTTCACTAAATTAAAAATTTGTTAGAAAATACAACGAATTTGGTAAATGGTCCATGATAATTCTTATAAATTCCAAATATTTTTTCTTTTCATGCATTTATAATTTAGTCATATTTGTTACTCATTTTCCTTTTTTCCTTCAAAACCTTTTTTTTTTTTTTTTTCTATCAAACTTTTCAAAAGCAAAGTTTTTGCTCGTGAACTTGAAACCTCTGGTACTATAGTAGGGATTTGAGGGGTTTTCTTTTCCATCGTCTGTGAATTGGTTAAAGAATAATATTTACTCACATACTTGTGTGTGTGTGTGTGTGGCTATTCCGTATACATGTATACTTATACTTCGAGTTAATCTCTTATTTGAAAATACCCAAACACGAGCAGAAAATTGCGCATTGAAAACAAAAAATAATCTTGACAACTCCTATCTTAAGTTTGAATGCATCTTTGATGCTTCGTAATTTTCTTTCTTTAATACAATTTATTTTTACTAATAAAAAAAAATAAAAATGAACTACATAGTAGAAATAAATTTCGTAACAGTTGAGACACGAGATAATTTTGGAATCTATAACTGAAACCAAATGAAGGAAAGTCCATTAAAATTGATCAGAATTGTTCTTAAATAAACAACTTAATTATTAAGTGTTTTGAATATTTAATTTTAAAGTTTCAAGTTTAATTTTGTGATTGACAAGTGCGAGATTGGAGAAAACAAAACGTACTACTCATCCCGCGACTTTGACTAGAGTTAAAAACAATTTTTGACTGAAGTTAAAATCCAACCTATGAACTACATTTATAGGAAAAATAAATTTCTTAATTATTAGACTATAATAATTGAAATTGACAGTACGCATAATAATTTTTTAATCTATAACTAAAACCAAATGAAATAAAGTCCACTAAAATTGATCATAATTGTTCTTAAAGAAACACTATTAAGTGTTTGAATATTTATTTTAAAAATCTCAAATTGAATTCTGTGTTTGACATTTGCGAGATTTGAGGGAAAGAAAAAAAAAAAAGGTACTACTCATCCCATGTGGTTCATGACATTAACTAGAGTTAAAAACAATTTTAAGTGGAACTACGTAATGGAAAAAGACTGTTAATTTTTAATTCTTGGCACTGTGATATGAGGTCAGTCGGGGCATGTTGCGGGTTCGCCCGGACCCGAGAAATTGAGACTCCTACGTGTTATTGTGTAGCGCCACAAATTTTACATTTTTGGAGAACGGTTGGATGGACAGCCTCTCCAAATAGCCAGCAAATTTTGCACCATATTGCCGTCAAAAGTCAAACCCCACAAAATTTTGAAGGTCACGATTCAAAATATCCAATCGTTTCCCCCTTCCAATTTTCTCGGAGAGCCGAATAAGGAAAAAGTCCTTTTTTTTTTTTTTTTTTTTATACTTCCCCTGGAAAAACAAGGAAAAAAAAAAAATTGTTCCCTTGAAGTTGTCGTTTGATGTTTCTTTCTCTATCCGATTCCATCTGGGGTCCTTCAATTCTGTTGGAGGACCCTGCCTACGACCGTGCAACCTCTCTCTTTTTAGACAAAAGTCTTGTTCTAGCGAAGTCATCCAATAAAAAAAAATCGTAACAGGGTTGTATTAATCATCCCCAAAAGGCCTGCCTGTTTGGTCGAATGCTTTGGTGATCTATTGTGTATGCATAATCATCGATTGTAAAAGGTCGACTTACCAGTAAAAAAGAAAAAATGAATTGCCTCTGCTGTTTCCAATGCCAGAAAAGCAGCAAATCATTTGCCGATGGAGTGCGTGACCCCGCATCTCAGAGACTTCTTGATCCTGGTAATTACGACACATTTTCCCCCCGGCGACATGTATTTATACATGTAAAAAATATTAGTCAAGCCCCCACGTGCACATTTTGGCCTAAGTTATGGGAAAATATGGGCATGACTTTGTCTGCAGATTCTTGGAATCTTGTTTTTCCTTACAGAACATGGTCAGCGCCAAAAATTTTGCACTGAGCTGTATGGATCAAAGCAGCCAGTTTTGCATTAAGGAAATGATATCTGGTGCCACATAATTCAAGATGAGGATTCTTCAAGGCAATTCCATAAAATTTTAAAGAAAACAAAATCTTATTGAGCAAAATTACTCTTTTTTTTGGTCGGGTGCTATCGTGATCTAGTTGACGTCTGGTTCATTTATCCTCAATGCTGCTAAAATGTAGCAATCATCATGTTGCACTGATCTAATTCTTATTTATCACTTCTTTGTAGAGACCTTGAAAGCCAGAGATGGAAGTGACCAAGTTGCAAAGGATAGCATTGCGGCACAAGCATTCACCTTCAGGGAGCTAGCTACTGCGACGAGGAATTTCCGTCGAGAATGCCTTCTCGGTGAAAGTGGATTTGGGAAAGTCTTTAAAGGGACGCTTGCCTCAAATGGACAGGTCATTGAGACTTTCTATAACTTCGGTCCTTGAATAAAGAAAGTCACTTTTCATTCTTTCATAGTTTCTGTTTTCCTTATAGATTTCATTTGATTTCCCTCCTCCCATTTTGTGTAGGTAGTTGCGATAAAGCAACTTGACAGGAGTGGAATGCATGGAGGCAATGAATTTCTTTGTGAGGTTTTGAAACTAAGTCACCTTCACCATCCAAATCTGGTCAATCTAATTGGGTACTGCGCCGATGGGGATCAGAGGATTTTGGTTTATGAGTATATGCCAGCGGGCTCTTTACAAAATCATCTCCTGGGTAAACTTTTTCACATTGCTAAGTACTGGACTTTTTGTTATTAAGACATCGGGATTGAGATTGCCACTGATCTTCTGCATAAGATAGTCAAGTGTAATGGAATTCCGATGGTAGTACTAATTGATTGGAATATCGTGCAACATTTTCAGATTTACCGCCGGATCAAAAGCCACTAGACTGGTTTACCAGAATGAGATTAGCATTCGGTGCTGCTAAAGGTCTAGAATACTTGCATGATCACGCCAACTCCCCGATCATTTATCGCGATTTGAAGCCCTCAAACATTTTATTGGATGGAGATTTTAACTCAAAGCTTTCCGATTTTGGACTCGCCGAGCTTGGTTCATCCTGTAACTCTATGCATGTACCATCAAGAGTGATGGGAACCTATGGTTATTGTGCTCCAGAATATGCAAGATCAGGTGAACTAACTTTGAAATCAGATGTGTACTGCTTTGGAGTTCTTCTACTAGAGCTCATCACTGGAAGAAGAGCTCTAGACACTATGAGGCCGATAGACGAGCAAAATTTAGTTGCTTGGGTAAATATTATGTTTTCAATCACTTTCAAACGTTGTTTTGAGTTCTTCAGGTTTGTATGATCAGATATGTGTAACAGGGTTGTGCCCTTTTAGGTGTGTATAATTGTCCATCCCTTTTGTTTTATGTTTGTCATCGAGCAGGCGCAACCTATATTCAAGGATCCGAAGAGGTTTCCTGATATGGCTGATCCACTTCTTAACAAGCGATTCCCAGAAAAGGACTTGAATCAAGCAGTTGCAATAGCAGCCATGTGTCTGCAAGAGGAATCGGCAGCTCGTCCATTGATAAGTGATGTTGTAACAGCTTTGAGTTTTCTTTCAGTAGCTACAGAGGAAAATCTTACTTCTCCTCTACCTCTGTCGACGCCGCCTTTAGAGGAGAACGCCATCAATAATGATGATCAGCAGTACACGGATGCTGGTGATAGGTCAGGAAATGACAACGAAGACAATGGAGGTAGTGAAGACGAAGAAAGTGAAGATCATCAAGATGAAGATACAGAAGAAAAACACGATTTATCTGCTTCAGACGGTCAAGATGATGACAAGTCTGATTGGAAGGAAGGAGACAGTGTAGTACTTGACGGAGGAGAGAGTGAAGATGAGCATCAGCAAACTGATAGTGAAAGCAAAAGATGGAGCAAGAGCAGCACGATGGCAATTAACGAGAGTGTTTCCGGAAGCGAGAAGAGCAACACGTGTTTGGTGCACAGACATGTTTCTCGGAGGCACAAAGGGAGCAGCGTTACAGATGATGGAAGTGTTTTTTCCGGTGACGATAGCTGTTGGGGTTCAAGCGAAGAGACTGCTCTTTTGAGCCACAAAAGTAGCACAAACTCTCAAAGTGGTCCGAACAGCTTTTCAAGCGCGAAGAGCGGCAAAAACTCAAGAAATGGCCTTTTAAGCTATGCAAGTAGCAAAAACTCACTATCCTCCTTGAGCCACAGGAGCGGCAAGGGATCAACGGAGGGAAGTAATTCTATTAGCCACAAAGGCAGTAGAAGATCACAAAATGAAAGTGTTTCTTTCAGCCGCAGCAGCAGCGGGGAAATGGAATCCGACGTTTCAAATCCTAAGAGTGGTATCAAGTCACAGAATGGAAATACTTCCTTCGATGATAACAGCAGCACGGGATCAAATGAAAGTGACCAAACATCTCGAACTAGAAGAAGGCACAACGTAACTTAGATGGATTATGACCCTGAACGTGAAGTTCAATTCCAGCCATCTGGCCCTGACTTTCCTCCATTTACAGACGAACTTGACATTTCCCTTATTTCCCTTCAGTGCACTCTACACAATGATGAACCTATCGCAGCATCAATAGGGGTGGTGAGTTGAATAGAACCATTTTTGTTCAAAGGGAAAAACTACAACGAGAAGGGTAGATTTCTGTTGTATTTTCTCACCTTAGCATTTTGTGAACGCTTCTTTCTTTTTTTTTTTTTTTTTTTCATTTTGTGATCTTTGTTCGGTTAATCTGCACCAAGTGTGGAATAGTCTATTCGTATGCTGCTGCTGCCGCAGCCGAGAATTAAATAAATGAGAGGCAATACTTCGAGATAAATGAAAGACTTCATTTATTACAATTATGCTATTATAATTTAAAGGTAAGTTAATCTTATTCAAATTTTGTTATTATAAAATTTTAAATTTTCTAAAAAAAACGACAAGTGGTACGTTGAGAAAACGAATGTGCAAACCACGATAATTTTCCTCTGTTCTCAACTAATGTCACGAAGTTTTTATATTTTTAGTTTTCTGAGCAATAAAAAAGAGACATGTGTCCTAACCAGCTTTCGGTTTTCGGACACCGCAGCGTCGCATGTGGCCCCAACCCCAACAAACACGAAGTCCCTGTTTCTCTCTCTGCGTCTGTTCGTCTTAGACACCTCGTATCTCTCGCCCGTCGCTTCGCGTCCGTCTCTCTCTGATTACAAACTTTTAAGGTGTGAGGAAACGAACCAACAACACAGGATCTGATACCTTTAACTCTCCTCCCCTTATACTATAAAAAAAAGTATTATATTATATAAATAAGTTGTAATATAACAATTATTTAAATTTATTATTTTTATGTTTATCAAGATTTTTCTCTTATTTTAACATTAAGCCCGCACAAAAATTATTAAAAAACAACAGGAAAAAAATAATAAAAAAAACTATGATTGTCGTTTAAATCAATGCAGTAATGAATATACGGAAGAAGGTAAAGATGGATAAATGTCACATTCATATATGCCTCGGTCAGCTTCTTTTCTGCAATCTGTCTTTACTTTTCAATCTGTCTACGAAAATCGAACAATAGATTAAGAAAAGAAAATAACATTGTCATCGAGATGGCGAGGTTGCCGGAGAACGGTCAGGCAAATAGTAGCCGGGAGAGCTTCTGCGGCGGCAACGATGCTGTTGAATTCGAGGTTGCAATCGCTGGGGACAATGATAACGCCTCCCGATCTTCTGCTTCTGGTTTGTTTGTTTGTTTTTTTCCCACTTTTTTCGCCTCTAATCTATCTAGTCTTTTCTGCTTCTGACTCTCTGTGTATTATAACCAAAAAAAAATACTGGTTAAAAATTAATACTATTGTTGTTAAATGAGAGTATAGATGAAGTGGTTTCATTTTCAGCGAATCTAACTTCGGGCGACGATTCCATTGATTTTGAGGTTCAGATTTTGGGCGACACTGGCAGTACCTCCAATTCCTCTGGTTTGTTTCTTCTGTTTTTTTTTTTTTTTTTTTTTCCTGTTTTGTAATTCATTTTTTAGTGCAAGTTTGTATATTGTCACTGACATGCATGTCCATCTACGTGGTATCGTCTAAAATCTACATCAAATATAATTATATGAGCACAGTCGCATTTAATCATTCTCCATTCAGACTCCTCATTACAGAATGATGAACAATTTGGTTATGTAAGCAATGATTGAGAGAAGCTCCATAAAAGCTTAAGTTTCCCAAGTTCATGGTTGGTCGTGGAAACTTGATGCTGACACTAATGTCTTGAAAAACTGAAATTGTTTCATGATTAAGTCTCTTTTATTGGGATTTCAAGTGTAAATGTGTGAGTTATATGGTTAAAAAATCCTATATTGGAAAGGAGAGGCAATGACTTAAGGTTTTGGGGTGAGATGTGGTGTTAAGTCTATGAGTTTGTTGCTTACCAATGGACTCCATAAGAAAGGAGGAGTACAGACGACATATGTTTCCTATGACTGCTGTTCCCTTAAGGGCGGAAGAGACTCACTAACATATAAGGTGTGGCTCAAGCCCTCACGCTTTGGCAACAATTTCTATGGTAGCTTCGTAGTTTGTACTGTGAATTTCTGATGCAGGTTGCAAATGGTTTGACCCATAACATGCATGTTCTTATATGATGATGTGAAGGATTGAAGTTTAGCTTGAATTTACTGAGGAGAGCTCTAGGAGAGCTGCATGTGGAGCTCTTTTAGTAGTTGCTCCATTCTTCTTTTGTTTTTTTCTTTCCAAGTATATGCAGACCTTTCTTTTTCCAAGTATATGCATGCTTTTCTTTATTCTGTTACATTAATGTATGCCAGTTTCTTAAAGCAAGAATTCTATGCTATGTGTCTGCATATGCTCCCCTCAGGGCTCATTGACAGGGTTTTGCTGGAAAATGGCATGCCTGAGGAAGCATCAACCACTGGAAAATTAATTTCCGACTCCATTCAGCCTAGACAAGCTGGTAAAATCAGTGAGAACCATAAACTACGCATATTGGCAGCAAAACTTTTTGATGAAAGATTGCCTATCCGAAAGAAGGTTCGTAACGCTCTTATTGTTTCAATTTTTGGAAATTATATTTGCCTCTTGTGTTCTTTCTTATATTGTTCTTTGGTTACTCTGTGGAGTTGCTTGTTTGTACTTACTATGGCAAATTCTAAGTGTGGCGATAGCAATTCTCAAGTAACTGAAGATCAGGTTTTTTTTTTTTTTGACCTGCAAATTATCCTGTGATAAGTTTTGCTGAAGACTTTTTCCATAAGATAGTAGCAAACTTGCAAATTGGCAATCCACCAAGCAAAAGTGTACAAATGAGTGGCATGGTTCCAGGGTGGTGTAATTTTGTTAGTTCAATGACATGGAGTTGCATATTAATAAACTGTTTTGCCTTTTTGCATTATCTATACAACTTATCCCTTTTAAAGATCTGTTGTAGAGCACTACATTGTTATTTGGTTCTCAGCTTAACTCAATTAGCTCAGGATTTTAAACAATTTGGCACTAGCTATGGACCCTTTTATTCCCCTTCATTTTATTTTGATATAAAGTTCCCTTTTCCACCTCTCCTCAAGTAATTTTAAGGCCTAGATTCATTTTGTTTTTCTCCCCATATTTGTATCAATGGGTTGCATCTCACAAAACCAAACTATCTCAAACAATTTCTTTTATCTTGTTCTCTTTGGGTGTTGCTCACACTTTGTGAATACATTCAATTTTGTTTAAGCAATGCTAGATTTGATGAGGGCAAGAACCTTCACACATGGTAAGAAAGGTTGCTTATTTGTCTTTCGAAGGGCACAACTTTGGGTCACAGAATCAACCTCTTTTTAAATTGCTAGGGGAAGGCTGCATACCATAGATTATCCTCTTTCAACTGTCATAAAGAGGGGGCCATAAAGCAGGGGATTGTGCTCTAGGGATGCCCCCTCTTTTTGCTTCCAATATCCACATTATCATTCTCATTTTACTGTGCTCATGGAGATGTTGTGCTGAACTTATTTCATTGTGAAGCATAGTTGGTCTTGTCTTACAATTTCAAGATATGACCTTCAACCTAATCTAATTCTGCCTTTTTTCTATGGGCCACATTATTTTCTTTATTATCCTTTGTAATAGGAAACCTTAGCAACAGAAACAATCACTTTATGAAGTCTCTCCACACTGTTAAAAATTGACGCTGTATTTATCTTTCTCATAGTAGCATTGAAATTGCATTGTATTTCACTTGGATTTGGCTTGGCTTGAAACCTGCAGATTTTATGAAGCATTTTCACAGCTCCAACTTTTGGTTTATCCTAGTGTTAGTCTAACCAACATGATCCTTCTTAGCTGCAATGGCATGTCATAAGGAATCTTGTCTTGAATGTGGCTTGTTGGCCAGTTCATGATGGAAAAATTTCAGGTCAAATTCTTGGCTTATACCTTTTATGATGGGAAATTCCTGTGTGTTGATCCTGAGGTTCTTATTTTAGTAACTGCACTTTCATGTGTAACTTTTGTGACATTTATGCACACAGAGGAATCCTTTTGTTGTCCAAGTCCTGCTACAAACATTGCTTTTGAACTCAAGTAGCTGTTCCTGAGGTTAATAAGAAATGTATGTTGTCTTTATTTTTCACTTTTCTTGCTTTGTTTCTCAACAAAGGACAAGTCTTGGTATGCGGGTAAGGATACTTAATTCTTCTTTGTCTAAACAAGGGTAAGGATGCATACATTTGACCCTTTCCTTGACTCCCATGGTGTGAGAGCCTTGTGCATTGATGTACCCTTTTTCTATTGCTTTGTTTCTGGGGCTTTTCTGCTTGTGCCTGTAACTATGTAAAGTTTTTGAACATAAGAACATACAATCTTATAATTTTTTAGTTGCTTATGCTTTATAATTAATTCCCCCTTGTTTATCCTTCTGCTTTTGTTCTTATTATTGTCTTTCTTTATATTCATTCATTTTTATATAAAACAAATTTGCAGCTCAAATTGTTTCATCGTCTTGCTACTGTCAAAGATGATGGAACCGTACAATTTGAAGTTCCTGGAGATATCAAGCCTCAAAGCCTTGATAATGGAACTGGAATTGTTGAAGCTACTGATGAAGAACATCTTGATGCAGCTAGTGTCAAAGATGTACCTCCTCTACAAATAGTAATGCTTATAGTTGGAACACGGGGAGATGTGCAACCATTTGTTGCCATTGGAAAACGTTTACAGGTTATGTGCGTTTCACAAGCCTGGTAGAGATAAACAATTATGCATTTCTTTTTTGTAATCATAGTCACTTGAGTGTCATTAGGTGATCTTGTTCATTTTTTTCACTAATTTGACCACCTATAATGGATGAGTGGTTCTGAGAACTTTTGCCAATAATTAGTGGCCCTTGGCTTCTTGAATGTATGGGCCTCCTCTAGCATGGTAACTTGATTCATTTAGGTGTTTCTTGAAGATGTGTATTTATTAGATGTGTTAAGTACAGAAAAAGAAGTAAACATATCTCAGTACAATGTGTGGATTAAGAGGAGAGATGGCAACCAACACAATATGTGGAGAGATGGGGTAGGACAACAAAAGGAAAGTTACAAGAGAATTGATTGGAGGTTCCCTTTTTCTTATCTGACAATCTTCCTTTGCATTCCTCTCCAATTAATCCAAACAACACTCTAAGGGATGCATGCTTTTCTCCATTGTTAACATATTACTTGCAATTTCTTCTATGCTTCTTTAAACTGCACATATTGGTCCTTATATTCATTGATTTTTGTTGTTTCATCCTTATGGATTGTGCTGCCTTCAATTCTTTGCTGGATTGTATTCTAGCATCTTTTCTGATTGCTATGCACTAGAGATACCATCAGAGAAGTGGTGTTGCATAGATCTGACATAATTTACTGCCAGTCCTAGAATGTATACAACTGGTGCACAAGACAATTTATGCTTAATCTTTAAAAATTTCCTTATTTTAGTAGCTGATTTAAGTTTAGAGATTTTGACTTCCTCCAACTAGATGTGTCATTCCTAGGAAAATGAAGTATCAGTGACTTTAATTGATGTAGATATCCATTTAAGGTTAGGATAGCCACACGTGCAAATTTCAGAGAACGTATACAACTGGTGCACAAGACAATTTAGGCTTAATCCATAAAAATTTCCATATTTTAGCAGCTGATTTAAGTTTAGAGATTTTTACTTCCTCCAACTAGATGTGTCATTTGTAGGAGAATGCAGTATCTGTGACTTTAATTGTTGTACATATATATTTTCCTGCAGGTGGATGGGCATAGGGTTAGGCTAGCCACACATGCAAATTTCAGAGATTTTGTTTTGACTGCTGGATTGGAATTTTTCCCTCTAGGTGGAGATCCAAAAGTCCTAGCTGGCTGTAAGTGTTCATCTTGCAATTTTACTTGTCTTATATTTATCTCATTAATCTGTCGTGAGCTGAAAAGATTGTGGGCTTTATGAGAATATGATTTATAATAAATCTAACTTTAAGCAAACACAATCATCTTATCATTCATCTTTATCTTTGAGATTAGCATTATGACATTATGATGTAATTGTTGGTACTTTCACAGTTTGACATGGGAATAAAGTTTCGAATGCATGACATTGATTTTCTGCTAGTTGTGTTGAAGTCTCTTGTGTTGACCTATTCCACAAGTTTTCATTGCGTGGAATATGGTATTGGGTGGGACAGTTCCTCAGGTCTATACATCTAATTGCTTTCTTAATGGAACTTTTATGTAGCCCTTTTCTGGGACTTACTGGTTATTGGCATCCTTAATCAATGATATTTCAGGACCCTTCTTAGGTTGAACTAATGTTGATTATGATCCATCTTCTGGATTCTGTCTTGATATGATATTGCCCTTCCTAAAACTCCTTTACTGTAAGAACTACAGCTTTCTTATTTTGCAGATGTTAAAATTACATATGTAAATTGAGAATCAATGCTCTTTCGATTTGTTTTGTCATGTCTTTGTAAGCCAAAAGCTGATCAGTATTTGGGATTCTTTGGATCAACTCTAGTTTTTAACTTGTTTTATCTACTCTTTGTCTGTGTATGTTGGCAAACATGTGCTTGTCGTGTCTGTGTTCTCAACTGAATCATATTCAGGCTATGATTTTCAGCTGGCCCTTGAAGATTACCTCTGTTTTAGAACATCCCTTCTTTTGGTCTTTTCATTTTGATTATCTTCTCTCTTTCTAGGTCCAATATCATATGTTGCTGTTTTATCTTTGATGTGCTTATTGTGTTAATTGGTGTGTTCTCTGCAGATATGGTCAAGAACAAAGGCTTCTTGCCATCTGGACGTTCAGAAATATCTATTCAGAGGCAGCAATTAAAAGATATAATATTCTCTTTGCTTCCTGCATGCACGAATCCTGATCCTGATTCAAATGTTTCATTTAAAGCTGACGCAATAATTGCCAATCCACCAGCATATGGTGCAATTTCACTGCCTTTTCCCTTCCCTTCTCTCTCTCTCTCTCTCGCTCTCTCTACACTCACATGTTCATGTCATATGTTTGTGTGTTTTCATTGTTGTCTATTGCTTTCTATTTGTTAAGCATTTTAAATACATAGATTTCTTTAAGCTGCTGTAGACTTGTACCTAGATATGTAAAAAGTTTTCATTTTCACTGACTTATACTGATGCACTATAGCTGAAATAAAATATGCAATTTGATGGGAATCCTACTATCTGTTAGATTATTCTTGAACCTTGTGTCATCAGAAAGATCAGTGACTAACTATGACCAAGCTAGGTGCTACCGGCTTTGGCTGGTGTTTGTAACCGAAATTAGCACGTATTAGTTATCACTCAATTCATTGTTGTTTAGCTATGGAATTGTTCTCCAATGATTAGGATGTTGAAATTGCTATTAGATTTGAGAGATGATGGAAAGAGATGATAAGATCTCCATCATTTGTGCCGTATGCAAATGTGCCTTCCTAGATGTTTCTCCAATGAAGGGCATCTGTTTTTGAGATTGAGGAAACAGTCACTGTCCAAAATGTTAATTTTGAATGCAAAACTGGTTTTTTGGGTCATGGAACATCTAAAGATTGGTTTTATTTTTCAACTTAACCTTGAAGACTATCAATATGTACTAAGCCCTTTTCTTTGCGGCTAGTTGGAAGACAGTAGGGAACTGTGCACATGGAAAGCAGTTTTCAGCTACAGATGCATCAGAAATGTAACAAATTCCATTGAGATTTATTTTACTGGACATGAGAGACATCTCAGATTTTCTTGTCATATTTATCCAACTCTTATATGGTTCTCAATGATGACATTTCCTGCTACATCTGTTTTTATTGCTTGCCAATGCACTACTCTTAACACAGCAAATAATCTTATAGGACATATGCATGTCGCCGAGGCGCTAAAAGTACCACTTCATATATTTTTCACAATGCCTTGGACGTAAGTTCTCTTTGCTGAGAAAATTTTTTTGGATAGCTCTGGATGGAAAGCTTCTGATGTAATTTTATATGGTATTTTATTGCACAACTCTTTAGATTGATGACCATATGTCATTTGTCTCTTCAGATTATAGCTGATTTATTTTGTTCTTTTCATGGAGCAAATTTTTCTGGTTTTAACTATGTTGTATGGTGAATTTGTTCCCTTTATCAGGCCTACAAGTGAATTTCCACATCCTTTGTCTCGTGTTAAGCAACCAGCCACTTACAAAGTAAGTCTTTTAATCCTTTTTGCTACCATTAGTTGCTTTAATGTTTTTTATGTGTTCTGGAAGCTTCACACTCTCATTAACCTTCATTGTTTGCAGCTCTCATATCAAATTGTTGATGCATTCATTTGGCTTGGAATTCGAGACATGATAAATCGTTTTAGGAAGAAGAAGTTGAAGCTAAGATCTGTCACATACTTAAGTGGATATTATAGTTCTCCTTCAGACTTGCCTTATGGGTACATCTGGAGTCCTCACCTTGTTCCCAAACCTAAAGGTCAATTTCTTATATTGTCAATGTGATATTTTTCTCAACCGAGTGAAGCATCAACTATCTAGTGATATTATTTCTTTGCTTTGTTGTGAATTGCTGCCTTTTAGATGGATATGACTTTAATCTTTAATTTTTTTTGTTTTTCATTGCTTCAGTTTTCATTCGGCACTTTTTTGGGTGTCTTTTCTATATTTCTGGTTGAAAAAAGAATGGGATATAAATCAGATAGATGTGTTTTTAGATAATGTTGCTTGACTGCACATGGCCATTTGATGACTTCTGTTAAGCTTTTCGTCATCTTTAGATTTGTTTCCCATTACGCCAATGAAGATTGACATATATATTCTAAGACCTGGAATGGCTTTTCCTCAAACTTTCCTATTTTGGGTACAAAGCTTTTCCTAAACTTGTATGCCAGCTTTAAACAACTTAAGCTACCTCCGAAAATATTAATGGACAGTTCTATCATGTATACAGTTTTTTTTACGAATTTTCTGATGCCTACTTTTGACTTGTTCTTCCATCTCTTCATGACTTACCATTCCTTTCTTTCTGAAATCAAGACCTGTCTGAATTGGTGCTCTCATCTGTAACAGCTTCCTAGTTGGTGATACTGGACATCTGAAGGGATGGTGGGAGGAAACCATGCATATATATATATATATATATATATATGCCATGTTCTTGTGCTTGAGTGTCTAGGTCCCCTTTTCCTGCACTTAGTTATTATTGGGGGAAGTGAAAAAGATGATCAAAACAGAAGCATGTGATCTTTGCATTATAGACTTGATGTGTCCTTTGGTTTTTTTCCCTCGTTCATTTTTTTTTTTTCAAGGTTCAAATTGTAAATGTTAATGAAACTGGAATCCTGGTGGAGTTGCAAATTTTATGCACCTGTATGCTCAGATGCTTTTCAAGTTTATTGTTTTTGATATTTGTTACTGATGTTGTTAATTTAAAGTAGTTTTGTTAGTTTTATTAAAAAATTAGATGATCAATAACATCTAATCTGAATACATGTTACCATAATGAGTTGTAGCAAATAATATTTCTGCTTCAATGAAGTTTAAATTGTCAATGTTTTAAGTCATACAAATGCAAAAAGAATAATTTTCTGGTGATGGTCTTTCAAATATTCTAAGAATCGTTGTTTGTGAGAATATTAGGGAAGAGGAGAAACAATTGAGATGAGTACATGTAAATTTTACCGTTTGGCAACTAGAAAACATCAACAAGAGTGCTTTTCAACCAGCTGTTTTTAGAGGGCCTCACTTGCAATTAGCATATGTCAACAATGGAGTTAAAACTCTTTATCAAATATCCTCCATGTTGCTGCTGAGGGTTAAACAGCAATAGCAGACCAAAAGTGAACCAAACACCCTCCTCCTCTACTCTTATTCCTGTAACTTTTCCTGTGCTCTGACTGTTCAGTTGGCTACTCAATGTTTAGCTTTATGGTGATAGCAAAGCACTTGACACTCTCATCATTATCATTCTATCAAGTCCCACATTGTCGATGTTGAACCCCATCTTTTTTATCATGGGTGTGTTTTAAGTATAGAAATATTTTGTGCCTCCTGTAACTATTCCTGTGCTCTAACTGTTCAGTTGGCTACTCAGTGTTTAGTTTTATGGTGATAGCAAAGCACTTGACACTCTCATCATTATCATTCTATCAAGTCCCACATTGTCGATGTTGAACCCCATCTTTTTGATCATGGGTGTGTTTTAAGTATAGAAATATTTTGTGCCTCCTGTAACTATTCCTGTGCTCTAACTGTTCAGTTGGCTACTCAGTGTTTAGTTTTATGGTGATAGCAAAGCACTTGACACTCTCATCATTATCATTCTATCAAGTCCCACATTGTCGATGTTGAACCCCATCTTTTTGATCATGGGTGTGTTTTAAGTATAGAAATATTTTGTGCCTCCTGTAACTTTTCCTGTGCTCTAACTGTTCAGTTGGCTACTCAGTGTTTAGTTTTATGGTGATAGTAAAGCACTTGACACTCTCATCATTATCAATCTATCAAGTCCCACATTGTCGATGTTGAACCCCATCTTTTTGATCATGGGTGTGTTTTAAGTATAGAAATATTTTGTGCCTCCTGTAACTATTCCTGTGCTCTAACTGTTCAGTTGGCTACTCAGTGTTTAGTTTTATGGTGATAGCAAAGCACTTGACACTCTCATCATTATCATTCTATCAAGTCCCACATTGTTGATGTTGAACCCCATCTTTTTGATCATGGGTGTGTTTTAAGTATAGAAATATTTTGTGCCTAAAATGGCAGTTGCTTCCATCTGTTGTGCAGATTGGGGACCTAAAATTGATGTTGTTGGCTTTTGCTTCCTTGACCTCGCATCAAACTATATACCTCCAGAGTCACTTGTGAAATGGCTAGAAGATGGTGATCTGCCTATCTATATTGGCTTTGGTAGCCTTGTAAGTTTATTTCCCTTTCACCCTAATTCAAAGATTGGTAATATGGCTTAATGGAAAAGGCCATAAAACATTTTTGTCAACTTTTCTTTACCAACTAATGTGATACTTTTTTCATTTCATGTCATATCAAAGTGAATTTTAGCAGGTCAAAATTATGGAGATGAAAAGAAAAGCTTCTCATCCCTTTTTGTTGCATCTCTTAGAACTTTTCCTATAATTGCAATGTATGTTTCAACTTATCAGCTTATTTTTAACTTCAAACAGCCTGTTGAAGAACCAGAGAAGATGACCCAGATTATAGTTCGAGCTTTGGAAATAACTGGTCAAAGAGGCATCATTAATAAAGGCTGGGGTGGTCTTGGGAATTGTAGGTCTTCATTTTTACTTTTAAATCAATGGGTAAATTATATAAGCGTCTAATAGTATTGGACATCTTGTGCATATTAGTTATGAAAGTGGATAGTATATAACTAGCTATCATTATACAGTGCAAGAACCGAAGGAATTTGTATACTTACTGGACAATTGCCCCCATGATTGGCTGTTCTTAAGGTGCAAGGCTGTGGTAAGACTTAAGAGCGTTTATTTATTTGTTTGTTTGAGCTTTATTTTCAATTATGAGGCATCAGAGATTCAGTTTTTCTTGGTTACTGTTAAAATGCCCGCAGAATTCCAATAATTTCTGAGGCAGTCTTTGGTTAATTCTATGACTTTTAAAGTTTCTATTGTGGTTATTCCCAAATTTTTATTCTTTTTATTTTTTTGGATATATTGGATTTCCTTTATTGCTAGCTGCTAATGCTTTCATGCATGGTGCTATTTATATAGAAATCTTTGATTTTGTTGTGGAGGTGCCAGAGGAAGATTATCAAGGCATTTCAAATCTTGGGCATTCTAACCCTTATGTAATATACAACCATAGCCAGCTACCTGTTTCTAGGAAATTGGAACTCTCTTTACTAACTATTAGGGGAAATTAAAATTTGTTGTGGAAGTTTTTAGAGATGGCACAAATTTATTGCTTCTCATAGTATACATGGGTTAAAGATGCTTAAGATTAGCATCCCTTTTGGTTATTTTGTGGGGAACATAAAGAGAGAAGATATTGGTGGATTTCAGATAAGAAAATGTGTATATGCTTTTCTTTTTTCCCTGACGAGGAACTTTTCTTTATATGGTCATTTTTGCTTTCGTCAATTTGTTAGGAGTCCTTTCGGAGAATCTTAATTTTTGCACTCCAAGTATAAAGCACTTCTGTTTTGGGCCTTTGTTTTTGGGTGCACTGGAGAATAATGCTTTGGAACATTGATATGGTTGTTTCTGATGTCTAGAAAGAGGTGGTGATCATCTGAAAAGTGGATCATTTCCTCCTGCATCAAATGTCTGTCATTCAATATTCATTATAAGAACAATTGTGAACATACCCTTTTCATGATTGTTGCATAAGAGTTCTTAAATGAACATCAAAATAGTGTCATTAGTCCTTGCTTCTTTCACCTTCATGTCAAAATAAATCAGTTTCCTGTTCTCTAAGCTGTCAGTTGGGCTTGGCCTTCTCTTTTCAGGTTCATCATGGTGGTGCTGGCACAACAGCTGCTGGTCTTAAAGCTGCAGTAAATTAATTCTCCTTTCCTGACAAGTGTGTTTTTGTTAGATTTATTGCTAAGGTTGTTGATGCTCGTCTCCTAATGCAGTGTCCCACGACGATTGTGCCTTTCTTTGGGGACCAGCCTTTCTGGGGTGAGCAGGTTCATGCTAGGGGAGTAGGGCCTGCACCAATCCCAGTTGATGAGTTTTCACTTGAAAAGTTGGTTAATGCCATATATTGCATGCTAGATCCCAAGGTAGCCAAGAATGTTCTTCCTTTTTATTCTTTCTGCTTTGTTTAGGTGACTTTTGCCTCAATGCTTTTCCATCAATGATCCGAATCTGAATCATTTTAGGGCCCATTTTGGATGCCAAGCTGACGTAATATTGTTGCATCATTGCAGGTAAAAGAGCGAGCTGTTGAGTTGGCTAAGGCCATTGAGAATGAAGATGGAGTGACAGGTGCAGTAAAAGCCTTCTACAAACATTTTCCCAGGAAACAATCGGAGTCCGAGCATGAACCTTTGACTTCTCATTCGAGAAAATTTTCCATTCGAGGATGTTTTTTGGGTCAGCCGTGAAGTTCCAAGCTGCTGACTTCATTCCCGTCGATTTTTTAGCCAACAATCACGTCATGTACTACCGGCGGCCAATCACTCTAGGACTTTGTGGCTAACAGTAATCCTGTTGTAACAATTGTATACAATCCTTAACTATTCATTGCATGGTAATAAAGGCAGAACCCACGAATAAAAAAAAAAAAAAAAAAAAAAAAAGGGAAGAAAAATATTTGTACTCTAGAAAAATGAAGCCTGGTTGACACACGAAATTAATGTGCTATCCCGTAGCCTATTGTTATTACTCTGATTTTAGAAGATGTTAATTTGATTATTTAACAAGAAAATGAATTTCTGAGAAATTTCTAATTATTTAATGATTATGTTTTCAACTTAAAAGGGGAAAAAAAATAGAAAAAGAAAGAATTGATATATCCCAACTCTTCGAAGTGTTTTTAGTAAATATAATTTATTTATAATTTTATAATATATAAATAAATTTTTTTAAAATAAAAATTAATATTAATAAATTATATTTTAAAAAATAAATAAATATAATAAACGAGAAGTTACTAAATTTAACACACTTTTATAATTAATTTAAATAATAAAATAAAAATAACTCTATTAAAAAAATTCAATTGAAAAATATAAACTAACTCGATCCTAAACCACGACCCAACTCAAAAATGAACCGAATCCAAAATGGCACAACCCAAAAATAATGCATGGTTTTCAACCATTCGAGCCGACCGCAATCCCGCGGGTCGCCACAATTGAATTGAAAAGTACGCCGGCATCACTGCAACGCCTCCGTTGACGGAACGGATGCGCTGTGCATATTTACCTCTAATCGTAGGTATTTCCTGAAACTCTTTCCCTGTTTTGAAAATTTGATTTCAGTTGTTAGGTACTCATTGATCCATATGATTTGATATTTTCATCCCATTGTTTGTTGGCCTTTTGAACGATTGAATTCTCTCTGTCACTCTTCTCAATGATGATTGATAGGTGTATCTGATTTGGGCAGCTAGACTTGTTATCCGATTGTTTCAATGAAGTGATCTATTTCTATAAAGTTTTGTTTCTTGTGTTTGCTGATGATTTTGAGAAATTATGTTTTTGCTTTAGAGTTGGCGAGAAAGAGTCAAGCTCATGGCTTTTGCAATCGGAAAAGAATTTGCACATCCTTTTTCACATTTTCTTCGTGCGACAGGGTCTTGTGTCTCCTGCGTATGCTTTGCGTGTCGCCGCATATTGGTGCTCTTGAGAATTTCCTGAACAATTTGTGTGCCTTTTTAATACTGATTTTAGTACCATGCTTTGCACATGCCTTTATTGTTCCTTTAATGTGAGCCAGTTTTGGAGAAAAGGTGCCTTCCCTTGCAATCAAGATGTTGCCAACTGGGCTTATGAATGACTAGTCTGATGTATATTGACTTTGCATTGCAATAGGAGTTAAATAGATGAGTAACTAATTGCTTCCCTTATTATTAATCAGTGTTGTAGAGTAATTGCAGCAGTGTTCCCTTCATTTAGAAGGTGCAATGGGGGTGTCTAGAGGGCCAAGGCTGTCTGGAATGCAGAAGCAAGTGCTTAGCCTCTATCGGGGGTTCTTGCGAGCTGCTCGTTTGAAATCACCAGAGGAGAGATGCCGAATCAAATCAATAGTTTCAGCTGAGTTCCGGCGTAACTCCAAGGAAGTAGACCACAAGAATTTTCTCCACATTGAGTATTTGCTGCGCTGTGGTAAGAAACAGCTTGATCAACTCAAGAGTCCCGATACAACTGGACTGTCATCTTTAGACATGAATTTAACTCAACCTAAGAATTTTGATCATTGAACAAACTGGTTTATTTTTATCAGCCAAATAAGATTCTTGAGAGGACACAAGTTCCAAAGCCTTGAATTTGGCATGATTTTGCATTTTTTCTTCATGCCTCAACAGGGGTTGATTTATCTATGTTGTTAAGCCATAGCCCATCATCTCAAGAAAGCTTTATAGTGCATATCTAAAGCTTAGAGGCTTAGAAAAACCCAAAAAGATGGTTTGATGTATGGTTAAAAGTACAAATGAGGCCAGCTCTTCTTTATTGTGTCATGTGTGTGTTGGGGGAGGGGCGGGATCAATTGCTTGGTGAAATAGAATAATTGATCAAACGTCTGCTGTTTCTGTTAAAAACACAATAAAACTGGAGGTCTTACTGGTTTTTTCTTCAGACTGCTGGTTTTGAACATTGTTTGGAGGATTGACCTAGTTATGAGACAATTAATGCTCTGACTAATTTGGGTGGATATGTTAATGGTTGATTTGCCTGGTAGATGGTGTGTTTTATTTATATCCATAACATTATATTTTATAACTTTTGCATATTCTTTGACATGAGTAAAATTGATTGAACATAAGAGGCAAGACAATGTATCAAACACACATTAGCTTCAAGAATTACTGAGATTCAATAGATCTTTTTCTCAAATGTGTAAATATAAATATATAAATTGAGATAGATGGATATAGATTAATTAACATTTTGCTCGATACTAAGCAATTGTATCAGTTGACAAGGAACTTGCAGTCAATTCTTTGAGGGTATAACCTCTTGGCAGTGAAATCATAACCCACATTGTACCCCATAGTCTAAGTCATAGAGCGAGGAAAATCACCATAACTGTCATAATACCAATCACTCAAATACATAGACATGTAGAACACATTTTTTTTCTTGTATTGATTGAACAAGCTTCTGGCATTTATTTTGTAGCACAAATTATTTGTTTCTTTGTCAACCAATTGGGAGTAAAATTTGGGTCTAGCATGTCTGCTTATGCCTTCAAGTGTTACATAACACTTGGAATCCTCACTTTTGAAAGGCATGGAAGGAATTAAAGCTGTCTCTTGGAGCCTAGGTGCAAGGTGCAGGCGTGCACCTAGGCAAATTGGGGCACAATTTATAAAATATCTAAAAAAACATAAAGGAAAAATATAAATTTATCAAGAAAATAACTAATTAAACTTATTCAAAACAATGATATTAGAAAAATTAAAGCAAAATATTTGAGTCAAAGAGTTAAAAAAAAAAAAAAAAAAACACATGAAAACCACAACAAAGTGATCAACTTAAAGGAATTTATATTTTTAGATAGATATGCAAGCAGGAACCTAACAGAAATTCAAGGGACACGATAAGTTGCTTGCAGCTCTTGAATTTCTTTGAGATGTGTGTCTTTTTTTTTTTTTAATCTTAGACTCGGAAATATTTTGCTTTAATTATAAATGGAGTTTCACTCAAGGCATGCACCCCAGGGCTATGGAATTGAAATGAATGAACCAACAAGTTGGGTGAATCAGATTTTTATGCAGACTTAGAATCATATTGGATTGATGATTTAGTGGTAGAATCAGATTGAATTGATGTTTGGTGGTTTTACAAACGGTAAGTCTAGAGATTCTCTACTTGGAAGATTGAGGTCCCTATAGTTGCAAGCTGCAAAAGAAGCCATCACAGTTTTGAAATCATTCTCTTATTGTGCATTTAAATGTTTGTTGGCATTAGAATGTAGATCATGAAGTCTTCGTCACTAGTATGTGCTGTTGGCACTAGGAGCATGAATGCAAAATATGCTCATACTCATACACAAATAGCCACCAAGCTTCTGGAGAGGTCATAGGATTGAATCCCCGCTGCCTGCGATCGCCTTTCATCGTGTAGATGCCAGTTATACAATGGCAAGATGGCAATAATCTCGGCTTCAATGAAATTGCAACCTTATGAGACGTGAAATATTCTCGCCTAGTTTGCCATTAAAATTGATGTTTATCCTCGACATACCTATATTGAAAATGAAACGATAGGCTCCCTGCAAATTGGACCACAACGTGTCACTAAACTCAGGACCCATTAATTTTTACTACAAGCAGATGGCGAAAACTTCCATCACCAATTTCAGAACCTCCGGTGTTATACTTTCTCATCATAATTACCTAAATCAATCTCAAAATACAAGAAACTCAATGCAGCATAGATTGTTTTATACCCTCCACTACAACCTCTCTTCATCAGAATGCACAATTCGTTCCCGCATTTCTCCTTTGTTGCATACAGATCGTGAGTTTCGGTTATTTGGTTGGATAACTAAACTGAAATATACAGTTTGCTTTCGGTTTTGATTCAGTTCGCATTTTTCAAAGCCTAATTTTACTAACCAAACACAGCTCTACCTATCAACACTACACAGTTCATCACACACTAGAGAGTTCATGTTAAGGCGAATACTAAATTTGAAAGTTTTAACAAACTTCGTACATTTTAGAAAGGAAATAAGCAGTAAACAATTGAAATAAACACATTTAAAATTAATAATAAGAGTTTTATTACATAAATATAAAAATTGGACATCAGTTTACATTATTAAATATTAATTATAGTTGATCTACCATTTATCATCAAATGAGAGATAAACACGAATTTAATTCAATGATAACCCATTCTTATATTTAATTCCCATATCAAACTTTTTTTTTTTTTTTTAAATTAATAAAATCCGTATGGGATTTGGGTCGGACTCTTCTAATTGCAAAATAACAAGACCCGACCAAAATGTTTGGGTCCAACTGAGTGAGGCCCATCCTAGACCAACCTAGCCCGTTCCGAATCAAAAGAGGTTCTTTGTTAAAAGCTTTGTTAGGGTTTTCACGTACCTTGGTGTCTGCTGCCTCCTAGCTTAAGTTTTCATATATAAGAAAACAGCCGCCGCTTCTTCCAGTTGCAGATAAGTTATCATCCGGCGCCTTGCGTTTCTGTCGTCTGCGTCGCATTAGTAAGTATCTCACACTATCACTCTCTCAAAATTGATGAAAAAAATGATTGTTGAAATTGAATTCTCACCTTGATCTACTTCATTGATTGAGATGGGTGCATTCTCTTTTCCTAGCTTCTGTGTATTCACGGCAATGCAAAACCTCGTTCCATTTCTTCTTTCTTTCTCTAGTTCATTGATTGGGAATATGTGGTAGGTTGCCAAAAAAATGAATGGAATTTTGTGGAGGGTTTTCATGATATGTCTGCTTTGCTAATTTGCGAAGGAGGGTTGTGGTGGGTGACTGGGCGTTATCGCTCGTTGGTTTTTTTGTTTTTTTCCTTTTTGTTTTGTTTTTGTTTTTGTTTTTCTATGGAACTGACTGACTGTAGTTGTTTTCTTTAAATTTTTTGGTTGATGGTATCTTGCTTACTGAAGCACATCCTCGATACCATATTTTTTAAAATTTTCTCAGTTTCATCTTTGGTTCCTAACTAAGTTATTTTTTTTTTTTCATTTTTTAAATTTTCTGCGCAATATCACGTTGTTTATATTCTGCTATTTCTTAATTGGTTGCAAAATAAAGAGAGGAGGCTGTGTTTAGAATGTTTGACAGTTATTAAGAGGTTACTCAGAGCTGGAGATTATCTGCCGGAACGGGTGAAATGATCTGTTAACCCAAAATGCGGCCTTAATGAATTTATTCCTGTCAATAATGGCAGAATGCATATTTCCTGGGGATTTTATGGGCAGCATTTAAACTGACTTTATAAGGAATTTAGTGATTCTGATGTTAAATCGGCAAATGGTCAAGCCTTGTTGGCTTCTGAATGAGAGATTTTGTTCTTGATTAACCTGGGACAGTTGGCTGAGCTCACATCCATTGAGAATATGTAGTACATGAATTGTGCTTCAGGCAGCAATCTGTTGTATTTTGGTGTTTCTGTGGGTGTGTTGTGGTGTGTCTGGGGGATTAAAATAAGACTGAGATAAACATTTAGTCTTTTGTATTGTTTTCACTTCTTGGTTACTTATTTTTGCCCTTCAATGTTGTGGATCATGTGAGGCATCTGGGAACTACTCTATGTTTGATTGTGTTTTGTATCTTTTAATGACCTTACAGGTTGAGACATGGTTAAGCATAACAATCAAGTGCCTAATGGGCACTTTAAGAAACATTGGCAGAACTATGTTAAGACATGGTTTAATCAACCAGCTCGCAAGACTAGAAGACGCAATGGTTAGCATCTTTTCTTTTGTCTATTTCTCTGTGGAGATGCACACCCTGCCCCCCACCCAAATAGTACCATTATCAACAGAAATTCTTTTTTGGCTCTCTTGTGATGACTGGTGGAATTTATGTTCTGGGCACGATAATTAACAGCTCGCCAAAAGAAGGCTGTAAAGATCTTTCCTCGGCCCACAGCTGGACCTCTTCGTCCCATTGTCCATGGACAGACTTTGAAGTATAACATGAAAGTGAGGGCTGGTAGAGGTTTTTCTCTTGATGAACTTAAGGTGTGTTTTCATCTTTACCAATAGTCGTTTTTGCAGTTTTTATCTTGTGTTTGTTCTTATTAATTGTTTGGTATGCAATCTATCTATTACATTTTGGTCTTTTCTTCTTTTCATCAATTACATCTGTTTGTGGGGGGCACATTTGAACACTCCACCTGTTACAGGATGCTGGTATTCCGAAGAAACTTGCCCCAACTATTGGTATTGCTGTTGATCATCGTAGGAAAAACCGTTCCTTGGAGGGTTTACTGGCCAATGTTCAAAGGTTGAAGGCCTACAAGGCCAAATTGGTCGTTTTCCCACGTCGTACTCGCAAATTTAAGGTAATACTGGTTAGTTATTTTATGACTTAGCTGTTGTGACTCATCTCCCTGGTCAATATCTCAAAATACGGACTTTCCTCTATGCAGGCTGGTGATTCTGCTTCTGAGGAGCTTGCAACAGCAACCCAAGTCCAGGGTGCATACATGCCAATTGTGCGTGAGAAGCCATCTGTGGAGCTTGTAAAGGTTACTGAGGAAATGAAGTCATTCAAGGCTTATGACAAGTTATGTACTGAGCGGATGAACAAGCGCCATGTTGGTGCCAGAATGAAGAAGGCTGCAGAGGCAGAGAAGGAAGCGAAGAAGTAGAAATCTCGTCATCCAATCCTCTTCAATATTAAGTTAGGCTTCCATTTGCTTTATCTGTTTGATTACTCAATTTACCTCAAAGCTGTACGCCTTGGTTCCTTGCCTTTAATATTTGGATTTATTTGAGCTTGCACCTTAAACAAGGTGGGTAGACCTAAACCATTTATGTTTTTGGAATCTTTTCATTTAATGCTTTTTTTTTTTATTCAAAAGCTACGAGGTAGAATTGGTACCATATCTGCATTGGGATTGATTTCTCATGGTTGTGCTTTTTCTTGTTGGATTCATTTTTAGTTTTTTCAACTTAATTTCATTTGTAACCTGCTTTTGAAGATTTAAAAGCAAGATTCTTTATGAGTTCAATTCTCAGGCTAAAATCACTGTGGCTGAAACTGTTACAATCCATATATGCCCTTTGTGTTTATATTAAGTAAATGTCGGCAAAGGTGTACAAAAGATGTCGATCGGCGAAAACGAATGTCAAAATTCAGTTGGGGTGAAAGGGTATGAAGTATAATCCTAAATGAAAAGTTAGGAATTAGCATTTAGAATAAATGTATTTTATTTAATCTTATGAATAAATAAATTAAATATTAAAATAATAATATTATTATTTTTCATATCCTGCTCAATAAGTGATATGTATAATATTGCTTAACCTCACCCCTTAACTACAATCTCTTCTCTACAAACTTAAAGGTGTCGAATATGAAATTTTGCATCAAATTATTAAAAAAAAAAAAAAAAACTAAGAAAGGTCAGGTCTTGACTTAAATGCAAAAGCACGGTGTGAAAACAGTAGCAAGCAGTAGAGCAGCGAATAGATAGGGAGAGAGAGAGAGAGAGAGAGCTGAGCAGTTGGAAAATGTGGAGTGCTAATAGTATAAACATACCATTTCCATCATCATCATGGAAATGGAGTGGGAAGAAGGGACGACCTGTGTTGAGCAGCTTGACCACCGCCCATCATAAAGCCATCACCATTGAGAATTTCACAGTCTCTCGCTATTCTTCTTCTTGTTTTTGTTTTTATTGTTGCCGCAGTAATAAGGATGGAAGTAGGAATCAACTTCTTCACTTTGATTTATTAGACTCCAAAAGGCCATCCAGCCTTCGGTTTTCTGTCAGCTGCTGCCTCAATCAAGGGACTTCCCCAGAAAGCCACCCTTCTCACCAACCTTCCCAGGCACTCTCTCTCCCTCTCTCTCCCCTTCACATATCTGGTGGAGATATGTTTCATTTGCTAATTTGACTATATTGTCTTTTTTTTTTTGGTAATTTTGTTCTGTTTTGGCAAATATCAGCAGAGGGAAGGATTCTGGAGAAAATGGAAGGTGGGCACTGTAATTCCCAATTTCCACCGATTTTTTCTTAAGTGAATGGCTGCTTGATTAATTTTAAGCAAAGCAAGATGTGGGACAAGAGAATTTGCAGTGGTTTCTTGTAAAAATTCCAAGTCGTAATGTTGGTTTTGTGTTGGTAAGGTCAGTCAATTGTGACCTCAGCCTCCTTGTAAAAATAGGATAAGAGTGTATATCTGACATTCCTCAGACTTCATGCTTTAGGAGTCTCCTGCACTAGGATGCTCTTTTTAACGTTGGTTTTGTGTGTCGATGGTAGGCAAATTCTGGGGAGATGAGGTCAAAGCTTGCAAAGCTAGGGTTAGCAGCTGTGCTTGCTTATGGGATATTCGATGGCATCACATACACCACTTTCTTTGTGCTTGCATTCCTTGGCTTTGAGAAAAGCACCGGCAAAAATCCTGCTGCCAATCTCCAAGCACTTTTGGGGGTAAGCTTTATTTAAATTTTATTCTGTATTCATATGTATATTGTCCCAGAAAATATCAGTTTAAACTGCAATACCCTGATAAGGAAAATTGGTAAGAGAAGCTTATATCTTTCATTGTATTCTTAAACAACACTACTCTAATAGCCAAGTATGAGGTTTTTGTTCTCTTTCTGTCCCCTCTACTAACCCTTTCTTTTGGTTGCTTATTATTTCCTTTTGATAGATATCAAGTGTTTTAAGTACGTTGAAGTTCTCGAAATTTTATGGTAATGAGCAACATTTGAATGCTTCTAGAATTTACTTTAGAAGAGCCAAGGGGGAAGACAGCTAACTCGGTGCTTTAAAAATGTCAAATTGGTGCTAACTAAACTGCTTGCTGGGGTCTTAACCTTCCGCTATGTGATGGGTTTGATGTTAAAATTTATCTCATAATCAATTATTGTTCTAGATTTGAACTGTGGGCCAAAATAGTGCACTTTTAACTGCATCAAGATTGGATATAGCCATTATAGTTTGTCTGGAGACATTAAAATTATGGGGATTTTATCTTAATTATGGTGAAATGTTCTTTGATTTAGTTGCCTAATTGACTCACAGTCAGATTGCAGTTGATCTCATACCTTCTACTAACAATTTGCTGTTGTTCTCAGATAGTTATCTTGATGTGGACGGGGAATAACGTCACCAGACCATTTCGAGTTGCGGGAGCAGCTGCATTGGCACCACTGGTTGACAGGGGATTAAAGAAGATTCAAAATTACTTCGAATTCCCAAGTCTTGCCTATGCATTTGCTTTTGTTATCTCGATAGTTGTTGTGCTATGTTTTACTGTTGCTGGCTCTCTTATCCTTTCAAGGTGGGGTAAATGAGCTGAAGAACATGAATTAAGTACTTCTGTTTGGCTTTTGATCTAAATCAAAGTTCTGGAACCAAGCACGATTTTCCGGGTCCTTGTGGCTCTGGACCATATGGTTTGTGTTTTTATATGCCATGGTGTTTTAGTGATGGCTTGAGAGCAGGATTTGTTTATTCTTCCGTGCCATTGGCCTACCCAAATCCTTACACAAGGGATGGAGGATTTATGGATCTTCTGACCACAGCAAGTGTGATTCTTCAAAGTAGTACAAAGTGCGTTTTAGTGTACAAGACCAAGGCCTTTTAAAGAAAGAAACGCAGGTTTACCCTTGTTTTCATAAAGAGAACAAAATAATTTATTAAAAAAAAAAAAAAAAAAAAAAAAAGGAACGGCGCCATTATTAAGTTCAACTATTGATACCATTTCTCCACAATCAAAATTTTCAATAAGACACATTTATCTTTGAGCTCCCCCACAAAATTGTGCTACGAACCCAGTATGAATGTTCCATCACAAAAAGCTGAATTGTGTGTTGTGGTTTAGAATGGCAAGGTGTGCACATTGACGCCTATCACAACATTGCCTGAACTACGAAGCAATTGGTGAAATTCCGAAACGTCCAATCAAGCATCCCTTTGCCTAGGAATGATTGTCATTTGTTGCCATAACTTTACAATAATGAATCTAATCTGTTTCCACACCATTACCATGAATAATGTTGATTTCTCTCCGTTCTACACTTCTGTTTCCTCCAATCCAGTTGCCCCCACAAGATTCTACCACTTTCATGCTAACAGTAGCTGATTCCTCGTTCTTCTGTTTTTGGAAGGGTAAAAACTCTGATTCTATAAGACTAGCGTCTGTAACTACGCCAAGCAGAATCCATTTCCCCTTCTCGGATCCAGATTCAGGTACTATTGAAAGCGGGCATCATTATCCTCACTATGCACCCAAAGAGCAGAACTCTCCACTGTCTCCAAAAAATCATTTAGAACACAAGTATTTTCCTCTGATCCAGATGAATTAATATAATCACTGCAACCTGCTTCCTGCTCCCTAGGATCATCATTCCCACAGTCATTTAACAAGCACGCCATTATTACTTATATGGGTCTTTTTCTTAGACCTTCGTTTCCTTTTTCTGGATTTTTCTTCTGTTTTAATCCCCATCATCCCATCAACATTGGCATGGACATGCTCAGCTTCCTGCTGTTCCTAAACGTCAAAACTCTTCTCAATGCTGCTACAAATATCCAATTTCTCAAAATTGTTATTTGCAAAATCATCAGAAACACTCTGCTTACCTTTCTTGGATCTCTTTTTCCTCTTGTTGGGTTTTACCTCCAAAGTTGTGTTGTTATTTTCTTGATCCACACCTCTGCGGACCCCATCACCATTACTCTGTTCAATGTCAGCCTTCTGCTCCTCAACAGCAGAATTGTCTGGTTTCTCAACACTGCTAATTGGAAAACCATCAGTAATACTCAGCTTACTTTTCTTGGATCTCTTTTTTCTCTTTTTGAGATTTTCCTCAAAAATTTTGCTGTTGTCCTCTCCATCAAAACCCGTGCATTCATCATCTTGTTTAATCTGCCCTCCGTCAGCTTCCTGCCACTCCTTAACAAGAGAAATCTCTGGTTTCTCAGCACTGCTGCAAGTATCATGTTTCTCAACATTGTTATTTGGAAAACCATCATAAATGATCCGTTCTCTAACAGCTTCCTGGTGGTCCTTTGACAACAAAAACCTCAGGTTTCTCAACACTGCCGCAAGTATCCAATTCCTCAAGATTTTTACCTGGAAGAACATCAGAAATGACTACACCTTTCCTCTCATCTCTGTCAGCTTCCTGCTGCTCCTTAACAACAGAACTCTCCGGGATCTCGACACTGCTGTGAATATCAAACTTCTTAACACAGTTAATCAGAAAATGAGCAGTAGTACCCTCCTTACTTTTCTTGGATCTCCTTGTCCTTTTTCTGAATTTTTCCCCAAAGTTTTGCGGTTGTTCTCTCCATCTACACCCACGCAATCACTATCGCCTTTAATCTGCTCCTTAACAACAATGCTTTGTGGGTTCTTAACACTGCTGCAAGTATCCAGTTTCTCAACATCGTTATTTGGAAAACTATAAGAAATGACTGCACTTTTGCTCTGTTTTCTAACTGCTTCCCGCTGCTCCTTAACAACAAAACCCCTTGGTTCCTTCATACTGCTGCAAGTATCTGATTTCTCAACTTTGTTATTTGGAAAACCATTGGAAATGACTGCACCTTTACTCTCTTCTCTGTCAACTTCCCGCCGCTCCTTAACAGCAAAACCCTCACCCTCTGGTTTCTCAACACTGTTATTCGGAAAACTGCAAGTAATGCTCTGCTTACTTTTCTTGGATTTCTTTTCCCTCCTTTTGCATTTTCCCTCCAATGTTTTGCTGTTATTCTCTCCCACTACGTTTGCATGGCCACCAACACCTTTACTCTGTTCTCTGTCAGCTTGCTGCTGCTCCTCAACAACAAAACTCTCTGGTTTTTCAACACTGCCACAAGTATCTGATTTCTCAACATTAATATTTGAAAAACCATCAGAAATGACAACACTTTTGCTCTGCTCTCTGTCAGCTACCTGCTGCTCTTTAACAGCAAAACTCTCTGGTTCCTCCACATTGCTGCATCTATCTGATTTCTCAGCATTGTTATTTGGAGAACCATTGGAAATGACTGCACTTTTACTTACTTCTCTGTCGGCTTCCTGCTGCTCCTTAACAGCAAAAAACTCATGCTCTGGTTTCTCAACACTGCCGCAGATGTCCAATTTCTCAACACTGTTATTTGGAAAAACATCAGTAAGATTCCTCTTACTTTTCTTGGATTTCTTTTTCCCCATTTTTTCCAGTGGTTTACTGTTATTCTCTCCAACTACCTTTGCATGATTACCATCACCTTTACTCTGTTCTCTGTCAGTTTGCTGCTCCTCCTTGACAACAAAAACTCACCTTCAGGTTTCTCAACACTGCTGCAAACGTCCAATTTCTCAACACTGTTATTCAGAAGACTACCAGTAATGCTCTGCTTACTTTTCTCAGATTTCTTTTTCCTCTTTTTGTGTTTTCCATCCACAATTGCACCGTGATTCTCTCCAACTACACCTGCATGGTCACCATCATCATGGTTCCATTTCCCTTTTACTGTTTATTCTCATTTCTTCCAATCCATCTGCAATTACATGAGAACCGGGTTCCAAACAACCCAGTCTATCTTGTTGCTTGCTTGAAATATATTTGGACACAAGCTGATGAGCCAATTTGGCAAGAGAAGGGCCTGAAACAGACTTATGGATTGGCCTATATAACAAAGAATAAATCATAAGTAGAAAAATAAAAGAAAAGAAGACATACAAACAATTTAAAACGTGAATAAACAAAAACCAATCAAGACCAGCATGTCGGGCTTTAAAGCTTCATTGAGTCTTGGGAGGTCATAAGGAACAATAACCACTTATTTAACTTAAAAGATGCACATAAAGCTTTTGAATAACAAATGCCTAATGCCACAAAACCTCAAACTTTCAACAAGGTGAAAAGAGAAAAAGGAACAATGAAGATGGTGCACTAAGCAACCTTAAGTGCTTGATAAGGATTCTTTGACAACCATGTTCCGTTGACCATTGGACAGCACCTTAATTTTCCTATTGTGGCAGGAAATTCTTACCTCCTGGAAGACACATGTCCACACACACAGTTGTCTCATGCCATAAGCATTGTGGCTGTAAAACATCTCGCTTCCTGACAGACTGACAAGAAAAAAAAAAGTAATATAAACCATAAGGGAAAGCTCAGATTAATATTTGGAGCATCCAAATAATGGGATTATTCTATAAGATTTGATGATCTATTAAATATCTATCACCTTTAACCAATTCTTATATTCTAAATTTTAATAAACGTCAATCAGAAGAACTTCATACCTTTAGAGGCAAGATTACTCCTCCAGGTAACCTTGGGATGTGAGGATGAAAAGGGGGGGGGGGTAATTATAGAAGACAGATCTGCCAAAGGCAGAAGAAAAGAAGATTAGAGATCAAGGAAAAATAGTTTAGCAGGCAAGGAAACATCCCATATTCAGAGACTTACAGGACTTTATTATTTGCAACCACTGACAAGAATACTGGAGACACAAATGCATCCATTCATTCCACCACTACATAATTTTGAAAATTCTAGTCAGCAGCACAGCCTTAAATGCCAGGAAATAAGTAATTGATGTAAGCAAATGGGTTTGGACAAAGCTAACATTGTAGCTATAAGCACTAATCATAAAGTGCCCAAGACCAAAACGTTAGTGATACAGTAATATAAATAAAAGAATTAAGTATAATATAAATATATAAATGCAAATATGTACTGATATACTCACATCTTGATCTTCGACCCCCCCCCCCCATCAGAACAAGAACTACAAGATAGCCCCTTTCATTCTAGGGTATTAAATGGGAAAATTTTGAGTGGGCATACTGAAGTTGACCAAAAAAAGTAGCAAAAGAGACTTTCATTCTCATTCGATAAGGTATGGAACTGCAAGTAAAGCAACAATTGCCAAGGAAAAACTGGAAGAGATGTGCAAGAATTCCTTCCATACAGTGTGGGCATGAGTAGCCAAAAGGTGGATCCATAAGATTCCTTGGATATTTAGTGTTTGCATGTGGATTAATTCGGTCCCAATTTTTTGGCTTCATGCATGCCTGATTTCAAGTTATTTGATTATCATGTTTTTTGGTTTTGGTTTATTTTCAGCTTCAGATTATTTTGAGCTCAATGCCTTAAATTTTTGGGTTAGGAAGGGACGCGTCCGCCGGAGGAGTTGCTTCGACGACGTCGGCCACCATACGCGGATACCTCTCCACCAGCCATCGGTAGAATGCCGGTATTCCCATCCCTTCCAAACTATAATTATTTGAATTAATTGAATTTGATTTCCAACGTCTATTTCTATTTCACCATCAATGTTGGCCGTTGGGGGCTTTTTGATTTCTCAGTTTTATTAATTTGTTTTTGTCTGTTGAATATCGGCGTGCTGTGCAGCGTTAACTCTAGAACCTTGCGTGCTACTGCTAAGTTTTTTCGGGAGCTCAGCGGTCTACCTGGAGGCACGTGGCATAATTACTCTGAACCAAGGGGGGCCCACACGTGCCATTACCTTTTCTGTCTCACGTGCCTGATGTCAGAAGGTCGATTCTCTCGGTTGATCCATCCAAATGGGTGAAACCTTACAAATTTCACCCGGAATTTAGGAGATTAAAGTTTAAAAGCACAGTCATCAAATTTGACAGCACAAAATTAACTCGTACGCATTAGCTCTCGAGTTCCAAAACGTTGAAGCCAAAATTCAAGTTTCCAACTGCATATCTATGAACTTCTAAGTGTTTAATTACCCCAATAAAAATGGGGTGTCTACACAATAAACTATATTAATTTCCGGAGGATAGTCATTTTCTTTTGGTTAAATAAAAAAAAAAAAATCATTTCTTGTTTTACAATATTTCTCAGTGTCTGTAAATGGGTGTGATGATCAGTGTATTGATATATAGACACATAATGAGAAACAACAAGAAAATAAAAAAATAAAATAAAAAACCATATGAACAAATCCTTATGGACACCCAAAATGTTGACTATAACAATGATCAATACCAAAAACTAAAGGACTCTCTATTCAGAAGAATCGATTTCTACTGAAGGACTCCTACGGAACAAATAAGGGATATATGGGTATTCTTCTTTTTGAAATTTGCCCTCGCTCACTCCGCTTCAAGAATCCTTTACCATTAAGTGAATCAAATAAGCTCCCCATGTCCATTTTCTTTTGAGTATGCTTATTTTCATCTGCAAACCTGCAATGCCAAACAACAAAAACTTGTGAAAAGGTACCAGGATCAACTTCGAGGAACAAACACTTGTGCTTAGGCCTGAATAAATTGAAGACAGATTGAATAAAGCATTTTCTTCTAGGAAGAGGGCTGGCGAAGGGAAATGGTGATGACTTCATTTCACACTTTGTCACCTTTTATCTTCAATTGCTTATGGTCAATAGAGTCAAGTTGAATCATCCTATAAAAAGGCAGACATCTTATACAAACTGTCCTCTGAAGCAAGGCAATACTAAAAACTTGTCAGTGGGTGGGCTTGTGCACTGCTTTGTCTGGGTATGGTTGAAGGCAGGTTCTTGTGTGTGAGACAAAGAGATGCAGAAAATGGAAGAAAGAAGATGGATAGAAAGAGAAGATATTCGTGTAATGAATGGACCTTTTGTAAATCATGAAGAATATGTTAATACATGTCTCACTGATTGAGTCATGTCCACGAATGAGATATCTTTAAAGAATTCAGAATTATGGGAAGATAAAAAAAAAAAGACAAATCTAACAGTAGCCTATTCTAAATTCAAAATGGAAACCAGCAACATTGATGACTTATCAAACTGTCAGAGATAAATTTCTCACGATCATAGCTACCTATCACTGGAGATTATTTCTTTGATTATTTGTTTCTCGAGTTTAAAGTGCATAAAATTGACACACAATGGCAATAGCCACCACGCATTCAGAACTTGTAGGTTATAATCACAGTTGATGTTTATTATTTTTTGGTAAACCTAAAAAGTTCTTATACACAAAACTATCAACTATAATGTAAGGGTGTCAAGCCATCCTGGGGCTATATTCTGCTGCTAGCAGTCATGGTTTTTGCTTATTCATCCTAAGGGAAAAATAATTCACAATTGGAACTGTTTTTTTCAATTTAGCAGCTAAGGGGTATTTTTGTCATTGTGATGTGTGCTGGTAAATCTGCAGATCTTAGGATTAGGATTTAATTGTCACTTCAATTTGAATTCTCCATTTTTCCTAATGAATTCCCCAAATATCAGCAAGGAGCCCCAAAGAGATATGGCAAGATACCGTTCACGAATAGCCTTGAAAGCTTCTTTTGTTGCATAAGGTAGACCTGTCTTTGGATCACGGTACCTACCACAAGAATTAACAATTGAAAGAGATTACGTATTTGGCACAGCTGTTTCAATGCAGAAAAGATAACAAAGAAGATCTCATGAACAAATTCCACCAAATAATTAAGTCCATGCCCTATCTAAGTGCTGCCTAGCACACTTTAATGCCCACTTGTCTAAAATTGAATAAGCATACCCTGATGAAATCTGACAAGTATAGGCATAACAGAGAACCACCAACCACAACAGACATGGCCAGTTGCTCCTACAGTTCCTGTGCCTGACAATAGTTTATAAAACTTGGCTATAAAATAAAAGCTCGAATGGTGCATCGTTCAATTTCTAACCTTTCAATCCAAATAAGAAGTGTATTGGGCACTCGATAGTTGAACAAAAAAAATTTCATGTTCAGTCTTGAGGTTTCCTTTAACTATTGACAATTGCTAACAAAGTTCTAGTCAGAAAACTGCAAAATTGTGTGGGTAACATGGCTATTAAAAGAAGTGCTCAAGATATGCTACAGAGAAAAGAACAATTGATCATTGCTTCATCATGTTGCATTCACAGTGGTCAAGGTCCAAGAGATATGCAAATAATAAATAATAAAATATAAAAATTCATAAACCATAGGCAAGCATCTGAATTTAAAACATTGCAATCATAAGTCATCTCAAACTGAGTATTTAAAACAAGCAATAAGCAACAACTTAGAATCCAAACAAGCCCTTACTTGGCAGGTAGTCCTGTTATGGCACAAATAGGCTTCTCAGGGTCTGGCAATAGATTAATAGACATCAACATCAGAATCATAAAATTAGAACAAAACAAATTCCTAACAAAATGAAAATCATATGAAATGTTAGAAAGCTGGATCATCTGCTGAGCATCCCTTTTGAGCTTGGCTGCATGTTGAATGGATGAGCTAAAATATTCAAGAAGCAAAACATGTTTCACAAGACCATAAAGCAGACTCAATTTCACTGCTATCACCTCCATATTCTATTTAGAAAATGTGGCATAAAACAGATTCTGCCAGTTGAACTCTTTGGAATAGTTTTACAATGGCAGTTCAGAATGTTATTTGAAACTTGATCATAGTAGACACCTCACTTTAACCATGAAATAAAAGAAATTTTTTTTTCTCCTACCACAACAGGTTTGGTCAATAAGCTGAGCATTTGTTTGGAGTCGTTACAAATTATGCATTGATAAGCATCACACCATATGAGAGGAATTAAAAATGTAGGCCCAACAAAAATAGATAACTTGATTATTTAAGACTTAAGGGAAATACATTGTGACTAAGCTGACTCAGGAAACCAATATCTATGTTGCTACCAACACATAATTCCCAAGCTCATAGACTTAAGAGTTTAACTTACATGCTTCAGATGTAGTTGAAATCTGTGACTGAAATGACAACCCCCTGAATTCTAGAGATGAATAACCTGCGAGGAATGTTCAAATTCACCTTGAAGATTTTTTAGAACAATCAAACTTATTGTTTAGATTAATAATTGTGTTTAAAAGAAAAATGTCTCAAATAATTACATATCAGGAGCCTGCCATTTTCAGAAGAATATTGTATTTATTGTAGAAATCCATAATTGTGTTTAAAAAAATGTCTCAAATAATTCTGTATGAGGAGCCTGCCATTTTTAGAAGAATCTCATATTGATTGTAGAGATTAATAATTGTATTTTAAAAAAAAGTCTCAAATAATTCTGTATCAGGAGCCTACCATTTGCAGAAGAATATCGTATCTGTGGGCCACTGTAGACAGCTTTGTGCACAATTGCTCTTTTTTTAACTTCTTCCTCCCGTGCTAAAACACGCTCTAGGTTCCTCAAATTCATGATTTCTGCACAAGTACAACATGTAGGCTCATATTAAGATGGCATACAATGCAAAGTTACCTTTCAAAGATTAGGGCTAAATACATAGACAACCCTAAAGTTACATGCCATTTTATAGACAAACCAGAATTTCAGTCAAGAATCTACCACAAGCTTTCTAGCAACTTCAAAGTCACACAACAATGAATTACCATTCCACTCTATCTTACCTATCTCTCTCTTTCTCCCTATCTCTTTACGTGTGTGTAGGTGTGTGTATCCTTCTCTTTGTTTATTTTTTATTTTTAGTTCTCTTGCTCTATAGCTGCACTCTCTTGCTCCAATCCAGTTCATAATGGAAGAAACAACACAGCTTTGGCATTCCAATATAACTTTTGCAATGACATTCTCATCTCCCTTGCATCTCACCATCATGGCTTCTCTCACGCAGCCTCACTTTCTTTCTTTTTTTAATCCTTTTTTTTCTTCCATAATATCCTGCCCTTATATTTCTCTTGTCCTCCCTATACAGTCCCTCTCCATTGAAAATGCATTTTCTCCTTTCAGTTCAATTGCTTTGTCCTCTTTTCACTTCAATAGCAACCTTGCCATCCAATTTAACAAAAACCTATATCTGTCACTAAAAGCATTGTTTTTTTCCTGTCCATTGTCTCTTGTTCATTGGCTGTTATCACAAAAAGTTTTCCAGTCAACCTACAATTGTTTAACTGAATTTTGCCATAGCAATTATGGCAGACAACCCTGAAACAATGGGGCTGCCCTTGTTATTCTGCCACGTCTCTCCCTTTCTTTTTGTTGCCTCTCCAGTGATGAGAATGGACAGTTGGAGGTGCAGCAATATAAAGGGACAAACAAGGAATAACATGTTTCTCCTTTTCCATCTCTTTCCCTCTTTTCCATTTTTAGCTTCTCAGTCCCAACCTCATTCTCTCGAGTAATGCCTCATGGTAAGTGTTAGTGACCTTATTTCAGAGTTCCATAGCAAGGTTTTTAATGCTCATTTGCCAAAAGATTTGGACCAGCTCATTGGACAGGGTGAAAGGAGGCCAAGGTGTGCAGGAGAAGGCTGTGTTATATAAGAACATTATTTTTATGTACACTTTCTTATATATTTCGATCAATTAATTATGGTAGAAAAAAAATGTATTCCATTAGATCCATTGATGGAATATTAACAGGAGGCATTGAATTAAGCAGAAAATTTAAGCACTTTCTGAACTTTCAAGGGCTGCATGTCTGGCAACTTTGCAAGGAGTTGACATGTATTTAGCTGTAAAAATTAGTACCTCAAATGATAAATCAAAGTTTTTAGTCCAAACCTGTCTGAGCTGCTTCGAGAAGCATTTCTTCTTGTGTCATTTTCTTCTCTTCACCTTCCTTTTTCCTTTTTATTGGCTGGAAAAGCTCAAATAAATATATTCCCATAAACACCACTATGTATTTTAAACTTGAAATAATATTAAGTCCAAAGTTTTTTACTTCCCTTACTGGGGTTCTATTAAGTGTTTCATACAAGTAACAAATTGGTGAGGATAAATGACACTTTCCAAACAAAACGTCAAGACACAACATGAAGGATATGCCCACAGACATATAATACAAATGAATTGGAGAATGCTTGGAAAAAGAAAGAAAACTGAAAGTTAACCAAAATCTAAATGTATGAGACAAAGTTTGAGATGTTTGTGTTTAAATGGACTACTCCAAAACCATCCAACAATTATGCTTAATTCCTTTTCAGGCTCTCCTCTGTTTGAAATTTTCTACTGCCAACTGGAATAAAGTTTCATATTAGGAGGCATAAATGTTTCACTGAATCCATAAAAGAATACATTCTGATAGGAATAAGCCCACTGTGAATTTTCTTTTTCTTGAGTAATACTGATATTATCTAAAGTTTGAATCTGTAAGAATTTGTGAGCCCTATTGCTTGTCAGGTGGTAATTAGATGTTGACCAAAATTCAAGTAAGCATTAGATTTTTTTTGTTTTTAACAGGTCTTTTAACTAAACATTCCCAAAGTCTTAATGTGTGTAGTAGTTAGTTTAACTACATAAAATTCTCAAAGTCAAATTATGGATGCATTCTATGCTTTGTTTTTTTCTTTTTCAAATGCACTTCTTTTATTACTGAAGAGAAAAATTACAGAGTGTGCACAGAAAACTACATAAAACAGAGGTGTGCCACACAAAATTCATGTCTAACTGTGAAGGAAATCACAATAAAGCTATAATCTGACTCCTAAACACAACCAAAATCCACAACACATTGCCAGGCCATCCTCAAAAAACATTGGCTACTCTCCTTCTTGGAACAAAAAGCAATTCCACCAGTCCTTTTTTTTTTTCCTCTCATTTTTTATTTTATTTTATTTATTTATTTATTTAAACAACAGCAGTTCCTAAAATTCTAAAGTCCCCATCTCTTGTTTGCTCCTCTCCTCTACCCCTAATCAATTCAAATACAGGCCCATATCCTCATCTGATCTTTAAAGTAAAATTGCTATGTTTTGTAACAATACTCCTCCACAACTGCAAATCATCAATAATCTTCATTTAAATCAAACTAAACTATGCTTAGCCCTAAACACAAATATACTTAACCATCTTCCATTCCCCTACTTGATTCTTTTTTCCGTTTCTATTAATTTGCTAAGCACTTCCTTCTCAATTCCAATGGTTTAGAAACTCTCAGGAAGAACTAAATAATTACAGTACACACAGGGGAAAAATAAAAATTATAAGTTGCAAATGATAATTTACATCCTCATCCATGGAGAAATGTTCCACAAGTGATAACTAACCTTTGTTGTTGCTTGCAAAGCTGCACGTATTGCATCTCTCTCAGCTTGCTTAACAATAACTGCAGTCCTTGTGGATTTCCTCACCATTCTCTCACCTTCAACATCATCAGGGCCATCATCATGTTTAGAAGCAGCAGACTCTTGAGGTAACTTTTCATTCTTAGAAGGTCCATCCGATTTCAAAGGGCTTTCCTTTTTCTTTTTTTTATTAACCAATGGTTTTCCAGGAAATATCAATCGCTTCTTTGTTCGTGTCCTACAAATAAGCTTAGCAGTGAGGAAATGAACAAAACATGCACAAGGTAATGGACTTCAGCTAAGAGACACTGCACCTTTCCTCAGCAATGTTTTCAGCTTCTTCATCATCTGGCTCAGGCTCCTAGTCCCCCACCCCCCACCCCAAAAAAAATAATAAAAAAAAAAGAAAACAGTTGGGATTGGATTAGACAACAGACTTTTTAGCTCAAGGCAAATAGAATGCCAGAGCTGTCGCATGCCTTGAAGAAAAGGTAAATACTCACATCATCATCAAAATCACTATCAAACACATCTGCAACCTCTGCCTCTTCTTCATAATTGTCATCGTTATCTTCCTAGAAACGTATAAGCAAATGGCCAAAAAAAAAAAAAAAACACACAATAAGAGTTATAATCCATATTTATTATTATCATTATTATTATAGAAAAATGTGAGGGCTCAAATAAATTACTTCTTTAAGTGCATCCTGGTTCCAGAACAACTCGTCCTCTTCCACCTCCTCATCGAGCAACCTGGTCATCCTAAACACCACAAAAAAAGGTGCCTATCAGAAAGCAAGTTCAAAGACTTCTTTACGGCATGCCAACATTGAAAAAGAGACTTAAAATTTGAAATCAAACCTTTTTCCCCTGGTTGCTCGTGAGGTTCGGTCGAGGAACACAGGCGGCGGCTCTTCCTTGGCCGTTTCCATGGCAGATACGATAAACAAGGGGAAAAAAAAAAAACACACAAAAACGAACTGGAAAGCGAGTGTCGTTACGATAACAAATTTTCTAGTTCTGATTCCTCTGGCGATTGTTCCAGTCGAAAGGCAACAACCCCAAACTGATGAAAATGTCGGTAGAGGTGGATGAAGAAGCAGAGTGATTTCTTGAGATTGATTGCCAAGACTTTTTAAGATTGCCCATAATTTTTAAAAATTAATGAAAATAATCACTTCGCCTTGAATTCAAGGTAGACAACGAAATTCTTTAAATCATAAAAATAATTCCTATTTTTGAAATCCTTATTTTCGAAATTAAGACTAAAAAATTAGACAAAAATATGTGACTATTTTTTTATTGAAAATATATCAATTTAAAATAGTTTTAAAAAGTCAAAACCCCAAACTCAAATTAACAATAAAAAAAATTTACTTGTCAATTGACACTATCATATCATAAGTATGCCAATATTAAATTTTTGATGATTTTAGTTTTTAACATTATAAATTTAGTTTTATATCTTCATAGATTAAAAATCAAATATCAATTTCAATTGACCCAAATTAATTGCACCTTAAAAACAGTAAGCAATTTAAATTGCCCAATTCCTAAAAAATCTTGACCCACATTAACAAAAATAAAAGCACATGACCCAAATTGGCGAAATCTAAAAGACTAACAACCCAAATTTATACTTAACCCAACTGAAATATTTTTAATATTAAAAAAATTCATCACAAAAATATTAATTATTTTCCTCTAAGTCTTAATTAAGAATCATTGCATAAAGTCTTGATGCAATTCAACCTAACCCAATTAAAAATTATTTAAAAGAAAGATTTGACAATTGCCCATGAAATAAGGCAATTGGTTAGAGTGGGAAAGGCAAGAGAAGTGCATTATGGCCTAAATGTATACGTATAAGTGCAGAATATCATTATTAGCATGATTATGAGCCAAATTCTTCCGCAACGCCTATTTTCCCTTTTTACTGACGGATCCAGTCAGAGAGAAGAAGACCGTTTCGTTTCCTTCTATTGCGTGCTTCGGAAACAAAGACTTTCTTACAGCCTAACCGGTTGTAAAAGGTGAATTTATAACAGCGACTATATTAGATATGACATAACAGTGAACTGAAATAATCCATTGAAAGATTGAAGAAATTTCTTTAAAACAAGAGCTTATATTTCACCTCATTGCTAACCTCAATCTAGCATTCTAATAATGAATGGTTCAACATTGCAGCTTTACCTAAGAATTTCAAAATTCCCAATTTCTAGTGAGGCATCGTTAAAGACGGTACCACAATCAAAAATCATCGAGAGGTCAATGCCATAAAATCCATAAGAAAAACAACACCCAACGGTTCAATAAGCCAGCGTATGCTTGGATTTTTATATAGATAAATGAACAATGGCAATTTTCACACTTCTCTCTCTACTAAGGGCGACGGTCATACTAGGTGAAGTGTAGCAGACCCCAAAATCAAAATCATTTTTATCCAGAATTGAGAAGAAAAAAAGAAAAAGCATCCCCATCTGCCCGCATCTCTTCAATTCTTCCCCAATGTGCCAATATCCAGCATGATGTAACAAATAAGATTATTGTAATTGTGACATTGCCAGCCATATTAGGCAGACTGTAACCAGAAGCAACAGACAGAAATAGGTTAAGTGCAAAATTAGACATCAAGCTCCATTTACCATGGGTCAATTGTCATCTCCGTCATGCCCACTAGTTAAATATCAATCCCAATGTTGAAGAGATCTTCACGTAGCAAATCTGCATTCTTGAAATGCAAACCAACAATGCCAACTTCAATTGCAGCTTCCACATTTTTAAAGCTGGTACACATAGATATGCAAGTGTAATTTAAAATCCAAGTCACACCACCTTTGAATGTTCATGCATGCACAAATGCTTGCATCTGTGTGTGAGTGAAGAGTGTATGCATGTCTAACTAGACACAGCATGTATACAAGTGGATGGGTGGATAGGACATTAGTTGTGCCCAGGGAGTTCGTGAATTATGTGGTTCCAAAGCCAATCATCAAGAAGTTGCATGAGCAGTCTCTTCAACTCCTAGAGATCCATTTATGTTATTGAGATTTGTATGGCTTTCATTCTAACATAGCTGCCTTGGAATTAGATTGCCAATAAAAAGAATGAACTTGAGAGGAATTGCTTCTAGAGGCCAACCGTAAGCAAGGAACTATCATATTGGCTATGACTTGTATGCTGATATCAGCACTGAAATGAATTCCTGCCATCTTTTTCCTTTCTCTTGCATCTAACATTTTGGGCCATTGTTTTCAGGTTGCAGGGCAGAGGATAATGCATTAATTTGAAACCTAAGACACTAAAATTCCAACTCAGTCTCTGACACTGTCAACCAATTCAGGTCGCCATTTGTATTTGATTAAGAACTGCTGCTAATCAGTAGTAAACTTCCCAAGTTTTGACACAATTCACAAATTTCATAACCTATGGGTCAATTCAGATGATTTCCTCCTAATGGGAACTACTGAAGATTTGAGGAGCTTGCCACAAAGACTTAAGGTCCTTGATCCCACATGTCTCTTTCTGCCTACAGTTAGCAATTTCTTGATGAAAAATTCAATAATCCATGGAAAGGGGAAATGAACAGACAACAGCAAATACAGCTGGAATTTGCTACTGGTCCAGACTATGGGTGAAAACTCAAGCTGGGCTGAAAGAGGCCAATAATATCTGTAAGCACAAAAAATCATTATCTGATAAAATTCACTCACAAAAGTAAGAAAAAGATAATGACCTGTTATCAATAAAGATACAGCTTGCAGGATCAACCTCAAGATGATTTAGGACTTCAATATATAGCTCAGGATCAGGTTTCCTCTTTCCTGGAACACAACAAAAACAAGTTCTTTTGTAATGCCAAAAGAAATAAAGAACTCTTCAAGCAAAACTAATTTACTTGTTGTGTGTCTAACAGATTCTTTGCTTTGATGTAAAGTAAAAATATTTAACATTAGAAAAAGAAATTTTTTAATTGAATTAAAATAAATAATTCATCTGGCATTTCAAGTGTTTTATGTATGGGTCTTTATCAGCAGTTAAATATTTTGTTCTCTCATAAAAAATTAAAGCTAGCTATTAATATATATATATATATATATATATATATATGCCCAGTTGAGTTCATGGTGCAACTGTGCATTAACCAGGGACACAGCTGGTAGATGTAACATGATCCTTTCAGAAAACCTACTCAAGTTTAGAGTTTTGTTTATTTAGCCACTTATTGAAATAGCTAGGCCAATTTTTAGAACTAAAGCATCTGTGTACATATGTTCATACATGTATTTGTGTGCAAATATGCAAAAAGAATGAAAGGGGGAAAGACCAAGAGGAAGAGAGAATCAAACCTGAACATACCCATGATACATGAGCAGAATGTCCAAGATATGTATCTTGAAATATTTAAGGCCTCCTCAATCATGCTATACCTATATAAAAGATTTTAGAAGAAATGGTGAGGCATTTCACCAGATAAGCAACAATGAAAAAAATATCCATACATCCTACCAGATGGGATAATTTGTAAACGCATGCATCTCATAATTGTTCTGTTTTAAGGCACAAAGCAATGCTTCAATGCCATCTATGTAGGAGTATCCTCTCCTCATACAACTTTTGAGGCCTGCAAAGATAAAACACAAATTAATACCTCTACAGACAGAGAAATGTCAAAAACTACTAACAATGCTGCAAACACAAGAAGCACCTATTTGAAATTACAACACTGAAATACCCTGAACACTTAAACCATTTTACAGGATTCTCATTTGCAACAATGCCTGAATGGATTCAGTAGACCAAGATAGGTTAAAGAGTCAACCAGATAAATCATGACATTGACATGACAATTCAAAAGCAGAACATAGGCAATGTACCTAAAAAGGCATAAATTACTATTATGCAATTGTCAATTTCAATTATGCATTTCTTGTGAAATTACTAAGATCTTTTTATATATTCTTACAGGATTTTCTTATCTAAAAGCAGTGCAGTTACTCTTTGGTTTACCCCTAGCTAATTTTGTTCTTTGTACTTAGGAGTAATTATTTTAAAAGGAAAGAACTGTTCAATCTCTATTAATACCTCGTTAATTCCTCACACTTTTTTTTTTAAAAATTTGTTCAGCTTTTGTTAGCCATACCCTAATAAGCTCATGCAAAAAAGTGAAATTGAAAAAGAGTTGTCACAGGGCATTGACATAAAGAACAGAAATCCTTAAGTAACAAAATGCTCCTCTACAAGTCAACATTTTTAGGGATTTCACATAGTTAAGCTCAGTTTGATCACTAAGAAAATGCTGACATAATCAAATAAGTTCGATAATAAAACAGACTTTGTAACATCAAATTCCACACAACCTTCCAAATCAAAATGTCTTCCATCTTTGAAAAATTTCCTGGTAAGCTCCATCTGAAAGAAAACAAAATAACTTTCCCAATAGAAGGCAACAAAAAATAAATATAACAAAACCCATGAAATTTTACAAAATCAAGTGAGATTACAGTGGAAAGCCCAGATGAAAAAAGACCATAAAAATTCCTTACAAATTATAATCATTATGAATCATAGGCCTTAAACATTTTAACATTTATCATATTATTCTACAATATTATATTTCTAGTCAATCTTTTACAAGTTTCCATTATGAATCATGGGCCTTAAACATTTTAACATTTATCATTTTATTCTACATTATTGTATTACTAGTCAATCTTTTACAAGTTTCAGAAAAAATCATCTAAACTAACTCTGATTCAATTAAAGATCCCAATACCACCACAATGCAATATACTAAAAATTGATCTGTAAGCTCATGAGAAGCAAAACAACTAAAAGTTCTGCGTACAAAAGTACCTGCCATAACCTTCTAGTGGAAAGCACAAGATACAAGGCAACTAGCAGCCAATTAATACAACTAAGCATAATCCAATGACTCTTAAATTACAAGGAAACACTTTATAGATGCTATATTGAAATATAGACAACAATTCTAATTCCAAAATTATTTCAACCCTTTTTTTCATGAGCATTCCCCTTTTTGTATATCTTACTTCATGAAAAATATATTGACCACTTACTATTATATCTATTGCCAAAAACATCAACATCCTGCTCATAAATCCCCATGAACTTAGGCTCCTCTCAACCTTTTATACATTACCACAAAAATATCCCATGCAGGAGGGGAGCTCACGAATAAGATAAAGATGCATTCAATATAAAAATTCACAAGGTCATGGACAAGGGCCACAAAAGTGCAGCATACAAACATCTCTATCCTCACAAAGCTCGAGAAATTTCCCCACAAATGACTCTTTGAAGCAACTAATTGGAATAGTAAGGATAAGAATTGTTATTCTAGTGCTAGTGCCAATTAATGCTAATTGAAGTATTAAGAGATTGTTTGTGTTGATATGTAAATAGTTGTCCCACATCAAATATATGCATTGTCCTAAACAAAGCATTAGTAACATAAATATAGCCTTGCTTCCTAATTGGGTGATGACATTCAGCATACTTATCTTTTATCAACACGGTATTAGAGAACAAATCTCATGAACAATTGCTACTATCATCATAGAGCTTTGGAGGGAGCATAACCCTGTCAAACTCTGAAAATTTGAATTACTCTAGCTCACTTATAACCATAACTCAGTATTCTTGAAGTGGACATTTCCCCTTTATTATGAAAGATGCAACACAACCAAGCTCCATGTGATCAGAATATGGCTTCATACAGTCAGAATTACTTCATCCTTCTTTCTCCTTTTAATTTTTCAGGTTAATGAGCAGAAACAAATATTCAGGAATTTCTTAATGTAAAACACCGCTTTAGCCACACTAGTTCTAACAATACCTCGTCAATCATCCCCTTCTCAAACTCCATCCATGCAGTTGGGTGCTTGCATTCGATTAGTTCCTTGAAAGACATTCTGAGGATGAAAACTTGATCCGGTCATCTAAAGGCTCTAAGGCGAAATAAAAATGAATTTAATGGAGCAACTTCTTATATAATAACATCCTCAACTCGGAACTTATATCTTCTCAAATAAAATCAAACAGCTTGAAGAGCTTCGTTTTCTGTTCCTTTCTTTCATGCAATTGATGATCAGACCACATTGACCCTTGTCTTTCAATTAGCTCAACAATAAATAAATAAATATATGTGTGTGTGTGTGTGTGTGTGTGTGTGTGTGTGTGTGTGTGTGTGTGTGGAGAGAGAGAGAGAGAGAGGAGGAAGCAGGGCAGCAAAGCAAATACCCGAAGAAAGGAGGGACGTCGTGGTAAAAAGGATCGCGAACGATGGTGTCCATTATGTCCAAAAGCAAAACCGGAAGCTTTCTGTTATGGCCGCCATTTGTATTTGCATTTGCAGTCGATGCGTCGGCAGCGGCAGCTACGAGGCGGTTCGTATGGCTGAGATTTTGCGCCATCCTTTTGAAATTTGGGGAGGGTTTCAAATTCAAAGGGAAATGATTTGTGGGTAGTAATTGCAAAGGCAGTACCATTTATATTCACTTATTATTATTGATATTTATGCCAAAAAACAAAAACAAAAACAAAAACAAAAAAGAGAGGGAAGCAAACAGAAAGCAAAGGCAGAGTTATCGCGTATCTCGCACATGTATTCGAGGATAAGGAATGGGCCCTAAATACATTTTTCTCGAATGGATTTTTCGGGCATATAACGGTAAAATTTTTTTCCCCGTGCGTGCGTGCGCGTGCGTGTGTTTTTACGGACTCTGTTACATGGAAGGGTGCGAGGGAACCTCTAACCTCCACGTATAAAAAAAAAATCTTTTTTATAAATATTTTTAAAAATATAAGATATAAAAATAAATAAAATAAAATATATAATCAATAATTATAAAATATATAATTAATATTTTTAATAGATATGTAAGTTTTTATTGTGTTTCTTACATATTTTAATATTTTATTTTATTTATTTACACATCATAAATTTATCAAATAAATTAATTTTTTAAGAGGTGAGACTTGCCGACTATATGTGTCACTCGTCTGTATATCTTTATTGTGTTTTATGATAAATTACTCTCTCTATTTTTTTTTTTTGTCAGAAATCATTAAATTCAATATTCTTTGTTGACCTATTTCACAAAAGAAAAAGAAAAAGAAAATCAAACTTTTATTCATAAAATAAAATGTTAGTATCCCTACCGGACAAAATTTGGGAGTCCATTTCATCAATGTGACTTATAAGCGCAATAAAATAATTTAGCATCAATTGATAAGTCTGGTGTTTTCAATACAATTAATTGAGATGTTTTTATTAAAATTTTTTATTTTTATTTTTATTTTTGAGTTTCAGCAATTATGTTATTTTTTATTGACGCATCTAACTTCTCTTCCTTTCGCTTCATAAGAAAGCCAAAAATATTATCCATTGATTGACCAGTTACGAATATTCAAGGAAAAAGTTAAAGTTGATGAGAGATTTACTTTTACAGAATTTGGTTGGATGTTTGTCCATCCTCTTCCTTCTATAGTTCGGCGGTTCTGTCTTGTCTTATGCACTCGTCCATGTTGGCATCGTTGTTAAGAAAATGGGTGTTGGAGCTGGTGTAAGCATTCTGATTGCCCTGGTAAGTGAGGCTTGACATAGCGTGTCGTAGGCTGAAGGTCCTAAAAATACCATTGTGATTCCGTCTACTCTCTTATCTTCTCGCCAATGTTTGCCTTCTCACTTCGAGGCTAATTCTGGTTATGACATGTGTCCAGATGAAATCATGAAATTTCACCCGTTCAATTTAAATTATTGTAAATTATAGCTTTTAAATTTACCATAACTTAAATTATTTATAATTATAAAAAGATATTTATTGATATTTTGATTTCATTTTATTATAAAAAATTATAATTAGAGTACTGTTGGGTTTGGAAAGTAAATTGAGTCTAGTAATAAATACTCTCTAAAGTTTGAATATATATCGTCTTTAATATTTGTACAAGGAAACTGGTACGTATCCCGACCATTGGTAAAAATGAGGCATTCTTGATTTTGATTTTCTATTTTTACTTATGGAAAACCTCCTACGGCTAACCTTCTCCGTCAGGCTTATAGACTTAAACCCCTCGCCCTTCTCCTTTTATCCTTTTCTTCCTCCCCCAAGCCACAGCGGCCACCGTTGATTGTGCCTTGAGAGTAGCGTTAACCTTCTGGATTTCCTCTCCTGAGATTTTGTTTTTTTTCTAATTTTATCGAATTAGTCGTTAATTTTTAATTTCATCAATCAAGTCAACAATTTTATTATTATTATTATTATTATTATTTCCGCAGATATAGCGAATTGGGAAATTATGGCCGCAACCGTGGCGTGGGAGCCCGGACTAGGCACACAGTTTCTTGGCTGCCGTCTTATTTCCTCGCGGCATTTTCCAGTCAGCGCGACGCCGACGCCGACGCAGAGGCAGACGGTGCGTGCCTTCAAGCTCGGCGACTTCGACTTCGACAGGTTCACTAAGAAAGCATGGCGCAGTGCCAACGATGGCTTCGAGCTGTTGCTATTCGAGACCGTAAAAACCGCCGAGCGAATTGACCGCAGATACTCCCTGTCACGCCGCCTCAGCGCCCTCGCCCAATCGGCGGGCGAACGCGCTCGTGAGATCGATAGGGAGCTGGAGATTGGTGCTCGGTGGCGCACCTTTACCATGGATTTTGCTAGAAATTGGCCTGCGGTAAATTTTGTTCATCTTGTTTTCCCTGTAACTACTTCATTACCAATAACTTAGAAAATGGATTTCTAAATTAAGCTAAGAGTTAAGTTCCATGGCCTGGTTCTTATTTGCTGCCATTGGTCAACAAGAAATTTTCTTCGAGCAGCTAACCAACTTGAAAAAGGCCATATCAAAGGTATACTGTTAAAAATTTTTTAAAAATGTTTGTCGTGACAAAAATTCGTCGATTTTTATGCAGCTCACTTTGGAAGGCTTCGAGCTTGTTTAAATGGGTGTCCTCAAATCGCGTTGTCTCATATCATTACTGCAATTATATTTCTGCCATTGGTCAATAAGAAATTTTCTTAGAGCATGTAACTAACTTGAGAAGGCCATAGCAAAGGATATACTGTCATCAACTTTTTAAAAATGTTTGTTACCAGAAATTCATCCATTGATCTTCGGCTGACTCTGGAAGGCTTCAAACTTGCTTTAAATGTATTCCCTAAAATGCCTTAATCAGTTTTATATTATTTGAAGAGGCCTGATTTGGATTTTATAAAATTAACAGCAATATTCCATCCTCAAATGTAAGACCAGAAAAGGTAAAAAAAAAAAAAAAGAGAAGACTGTTTTTCACTTTGTGCTTTAATGCGTTGGTTCTATGCTCCAGTGTTGTCATTGTAATAGCTTATCCTTATTTTGTTATTCACCTTGCAGTACAGAAAGCAGGTTGGTGATTTTCTGAAAACACCACTAGGAAGGACTTTTTCTGTGAGTATTATTCCCTTGTCTTTCAAATGGCTATGAGAATTCATAGAGATCATGTCTTAATTTTGAACCATAGAAATCATAATAAAACTTCAAAATATGGATTACAAGTTTGAACTTTTTTTTTCTTCAATATCGTAGGCCCCATTCTTATTTAACCTTTTTCAAAGGATGACCTGCTGAACTAAGGTCCAAGCATAAAATGAACTCCAACTCCCCATCTTGGGCATGCAAATTACCTTCATCTCCAACATCATCTTTGTTTATGATTATTATTATTATTATTTGAAATGCAAATCTGTACTTCCATGTGTGCCCAAAAGCATGACACATTATATTTGAACAACAGCAGGTCATTCTTTAGCCACCTCTTCTTCTCCATATGATTTTCATTTGCAGTTGGTGCTGTTTGGGATTCCTAAAATCCCAAAATCATCTCAATTCCCCCATCCTGGACATGCCAGCCATTTTTGTCTCCAAAAATATTTCAATTGAGCATTATTGACGAACACTTCAATCCATTCCTTCCATGGGTATCATGAAGAAGAATGCCAACCTTTTCTTTTCCCAGTGTATTTCTTATGAGGTTTGGTGGAAAAGGTAGCACATATAGAAAAGCCAATTATAGAAGACAGCTTCTATTGAGTGCTTTAGTGGTGAATTATTAGGATGTTTTCTAGTTCACATTGCACAATTTAACTTACCTGTTTCTTATTTAACCTCCTTGTAGACAATTTTCTTCCTTTGGTTTACATTATCTGGGTGGTTGTTCCGGTTCTTGATATTTGCTTCATGGACTCTACCATTTGCTGCACCTCTTCTCATCGGAACTGTGGCAAATAACCTTGTCATTAAGGTATAACTGTTATGGCTTATTTGTTTTTAATTGACCTTGTGACACTTTCATTGTTCTTCTAATGCCTTTATGGTTTATTTTGACTGTTATAATAGTCTGGTAAAAGCTATCGTATACTTCTTAAAAGTGAGGTTCAACACTTCTTTAATGGCCATAGGAAAACAGACATGGGCCCTTTGGATGCAGTGGCAGCAATTTGTCTTATTTTGATCTTGGGACTAAATAGGGTCTACATATCTTTGCTGTACATATTCCTCAATGTGGAATTATATATTCTTTCGAGCTGATGAGGTTAATGCATTAGCTACTAGCTATATCTGTATGGAATGTAAAATATTGTGTAACTGAATAGATATTGTTGCAGTTATTCACTTGCATTTTCTTTCAAATTTGGATAGGGAGCTTGCCCAGCATGTGAGAGGCAATTTGTTGGTTACAGAAACCAAATAATTCAATGCAGTGGGTGTGGTAACATTGTGTGGCAACCTACTAGGGATTCTTTTTCTGGTGGTGGAAGGGCCAATTCTCGAAAGACTGATCCTCAGGTTATTGATGTTGAATTTGAGGAGAAGTGACGAGAGATGCTTGGCATGAAAATTGAATCTTCTGTTTGACGTCAAGTTCTGCACAGCATACGGAAAACATAAGATATGATAGGATGGAATGTAGTGGAACGAAAGGTCGAAAAGAATGCTTGATATTAAGTTTATGTTTTGTTGAAAAATTTGTTGTGTAACATTACAACCTTTCCTGTATTCGGTTGAGCTATTATGCCAGAAAATTTATGCCCCATTCCTCCAATGTATTCCTTTTTCTAGTGATTGGCATATTATTCCATTATTTAACTACCGTGAGCACTTCCTCAGCTACTCCCTGCTGGAAATGTCATCTTTTCACGACTTGGTTGCTGCCCGAATTTGAAAATTTGCCTCTACAGTCACAGTTTCAATAGATTTTAACTTTTTTTCTGAAGGAATATTTTTCCCTTTTTATTCCTAATTTCTGTTTCTTAATACAGACAACCTTTAAACAAACGTTTAATGCTAAGTAAAGAATATGAATTACGAGAATAAAGAAAATTATAACTCAGATTTTAAAAATATGTGTACTAATTCAATGGTCGAAAAGAGAAAAAAAAAGAGGGGGGAAGGACAAATTTAACTATTTTTAATGATAAAATAATTTAATATAAAATTTAAATATAAAAATATATATTTTGTTAAAAAGAATAAAAGGACTTGCCGGATCTACTTACAGTTGGGATAATGCTATATCCCGACTCCTCCGACTGACGCGTAGCACTATTTTTACTTCTTCTTCTTTTATTATTTTTTTTCAATTATTCTGTCTAGGAAACGCATCAGTAACACAAACCGAGTACAGATGGTCTAACCAGTAACGAAACGAAGAACAAAGAAGAAATGGCGAACAAACAACACTTAACAGCAATAACAACAAGATCAAGATTCCCAATCCTTTTCTTCACTCTCTTTCTCCTAGCGCTCTCTATCCTCTTCTTACTCTTCTCTTTCTCCCCAACCCACACCCATTCCGCCTACCCCGACCCGACCCTCTCGTCCCCCGCCATCAAGCCCGAGACCTCCTTTGTCGCTTCTCTCGAGCACTTGCTTACTCACGAGGCCCCGAGATCGTCTCCGGACGACACCGCGTACGGTGACGACGAGGACATTGGATGAGAAGCTATCCGCTAGAGAGAGCGAGAGGGTTGACCGAGATACGTATTACCCGATGCAGTTTCCGATTAGGGTTTACGTCTACGCGATGCCGAGGAAGTTCACCTACGATTTGCTTTGGTTGTTTAGGAATACTTATAAAGAAACTGATAATCTGACCTCCAATGGCAGCCCCGTGCATCGTTTGATCGAGCAGGTATTTATTTATCGTTTATTATTTTTATTAATAATTTTTTCCTGAACTTATTTTTTTGGGAAGTTTTTGATTTTTTTATATCTACTTTTTGGGGAGAATTAGATTTGTTTATAGTCGATTGTTCTGATTATTTATTTTTTTGGTTTGAATATCAATGTTTTTTTCCCTCAAATTTAGTCATACATTGCGAGTGACCATGAAGTTGCATTCCTGTTCCTCAATGTAACCTATAAATTTTTAAGATTAAACTGTTTGGTAATTGAGCTTTTGGTTTGCTTTTTTGCCTTGACGATCTGATGATTTTTGTTATAAATTACTATCATCTGCGACTTCATCTTTGCAAACTAAACATCTAAATAACTCACAGCATTTTTTTAACACAGCTCTTGCTAAAATATTTAGTTTTTACCTAATACATTATGTTATTTTCAAGACAGGAATTCCCAAGAGTATTGCATTTTTTGATCTGATAAAGATATGGCAAGCTGAACACTTGATATGTTTTTGCTTTGCTAAAACTTTCGGTTGATGCCTGTTTAATTACTTCTTCCCAATTCAATATCCTTTTTTGTGTAGTTTGTCGGAATTAGTTGCTTGGTTGTGTCATCATGTTTTGAACTGTTCTTCTGGTGCAAAAGTAGTTAGAAACACAAAATTGAAATCTTTTGCCTTTCCATTGCCTTCTCAGTTATTTGGGAAACTGGAAAAACTTTACATGTCAGAATTTCATGGCGTAATATTTAGTGTCAGCATGTATTCATGAAACTACATGCGTCAATATGTCTATTCACTGGTATTTGGTTTATTCCTTTTATTGAAAATGATGAAAACAATGTTTGTTATGCAGCATTCTATTGATTATTGGCTTTGGGTGGACCTAATTGCACCAGAGTCTGAAAGGCTTCTGAAAAGTGTTGTAAGAGTTCATAGACAGGAGGAAGCAGACTTGTTTTACATCCCTTTCTTCACTACAATCAGTTTTTTCTTGTTGGAGAAGCAACAATGCAAGGCACTTTATAGGGTGTGAGTGCACTTCCATGGTCTACATTATTAGTTTGTTCTTTCAATAATCTTTTTAAGTTTTTTTTTTTTTTTTCACGTATTTAGCAGTAGATATGATGTATGAGATTATGCATAAGCAGAATGTGGCATTGGACAACCAAATGAACTATTAAAAGCTGTTGTCTGATCATATTCTTTTTTTTTTTTCCAAGGTGTTTTTGATTTGTATTGTCATGGTAAAGTTTCAACATAATTTTTTCTTATATTCTTTAGAAATACATTGTTGCAACCCAGAGTGGGTATAGATCAGGCCAGTATCCAGATTTAGCCTCTGCTGATTGGCATTCTGTAGGAGGAGAATGAAGGAATAGAAGCTACATTGTAACATGGAGTGGCATCTATCCAATCCTCTCAATAGATCTGTATATAATTCTTATGTTTCAAGAAAGTATACTCTGTCTGTACAGAGTGACATTGCATATTGTGCTTTAGACTTCTTTTACATAACAATTTAACATTGGGTGGCTAGATAAATTTTGTTTTAGCCCGTAGGATCTGATTCTATGTGATCTCTTGCAGATTGTCTGCATTTAGATCCATTTTTTGTTATTAGTACTGTGTTGAAGGTTATAGCGATTTGGTTACATTAATCTGAAATGGAACACAAAACAATGCCTTTTACTAAAAAATCTGGCTATTCTTATTGTTGCCAATACATGATTGTTTAAGTTGTGTTTTCTTCTTGGAAGTGTAGGGTCATACTGGTTTTATGGTATGCACATTCAAGCAGAATGGTGCTTTCTTGTGAGCTCTCTGTTCCTTCTTTTCTCTGGGGCTCATGAGCTCAAAATAATCTGGCATTGTACTGGGACTTTTACTCACATGAAAAATGCCCAAGGTTGTAAACTGAATGCTTGGTTAAGGCTCGGAGCCAAAAGTTCAGAGCCAAAAGTTTTATTTGGACCTTCAATATAATGAAGGTTATGATTTTAGGTTCTGGAAGCTAGCAGCTATACACATGCTTTCTGGGAAGCTCTGTTTTCCTTTTAATACCTCTTTTTTGGAATAAATCTGAGATGAGGTTTTATTTTTTTTCCTTGTGCATTCTATAGAAGTAATATTTGCTGCACATTTTGTAGGAAGCTCTGAAGTGGGTGACAGATCAGCCTGCATGGATACGATCTGGTGGAAGAGATCACATACTTCCTGTTCATCATCCTTGGTCGTTCAAGTCTGTTCGCAGATATATGAAAAATGCAATTTGGTTGTTACCAGATATGGACTCCACTGGGAACTGGTGAATACTTGGCTAAAGTTGGAAATATAGTGTAAACTTATCTAAATAATTATATGGCACAGCTGCTAATCATTACACTTCACATCAGGTACAAGCCTGGACAAGTTTTTCTGGAGAAAGACCTCATTCTTCCTTATGTCCCAAATGTTGATCTATGTGATGCCAAATGCATATTAGAAACTGAATCAAAGAGAACTACCCTACTGTTCTTCCGTGGCCGACTTAAAAGAAATGCTGTAAGTTTGTTGTCACCTAATTAGGCTTTTCTTTTTAAAAATTTTAATATTATGCATGTCATTTCCATAGGGTTGGATGAAACCATAGAATTAGAAACATTGCACGAAGCCACATAGGAAGCTGGGATGATAAGTCAAAACGTTCTAATGGCTTGGATTGATGAAATGAATCTCCCTAAAACATGTAGTCGACTGTTGTTAGTTGTTAAAATTTTGTTTTAGTCCTAGAATTGTGCATAATTAGCTCTTTAATCTGTGTATTGTTCTGCTCCTTTCTCCAGTTGAGAATGTTGAGTCATCACACAATCCCAATATTTAGTAATGACATGATCATTATTTTGAAAACAATGGTCAACAATGATTTTTGGCAAGCTTACATTTGTATTATGAATCCTTTATATTTGACTGCATTGGATTTTGATTACATCTTCTTTTTTTTTTCTTCAATTTTCCACCATATTATTTCCTTCAGTCACATTTTTAAGTTTTCTGACTACAGAACTAATTAAAATTCTTTTCTCAGGGTGGGAAGATACGTGCTAAACTTGTAGCAGAACTAAGTGGCACTGAGGGTGTGGTTATAGAGGAGGGGACAGCTGGAGAGGGGGGAAAAGCAGCTGCTCAGATTGGCATGCAAAAGTAAATATGTTTAGTTCACCATATTTCTTTCCTGCCATTGTTGATTGTTACTAAACTAGGGAAGTTGCTTATTCTGTCCTTAGGTCCATCTTTTGCTTAAGTCCAGCTGGTGACACTCCATCATCTGCTAGATTATTTGATGCGATTGTCAGTGGGTGCATCCCAGTTATAGTCAGTGACGAATTGGAACTTCCTTTCGAAGGGATACTTGATTATAGAAAGGTATGCACTTTAGATCTTGAGTTGGTTTTTCCTTTTTGCTTGGCTGTCTTCTTAAATTTTTAATGTGTGAGTGATTACATTACACAATTTGACCATCAATTTGCAATGACTAGTATGGATATAAGCCTATTGCTTGGGTGTCTTCTTAAATCTTAAGCATGTGAGTGATTAGATTACACAATTTGACCATTGATTTGCAATGACTAGGTGGATATAAGCCTATGTTATGGTGACACTTTGTCTGTTATTGAAATATGTATCATTGACATGCATATCAATTGGAAATATGTAGAGCTAGCTATACATGCATATCAATTGGAAATATGTAGATCCAGCTATGTTTTATATATAGTCAACAACTGAAGTCTGATCTAGCAGATACCTAATATTGCTTTTTGCCTTCTGATTGTTTTATAAAAGTAAGCTAAATTTTGTTTAAACAAGTTCGGACTAGATAACCTTTGTTGCTGATTTATATGGAATGGAAGTTGCAATTGGGTGAATGTGTTGTCATTCAAATAGTGATGTCTGGTTTGACTTTCAAAGATTAAATTGGTTAATTACTGGGACTCTTATTGCCTTGTCATATAATGCAGATAGCCTTGTTTGTCTCTTCCAGCAATGCTTTACAGCCAGGGTGGCTGGTCAAATTTTTGAAAGGCATTAGCTCCTCTCAAACCAGGGAAATGCGAAGTAACCTTGCCAAGGTTTGTCACTTTAAGAAAGTTTCTTTAGTGACTCTTTCTCCCTATGTTTTATTATTATTATTATTATTATTATTATTATTCGGTTGGCTAGTTGGCTTATTAGTTAATTTATTTACTTATTTCTTTTCAATAACTGAAGCCTGCCAATTCTTCTCTACACTGTCTTTGCTAGAGATATGTCTGTACTTTGCCACGGAAATATATATAGTTGATAATGATAGAAAATACATACAACCTCTAGGAAAAGTATGTATACCTTATTTCATTGTGGTGACATGAGATGATTGACATGCCTTACAACTTCAAATTCTCTCCTTACAGTTTATGGAAGCTTGCAATTGCCATCAATCGCCAAAAAAGAAGAAAGCTCATAACTTGTCCTCTCTACCATCTAATTTGCTTTTTGTTCATCTCTTTGTGTCTTTCTATCTTTATCCAGATTTTCTTATCCTTGCGGAGACTTTTTTGCCTTGTTTCTTTCCTTTCAGTGTCACTACACACAGAACATGCAATTTCTTTCTCACCCTGACATCTTTCCTGCTCAAAGATGCTGCCAATAACTTTTCTATTATTTACTCTTCAAATGTCTAAATTTGTCTTTCAAGTACAAATGTATTTTGATTTCTTTGGCTGTGGTTTTTTGGCTCATTGAAGTTCTTGGCTTCTGATTGTTTTGGCATTCCCAAATTCTTTTAGGATCATGTGTTCCAGTTGAATAACAGAACATGAATATAATGAAGAAGAGAAGTGATAGTGGTTGGGTATTTCTTATAATAACGAATTTAGGATATTATAATGCCTTGAGTATGTTGTGGGATGAGGTTAAAGCTTTAAATTGGATGATGCTGCTTTTCTTAAATGGTTTTGCTGTACTAGCAGATTTGGGCACAAACCTAATGTATTATATCGATAGATTGCTGAGCAATAGCAGCACACTATTCTGGTATTGGCATGTCCTTGGAGAGAAAAATGCATCGTTTTGATGGTTTCATTTGTTAGATCCTGGACCCTGAAGTGCCAATATTAAAGCATTTTTCTGGTCAATGGCAATTAAAATAAAGGAAATCAAATATTTCTTTTTTTTCTCTCATGATGCATTGCATGCCCCATAAGGAATTTTGGTGATCATCTGCTGCCAAGTCTCAGTGCCTGACCCATTTTCGCAAAGATTAGTTTATTCATTGGTTTTATTGCATATCAGATTTATCTTTAGATGTTCTAATTTTACCTCTGGAACTTTCAGCTTAGCATGACAAATTAGCTACTTATTAGGCTACTGATTTTCATTTTCTGGTTCTTTCAGCACGCTAGGCATTTTCTATATTCTCACCCAGCTCAGCCGTTGGGACCCGAAGATCTCGTTTGGAGAATGGTTTGTTAATTTCTTTTGCAATCATTTTTTCTTAAAAGTTTGTTTTTCACCGTTTATATGCAGAGCTGTTAGAATTTATGCTTGTACAGTTGTACTGTTAGATGCTCATAAAAATTTTGATTATTTTTTATGCTAATGTATATTGGGTAGATCTGTCTTCTTATATAATGTGTTTGAGAAATTGTTGAGAAAAATTCCCCCCTTCATTGTTTAAGTCAGATTGGAAATTGTGTTTTTATCTGGTATATGACAAACAGATGGCTGGTAAATTGGTGAACATCAAGCTTCACACACGGAGATCGCAACGGGTGGTGAAGGAGTCTAGAATCAGCTGTAGCTGCGAGTGTAGGCATGCCAACTTTACTGGTTCAAGTCCAGTGTGATATACAGTTAGATCATCTCTCTTATATATGAGATTATCTTCGCATGGGGCCTGCAAGTTCACAGATGGGTTGTTCCAAATACTGTCAATTAATTATTTCGTTTGGTGTAGAAGGGAGACCATCTCCTTGTCACAACTTCTGCGCCTGGCTTCCCCACGGAGAAGTTTTTCTATTCCTCGCACTTGCAGTGAGTCTTAAAGATATTTTATTTTAAGTTTATGCTGTCTAAATTTTTTCAAACCAAATAGGTTTTTTAGGGCTTAAATCTGTTATGTTTCCTCGGATGCAATTGGAAGAAAATGATGATATGATGATAGATCATATGGCTGCCTACTGGGCTAAGAGGCTTGAATAATTGATGAGCGATAGCCGATATGGCACCAACCCGTTGTTAAGTAATCAGTTGCAGTGTCTAAATTTCATGCTGATTATTTTGATACTTCCCATATGAGGCAGATTGTGTTATCTTTGTAGGAAAATTTAAACAGCGTGCTTATTATGACAGATATCGGATTGTAATGATTAAACTGGAAAGGCCTGACGACCTCTGTTGTAAAAAGGTTCCGCTAGCATCTGCATGCTATCTCGAGGGCTGTATCTTCTCCATGAACCTAAATGTGGTAATTCGAGTGAATCAATTTCAGTAAGAAATGTCTCGCCGTTTGAGTGCATAAAGCCTGGCAAATACACAGTTTGTAAGGTCGTTATGCGGTTGAAATCGATGCATTGCAACACATTTGTGGGACGCAGTACAAGAAATGTGAAGGGGTAAAGCATCAGAAAATGTAGAAACTGTTATAGCTTCACCGAGTTTGGTTTCAACACTTTTGTTACCAAACTTCACAGCTACAAAAAACAAACAAATAAAGGGAAACTGAAAGAAGGCAAATAAGAAGATGGGAGCAAATAAGAAGGGATGTGGGGGTAAAGAGGAAGACGAGCCTGCAAAGGAATTTGAAGTGATGGCCCACAAAGCGAGAAAAATGATTGAAAAGGACTTGAAATTCAAAAAGGGAGGGAAGAAGGTCAAAGGCAAGTGGCGGATGTTACGGCGCAACTTTTGAGAGGGAACAAAGCAGACTCTGACAGCGAACGGACTTTGAACTTGAGTGCTCATGAAACACCGCGTCCCAAGCACTCCGTAGTTTTTACCCCTGTTTTTTTTTTTTTTTTTTTTTTTTTTTCTTATCCCTTTCTTTCAAAGATTACAAGGCTAGAGGCAAAGTTTGGGATTGGAGGTTAAGCCTTTCCTTTAAAATATATATATATATATATATATATTGAATTTTAATTTACACAATTACATAAATCTCATTTTTTTTTTTTAAATAGAACTTTTAAATCAAAGCTAAGTCCATGCTACCTTTTCCCTAACTCAGTTAAGGTAATAAATAAATAAATATGAAAAGAAAGAAAGAATGAAAAAGTGACAAAGAACGGGTGAGTCTACGCATTAAAATTTGAAAAGTTATCTAATAAAATTTAGTTAATAAATGTTAAATACACAAAATATTAATGGTATAAAAAAAATTATAATCAAGATGTCATTAAATTTAATTTATCATGAGCACCAAGAACTCATTTCCAGTAAATCTTTATAACGTGTTCGGTAACCTTCTATTTTAATATGCTAAGAGGCACCCGTTTACTGGAGTAAGCTCAGTAAATCTTGAGCTTATAACTGTACTAGGCTTTGTCCACGGACTGTGAATGACAACCTACCCACAGGAGTACTGTGAAAACATTATCACAAGACGATGTCGTGACTTCTCTGATCTCTCATGTCATTGCCACATCATTAAGCTAATCCCACAACATTACAGTTAAATACCCTTTTAAGAGTAAAAAAGATTATGAAATTTATGATAAATGAGATTATTATATTTTATTATATAATTTACAGTTTTTAATTTTTTTTTTTAAATGCTCACGAACAATGGAATTGAATGAAATGAAATAAACAAAAAAAAAGGAAAAAATCAACAATTGCGAAGTACATAATAGTATTATTTGGAATTGCAGTGGTCAAAATTTAGATATGTAACTTCAAGATGACACTTGATCTATATATATATATATATATATATATATATATATATATATATATATATATATATATAATCGCAAAAAAGTCTCTGTCTCTCTATATTGTTCATAATGTGGACACCAAATGGGGCATCAGGAGATTGATTCGATCATTGCCCCGTCCGGTCGTGGTCGTCCGCTATACTTCTGATTGTGGGGACGGCCACATTTTCTGTGGGCCTATGGCTCGTGAGCTGTTCAAAAGCGTTGGACCGTTGGAAGTGCCAAGCCGAAATTGAAATATACTAGATGCCACCTGGCACATAATCAACGCTAGAAAGATCTGAGAGTCAATTGCTACCATTAATTACGAAATTTTTAATACCAAAAAAAAAAAACCAAATTAAAAATTTCAAATTTTGTTTGGTTTTATTAACAAATTATAAAATAAATTCGATTAGCGGAAAAATCAAATCAATTTAATTTTGACCAAATTATATATATATATATATATATATATATATATATATATATATTAATAAAAAAATATACTAATATAAATATTAATAACAAATAAATGTTAATAAAATTTTACTATATTTTAAACAATCATTTATTTATCTTAATTATAATAATAATTATAAATTTTTTCATAAAGAATACGTAAAAATATTTTTGTTCATTTAAACTACAACTTTTATTTTTTTTATAAATTTTTTTAACTCAAACGGGATCAAAAATAAAATAAACACAAAAATAATATGAATTTGTCATAATTGTTAGTAAGATTTGATTTAATGTTTTCCGTTTTCTTTTTAAGCACATAAAATGAGGGAATTTAATGTGCCAATTTTGTGTTTTGATCATATAATGATGTGGGGAATAAAACGAGAGAATAATAATATAGTTTATCATTAATAAATTTCTGGACGGCCAACAAAAAAATCTACAAAACATTATTACTAAGTGTTGACAAAACGAAAGAGACTTTGTTAATACACAAAGTAATCATATGCATAGCTAAACAGCGTAGACCTTAATTTATTCGAACCACTTGAAATTAGGTTTTTTTTTTTTTCAATTTCCCCCCCCCTCCGGCCCGGTTTTGCACTGCCCCGATTACATTAAGTTCTTGGAGTTTGTTACCCATCGTGGGCCATACATAAATGATTTATAATGTGGAAAGCATAATGTTCTTTTTCTTTTTCTTAAAAAAAAAATAAAAAATAAACATAAATACACTAATTATAACATATGTGAATTAAAGATGGAAATCATTTATTAATATTTTTATTATTTTTATAAAAAAAACTAATTATTTTATTTAAGTTAATTTTTCTCTTTTTTAAAAAAAAAAATTGTATTAATAAAATTTAACTCAATATTTATGTCTCACCATAAATCTCAAATTTCATCAAACGGGACAACAATAAAAAACTTTAGAATTCAATTAATATATATAAAAAAAAAAATTAGACCAAATTAATGAAGCCGAATTGTCCTTGTCATTGATATTGATGCGCGAATAATCCAATGGGAATAAGGAGACATGCTGAATAGTTCAGAGTCCCAACCACACGTTCCGTCATATGCGCGACAAATTGACAACCTACTCGTTCTTCAGTAGTTACAGAAGTTTGACGAATAAATGTACGAAAGCAACTAAGTTCCGTGCCCCATTAACATTTTCATCGCTTCGGATTTCTTTTTTTATTTTTATTGATATACAAATATTTTTTTTTTTTCTAAAAAAAACAACGGGGAGTTAATTCGATTTCTGAATTTGGGGATTGCAGCACGAACACAAATACCACAGCAAGTGTTTCCATTTATGGTTAAAAACATTTTCGAGTATTAATCAATTATGAGAAATATATAGGATTGTAAACAAATCGAGCCAATTTGAATCATAATATTTTCAGACTCGGCCTATTTGCATAAGCAACACTGAAAAAAATAGAAGCACCAAATGGAGTCAAGCATTTTTTTTTTTTTTTTTAAATAGCAAATCAGTCAAACTTAGTCTCGTTTAAAATGTGTGTTCACGAATTGAAGTCTTTACGCTGCATTTAACAAATAATTTTTCGGGGTTGACTTATTTAGGTTGATTCGTGGCGTTACAAAGATAAAAATTATGAAATTTTAATGTTTAAATATGTTCCAAAAAAATATATTATTATAAAAAAAATATTCATATTATAAATTTACTTAATATTAATATTAATAAATTTAAATTTAAAATTACTTAATAGCTATTCGTATGTTAAATGAATTTTTAAATTTAAAAATTATTTTACCTATATACTAAGACTTTAAATGTAAATATATAAATTATTTAATTAAAATATTTTTATCTAAAATAATTATACATAAAAAATAAATAATATATATATATATTAATTTATAAATTTAATAATTTAAAATATTAAATTTATTTTATATTTAAAATTCTAAATTTTTTACTGTTGAATTATAGTTTATATCTTAAGTAATTTTTTTCATTAATATCTGTTACTTTACGTCGTGCTGCACCTACGACAGAAAATTGACCACCAAATTAGAAAGCTCCAATGTACTTCTGACCAGTAAGCAATCTTGTACTTAATTTTGTAACATAATTATATGGTTCGTTGCCCCCTAGGATCAGTGTTTACGAGTGCCACACAAAAATCATGAGATTGGACGGGCAAAATGCATGTTGACCATGTCAAACATAGGACAAAAATGTAAACGTAGTTGCGTTTGCAATTTACCTTTGTTTGCAAATGTCGATGGCTTTGAAGAAGTAATTGCCAAAAAAATGTTATTGTAATTCGAGAATTTATCATTTTAATAACTTTTTATACCTATATTAATAACATTAATTTTTTTCTAATTGCAATATGATTCTTCCTCTCTTCCTTATTAGATAATTACGTAATATTGTTGATTGTTTTCCCAATTAATTATATACAACCCCATAAATAGGTTTCTCATATAAATATTTATTATTTTCCTTTTTTCTTTTTTTATTGTATTACTTTTATCAGCTATGCCTATGCAAGGAAACATCATATTAATTTTTTGATTGGTTAATTTCTTTACATGATATCAAATTTATAATAATTAAAAGGACTTGTTTTAATTAATTGTAAATTTTTATTTACACAGTATAAGAAAAACTTGTATTTTTATCTATGTTTCAGTCTATTACAAAAATATATTAAATTTTAATATATAATTTATTTTTTGACTTAACGTAACAATTTAAAATTTTAAGTTACATGGTTTCTTAATAACGGAGAAAGCAAGCTTGATCAGCGGCGAAGCCACGTATTGGTGAGGTGACGACGAGGCCTCTCATTGGAATAATTTCCTAACGGTAGCATTTAATCGGTAACTGGTTCAAAAGTCTAGTCTGATTCCATCTCCAAAATTAGATATTTAAAAATTAATAAACCCAACGGTTCGACCGTGAATCAATAAACCTATCTTTATTTGTGTTTGGCTTGGGCCAAGTCAAAAAAACACCGACAAACCATTGAACCAACCGACTATTATTGGGTCGATTTGGGTTGAATTGGTTTTGAATTTCAAACAATAAAGCTTATATATTTTTATACAAAGAGAAGCGCGCTCAGACCGTGTTTGCAAGTGGCGTGTGACTCGCTTTTTATTGTCTATTCTTTTGAAAAAGTTGCAAGTCTCTCGCACTGCTTTTGTGAATACAATGGTGGTTATAATTTAGTGCTTATAAAATTTAAAATATAGGATGGAATATTAATTTCGAACATCATATTGTATTAATAAATAAATCTCTTTCACAAATTTAATTAGGCTTAAAAAACAAAAATGACTATAAATCTCTCTCTCTCTTTTTTTTTTTTTTTTTTTACATTGTATTCGTACGTGCCTGATTATTTACTATGGATGCATGGAGTTACAAAAACAAAAAGAACGAGTCTGAGCCATGGGGCCGCCAACAAGAATTCGAACGTTGAACAGCTAGGGGGACGGTGGCGGAGGCCGCTGGGCGGGCTAAAAGATGCCGACGAAATCCGCTTCAACTTATACTGTGATTGGTGCGTGCCATCCACGCTCATTACTTAGCGTGCTTTGAGTCCCTTTCTTCTTTACTGTTATTTTTTGTATGAATTTTTTTATTTTAATTTTTTAATAAACTCACCAATAATTTTATATTACCATAAAATTTAATTAAAATAATAAAATAAATTTATATGATATAAAATTATAAATAAATTATATTTAAAATAAATAAATAAATATAATATTCAAATAGGAGGCATCGGTTTTATTAATTAATTTATCATACACTGTTAACAATATATAGTTTTTAGTGTGACTTTCGATGACATGTTCAATATGTGAAGTGTCAAAACGGACAAGAACAAAACGAATCAATTGTGCATTTACTTCTTCCTGTATTTGATGTTGTTGAATTGAAGAGAATCTATAATAATTTTTCCTGCACATGATGTGGAATTCCTGGGGCTGGCGAAGTGTGCATAAGGGCTGGCAAAAAGACTAATAAGGAAACCCCACGTTTTTGTAATTTTGTGTTCAAACCGTGTTTATCACAGCTAGCAATTTTAGTCAACACGGACAGGGTGAAGTGCCGTCTTGGAACAAAAGCAGATTTTATGATGACTCCTTGGATTGTTTCCCATTTGGGCCATTTAATCTTTGTTTAATGTTTTTTTTTTTTTTTTTTTTTTTAAAGTACGTTGCTATTTATTATCCATTTATACCGAGTACAGCAAAGAATTCATGAATTCTATAAAGAAAAATAACGTGTTGGCTGCCAATGTTGCCTTTCATACACAAGCACAGCTAAGGAAGGCTGAGTCCAAGGTACCTGCGGTGTCCAATCCAAGTTATGGAAGCTCATTGGCAATTTTCCCATCTTATGTGTCCATGAGATGCCTGTCAAAATCAGGTTCTTGTTGGAATTGCAACTGTCTCATGGTTCACATGCGTCCGGGAGAGATGGCTAGATTGATTGGATAAAGGGCTTTCTTTTGTCAACGAATGCGATCTCTAAAATGCGGAAAAGCGTTGTTAGGCAGGTGTAGGTTAAGGAGATACGAATAAGATTGAAAATTTTTCAATAAATTTAATTGGTTGTTTTAAGAAAAACCCCAAAAAGAGAGAGAGAGAGAGAGAGAAAAAAATTCAAATGGGTTATCTCTTATTCAAGTTGATTATTTTATGTTTGTTACCCTTTAAAGTTAAGACAAATAGCTTTTTTCAATGAAGAATAATTTTTTGAGTGACGAGTCAATATGTATTGAATCATGTTTTTGGGTTTTATAGATGTGCAATTAATGGTCTCACTAAAATGTGAAATTAACAAAAATGAACGGTGAAGATAAATATGCTAAATACAAAATACAGGATTTATAAACTATTTTAGGCGAAAAAGTGAAACTTGTTAAAAGTAAAATGTGCAACCGTATGTTAAATAAAGTGCTTAAATTTTTTTTTCTTTTTAAATATTAGTATCTATCCAATAGTATTTAATAACATGTCAAAAGTTCCTGTCTATATGACAAAACTCCAAAAATCACCGGTCTTCCAATTCACGAATACTTCAAAATTAAAGAAAGATTTTGTTAGCTAATTAGTCGGTAATAAAGATTCCATAACCAAACGAATAGGCTATCACATTTATGTTTTATAAGATATTTCTCAAAAAAAAAAAAAAAAAATCATAAAAGTAATATCAATAATTAATAGATTTAATGAAAATGATTTATCAAGATATTTAAAATATGTGTAAAGTTTGAGAACAATATTAGTTATGTTTTTAGTCTTGACGAAACACAAAAGGCGAGTATAATGACTTTTTTTTTTTTTTTTTGGTTTAATGTATGGTAAATAATACGATGGTGATGACTTTTATTATTTGATTGCGAAAACATGATGAGTTTCATGTGAGGCTACCAGGCAAAGGAGAAATCCGAATTTCATTGAAAAAGTCGTCGAATATATTAACTAATAATAAGGGTATTGGAAAATTGAGTACCAATTTTCTAAATTTAGTGTTACTAACACATCAAGAGTGCAACGATTTTTTTTTTTTTTAATTTTCTTATGCAAGAAGAACAAGAAAAATTAAAAGAAACAGCAACAGAAAGCCACCAGTCCTCTGAAGCGAGAGCTACACCACACACACACACATCAACTGTTAACAATGGTTACAAGCCTAGTGAAGGAGATTCCCACCATAAATCATGTTTTCTAAAGACTTCTCGTGTTGATGTATTTGACGCAAATGGGAAATGATAAATGAGATAAATGGGAGCTATCTCATGTTTTCTTTAAACTTTTCATTTTATCATAATCTACAGACGATGATCAGTGTAACCGAGAAAATAATTGCAAGTTGGAAATGATTAGAGACAAATTAATCGGTAATAGGTTACTTATAAATCACAAAGGCGATGATTGTACGACATCGGTTGGCAACAAACGTGTGTGATTGATGCGTGATCCGTCAACATCAGGCGAGGGGCATCGGTGATCGTAATTTGTGGTAATTGGGTGGAGAGTTCGCTCAAATTGTGAAATTAGACTAATTTAATAATTTTTTTAAAGGTTGCGTTTTTAATTACCAATTAATTGACCACTTATTTTAAACTCAATTCTAATTGAGAGGACCAAAACCGAAACTTTTTCGGTTTTGATTCTAGTAGTACCCAAAGAGGTCCGACCGGTTTTTAAGTTAGATTGATTATGAGTAGCTTCCGATTTGAACCGAAACCGAGACCCGCCTAATCATAAATTAAGATTTTCAATTTAGTGAAATGCCAACTCATATTGTTGCCCTAGTCATAAATTATTTGATTCTCCATCAAATGAGCCCCCAAAAGTCAAAACTGCCATTTCCCACAATCTTTTAATCCACCACCCTAATCCTTCCTTGTTTTTCTCCTTTGGGTCTTAAAAAAATAAAAAAAAAAAAAAATAATAATAAAGCCTCCTTTTACGTCCGAGTCCGACAGTGACTTTTGCATTGTCTTTAAACAATTGTCCAAACGGCTTCTCTTTTCTTTGCAAAACTCTTCAACAGATACCAAAGAAAAAAGGGAACCGGTCACGCCTTTGTTTCTGGCGCCTTCTGTCTTTGAACGCGTCCCTCTGCCTTCTCAAAACTCTGAATCTTTCTCGGTTATTTCTCACCCCCATTTTTTTTTTTTTTATAGTAACATTATCTTCCATATATAGATATAGAGAGAGATCAACATCTACATTACATGAAATAGACAAAGTTTCTTAGGAAAAAAGAGCAAAAAAACAAGCTAATCTTAAGTAGTGCATTGTTGGTGTTTCGGTAGTTTTTTGCTCACTACTCTGTCTTTCAGCCTTTTGGTCTCTCCGTCTCTCTCTCTCTTCCCTTCGCTCTGAGAGCATTTGCATGAGATTGTTGTTTTGTTCATTTATTTGAGATAAAGTGTGGGGTAATGATTCTGAAGCATTCATCTCTCTAAAGATTGGTCCAAGTCTTGCTGCTCAGTGTCTCTCTCTCTTCTTCTCCCTTCAAAGGCTTCGTAGAATTGGACAACGAAAAGGATCTATCTTTTCTTTGAGGACCTTCTTTAAGATATATATGGTATAGGTAAGCTTCTTCTTCTTTTCCCCAGTTCAACATGAACATCAATATATTTGGTTGGATCTGCAGCTTCTGGGGGTTTAATACATGGCTGGATGCTTTCTTGTTTAAAAAGCGTCAAAAGGATATGAGTTTTTTCTTTTTTTTTTTTTTGGGTTTTCTTATCTGTTTTTAGGAGTTCAGTACTTTACTGTAATGACTGATGGAAGTTTAGATCTTGGGATTTTCTGCTATCTGGGGCTTTGAGGGAGGTTACTGTTTTTTTCTTTTAGTGTGTTCTTTTGGGTGAGCTTTTTTTTATTTAAGTTTACTTTTTTTTTTTTTATTTCCTTTTGGAATGCGAGGACTTTGGTTTGATTTAGCTGATTATGACTCTCTGTTTGGTTGCTGAGAAAATCTTGGGGGTAAAGAAAAAAAAGTGATTCGGATCTTGGATTTTTTCATTGGTTTAAAAGAAAAGTCGGAAGGGTTTAACCAGTTAACGTCGAATTTTACCCTCCCATTTATTTGGTGCGACTTTTTTTTGGCGATTTTTGAGTATCTTCTTCGTAGTTTTCCTCCTTTCTTGGCAACCAATCAGAGGTTCAATTGATTTAAAGATGATATGTTGATCGGGAGGCTCTTCGGTTCATACAGAGAGATTTTGACTAAAGTTTGAATGCTGTTGAAATTGAATCGTTTTTTGGGCTCATAAACTTGGAACACCGCAGTGTGTTGAGGAAATGTTAAAAAAGAAATGAAAAAAAAAAAGCCAAAAGGTATTGCTGGTCACGTTTTAAGTTGTGAATATCTTGATCTGATGATAACTTGCAATATGATGGTACAAACTGTGAAATTAAACTTCTTGCCTTAATTTTAAGAATTTAGTGTGTGACAATATATTTTGAATGTTTGCTGACAGGGATTAGGCTTTGTTGTACCCAGGATCTGAATTGACTTTACTGATAAGATCACAATATGGCCTCAAGGTCGTTCAAAGCTAGCCGATCAAACATATCAATGAGTTCTGATGCTACTGATTCTCAGAAGCCACCACTGGCTCCAGCTGTGACATTTGGCCGGAGAACTTCCTCAGGTCGCTATGTCAGCTACTCGAGGGATGATCTTGATAGTGAACTTAGCAGCAACCATGATTTCATGAATTATACTGTGCACATACCACCTACCCCTGACAACCAGCCAATGGATATGTCCATTGCACAAAAGGTTGAAGAGCAATATGTATCAAGTTCGCTCTTCACTGGTGGTTTCAATAGTGTTACACGGGCTCATCTCATGGACAAGGTTAGTGACTCTGAAACAAGTCATCCCCAGATGGCTGGTGCCAAGGGTTCCTCTTGTGCAATTCCAGGTTGTGATGGAAAAGTAATGAGTGATGAGCGTGGTGTGGATATCCTTCCTTGTGAGTGTGACTTCAAAATATGTCGGGACTGCTATATTGATGCAGTGAAAACAGGGGGTGGAGTTTGTCCAGGTTGTAAGGAGCCATATAAGAACACTGATTTGGATGAGGTTGCTGTGGATAATGGGAGGCCACTTTCACTTCCTCCACCAGGCACAGTATCCAAAATGGAGAGGAGGTTATCATTGATGAAGTCAACCAAGTCGGTGTTGATGAGGAGTCAGACTGGAGACTTTGATCATAATAGGTGGCTATTTGAAACAAGAGGGACATATGGCTATGGGAATGCAATATGGCCTAGTGATGGGGGTCTTGGCAGTGGGAAAGATGATGAGGTTGTGGAGCCTAAAGAGTTGATGAACAAACCATGGAGGCCACTTACTCGGAAACTGAGGATACCAGCTGGTGTAATTAGCCCATACCGGTGAGTCTTCAATTATTGTTGTTTCCTTCTTCATGATAATCATATACCATTATCAAAAACAGACTAGGGAGGCTACTTACATTATCATTGATATCATGGATACTGTCCATAATATTCCATAGGAGTAAGCCTAGGTGATGTCATATAGCACAAGTTCAAAATTCTAATTAAGCCTGGTTGATGTCACGTAACAAAATTTCAAATTTCTAATTGTTTGTTTGAGCAAGGATATTGTCAATGGGATGATGAGTGGTTTAATACATAATCACTCCATGTACAAGCATATGCACTGGAAATCATTGGCATTCCGCCCTTGTTTTTCTGTTTTCCTTGTTTTTGCTCTATTGTGTGGTGATAAGTGTGCACTACTGGTATGACAGTCATGCACTTTGCCAACAATTTTCCTAGTTCTAAAATGCTGTTAGATCCATGGTTAATCATACCAGACATAAGTGTCAGGTGCATTTTATCTTCCATCAGTGGCATTTGTCCACATTAAGTTTAGACAAGTAGTTTTTTTTTTTTCTGAAACAAAGAACTTCTATAAAAAGAACTCTTGTTGTGATCTAAGTAAGGGTTCTTTATTTTCACCCTTGCAGTTGATTTGACTACTTGATAATTTATTATAATTTGGATCCCTACTCATGGATTTGTGCAATCTACAATCTATGTCAAGCATTAAATCTTGAGCTTTAAGTGCTATTACAATGATTATGTAAAAGAAATATAGTTGCTCAAGTAGAGTACATTCCTAGTCCAATGGAAATAAGCATGCACAACTTTGATTCTTATCTTGCAAAATTTTCATTATCACACCCCGGTTTATAATTGCTTTGTGAGGATGTCTGGGCTGATTGTATAATGAAATGGCTCCTGCATTCAGCATGTCACATTCATATCACACTGTGGAATGACTTAAGTTCCATCTGAGGTCAATCTTCTCTTATTCCTTTGTTATGTTTTCAGCCCCAAGCTAGCTGAAGTTGTTAGTTTGACTGGGAAAGATACCTATTTCTATGGTTCTGGTTCCATTTTTTATGAGAGTCTATCTTAATGCAGTAACACATAGAGATAATGTCTAGGGAGCTAAGTCTCTCTTTAAACACATCTTGTTTAATGCACTTATTCCTTCTGCCTTACATGTTCCTGTAGGCTTCTTGTTTTTGTTCGTATTATTGCTCTTGGATTATTCTTGCAATGGAGAGTCAGCCATCCGAATGATGATGCAATTTGGCTGTGGGGAATGTCAGTTGTATGTGAAATCTGGTTTGCCTTTTCCTGGCTTCTTGATCAGCTTCCCAAGCTATGCCCAGTCAATCGTGCTACAGATCTTAATGTCCTGAAAGAGAAGTTTGAAACACCTAGTCCTAGCAATCCTACTGGTAAATCTGATCTTCCAGGCGTAGATGTATTTGTCTCCACTGCAGATCCAGAGAAAGAACCACCACTTGTTACTGCAAACACTATATTGTCAATTCTGGCTTGTGACTACCCAATTGAAAAGCTTGCTTGCTATGTATCTGATGATGGAGGTGCACTGCTAACATTTGAAGCCATGGCGGAAGCGGCAAGTTTTGCTAATATATGGGTTCCCTTTTGCCGTAAACATGACATTGAGCCAAGGAATCCAGAATCTTACTTCAATTTGAAGAGGGATCCTTACAAAAACAAAGTTCGTCCAGATTTTGTTAAGGATCGCAGAAGAGTGAAGCGTGAATATGATGAATTCAAAGTTCGAATTAATGGCTTGCCTGATTCCATTCGCCGTCGATCTGATGCCTTTCATGCTCGGGAAGAAATCAAGGCTATGAGGCTTCAGAGGGAAAACAGGGAAGATGAACCTGTGGAGAGTGTAAAGATTCCAAAAGCTACGTGGATGGCTGATGGTACCCATTGGCCTGGAACTTGGCTGCATTCTGCGCCTGAGCATTCTAGGGGTGACCACGCTGGTATAATACAGGTAAAATATCCCAATACTGTTATTTATGTCAACCTCCTGAGCAATAAAGCAGTTGTTGTGAGTGATTATTTGCCACTTGTTATGGGAAATGGATTGGAAATAATATAGACTTAGACCTGAGAAAAATAAAAGAAAGGGCCAAGTGATTCAGTTTTACACGATGCAGGTAATGCTGAAACCTCCAAGCGATGAGCCACTACTTGGAACTGCTGATGATACCAAGATCATTGACTTTACCGATGTTGATATACGTCTTCCCTTACTAGTTTATGTCTCTCGTGAGAAGCGGCCTGGCTATGACCATAACAAGAAGGCAGGGGCCATGAATGCACTTGTTCGAGCTTCTGCCATTATGTCTAATGGCCCATTCATTCTCAACCTTGACTGTGATCACTACATCTACAACTCCCAGGCACTGAGGGAAGGCATGTGCTTCATGATGGATCGAGGAGGTGATCGCCTCTGTTATGTCCAGTTCCCTCAGAGGTTTGAGGGTATCGACCCTTCTGATCGATATGCTAATCACAACACAGTTTTCTTTGATGTAAACATGCGCGCCCTTGATGGTCTTATGGGCCCAGTCTACGTTGGAACTGGATGCCTATTTAGAAGGATAGCAATTTATGGCTTTGACCCACCTCGAGCAAAAGAGCACCATTCAGGCTGCTGTAGCTGCTGCTTTTTGAGTCGCAAGAAGCATTCTTCAAATGTAAACAACTTAGAAGAGAACAGGGCACTAAGAATGGGTGATTCTGATGATGAGGAGATGAATCTTTCCCTGTTTCCAAAGAAGTTTGGCAACTCAGCATTTCTTATTGATTCAATTCCAGTGGCAGAGTTTCAAGGTCGTCCCCTTGCAGATCACCCAGCTGTCAAGAATGGACGCCCACCTGGTGCCCTTACCATCCCCCGTGAGCTGCTTGATGCATCAACTGTTGCAGAGGCAATCAGTGTCATTTCTTGCTGGTATGAAGACAAGACTGAATGGGGCCAGCGTATAGGGTGGATTTATGGGTCTGTTACTGAAGATGTTGTCACTGGATATAGGATGCACAACAGGGGATGGAAATCAGTTTATTGCGTGACTAAGCGTGATGCCTTCCATGGCACTGCTCCAATCAATCTTACAGACAGGCTTCACCAAGTCCTAAGATGGGCCACTGGTTCTGTTGAGATATTCTTCTCCCGCAACAATGCCCTCTTGGCCAGCCCCAAAATGAAATTTCTGCAGCGAATAGCATATCTCAATGTGGGTATCTACCCATTCACCTCTGTTTTCCTGATTGTCTACTGCTTCCTTCCTGCACTTTCCCTCTTCTCTGGCCAGTTCATTGTTCAGACTCTCAATGTCACTTTCCTTACTTATCTGCTGTTAATTACTGTGACACTATCTTTACTTGCTGTGCTTGAGATCAAATGGTCTGGTATTGAGCTTGAGGAGTGGTGGAGGAACGAGCAGTTTTGGTTAATTGGTGGTACTAGTGCGCACCTTGCTGCTGTGCTTCAGGGGCTATTGAAAGTTGTTGCGGGAATAGAAATTTCTTTCACCTTGACCTCAAAATCAGGTGGTGATGATGTGGATGATGAGTTTGTGGATCTCTACATTGTCAAGTGGACATCTTTGATGATTCCGCCAATCACAATCATGATGGTCAACTTGATTGCAATAGCTGTTGGGGTTAGCCGAACTATATATAGTGTTCTACCTCAGTGGAGCCGTTTAATTGGTGGAGTTTTCTTCAGCTTCTGGGTCTTGGCTCATCTCTACCCTTTCGCTAAAGGACTTATGGGGAGAAGAGGGAGGACACCAACCATTGTGTTTGTGTGGTCAGGACTAATTGCGATCACTATATCGCTGCTTTGGGTGGCAATCAGCCCCCCATCAGGTACTAACCAAATCGGCGGTTCATTCCAGTTCCCTTGATAGGTCATTCTTTGCTGAATTTTGTTCAGTGACAGTCATTTATCATGTCCGTGAACAGACCAGCTTTGTTCGGTTTCCTTTTTCCATTTTTTTATTTTTCATTACATTTTGTAAAGATGGACGCAGAATGGTAGAATGTGGCAAATGAATACTTTGTTTTGGTTGATAGTGTTTTACATGAAACGGTATGAACATTTTTCATCTTGATATCAATTACGAGGACTTGCTTCTTGTATTCTTTTGTAATTTACAGGTAGTAACATTAATTTGTAGGCAAGTGCTGAAAGGGTTTTTTCGTTTGTTTCCTTTTCATATCTTAGGAAACTTTAGCCAAAAAAAAGCTTGGCTGTAAAGAGAATCTTGGTGCCTTGCATTACTCTGATTGTAAGGAGAATATTTGATTATTGTATATTAGTTAACAAACGTGTCAGAATCTAAAAACAGAGGACAAAAACTTCGAACCATTTTGGTCACAGTTTAATCCTACTCTTTAAAAGCTCCACCAAATGCTGAACTGGCAAGGAGCGTCAACTTCAGTTGTTGAAGGTAACACATGTGCATGCCCATGCTAACCTCGTAATTAATTAGAAAGCCTTGCTAAACCCTCATTTCCTTCAAACACAACAACAATATCATCATGAACCTCAACCAAGAACAAACCCAGAAAAGATTTAGTCAGCCGTTTTCACCAGAAAGCTGGAAAGCAATTGGCACGGCAGCAACTTGTTACATGACCTTGTTGGTGCTAATTATCTGGACAGTTGCTTCAGCAGCAGCGGCGGTGGCTGGGGACACATATTCAGTAGTCGACATTGCCAACAAAAGTCGAGACCTTGTCGTTGCCACTGAAGAGGTGGAGATAGCCAATAACTTCACTTTTATCATGCTGCTCAACATGTCCCCTCTCATTCAAGGACTCCAAGGAAAGGAAAAGTCACGTTCTTGATGCTCGAAGACCGAATGTTGTCATCCAGATGCCACAAGATGCTGTTTTCGGATATTCTTGCTTCGCCATTCGATCCCATTACCTTTGCTGTTCGATCACCTCCAGCATACCTAAAAGCCTTTTACACGGATTTATTTCTTGACAAATGATTCCCAGTTGTGATCCCGTTTACATGCTCCACATGCGCGACAAAGGGAAGATGGGGGTTTCTTTCTCAACGGTGTCAAGATCATTGACCCAAACACATGCACTTCAGGGTCTTCTATTAGATGCCACAGGCGTTGATGGGGTCTGTTGGTGTTTCCCATTTTTTTTTTTTTTTTTTTTTAAAAATTTTTATGGCAAGTTATAAGAATGCACCAATGAAAAAGAAAAAACAAGATTGCACCTGTTGGATTATGAAAAGCCGAGGTTAAGATCATACATTGCAATGGTTGTTACGCATTAATATTGCAATATAAAGAGTCGTTAGGAGAGGCGATAAGAAATTCGAGCCCAGACCCCAAAAAGGGCCGGATCTTGGCATGAGCTCGTTACTCAGCCCACCACTCGGCCCAAATCCCTTATTAGCTTGAGCTCTCCTCCCTGGACGAGCAAACCCTACACAAGCTTAATGGACTGTTTTATCAGAGAATTGAATACTCTCATTAAATGATTCTAAGTCATTTTCACTGAAGACTAGGCCCAATCGGTTTGAGGGAAACACTGTTCCCTCTGCCTCCCAATTTCAAGCTGCAGTTATAAATTACTGGCGACGGTTACGATCCCCATCCCCAAGAAAGTTTCACTGACGGTCATAAATTATAGAAACCACCCTAGAATTACTTCTCACTGTTGGTGATTTTGTGTATTTTCTTTAACATTAGTTTAAGTTTGAATCGTGAAATTTTAAATTTATTAATATTAAAATTATACTAATTTTTTATAATTAAAATTAAATGAAAATATTAATAAATATTTTTTTTATTAATTGACATATTTAAGATATATTATTTTTGCTAATAAAAAAAATTATTTACTCGTTGACTTGGCGCTGAAGGGAGGGTCGGCACCAAACCATCGCTCATTGTAGGTGAAGTAGACCACCTGTTTTTCACTCCTCTCTCTCTCTCTCTCTCTTCTTTTTTTTTTTTTTTGATTTCTTTAAGTTGTATAGCTGAACTGTACGTTGGAGTCAGAATTTATGTTATGCACGCCAATAGAACCCCACTTCTAATTTCTTCACTTAACTCCAAGCCTTTTTTATTTCCTTGTTTTTTTGTTTTTTCTTTTTAATAAACACACAAAAAAAAAAGAAGATATTGTAATAATATTAATTATCATTTTTACAAGTTAAAGTTAACAATTATTTATTAATATTTTAATTTAAATTTTATAAAAAAAATTATTATTCGAATAATAATAATTTCAAACAAAATTTTTTCATACTTATTCACAACATATTAAATTTAAAACTTAACATTATTATTCAACTACCTTGTAATGAAAATAAAAAATTTGAGTTTATATTTAGTGTATAAAGACATATAAAATTCTAATAAATTTTGAAATTTAGTGATAATTTCAAACTTTTTTGTAGATAAGAAATTCACTTTTAGTAGTTAATTTCTTTTTTTTTTTTTAATAAAATTGTAAAACAGTTAGTGGTTAGTTGTTAGATATTAGTAAGAGGAGACATGTGAGTATACTACAAAAAAAAAAAAAAAAAGGCTTTTGCATAGTATTAAATCTCACTTTAATGCGAGAGGTTAGGAGGGAAGCCTGACTTTCTCGAAATGTCATAGGCTTGATACCCACTTGTAATTAACAACTTTGAAGTTTCTGCCCCCAAGATTGTCGCTGCAGAGCACATTAGCACAAGTGATGTGATATTCTGGTGAATATTTTGGCTACTTGCATTCCTTCTCTTTCTCCCGTTTTATTTTGCTTCTTAGTCAATTCGTTTTGAAGAATGTTATACCCTTCAATCAAGAATGCACGCCTAGAAAGCCAATTCTGCCATTGTGGGACTATTTTTTCTTGCAAGATTGTTGAAGAAAATGGAATGGGGGCAAGCTTCCCGAGTTTGCTCGATTCGATTCAGAGGAATCTGCTGCTGCTGCTCAAGCCACTCTCCGTGGCACCATATCTGAAAGAGTATAAATTGTGAGCATCGTCTACTTTCTAACATGGCTTTCTTTGTTTGATTTTTTAAAATATGTTTTGATAAATTATACCCTCAAAATCCCCCACGATGAAGAAGTAAAGATTAATTATTATTATTTTTTTTTCATTTCTCTTATTGGTCAATTAATGCACACAATATAAAATATGATATTACGTTGGTTATTCTCTTTAAAACTGTATGCCATTTCTTTCAATTTTATGTAGGTCGGGACAGTCCACTATTAGTAGATCCACGTGACCCATACATCATTAAAATATTAGGTCAAATTTTTTTTTAAAATTTATTTATTTTAATTTCCTCAGCTTTCACATTCATATATCTTATATTAGATTAGATAACAAATGCCTATTTGTTGCAAGCGACATAAATACTTCAGTAAATGGTTTGCAAGAGTCATGCATTCAGAACAAATGAACTATTTTTTTTTCGTATAAAAATTAATTACTATATTCAAAATTATTTACCAATAGAAGGCAGCATTTAAAGCACTTCGTAAATGCTGTACTCTGTTTTTTGGTCTATCAATTTTTTTTTTTAATAAAAAAAATCAGAAAAACATACCATATGGCCTTAAGTTTAATGCTTAATTGCTCGATAATTAGAGTATCACTTTTAAAATATAACTATCAAACTTTTGAAAATCATTCTACTAACAAAAATTAAACTATTAACTAAAGTTTAAATCATAAATTATAGATTAAATTACATATTCCCTTAAAAATTCATAAGAATGTCTTGAATTTAAAAAAAATATATATATTTTTTCATATAATCAAATAACACTTACAAATGAGTTTTACACCTATAAACCCTTCTTTGTTCTATGTACGTATGTATTTATATTTAATATAAGATATTGTGATGTTAGCTGCATACTCTGAATACATTCAATAATTTATTAGTAATAATAACATTGCTATATTAAAACGATTTTACCCAACCTTTGTTCGATATTGGACATACCGAAGGCGCAGCGTTAGGCTTTTAATGTTCCCCTGTTTTGTTTGTCCCTTTCTAGGGCGTCAAATCACGTCCTACTTAAGACATTTTGTTTGGTCATCTAATCAACGTTGGAGCTTAGACAATACGAATGAAATTCCTTGCTGGAAATGCTTATCTGATCCAACGGAAAATTTTGATAGATACGATGGATTGAATGCATATTAAATATTATATCACTGTAGACATGAACGTGGTCCAATTCAATTTTTGAACCGGCGATTTTAACTCAATTCATAGTTTTTGTTCGGTTAAAATTTTGTTCAATTTGACTCAAAACCCTTGGTTTGGTCGGTTCAATTAGTGTCTTGAAAAAAAAAAAAAAAAGGAAAATTAAGTTTTAAACACTTCTCAAAAAAATAAAAATTAAATAATAATAATAAATACTGAATTACCATTAATCAATTTATTTTATTTTTTAAATTTTTTTGGTAGAGAAATAAAATTAGAATGGTGATTCAATTCTAATTTAAAGTTGATTCTATTTAGTTTTGAACAAAAATTATAAACATATTTAATTTAAAGGTTAAATACTATATCATATCATGAGATTGTTATTTGTATATTTATCTGCTAATGTCGAATTACAGTTAATAATAGTACTTTCAATGGTCAAAATAATGACGTAAAAATGCCCCCCCCCCCCTTGAAACATATTAAATTGATGGGTTTCATGTGTTGAATCCCTTGATTCGGGGGGGGGGGGGGAAGAAGGGAGCGAAGCAAAACGACAAAAGAGGGAGGGGAGGGGAGGGGGAGGTAGGTGGTTGAGAACATTGGTGAGAGCGTGCTGCCTTGTGTTTGGTTTCCCGAAGTTGAGTTAGAGAAGCATATGCAATTGTTTTCCCACTTGCCTCTCCGACCCTCTCAACTTCATAAGCTACCCGCTACTCTCACACCCACTATTTCTACCTACCACTCCTCCCCTTTCTGGTTTTTGTTAATTTATTACACCAACGCTCATTTCTCTGTCACTCTTGCAAGCTTGCCTCTTCAATCTCTCTCGTGTCTCTGTGGGAAAACAAATACAAAATACACGCCAACGCCTCCTTAAAATCGGGCAGTTCTTTTTCTGTTCTATCACACTCACAACGTACCCGTTTGTGTGGAACAGAACCATCGACTGATATCATCCCGTTTGGCAAGCATCATGATTTCCATCGCCTCGCCTGAGCCCGCCAAGCCAGAAATCTCTTCTCCTCCACCACCACCACCGCCATCGACCGAACCCCGCGTCGTTTTCCGATCAAAACTACCAGATATACCAATCTCCAGTCAGCTACCTCTCCACACATACTGCTTTGAACAACTCTCCAAATTCTCGGACAGACCATGTCTGATATCAGGGTCCACTGGAAAAATCTACTCCTTTTCAGAAACTCACCTCATAGCTCGGAGGACGGCGGCAGGATTGTCCAAATTGGGCATCAAGAAAGGCGATGTGATCATGATTCTCCTCCAAAACTGCCCGGAATTCGTCTTCGCCTTCATGGGGGCTTCCATGCTTGGCGCCGTCACCACCGCCGCCAATCCTTTCTACACTTCAGCTGAGATATTCAAGCAGTTTTCTACTTCTGGCGCCAAACTGATAATTACTCAATCCCAATACGTAGACAAGCTGAGAGACATATCTTCAAAAGAAAATCATCCAGTACTCGGCCAAGATTTCACTGTCATCACAGTCGACGATCCTCCGGAGAACTGTCTGCATTTCAGCGTGATCTCCGAGGCAAAGGATACCGAAAACGAAAATGAAATCTCAAGAGTTTCCATTGATCCCGACGATCCTGTGGCATTACCATTCTCTTCAGGGACCATAGGGCTGCCCAAAGGGGTGATACTGACTCACAAGAGCTTGATTACGAGTGTGGCGCAACAAGTCGACGGAGATAACCCAAATCTGTATTTGACAACAGAAGATGTTGTGCTTTGCGTATTGCCTCTGTTTCATATATATTCTTTGAACAGCGTGTTGCTTTGTTCCCTGAGAGCCGGGGCCGCCGTGCTGTTAATGCAGAAGTTTGAGATGGGGGCGTTGCTGGAGCTGATACAAAGACACAAGGTATCAGTGGCGGCCGTCGTGCCGCCGCTGGTGCTGGCTCTCGCCAAGAATCCAATGGTGGAGAAATTTGACCTGAGCTCCATCAGGTTGGTCCTGTCCGGGGCCGCGCCGCTGGGGAAGGAGCTGGAGGAGGCCCTCCAGAACAGAGTCCCTCAGGCCGTATTGGGACAGGTCAGTATACGTTGTGCCACTAACGTTACCTTACTGTTGGTTAAAACTTAAACTTGCCGATGAGAATAAAACTTAAGAAACAAAAATAAAATAATTTGGTGCTTTTTATCTTTTTCAAGTTGAGTGAATAATAATAATAAAAGAATTCATGGTTTGCTACGAGCTAATAAAAATTATGTTGATTTCTAGCATTCAAGGGGCACGTCTGTTATCTAACTAAGAAATTATATTCATTTTATATTATAATGTATTCATAATTTTATATTATAAAATAATTATAAATCTACGAATAAATTATATTTAAAATAAAGGTAAAAATAGAAATGCCTGAATGAGGTTGATGGAACTGCGCAAGGCACGTCATCTTGTCTTTTTTTCTTTTTTTTTTATTTTTTGGTTATTTGGATTACAATTTAAGTTTTTAGAATTAAACCTAACAAACTTGCAATCGAGAACCGTGGCAGGTAATAAGAAAACAGACGACAATCTCAAATTTCCATCAAAATGGAAATAATGAAAAAAAGGGATAATTACAAATGAAATAGGCAGTAGAGGCAAGAATTGATGTGCGAGAAGGACCCGTGAAGAATAGAAAGGTACGTATGTGGTTTGAGTAGGCAGTTCAAATGCGTGTTAGGGAAAGGCCACAATGCCCACACTTTTGAGCCATTCCCCATGTTTATCCGTAAAGAATCCCAAAAGGGAACGAAAGACCTGAGAAGTGGGCTTGATGGGCCTTTTGATTAAAAATTAGTTAAAATATGAGGGCTATTAATGGCGCGCGTAATTTATAGCCTGTAATTGCAGGTGGGAAAGTCATAATTGGTACAAAAAAAAAAATGTATCAAATATATTTTCTTATGCATGGAAATAAATTTAATTGTACTTGTTTCCCACCGCATTGATCAGGGCTACGGTATGACGGAGGCCGGACCGGTGCTGTCGATGTGTCTTGGGTTCGCGAAGCAGCCGTTTCCCACCAAGTCCGGCTCGTGTGGCACGGTGGTGAGGAATGCTGAGCTCAAAGTCGTAGACCCGGAAACAGGTTGCTCCCTTGGTTACAACCAACCTGGTGAAATTTGTATCCGTGGAGCTCAGATTATGAAAGGTTCACTTATGACTCCCTACTTTACTTTTATTATTTATGTGTAACTTTTATTTGAACACATACACTTCGAGGTTTCAGCTTTTTTTTTTTTTTTTTTTTTTTTTTTATTTTTTTTCTTCTGAGGATTAATTTTATTATGTTTAATATTCTCTTTGCTCTTGTGTGCTTGAGAGTGTATAATCCTGGTTTCTCTGAATTTTTTATTTTTATTTTTTTTTTTTGTTCTAACTAAAATATAAACTACAGGATACTTAAACGATCAACAGGCCACGGAAAATACTATAGATATTGAGGGATGGCTTCACACCGGAGACATTGGTTTTGTTGACGACGACGATGAGATTTTCATTGTGGATAGAGTCAAGGAAATCATCAAATTCAAAGGCTTCCAGGTATCTCTTTACCATTTTCTATTCTGTACACAGAAACTTACCATCAACTATGATGGGATGGAGGTGCAGCTGCAAGTTGGAGTTATTGCAAATCTCCTTTGGAAAGGACCTATTTTGCATCAGCCTTGTCTTTCTCAAAGTAATTAATCTTCTGGGAAAGAGGGATTTTCACGGTGAATTATCATGGTTGAGGATGCAACATACGAATGAACGTGTGACATCCCTGTTGTTGGTGTTATGGATTTTGCACCGTAACATTGTTTCAGTGAGTAATTAAAGCAGCTAATTAATGTTGCTTTGTTTTCAGGTGCCACCCGCTGAGTTAGAGGCCCTTCTTGTAGGCCACCCACACATTGCTGATGCAGCTGTTGTCCCGTAAGTGACAGTTATCGGGCCTATTCTTAAATTAATCAAATTCGTAGTGATGGCCAAAGATGAAGTAGGACTCTCAAGACACTCAAATGTTCCAATTTGTTTCTATTTCTCTCTGTTTTTTTTTTTTTTTTTTTTTTTTTTTTTTTTTTTATGTATTCAGGCAAAAAGATGAGGTTGCAGGCGAAGTTCCGGTAGCGTTTGTGGTTCGAACAAATGGGTTTGAGTTAACTGAAGAGGCTGTAAAAGAATTCATAGCAAAACAGGTGGTATTCTACAAGAAACTCCACAGGGTGTATTTTGTTCATGCAATTCCCAAGTCCGCCGCTGGCAAGATTCTAAGAAAAGATCTAAGAGCCAAGCTTGCAGCTGCCTCACTGCACCCCATGTCCTAGAATTCTAAAACGCCACCAGAGTGCTTTCCTGAAATTCTGCCTTGTTTCTTTAGTGGCTATATTCATTCTACGGGATTGATGGCACAAAAGTCGTTCCAAAAAGTTTTGAGATTTCCTCTCCAAGTCACTCTGCCCGTGCCTTTATTCTCTATTTATGTTTTTAATTATAAACCCTTTTATTTGTCATCGTCTGTTAGTTTTTCTCCTTCCATGTGATGTAATTTGGACATTTGTTTTCCAAGAAATTCTGAATAAGGTTGAGCTTAAACTGTTCTTTTAATTGACTTGTAGACTTAACCATAAGTATAACTAATTTTCTTCCCTTTCCGTATTGGGAAATCCAATCGTACATTGGAATACAAAATGGGAGATAATCCCTTTCCCTAATTGTCACAATTACCTTACAATTTTGTTATTTCACGCTTTTAAAGAGTCGTTGGCATATTCTGACACAATGGATTTGAATTTTTAATTTTTTGGCAACGACCCACGCTCATTTTATTATGTTTCTTTAACAGCCAACGCACATTACTTGTACAAGTACTGCTGTGTAGTAAGTAATATAATAATTTTTACATTATGTTTTATTTATGATATGATTGGTCCACAATTTCTATTACCACCATATTATTCTCTAAATGTTGTTATTTAGTTGTTTTTTTTTTTTTTTTGAACTTTGCTAACTCCTGAGTTCTTCTCCTCAAAGACTTCAAATATCATAAAAGGAGTTTTCCAACTAACAATTGCTGCAATTCATGGTTGAGCAACTCCCAAAAATTCTTACTGTGCCAGATTTTAAAGGAGACCATTGAGTTTGAAGCTCCACTCCTTTTGCCTGAAGGAGGTGAGGCCAAGAAAATATGTGTAGGGAAGCTCTGAGTGCCAGATGTTGGGAGATCATAGTTATCAAATCTAATCCCATCATTGACTCATTAAATTACAGGTTGAAATACATATATAATTAAAAAAATACATAAATAATAATAAAATATTAATACATAAATTCAAATGATTAATAAAGTTTAACTCTAAAATAGAAAAAAAAAATTAAAATAGTAATGCAAATTTCGGTCCCATTTTAAAGTTTAGTCTTTATTTATTTATTTTTTCTTTTTTGGGTTGAATAGTAACAATCCACCCTTGTCAATCAAAATCGAGTTTTTGAGTTTCATCAAATTTGCCTGAATTTGATCTAATTTTTGACCAACTCAATGATAATTCGGGCCAATAATGTGACTCAGCCTAGTTCTATGTCCAGGTCAATCAGTTTTCTGTCTGATCTGATCGAATGGGTCAGACCAAGTGTAATTGCTATGGGTGAGATGTAAGCATTTCAACTGTTAGACGTCAGCTCTATGGAATGCCTTTCCATTAGAAGTAGAGGGGGCAAATTGGAGAATTGGTGGGATTTGAATCGCATTATTTTAATTATTTTAAGTCTTAGATCATTTAATTTTTTTTTTATATATTTTAACTTATAAATTTATTAGATTTTAAGTTTATTAAATCTTAGTTATTAAAGTATTAGACATTTTAAGTGTTAATTTTAACAAAATTTTTGATATCCTGCATTTTTTGTCATATGTAATTAAATTTTAAGTTATTAAATTTCAAGTTTTTTAAAATTTAAACTCAAATTATTTAAATTTTAAATTAATTAGATGTTAAATTAATTAAATTCAAGTTATTTTAATTAAATTATTCGATTTTGGAAGCGTTTTATTTTTGAATTATTCAAGTTTCATATCATTTTAATATTAGATTAGTTAAGTTTTAAATCATTTGATTTTTTCAATCAATATAAATTAAATAAGTCAAATTTTGAGTGAATTAAATCAAATTAATTATATTAGATCAAGTTTTGCTACCTTTAATAGAAAGTAGTCGAAACATAAATTCAATAGACGTTAACTCCCCGGTCGAATTTTCTTTTAATTTAAATAACATAACCAAGGAAAAAAAAAATAGCTTTATATCATCGTTGGATAGTTTAGTTATAGTGCAATTGTATTATAAAATTGATGTACGTCAACCATAAATTGAAATATTGAAATATTTGAAAATATATTAGTTTGATATATTGTTACATTAGGCCGTCTGCCGGTCAAAGCATGTTTCGATTTCAGGCTCCCGTCAAGGTGGATGTAGGGAGCGAGAGACATGCACGTGACGGTAATTAGGTTCAAGATTGTCGGACTCTCTGGTAGGGGAGGACCGCCTTCAATAATTCTTGCAAGAATCAAGGATCTGAGTGGATGTTCTCCTACCACAGCTACAAGTTCCCGTGATCACGTGATTCACACCCACCAGTCTGGTTAGCCAAAGCTTACACGGACCATTGCCGTCAATTCATGAACATACCAAGATGAACTGAGTTACAAGGCTATGAATTTGTTCATTTTGCCTTTGCATTGAGGTTACAAGTCTTCTTCCAGCTGTTTTGGGTCTTAAAATTGATAGTTTCCCCTTCTCCTGGTTGGCAGCCTGGTCAAACATATTCTGCACTTACTTTGATGGATTGAGCATTTACATTATTGCAATTAGAACAACGACTTAAAATGAAAGTAGCTTTATCCGATGTATAGTCTGGACAACAATTATGCTTCTGCAAATTGCTCTTTCAAATATCAACCATTGATATAATCTCATCATCATTTCTTCCACAAAAGAGCTCTCACTCCATCCCAATCAGACGAGACGAGTTAAATAATAATCATAGTCCTGGAGCATATAAACTGTAGCATGACCCCTTCATTCATTATTCTGGTGGTTTTTAATTAATGAAGATATCACTTATACATGGATTGTCCACAGAAGTACAAAATACCTAAATGATGAAGAACACAAACAGGCATCCATGACACACCGCAAATAAATGATATTGAAAGGCTCTGCATTCTTAGTGATGATGAGCCTGGACATAGCGTAGCCCGCAATACTTGCAGATAGCTGGCTCCTTCAAGTCCAGGCATATAAACTCAATTGGATGCCCAAGTGCAGGGTCAGTGTCTACAGTAAGAAATGGCAAATGAACATATCTCAGTTAGTGCCAAATGGCCTTCTGTGCACATGCTTTTTGTTCTATTCACATAACTATTTTGCAAGTGCAGAACAAGCAATATATTTCAACTAGCTTTTAACCAAAAACCCAAAAAATAGGGATTTAAACTAACCTCCTTCACATGCAACAATCCTACCCTTGACCTTGATGGGGGGAATTTCATTGATCAACTCCATTGGAGATTTCTTGCCAGTATCCTGTAAAATGCAAGCAACTCCTTGTTACTTTTGTCCACTCTTATCCAAGGAAGCCATCTCAATTACAAACTGAAAATCTAGGTTCACAATCTAATGTATTGACTATTTAAAGGGTAAATACTAGGAGAAGGGAAGAGAAAGAAATTGCCTTCCCCTATGTACAAAATTATGCCAACAGATATGACATTAAAATTGTTTGAAGTTAAAAAGTGTCAGCATGATTATCTAAAGAGGCTCAGGAAACCAAGCAGTTCATTAGCTAGATGCACTCAAATCCACTAAAATGCTTTTCTATCTTTCCTTGAAATACAAGTAGAATTTCACATTCTCATAGATTGTGTTTAGCTATCTGGTAACAGGTGTTTAGGTAGAGCAACAAGGCAACTGCATTTTGTTCATTCACAAAACAAGATTAGCAAAAGTGCTTTGGTTATTGCATACATCATTGTCTCATACATTACTGTACATGACCTTGTGAAGAAAATCCAAGCATACTTAAGAATGTCACACCATAAATAATTCTAAGAAATCATGCAAAACTTGACCATAAACTAGAAGCGAGATAACATATTCCAATAATGACAAGCTAAGTGGAACAGCAGTTCAAGCAATGAATGAAGAAACCAACTCTCATCAAGCCAAGTAAAACGTGAGTTAACCACAGGGAAACCTCACTGGAAAATGCAAATCTGTCAGGAAAGTATTTTGTAAACTTCACTATCAGAATTTGCAGGTCACTAAGCCAAAGAAATGGATGATGGACACTTGACACCAAAACTATCATTTCCTCATCCCCAGAACCCATAAAGATCAGAACCTGATCTTAACAAAACAAATGCTGGTTATTAGAGTGCTATGCATTACATCAAGAACTCAGAAGGAAACAAAATGTCCACTGGAAGTGGGATTCATATGCTCATTATAAAATTCTCTAACACTGTAACACATAATGTGACAGCTATCGCCACTTTCAGAGTAAGACAGCCACATCCCCACATACTCACCATCTTCTATTGCTCAATCCAGAGCTTTCCACCGTAGGTAATGTAATTAAAGGTGAATCCACATTGCCCCTACCATGTTTCTAGATTTTTTTTTTGCATTATTTCAAAAATCCGTAAAATTTGATATCCATGACAACCAACCCTAAATAAAACATATAATTTCCAAGGCCCAAGACAAAGCCAGAGTATTTAGAACAGTCAAACATTAGCAGCAATACAGGCAAGTGCAAGTTTACTCAGAACCAAATCTAAACAAGTCAGACCCATGTCCGAAAAACATGCTCTAAGAATAAAGTCTTCTTTCTCAGTAAAAACCCACAAGATACTTGGTATTAATAATGTGGGAATTACAAACTCACGAAGCTGATCATCCTCAAAATTGTGGCAAACAATCAGAACCCCAAATGCGAATCAGATTGTATATTGTTATTAATGGGCATCATCTTCCGGGGCAAAATTCAGCACGGAAAAATCTCAAATAACAGTATTCCAATACCAAATAATAATATATATTTGGACCAATCTCGTTGAAAATGAGATTGATGAACTAAAGAATAAAAGATAAAAGACAAACAAAAAAAAATTAGGGTTGTGAGCTTAGAAAACCAAGAACGGTACAACTTCTTCAATAACTTAAAACTATCTTAATCTTACAGATTGGACTTTGAGATCCAGACAATCAGAGAAGGCTAAAACCCCTAAGAGGTTCTTGAGATAAATGATAAAAACGTTGAAGAAACCACATAACACAATAGCAAAACCTAGAAGAGGTGAACCTGCATCCATTTAGCAGTGTGTTCGCTGATTTGGCTGCTAACAAGGCTCAAATTTCTGGTCTTTTGCCAATACGGATTCGATGATCTCGTTAGAGTTCTTAACAAGTTCGACGCCATTGCCATTCTCTTGGCTTTTCGCTATTTTGAGGTTCAGAGCGAGAGAGGAAAAACTACACAAAACGGGTTTTTAAATCGGATTGGGTTGGATTGGAATCGAAACCCGTTTCGAATCTTAAATCGAATTTTAAATTATTAAATTTTAAATTTATAAATATATAATTACATTAAATTTTAAAATACGTACTAAAATTTTAGAATTCGAATTATTTAAATCGAATTAAGTCAGTGAAATCGAGTTTAACTCTTACCATCTTGAGAAGCAGCATATTGAGACAGTGGGCTTCGTCATGTAAGGTGGGCCGGGGCAGGACCACCCGGCCCCTACCCAAAGCTTCACATTCAATAAATCTTTTTCGTTCTACCATAAAAAGCAAAATCAATTTCTTTTTCAGTAGTAATAGATCGAGTCTTCTTTTCTTTTCTTTGTTTCCCCTAAAAACAATTATTGCTAAAGTTTTGGAATTCACATCTCAAAATAGCAAATTTCTCGTCAGTTCGCTTGTGAATACGGCAGTATTAAAACAAAAGGTTTATTTTAAATTTATTGGGATATTTTAAGGGTTTAAACCCACGTTTCATACTATTGTCATAAAATATAAAGTTTAATTCAGATGTGTGTATATAAGGTTAAAGCGAAAATAAAGAACGAAATATAAAATTCAAAACGACAAGGGCATGATGCTGATTTAAGTTAAATGTACAACGAAACGCTTAGCTTGAAGATCCCTGTCTTTTTTTTTTTTCTTGGCTCCTAATAAATTTCACTCCAGAATGCCATTTTCCTCGACTAAAACGATGGGTTTATGTACATATTTCTACTTTTATTAACTAGTGGAAAGACATCAGAGTATCCATTTGATGCTCTTCAATAAATTATACAGATCTGCATCTACATCCTGGAAGCGAATGGCATATGTGCATTATTTGTTCATTGGACCAGCGCTTTGTTATGCCACGGCTTCCAGTCTAAAAGCCAACTTGCTTTAACTTCATTAGCACAGACTCGGCGTAAGGCAAGTGCATGCAGCCACATTCCAACAGGAGCCTCGCGTTATGAATGGGTAATGGGACGGCTAAATCACCGGAAAAACCATCCGGACACCAGCCTCTTGTGCAGGAGTCGTGGCTTTTTCTCCAGCATTTGACTGAGTTTTCCTAGTCTGCAGAACAGATTTAACCTTGACAAAGAAGAACCCTTTGTTACACAACGAAGGAAGGACGAGACCTGGCATACAAATTCAAAATGCCACTACTGGAACTGGAATCGAACCATCTGGAGCTTGTGGGCAGTCGTCTAACTGATTTCAGCCTCTCTTGAACATAGCTGAGAACTCATTGCCACCAGATCAAACACGGGGTTATAACAGCAACGAATGTTGACTTATACAACATCTCTTTGTCATGTCATAAGTATTTGCCCATAATATGTATTCATCCATACAGTTTTGCTCTTTCATCAGTTCAGTTATTTCTGTTGCATATCAAGCCCTGTGCCTTTGATCCGACTTCAAGCTTGTCAAGGAGTGGGATCTTTAAATGGTTCATGGATTCCAACAGAACTTCAGCTTCTTGTTTCTTCCCTGCAGCATTGTACAAGTGCACGCCTCCACTCATAATAAATCTGTCTGGCTCTGCAGACTCTCTTATCTGTTGAAAAAATTTAATCCCTTCTTCCACATATCCATAATCCATGTAACCCTTCAGCATTGTCCGAAAACAAGCAAGGTCGGGAATCAAACCACAGATGAATAGTTCCTTGTAAACCCTTTCTGCTTCTCCAATAAGACCAGCATTTGCAAAAGCAGAGAGCAAGTGGTTAAAATGAACACATGAAGGAGGAATTCCTTTCTTCTTCATGGCAATGATAGTCTCCTCAGCTTCTGAGTACTTCAAACTCTGTGTGTAAGCTTGAACAAGGGAAAGATAACTGAAGGAGTCAGCTGAGTAACCATCTTTCTGCATGGCTTTGAAAAGCTCCTCAACTTCATTGTAGAGTCCTCCCATGGCATAGACATTCATCATAATATTGTAGCTAACCTGGAATAATTTAGCAAAGGCAAGGGTCAAGCACTTTTAATACACCTATCATGCAAGAAGCCTGATTCTTCCATATAAGTTCTGGATTGGCTGTCCTAGCATTTGGGAACAAAATCCATTCCCCAGAATCATTACCCACTGTCACTGATATTGACAATAGGGCTGTGCAATTAATCCTACACCACAGCAGAGACCAATGCTAAACATTACTCAGATTGCTGCATGTGCAAATGTGTGCGAGGGAGAAAAGGGGGTAGAAGGAAATAACTTCAGTATTTATCAGTTCCAAGGAAATTTTGAAGAAATCATCTTTAAAGACAACCAGTTATGTCTTCATATCTCTACAACTTGGGCAGCATATAAAGAACATACCACCCCCGGTTTGATTCCCTCTTCCTGCATTCTGGTGAACAGAAGAGAAGCTTCACGCCTCTTGCCTGAAAGAGGAAAAAAACAGTAAAATAGAGGAATGCCCAAGTAGCCAGTGATCAGATACCCCACTAATCAAACAACCAAAAAAGTTACGGAATGACAAAAAGAAAAACATAGTTATACTCATAACATATTGGGCACCAGATCAGCAGTGAAGACAATGCACTGATGCAAAACCATGGAAGTTGTCTTTGATGTACAAAATGCATTTTTGTTTTGGCTGACATGTTACAGACAGTGATGTCCTTCAGGTTACTTTATGAAATATGCTCTATTCACAAGAATTGCAATGCTCTAACTAGAGTACCAAGATCTTTTCCAATGTACCCAACGAAAAGAGAGTTAGATTAGCAAGACATTTCTTCTGAAAATTTGGAATGATGAATACTAATAGGAAAGAATTTACCGCTATTAAGCATGCTCGAAAATATGATTTTTAGGAACTCAATGAATCATTATACTTGTTACAAATGTAGATATTGATTATTACCAGCCTTGCCATAATAGCTGACCATATTCATGTATGCTTTCTCATCCAACGAGAGACCCAAGTCGCATGCAGTATTGAACATCTCTACAGCCTTATCCAGCTTTTGAGCCCGACCATACACACTGAACCATAGCGAATTAGCACATTTTGCCACATAATTTGCCAAAAAACACAACCACACATGTGCAATCTATGTTGTTTTGACATTTCTCAACAGGTACCTTACCTGATCATGGTGTTGAATGTCTGAATTGATGGAGGGACTCCCAATAAGTGCATGTGCTGATAGATTCTGGTTGCAAAATGCAACCTACCTGCAATGTATGCTTAGAGCTGATTGGATGTTTTCTTTGGAACTCATTCCACATGAACAAAAGATGGCAGTGATCAAACCTGCTTCTAGCATTGCCTTGATAAAAATGTTGTATGCCACTGTATCAAGCTTCATATTTTCCTGAATACACTTGTGAATTATATTCTCTGCCTCATGATGTTTCCCTGGGAAAGGAGTAATTTTTCAGTAGTCAACATTACCAGGGAACTAACAGCAGTTTGCACCCACAATCATCTAGTCAATATTTTACAATTATACTGATTCTTCAGAATTTATGTATAGGTGTGTGTAAATGTGCATCACTTAAAAAGTTTCTCCTTGAAAAATGGGAATTTCTTTAATTAAGCTAGTCTTCCAGCTGCCTCCACAAGGCCCATAAAGCTTTTCTCTGCATGCACCCCAATCCAAATCTTTTATGTTCTCAGGCAATCTCTCATAAAGAATTACTAATCCTAATAATGTCAACAGATATATATCTACTTATTTTGTAAGCTCTTCTGGAATTATGAGCATGTAAATTGAAAGATCAAGCTCCGTCTCCAAAAGTGACCATGTACCAGAATTAGTTAGAGCATTAACAACCATGCCAATGCCAACAGCACCCAGATCATGCACTGTCTCACTGAAATCCTTGTAAAGAGAGTATGCCTCCTCTGATTTACCACATTTGGCATATGCATCAATCATTGCAATAAACACCGATTTCTCAGACAATGGAGCATCAGCAACTGCTGCAAATATCTCCTGAGCTTGCTTCAGCTCTCCTTTTCGTCCACATAAAGCAATCAAAGAAGCAATTATTTCACTGTCTAATCTGCAGCCTAGATTGGTGACTTGATCATTAACTCTTCTTGCTCGACATATATCACCTATGTAGAAGACAAATATTAGCCTTGAAAGAATAGAGAAATAGAATCATCACATTGGAGTTTTGGTTGCCTACCACATAGGAGCATAAAAGTGCAATGCTAAGAAATACAACTCTACATGGAGATAACTTGCATAAAAAGACAATAACAATCAACATATGAGCAGCTAATATCCCTACCTTCTCTAATAAATTTTCCAACTAGTTGGTTCACAATAGGCAAGCCTTTACCAGTGCCAACCAACAATCTCAGTACTTCTTCTGCCTTGACGAAATTGTCAACAGCCAAAAAGAGACCAAGGAGAGGTCCAAGGGCCACTGTGTCAAGTTCGATGGAAACCATGAAATTTTCAGATTGCTTGTTGTCTCTGTGCATGACTTTAACAATTGTATGGAAGTACCTACTGTCCTTGAAGCAATTATTTGTACACATTTCTTCTATTAATTGGTCAAAATCTTTTAGCATACCCTCCTTGCATAGTACGTCAATAACTGACTTGTAGAGCTGCTCATCAAAATCTACTTTATTGTTTCTTATCTGGACAATGAAGTCCTTAGCCTTTTCAATCAAGTTCAGCTTCACATATAAATTAAGCATGTCATTACAAGAACCAGCATCAGGATGTCCAGTCTTGGATAGAGCTTGGAAAGTCTCTTCAGCAGAGACCAACTCTCCTTTCATAACATAACACTGCAGCAAGACAATATATGCAAATCTTGACAACCAAATGTTTCTAGATTTCATCAAATCTATAACATTCAAGGCTTTCTCAGAATTATGAAAACTAAGATGGACTTGTGCCATTGCTAAATATGTCTTCTCATCACTCAGTAGACCAAGCCGCTCTGTCTCATCAAATGTTTTTTGAGCATCCTCATACAGGCCAAGCTTGCCATATATTCTGATCAGTAGGCCATATATAACTTCATCAGCTGCAATTCTCTTGCTTTGCATTTCTGTAAAGAGCGAAAGGGCCTTAGAGTAGTCTTCAGTTTTGTAATATAGTGTCAGAAGTGAGGCACAAGTGAAATTGCTAGGAACTATTCCATGAGATCTCAAATCCTCATATAATCTTAGTGCTACATCATAGTCATCACTTTTTATGCTTGTGCTGATAAGTAAACTGTATGTAGCTTCCTCAGGCAGATGTCCAATGTTCCTCATCTCATTAAACATCTTCAAAGCCTCTTCACAAAGGCATTGCTTGACAAGAGAACCAATGACTACTGTATAAGTGAAACTGTTAGGCATCACCCCTTTATCCACCATTTGCTTCCACAATTCTATGACCCTTCCATGGAGTGATTTCTTTTGCAAAGAGGACAGCATAAAATTGTAAACAGAAACAGACAGTATTATTCTTCTTTCTTCTATGGCAGAATAAAAAGAAAGCATAGCCCTGTGGCGCCCCCATCTAGCATATGTACACAGCATAGTACCACAAGCAATTTCATCAGGTTCACATCCTGTTTCAAGCAACTCCAAGAAAATCTGCTCAGCCAACTTGATCTTTCCAACTTGCCCATATATTCGCAGAACAATAGTGTAGACTATAACGCTTGGGTGGTAGCTTAACTGTGTAACAACAAGCCTATCATTACACAAACTCAATTTCCAATTCTTGGAGGGAAATGACAAAAATTTTTAAAAATAACCAAACACGAGTACCAACAACATTCAAGACATTGATATGATGATGAATGGTTAGATGAAGGAAATATTGGCAAAGAAAACAACATTATTATGAGCTACCAAAATTATAAGCTAAAACAATAGCATCACCATCCATTTAAAAAAATGGATATTATTTTCCAGTGTACCCAAAAAAAAAAGAACCAATATGTAGTTAAACACAAAGGAGGCGCCGGAGGCACAAAACATATGTCGGAAGACAGCAAAGTAATTTCTCCACTTCATCATTCTTTTGCAAAACCTTGTCATGTTATATATGCCTACCATTTGCTTCTCTGAGTGTCGCCACTTAGCTTTTCTATAAAATAAAATTTAAAAAAAAAAACAAAATTCAACAGAAAATAAACAGAAAAGGCTTGAATCCACACCTGCAATTTCATCCAAGCAAAGAAATCTCTAACCTCTCTCCACCCTCTCTGCTCCTTCAAAACCACACACATCTCTCTAAAACTAAGCTTACCCACAAATCCACGCATCACCATTCTCACATCCCTCTCCTCCTCTCTCTTACCAGCCATCCCTCTCACCGCCTTTATCGCCGCCACAACGTGCCTGCCGTAAAGATGCCCATTCCTGTCGTCCTCCAAGTACTGCACCATCTGCTCAGGAGTCCTCTTGATCCACTTCGGCGTCTGCGCGTGTGGGCCTTGGTTCTTCCTCAACGCGCTCAAGTACCGAGCTCTGGCTTTGATGATGCCCCGTGCGTTATCGTCTGAGAGTGGGTTTTTCCGGTTCATGGATTTTGGTTTGGGCTTCGAAATGTTGCCGCCTGTTGAGGACCATGGGTCGGAATGTATTGAAGACTTTGCTGTTATGGGAATTTTTGGCTTTGTTTTGGGTGATTTCGTATTGGGTTTTCGTTTGAGAGGTGGAGGGAGAAATGGGGATTTCAGGATCAGTGATTCCATTTCCCTTTTCTAGAAATGGTAAATTTTCCGAGAAAGTTTTGGTTTTCCTCGGAAAATTTGTGGAGGAAGCGTGTGGGCTTCACTGGGTGGAAGGGTTTAACGGTAATGGGTGTTTAGAAATTAGAAGTTTCAGCGGCACAGCAGACGCGGACCAAACGGGGAAGAGAGAAAGGATAAGATGTTTTTCTTTTGGTCCTTTTTTTTTTCCCCTAAATTATTTCTTAAAAGACAGTTTCAACTTTTCTCCCACATTTTATCATTTAATGATTTTATTTTTAAGGACGGTGGAGAACGTAATACCAAATGTAATTGTTCTTCTTTTCTGAACAAAGTTCATTAATAAATCATTGCATTTACATCTGAATTAAAAAGAAAGAAAATTACAGAGTTTGGTTAAGACTTAAGAGGAAAAAGGATCCAATTATCAGGAGAAACCCCATCTCCCACCAGCTTTAGCAACTTGATTAGTTTAAAGACTAATATATTTCATGCTGCAAGCTTGATGACCAAGGAAAATCTTCTTACATTTATATAACGTGGACAGTGTAATATTAAATTTTAAATTTATTAATAATAAAATTTGATAAAAGAGAAATTATTTAGTTTATTTGAACTCAATAATATTAAAAGAATGGATTCTCTAAATAATTAAAGTTAAATTTTAAAAAATTAATTTTTGAGATAATAAGTATAATGAATTATATTTTTGAGATATATCATCTTTCTTGCTAAATATATATATATATATATATATATATATATATATTAATAATAAATGATTGATGAGTATATCATAATTATAATAAAGAGGCTTTATGAAAGTCTCCAGTCCATTTTCCCAAAGAATCTGTAAAAGTAAGGTGACAGAAAATAATAATAATAATAATAATAAGCATTGTGTTGTTTCTGATATTTCTTGGACCACTGACAACGAGAATTTGTTTCTACAAGCTCTGTCAATCATCCATTCTCAAATGTAATTACAGGATACTGCATTTTACATCATTATGCAAGAGCCTTACAAGACTCAGTCCTGCAATCACTCTCTTTGGTTGTCCTCCTCCTTTTTACCCGTCTTTTCTTTTTTGGGCTTTGATCTTACAAGGAATTTCAGCAAAACATGATTTCAAACAACAATTATTCTCTGTTTCTAATTTTTCTTAAGCCACCAACAAGAACATGTTTCCGTATCTGTGTAAGCCGCCCGTCATTCATTCTATCGTGTGATTACGGGATAATAAACACATTATTTATTATTGAATTCCTATTTATCACTGGATTGAAAAACAACATCCATATTCAATGAAAAAAAGGAAAAAAAAAATTATAATATTACACAACAACCACCATGCGCTACACAGAAAAACTCGCTAAAGCTGTAATTGATTTAGTTTCTGTTTCTAGGTTACAAATTATAGTGCTAATGAACGAATTGTCAACAAAGGAATCGAGCCCATCGAAGCACAACAAAATGATTAATACAGATTATCAATGTAATTAATAATGACAAAAGTGAACCCCAATTAATCACAACTCTGTTGACCCAAATATGTACATCTTTGATCGGGAATCTACCTGATCGGACAGTCCCCATTGATTTCAGAGTTCAGACTTTAATAAGCTTCAAAGTGAGAGGGGACTGCACCATCAAGGACCAAGTGGGTGTAATTCTTTGCAAATCCCTGGACTCTTGGAGCCTTGGACAACCCAACCCCACCTTCGTGTCCCTGATTCGCTGCCTCTTGAATTTCCGGGACTCTTCTCTGTGCGGGAATTGGCGCCGCCTTCGAGTACTCAAGGTCCGTTTCTTCTTCTTCCATATCATTCCACAAACACTGCCGAGCAAATCATTAGTAGCAGCTGCATCAAGATTCCTACTTTGGGATGTTTCTTGATTCACGAGACGATGATCGTCAAGATCATCAGATTGGGTGGCCAAAATGTGTGCAACTTCCGCCAATAGCCCCAACCCATCTAGACCTTCCGGAACCACCAACATTCTTTCCCTCTTTTTTTTTTTTTTTTTCTTTCTTCTTCTCCTCCAAGAATTATTGTGAAACAGAGGACAGTAGCAACAGAGAGAAAACAGGGCAGCAAGAGCTATGCAGACAAAGAACAGAGCAGAAATTAGGGCACAAACAGATATATGAGAACAACGAGAAAAACAGAATAGCGGTTTGGTTTGATTTCTTCTTCCTTGGTTGCTTGTCTCGGGCCCCATTTAACACAACGGCTCTATTCCGTCGCCAGGTAGGATAATTGGCGGAAAATGTCAGTTCAAATTTGCGCCAAACATCAAATTACCGTTATACCCTTTTTGTTTCAATTAACTAATCTATTATTAGTCTGCCACTCCTTTTGTTGCTCTGATTTTTTTTTTTTTTTTTTTTTTTTTTTTTTTTTTTTTTTGGGTTTCAATTTACTAATTCTACAACATTATTTATCACCAGCATATTTAAGTATAATGGCTTTTTGGTCAATTTCCAAGAGTAATGCTTTTCTTCTTGATTTAGCTATCCGACTAAATTTTTAGGATGCTTTATAATGTATAGAAAAAGAAAATATAAAGACTAGAGTTAAAATAAATAAATAAAAAAATTAATTTTTTAGTTATTTATGTAATTTAATTGAGTAATTAAGTTGTAACGAATATATTATGTAATTCTTAACAAGATTGGAATAATTTTGAATTTTTTGAAATTATTTGTAGGGTTTGTGTGTTCTGTTCAACTCGGGAGTAAGAATGAAGAGTCTATGCTTGGCTAAAGTAATCGCTAACACCTTCTCCTCCTCCTCCTCCTCTGCCGTTGCTTCCGCCGCAGCGAACCAATCTCGACTGCCCACTAAAACCCAGAACCAACCCGCCAAGCAACGCCGCCCACTTGGTCGTTTTGTTCCACCGGTACCCGCGCCGCCGCCTCCTCCTCCGCCCCAAGAAAATGAAGCAAATCCCTCTCTAAACCCTACCCACTGGCAGCCTGACTTCTTTACCCTCAGCAACCTGCTTGGTGACCCAAGTCTTCGGGCTGGTCCGTCTCTTGATTCCGCCCTGGACCGGAGTGGAATCCAACCGGAGCCGAGTCTGCTGCAGGCTGTGTTTGACCATTTCGATTCCTCTCCCAAGTTGTTACACGCTCTGTTTCTCTGGGCTGAGAAGAAACCTGGGTTTCAATCCTCTGCGACGCTCTTCAATTCCATGATCAATGCGCTTGGCAAAGCCAAGGAATTTGATTCCGCTTGGTGTCTGCTTCTTGATCGGATGAGGATCGGCGGTGATGAGGAACCAGGCGCATTAGTTTCGGCTGATACATTCGCTATTCTGATCAGAAGATATTCCCGCGCTGGTAATTTCATTAGCAAAATAATATATATATCTTTTTTAATTTATTTCCTTGCCATTGTAACAGACTACTAGTGAAAGTTCATGTCTTTCACATTTTGTTGATTTTTTTTTTTTTCCGTAAAATCGGTGGTGTTTGTGTTGTTGGATTTAAGGCCAAGAAGTTGTTGCCCATCTTTCCAGGTATGCCACAAGCTGCAATTCGAACATTTGAATATGCCAGCAATCTAAACCAATGGGCATTTGCTTCTGATGCTGCAAAAAGCTTGTTGGAGATTTTGTTGGATTCCCTTTGTAAGGAAGGGCACGTTAGAGTGGCGAGGGAATATTTTGATAGAATAGGGAAACTCGATCCCTGTTGGGTTCCATCTGTACGGATGTATAACATTCTACTAAATGGATGGTTCCGATCGAGAAAGCTCAAACATGCAGAGAGACTTTGGTTGGTAATGAAGGAGAAAAAGGTGATGCCAAATGTTGTAACTTATGGTACCATGGTTGAAGGGTATTGCCGGATGCGTCGTGTTGAGAGGGCCATTGATTTGGTGCAAGATATGAGAAAGGAAAGAATTGAACCCAATGCAATAGTGTATAACCCAATTATTGATGCATTAGCTGAAGCAGGTAGGTTTAAGGAGGCATCAGCAGAGATGGAGCGTTTTTTGTTGTATGAATCAGGCCCCACTATTTCGACTTACAATTCTTTGGTGAAGGGTTATTGTAAGGCTGGAGATCTTGAAGGTGCCAGTAACATCCTGAAGATGATGATCAGTAGAGGATTTTTTCCAACATCTACAACATATAATTACTTCTTTAAGCATTTTGCAAAATTTGGTAATATTGAAGAAGGCATGAATCTTTACACCAAGATGATTGAATCTGGATACAAGCCTGATCGACTTACGTATCATCTTCTGTTGAAGCTGTTGTGCGAGGATGGGAGGTTGGAGTTGGCTGTTGAAGTAAGCAAGGAAATGAAAGCTAGAGGATATGATATTGACTTGGCTGCTAGCACCATGCTAATTCATTTACTTTGTAAAATACAGCAGTTTGAGGAGGCATTTGAAATGTTCAAGGAAATGCTGCAGAAGGGTATAAAACCTCAGTATCTTACTTTCCACAGACTAAATGATGAACTGAGGAAACAAGGAATGACTAAGATGGCAGACAAACTGTGCAATATGATGTCTTCTGTTCCTCATTCGACAAAATTGCCCAACACTTATAATGTAGATTCAAACGCATCAAGGCATGCAAGGAGAGCATTGATATTGCAGAGGGCGGAAGCAATGTCTGAAGTATTAAAGATAAGTAAAAATCCAAAAAGAATTGGTAAACTGAGAAAATCATCTCAGAATCCTGTCTCAAGTGCAAATCAGTTGATAGGAGAGATTAGCCAAAAAGTGAGGGAGACATTAAGCTGAATGTTGTAAGCATTCTCATGCTGTAAAGGCAATTCGAAGTCAGAGGACTAAGCAATTCGCCTGGGGTAAATATGTGGAATTTTCTCTTCTAATTTTGACTGCCTTTTATCTTTATCTGTTTGTTATTCTAGCAATGTCACCAAATATTTCCATCCAACTAATGCAATCCTAACATGTTTACAGATCTACATCTAACCATGATTGGTTTTAACTTGTTATGCAACTTTCTAACCATACACATGCAACCTAATATCATTTGCCTTTTTCCTGTTTCATTCATTCTTCCTCAACCAAGCAAACACTAGAAGATCATTTTATTACTTTCTTTTTTGGAACGTTTTTTGTGACTAATTACTCTGTGGACATTTGTTTCTTTGGCTATCATATGCTATTCTTTGGAAGCTACTCCGCACTTAATTTTACCTACAGTTGAGACTTATGAAGTGCCACTTTATGTCTCATCGTTTTTTTCTTGATACTTTTATATCATAACTATTTTGCATATGTGACTTGTGCATGCAACAATAGAGCGTAATTGTTACAATTGAAAATTTTATTCACCAAGGATTTTTATATACTTTAGTCTGAGGGCACGGTCCACAAGTTGGCACTCGTATTGATGGAGAAGCATGTGAAAACATTTGCCCACAAACTGCTAAACAATTGGGTTGATAAGGCAGTGGAGAGGAAGAAGTGCACAAGAGAGGGACATACAAAGAAGGGTGAAACAGGGAATGAGAAAAGGCCGAGATTGCAGAAGAAGACAGCTGAATGTCACGAGCCGACAAATGCAGACCCAATCTATCAAGGGAGTCCAAACCCACTACCAAAAGCCCAAAGGACCTGGGAAGATTCTCCAGCATATTCTCTGTATATAATTTTAGAATGTAATATTCGCCGGTATATTTCATATAGATGTTTAGAATAGGAAGATTCTAAATTTAAGACAAAAAGCTATATATACCACAAACCTTATTTATTTGTATTATCAAGTATTCAAACATCAATCCAATCCCTCATTCTCCAAGTTTCTCTAAAATTTCTCTTTACACTTTATTCTCTCTCTTTTTAGACTTACTAGCAACTTTCTTTATACTTTGTTCTCTCTCTTTAGACTTACTAGTAACTTTTCCCTTAAAGTTGTCTAGTGTCGCTCGAATTTAGAGTGTTCACAAACTCATCCTATATAGTGTGATGCACAGAGTGGGAAGCCTGATAAGGCCAATTTGGTGAAGTGCACCTTAGGCAAGTGCATATGCTAATTTCATCACTTATTTGCTCACTCCTTGCAGGTGTAGTGTTATAGGACACATTATATTAATATGTGTGATCTTTAATTTGTAAGCAGATCTGGAGTGGTTGCCTAAGTGACACAACAAGTCCATTGCTATGCATTCAGATGGAGACAGGGAGGGACATCGTGCAGAGACTGACCCGTCGGAAAAGGGCACAGATGAAGTGACAGAGATGGAAATTGGAAGTTGAGCAATCGAAGCATAAGTCACAAAGCTTGAGGTGTGCTTTGGAGCCATCTACAGACCTGAAAGCCGTGATAAAATGGAGTGGTAGACTTGAATAAAGCTTGTAGCAGGATTGATGACGAGGGGAAAACAGTTCAGTTTGTGACAGCTACGTAGCCCCCGCCAAAGGTTCATGGGGTCTTTTGTCGATCTTTTGCTAACTTCTCAGCCCATAGATGTATTTTCCTTCGTCATTAAAATATTTTTAGTTGTCAGAATTAAGAGTTAGCTGCTTTATCCCCAGTCTTGACGGTGAAGTCGTTTTTTGTGGCAAAGATCAATGTGGCGTATGCTTGGGTGGACCTGCTGCCCGCGAGTAAAATATGACCCATATGGAAGTGTTGGCGCGTTTACTGTGTTTGAAAATCACTAAACGCCACTGGGCTTAAGGGGCATTTGTACATCGAGCTGGACCATTCAAGCTGCATGGATGCTACTACAAAGAGCAGTCCATTCGCCTCTTTTGTTACCATCAATTTTGGGCCTAAAACCTTTTAAAAAAGCAAAAAAACCCAAAACCCGAAAAGTTGAAAAGCTGGAAGCCATAAACCAATTTTCTTTATTTCCCCGAACAAAACCTAAAACCCTCAAAGCCGAAACCTCACCAATCAAGCTTTAATCGCCGGAACAATACTCCCAACCAGAAGCCTCTGTCACGTAACAGCATCCTCTGCGTCTGCATCGTTTTCATCGCTTGGGCAACCAACCAACAATCTTAGCATCATCTCCCCAGCGCAACCCCGGCTTTTACGTCGCATTTGCTGCTCCGTTACCAAGAACTTCGTTGGTACTAGTGGCGAATAAAAATTAGAGCATCCCACCCCAAAAAACTCGGAACCTAAAGAGAAGAGAGTTCAGTCTACAAGAAGCTGGCAGAGCTTTAGCCATTTTTCTACATACATCTATCCTACCTAATAAGCCTTTTCTTGTTCGTTTTTCGAATGACGCTAGTGGAGACAAATTCCTTCCGGCTAGCCTAGAAGGAAGAAGTCCGGAGAGCGAAGGAACGAGTCCCGGGATTCAGAGAGTTCAGCCCAGGGCAAGAATCAACCAAATAGGTAGAATAGACTGGGAAGGTAGTTGTTCCACTCCTCTTCTGTCGCTCTCATCTCTGCCTTTCATCCACATCGATACCCCCGATCTCTTTTCCCACTCGTTAGGGCAGCGGTTGGAGAGGTAAAAGCTCCATTTTAGGCTGTTTTCCGAATCGTGTGCCGAAGCAAGGTAGTTCCTTTTTTCAGGGGAGCTAGGCAGGGAAGAGCCTTTCAGGCTGAAGAAGAAGAAAGCGCCCTTTTAATTTTATTTTATTTTTTAAAATTTCATTCTTTTTCACTTGTTTTATTGGATCTGATCTTGATGATGTCAGTGATGTTGTTGAATGGCTTGTTGCAAGTATTTGACTAGATTTTGGGGTATGCTATGTGAATTGTTGCTCGCCATGATCCGATTACTTGGTCTTTAGCTGCATATTGCATTGCTTTTAGCTTGAATCTGGTCTCTTTATGTATATTTTTGTTAACCCATGCTGTATGGTTGGGAATCAAGAAAGAAAAAACGGGGCGTTCCATTACACGAGGCTCCATTCAAAATGCTTTTTGGGTACCAAAGCTGTCTCTTTGTGAAGTAAGATTGAATATTTTGTAGTGATGGGATAAAAATCATTATAAAGTGCTCAAAGATTTTAGGCAATATGGGTTTTCTTTTTCTTTGTGAATTTTTTTTTCTACTTATGTTGGCTTTAGCAGTGAGCTTGTTCCTGATTGTGCAATCTAGTAAGATGTAAGGTGGGGTTACTTTTGGAACTGGTGCTGATTTGCTCTTTTATCTATTGTTTTCTTGGCAGGGGATGGACCAATAGTTAGGTGAAATTTTACTAGTTGCTGGCTTGAATAACATGTTTTTATCTTCTATTAACTCTCAGATGATGGGTCAATAGTAGCTGGCTATAATTTGTCATTTGTATTATATGCTGTGTTTGAGCTTCTTGTGTTAATGTTAATAAATCAAATTGCCAAGCAATTATGTGTAATCTTGTTATGTGGGAAGGAAACGAGCATGCAGGCCATGCTATTTTCACCTCACAGAACTAATGAAGGCTGTGTTGATACTGATGCTAATTAATAATTAATATGTCTGTAAACATGAATCTGATCTTGTTCAATGCTTTAACAGCATGCTTTAATTGATTTAATGGCTTTTGCAGTTGTCGTGAAAGTCAATTACACATTTCAGTGTTGGAAGAAATGGCTTCTGAGCAAACAGGAGATCAACAAGCTCGAAGCCCCCCTTCTGGCTTCTCAGAAATGGTACTTGAACGGTATCAAAAAATCAAAGAGCATGCAGAAACGTATCCTTCTGTGTGGGCTTCTTATATCGCCGTATATGGTGGTTTTGGCCTCTGGTTTATTTACAGATGGACAAAACTTCGCAGGACTGAAGATAGAGTGCGAGCCATTCATCAAAGCCTGCGTGAAAAGAGAGAGCGTGCTAGCTCTGCCTCATCAGGCCAAAGCACCCTGCCACCTTCCACATCAGTTAAAGAGACTCTACCACCTACTGCACCATCTGAAAAGGCTCCATCTTCTAACAAGGCTCCTAAATAGCTACCACCAAAATCAGACTTTTCTAATGAGATTTGCTTGAGTTTCAATTAAATAGCTTGGATTCTTTGCATCTTTGACAGCTGATAATTTCTGTAATGGATAGCAAAGAAGTACATGCTCATTGCTGCTGAAATTTTTTTTTTCTAGAGCTTGTTGTATGGATATTCTATGCATTTAGATCTACAGATGAACACCACTATTTGTCTGGCAATTAAGTTTGTCAATGTTTGGTTGGGAAATGCCAGGGTTAATACACAAAAGACTTTCCAACAGAGCTTTAAAGGATGTGAGTGATGAAGGGTTGCTCTCTATATGCATTACTTCTCACAGTATTGTTGGAATGTTTTGGAAATGAAATTTCCATTAGATATATTTCTTTTTTGGGTCATAATATTGGTTCTTTTCTGAGTTGTCTGTGGATAATATTAATAATACTCATAGCTAAGCGAAGGTTTGAACTTGCATGCCATCTGAAGTTACTGCAAGCTGCCAAATTTGCAGGACGGTGCAGGGCTGTCTAGTGTCTACTTTTTGTTTTGGAAGAAACTACAATCAAATATGTGACTGCAGCTGCCTTGCCCTTGTGTTATGAGCAGTCTTATTATGCTCATTGATCCATTTTCTATTTGTTACTAGAAATTTAGGAATTTCAACGGTGCAGATGTTCTGATGGTGGTACTCCAAAACGAGTGATTCTTTTTTATTGAAGATGAAAAATACGACTGGTGGCTTGTCTATGTAGGTTAGCAGCTGAGAGAATCTTCTGAGGTTTACAGGCTTATTAAGCACAACCACCAAAATCCGTAATGAGCTAGTCTAATTTGCTGGTATTGTTCACCTGTTAATCTTACAAGATTCTCATCTCAGCGTTTCACGGTACTTCAAGGTATCACTGATCAAACACTTGCTACTTGAGCCCTTCAATCCAACGGTGGAAGAACATAATGTTAGGTGCAACTCTTAACTTGTTGCGTGGCTGCATTGTCAACCGTAATTATCAATTTCACACTTTTAGGCTTCGTTCTCAACAACCCATATCACAGTTTTGTTGGTTCTCTTCGGTCTCAATCTGTTTGTGTGAAACATGTTGCGGGCCCAGAGGGCTTGGAACCAAAATAATAGGCTGAAGGTGGAATTGGGTTGTCCAAGGCTTCAAGAATTGAAGTGCTCGATTTGAAGTTCATTAGGGTCAAATGAGATAGCCCTAAAAATTATTGGGGATCGATTGTAAGCATGACCCAGGAGGGGAACTTACATAGGATGAGGAGATTAAAGTTTACTCCAGTTTATATGACACTGATAATTTGTGTTGGTGGTTTATTCGGTTTTTATGGTCTTAATTCTTTTGTTCACAATGACAGTGAGTCCACCAAGAGAAGCAGGGCAACCGCATATCCTAATTGTGCTTCTGCCATTTAATTCTATGGCCTTACCATTTGCACAGAAATCGGCAAGAAGAAGTAGACCGTATTCTATTGCTTGTTATTTAACTTGGCAGTACTTGTATCATAGGATGTCTAGGAGAAGAATACATATACAAGTAAATAAATGCATGCATGCATACATGCATATAAGAAGAATAGCTAACAACTTAATACAAAAGTATAGAGATATTAGACAGGAAAAAGCCCGAGCATACGAGAGAAAACCATATGCCCTCCAGCTATAATAATGTGCTTGCTGGTAAAGGTGAATTGGGTGTGGCAGTCTATAAGCATTTAGCCTCAATTTCCTCCAGTGTAAGCCCCTTGGTCTCCGGTACAATGAAGAATATGAAGAGGAGAGCAATTATAGCTATTACGCCAAATACATAGAATAAAATTCCAGCTCCCAACCATGCCTGCAAATACACATCAGTTCACAAAGCATCTTAATCTTTGTACCAATTTATTAAAGAGCACTCAGTTTAGGAGACTGATTTTGGCTCCAATCGATGATTAAAGAAAAGCAAAAGAAACAGAACGAGGGGGAGGGGGGAGTGGGGGAGAGAGAGAGCTATGCAAAAGTCTTCAACATCATTCACAGTTAATACATTGCATAGGGTAAGCAGCAGGATAAAAGATTATCATTATACACCTCTTTCAATTGCTCCATTATAAGGTCTCCGATAATTAAAACAGAAATAAGAGGCAAGTAAGCATAAAGCAGAAACATTGTAACAATTGTATTTTTATTTTTATTTTTATATTTGAGGAAACATCAGGAGGATAGATCAAACTTAGGAACCACAAAAGATAAATAAATGTGATATCATGTAAGTGAAACCGAAACTTTCAGTGATTTAAGTGCAATAGGCTACAGAGAAGGTTCAGACAATTCTGGCCCTCAGCATTTAGCATAAATCACACAAACTGAGGCTGAATCATATTTGGAAATTTGATGATTATTTCATTGTTTAAAAAAGTATATATAATTTATGCCAAACTGAAATACCCAGCATATTACAAATGTTGACATGATTAAATTTTAACATTGATTTGAAGTCCAACCATGCCAAGGAACAATGGAAGCATTGAAATGTCAGACAGCAAATTCATTTGCTTATTTATTTTGCTGGCTCAGTGTAAAGGTGAAACTAAATATCATAGAGTTTCATGGAATCCGCTACAATTTAAGCTTTTAGTTAGAAGATACTGACAAGGGCAGCAATTTCTGTCTGTAGGCATTTAAAGTAAGCAAGTATATGCCTAGCAACAAGAAGAGAGGACCAGCTGCTAGGGGTCATATCTTCTGTATTTTTCACACGTTGCTGTTTCCTCTCAGTTTATGCTATAGCATTACTGCAGACTTGTCGAGTGCCAAATAAAAAGCCTATTTTACCTTACACAAAGAGCAGTGTTTGATATCTTAAGCATTAATACCATTTATCAATCAGGTATTGCAGAAGCTGGTAGAAGATCCATGGACAAAGACATCTAATTTCAACAAAAGGGGACAAACTTTAAACCAATATCATTGCGATTTGATTCCATAAGCAGACAATAATGAATGCCATGATTATGGAAAGCATTCAATAAGGACAACCAAAAGCATTGCAAAAGATATTCTCTAAATTTTTCAACAGATAATTATAAGATCATGAAAGCATCTCAAAGTAAGCTAAAAGAATTGTCACATGAAATAGTTATAGGAATATGGAAAAGCTCTCCAAAAAGTACCTTTAACGGGGAAAATGAAAAAGTCACAAGTGCATTTGCACCAAAGTTAACCAGCACAGCAAGACTGAGCCCCCTTCCTCTTAAGCGTAGAGGGAAAACCTCAGAAATCATCAACCAACCAATGGGCCCAAAGGACAGCTACAAATAAATTTCATTAGCCACACAGGCTGAAATTACAAAGATGAAATGCATTTTTGAAACAAGATCCATAAAACACACTGGAAAATTATGGTCAACAAGCTAAAAGAAATTCCTTGTTTACAAATCTAAGATATCACTACTTATGAGCCATTCCCTTTAGCAATTTAGAAGCTTTAAATTCTTTTTGCCAGTTCTAGCAATCCTTTATCTGAACCAAAAAAAAAAAAAAAAAATGTATTGATACCACCATTTTTGTGACAGAAACTGATTAAATTACCTTCCAGAAGTATCATGGAAGCATTAAAAAAGCAAGTGGTCAAGGGGGAATTATAATGGCTACTGTGGCGTCCAATTGTCTGGATAACTGATTATTAACTGCAAAGATACTCCATTTAACTTGTCTAAATATAAATCACAAAGTACTTGATGTAGACCATGTAAATCCTTATCCCACCATGCCATGCCGCAAAAATTCTAAAGCCACATTCACTTTGAGAAGTTAAGAAACAAATACATTTACTGATCCTAAGCAATCATTCCCATTCTACTTTTCTTCTTTTGTCTACGCTAACATGCATTATCAGAATCCTAATTCTGTGTATAAACAAATGTCATATTAAAGCCCAAAATTCTGGAACTCTAAATTCAATAATCAGAAAGAATAAGATATTGATTACCTGATAACACCCAACATACAATAGCAGAGCAACTACAGCGACAAATGGTGCATCATCCAAGAAAAGATAATATGATCCTAGAAGAAATAAAGAGATAACCTGTTGCATGGAATGAAACCAAAATGTATAAGCGTAGTTGCCAAAGTTTGATTACTGTTTGTTACAAGCATCTTTTGTTCTTCCAATTGGATCAGTCCTATCATCACTATCTTAACACATGTAGGGAAGAATGCAAGGTTTTTTATTTTTTTGGGGGTTGGAGGGTTGGGGGAGGGGGCGTTGGTGAGGGCAGGGAAGGGCTTGGACACCTACCATCCCAGTAACTCCACCAAGTAATAAAGGTCTCCTTCCAAGTCTATCAACAGCAACAACAGCAATTCCAGTCATAACCAACTGAACAATAAATGCCCATGTCAGAATTCAGCCACTTACATTAGAATGGGACATCAAAAACCTTGCAGTGGTAAAGTAGTTCATACAGCACATAGAACAAAAAAGGGTATAACAATTACATTTTCTGAACGCGTGAAAAATTATAATAACTGGAAGATTTTCATCCAATTTCATGCAGGATTATAAGTTGCATCGATGTATCCATGCAAACACTCCAGTTGCACCACTGTCACAGTATGAGCACAATACAGGAGAACCTAGCACAAATTGTGAAGCCATAGAACTAGAACAATAATAGTGTCATAAAGTCCCAAATCTAGCAACAGAACAAGATGTAATCTGCTTGCACAAACCCACATGGAAATGCAGATAAAAGGAGAAGAAGCTCATAAACAAATGTTCCAATTTTTGTTATAAATTCTAATACGTATCACCACAATTATATGGGTCTACCAAACAAACAAAGTTTTAGCCTCTAAGGTAAGAGCCTTTAAATATGAGACCATGAATAAATTGCAATATACATCTAAACCATGTTTCCACATATTTCAGATATTGGACATATTCATAAGATGCTTTTGATGTATGATCAATATAATAGAAACCCAACCTTCAATAATCCAAGTAGAATTGAGACCCGTGTTGCATCAGATGCTGCAGAGAATCCTGCACTCTATGAGATTATCTTTTGTTAGGAAGGAACTGTGCTTCCTCTACCCATAACTCTTCAGAAGATAAAGTCATCTAATGCCCAGGTAATGGACTGGGGTACCTGAAGGATTGATGCAGCATAATATAGAACACTTGGCTGCCCTGTGATCTGTTATTCAAGTTAATAATATATAAGATAAAAGGTCAGTAGTTAAGTGCTTTATCCATCTTTTCAGGTAACATCAATACCTGTTGGAACAAAACTAATCCCCCACCAATAATAAGAGCTTTCAGGCATTTTCCTCTGAACATTTCCATTAGGTTTGCTTCCTTCTCTTCACCAATAAAAGCAAGTTCAGCAAGAATCTCATCTACTTGCCTGGGGGCAGTGTCACCAATAGCTTCACCCCTGAGCCGGCACAAACAATTTGTTGCACTTTCTTTTAGATCCTCCATATGGCCTTTCCCCTGTATGGCACGTAACAGCAGCCATCTGGGTGATTGTGGTAGCCACCACATTCCAAGTCCCATGATCACTGCTAAAGGTGTACTTGCTCCATATATGTAGCGCCAACCAGCAATAGTATCAACTAAAAGGCTACCAATTCCATAACCTGCCTGCAAACATTTAGTTGTTTACTATTTTCAAACGTGAATATAGACAAATAAAAAGCTAGTTAGTTAAGATGAGGCTTCAAAACCCAGATATTCTTGCCACTGAAACGTGTAAACTCTAAAACAAACTTAAGGTCTTCCCAACAGATCAAGGAACTTACAACCATGCCAAGGACTATAAAGAACTCTTTGAGAGAGATTAGCCGACCTCGTATCTGACTTGGAGCTGTCTCAGCAATGTACATTGGAGCAGAATGCATTGCCTAAAAGCAGAGAAACTACCTGGTTTATGTTCCTCATAGAGAAAGGTAAAAAATAAAAAAAATGATAATAAAAGATAAAATTGTAGCAAAGCTCTCATAGTTTAATTTATAATTGCACCTACTTGTCCTAGATCTACATTTATACATAACCATGCACCAAGTTGCAGACCTCTGTCTAATGATATCTATAGACAAATAATTGTGTGAAACAATTACAGAAGGTAGTATTTTAGTTATTAGATAATAAATAATAGGAATGCACAAATACAGAAAGAGCATAATGTCTTTTACCAATCCTATCCCAATACCAAACACAAAACGCCCAATCACCATAACAGCAAATTCAGGTGCAAGTGCTGTGACAAGTGCTCCCACAAGATACAACAAAGCAGCAAGAATCAGCTCCCTTCTTCTTCCTGTAACCCAACATTTTTGTCTTTACAAATGCAATGTCATTAATTCTATATTTGCAGACCCAAACATAAGCAAACTAACCCAGAAAGTCAGCAATATTAAAGGCTAAGACAGAGCCAATCAACGCCCCATACAACGAGCCACTGGTCTGCAAAGAAGAAAAAAAAAAACTGTTACTGTGCAATAAACTGGAACATTCCTTTATTCAAAACAATAAAAGCAAGCAGGTATTCTGCTAAGAAAACAGGAAGGCAGAAAACTGCCAAATGAAAAGTGAAAGCAACAATTGCTGAAAACTCACAATGAGGCCAATTTCCACAGAACTCAAGTTGTACCATGTAATTCCACTTAATGTGGATGACTGCAAAAGAAAAGGAAACTAAGAGTCATTTACGCCAATAACACCAGAGGACATAAAGCCACAGTAAATTGATAGCACAAGGCCAAATACACAAAAGATAATGCATTTGAAGCATAAACAAAAATATTTGTGTCAACATACTCCGATTTTTTATTTTTCAGCAGAATGCATGATACATCTATTTGTTTCCGGGTCTAGCAATTTGTGAAGTAGAAGCTTTGGTCAGCTACAAACCAGTATCATTATTTCAAAATTTCAATACAACCAAAGTAACTTGCTCAAAAACATGCCACAAGCGGAGGCCACATTTCATGAAGAATGGATACATGAACAAGACATCATATGGGGATTAAAAAGGATGCATGCAAAAAAAATGATCCTTCTACAGTTCACTTCATTTAAGCAGACCTCAATGGATATGGTAGCAGAAGATGTGGCACCAATATCGTAGCCATATAGTAGCCCACCAAGAGCTGGAAATAAGAATCTGAAAATAAAAAAGATGCTCCTTTAGTGTGAGCACATTCAAACAGCCAGTAAATGCAGCTATATTTTAACAATATTCGCATCATTAGTTAACCATTTTTGATCGCACATTATTGCCACTAGTAAAAGTGGCCATCACACATGGAAAAAAGATGAAGGCAAGTTGGAAAGTAAGATTTGGACTCAGGAATCTTTCAATAACTGGCCACATGAAATTGTCATGAAAACCTTATGTAACAGAATTCAGTTACAAGCAACAATTTGCGTCTGGACCATTTCAATAAAGTATCCATAACAAATGTTGCTGATAATTGCTAGGAATAAATTCAACAAGAACAGATATTTTTGCGTGCATGTTGCTTGATAATTTTACATTTTGATGTTAAAACATTATACATTTCTATGTATGTTATATCAACTTTTATCAAAATATATCAAGTGGAAATGAAAATTGGACCAGAAGGGCAACTTGTCATAGAAAATGAACAGGTGCTCAAGAACCCATCAGAGATTAAACATTCTCACCCAAACTCCCAATATAAAATGTTAAACACAGAGCATTTCTATGTTGGTATATAAATTCTTCATGTCTAAATATATTGACTTAAAGGAAAACCGACTCAGAAGTAAAACTTGACATAGAAAAATGAACAAAGAGAGAATGGATAGAACTGAATTCTCCTTTTCCAATGCCTCTTCTTCGATAAGTTTTTGCTTCACAAAAAATTAAATATATAAAGCAATCTTTGGCTATGCATTAGATAAATACTTTGACAAAGGCTTAAAAAAGTGAAAGTTTTCTTTTACATTATGTCATTCATCAAACTTTAATTTGCCCCAATCACATCATTACAACTTTTACCTGCATTTCAGTCCTTAGTTTCACTAAAAACAATTGTTAAAATAGAGGCATGGCCATTATTGAAACTCCTTTTACATGATTTTAGTGGTTAAGCTTTTCCAAATACAACTGACAATACTGTCACATTAGATGTTGCTAAAACAACAGAATTTTGTGCCCAACATAAAATTTGCAGTGAGTTCAAGATTATCAGTATAATTTACTCTTCATCATTATCCAAACATGCACTGGCAGTCTGCCACCCAATCAGGCCATTGGCCACAAAATAAGGGATAGTTTTCCCCACCCATTAAAGCCCCCATCACAAGTGTAGATAACTTGAAATGCACCAACAAGGGCTTTAACTACTAACATAGCTAATGCCCTGTAGCCATATATTACAGCGAAAGACAGAGTCTCAAACTGTTGCCTCTTTAAACAAAAGCAGTGGAACCAAATAGAACCATGGCATTATGAAGAAATTCAACTTGAAGAAAGTCCTAGTTTGTATTCTGCAAATTGCTGACACAATCACACAAGCAGCTTAGAATTGTGTGAAATATCTCTCTCTCTCTCTCTCTCTCTCTCTCTCTCTTAATATGCATGTAAGTGCAATTGCCAGTGAAGTATTCCGTGGAATGAAATGAAGAAGAAAGATTTTATAAAAGTGCTAGCACCCCCAGCAGTGGCCCAAGTCCCAACTTGCACCACCTGCACTCCTATCTCTTTCTGGCCTCCTTGTCTCTTATTCATCATCTAGAAAAACCACTTTCCTCACCTCATCATGATTGTTAGAAAATCTTTTCGGTTCCACTTTTTCCTCTAAACATAACCTAATTCAAATTCTCGCTCTATTGCTTGATTCCTTTCAAAAATGATTTCTACTAGCAACAATATGGAGTTCTTATATATAAATTGTTTGAATCAAAAAGAAAATAAATTCCAAAGACTTGCCTCAAGAGGCAACGTTAGGCATAATCTGCCTCAGAAGCAGAACTGAAAAAGACATACTGGTATTCCAAATAAGAAAGCTAAGAACTCATACTCTTCTTCGCTCAATGTCAAGACAATTCAAATGCAAAGAACACAATCAAATTCAACTGACTGGAAATTTGTTCTTCTAATCATTCAAAACGAACAAGGAATGCAGAAAACTATTTAATTTTTGCATTTGGAAAAATTTATACCAGTCAAGGTTTCAGCGTAGCTGTTCACACACTATAGCCAACCAGTGACACAAAGCCATGATGATGGTAGGAGATTATAACCAGAGAATAAATCCACCAGGCATACAACTAATTTTATCTTATAAATCAACAGATAAGAACGGCTATAGAAAGAAGGATATAAAAGCTCACGGTAGGACTGCAGAGAGAACAGAATAGTTTTCTGAAGGGCGAATCCCATTAAGAAGAGGCTCCTCTGGACTACTGATCTCCTCAGATGACTTTCCCACCTGATAAACAAGAAAATATTTTTACAGTTTTCAGTAATTTCAGCTTCAGGAACCAAAAAGTATTACTTCATTTGGCAGCTCGAAAAAGCAAGGAGCAGGGGCAAAAAAAAAAGAAACAAAAAACACAAAATTAAAGCTTATTACTTAACATTTATGCTCTTGTTTCCACTTTCTTTCTATTCCAACATCTCTCTTTTATCTTTTCTAAATACACTCTCTCTCTCTCTCTCTCTCTCTCTCTCAAACCACCTAAGAGTAATAAATTACTGATTTCTAGAAGTACCCTTCTGTCAATTAGATTCAAATTCCCTACCCAATCAGAGGGGAAAAAATTGCTAACGAATTAAAGATGGGTTTGTTGTTATCAAGTCTTTAAGCAACATTTTCCTTCAATTTCTCAGCAGCCAAACAGAACCAAAAAGCTCGAAAAAATTAAGGAACGAAAACTGGGGTAGAAACTTGGAGGGGAAAAACAAACAAAATGAAATCAGAATGAAAATAAATTTTTGTTTTTAAAAAAAGAGGGGAACCTTTCCAAGAGAAGAAAGCGTGGGCTGCTCTGGGTCGGACGCCATTTTTCTAGCTCTGAATACAGATTGAAATTTTTGAGAAAATTGGATTATAAATGGGATTTTACTTACAGAGTAAGCAACAGACAACAGTAGGCAAAGAACAAAAATAAAAAAACGCAACTTACTTCAAATCAAAAGAGCATGAAAGTCAAAGTATATAGTTAATAATATTTAATATCAAAAGAGAATTTAGAAAAAAAAAAAAAAGTTGGATATTGGTCACTTGGCTTTGCCTATTTGCAGTTGCAAACAAAAGAGTGGAGATCGCAAGAAATAGACTGAGAGATGAAGCGTTTATTTGAAGGTCATCGTAAGACACGTGCCTAAAAGCAACAACAAGTTCGGAGGTTAGGTTAAAGAATGGGGAATGGCTCGTGAATCGTGAGGTTGGTTTGGTATGGTTTGGTTTCACACAAAATTGGAAACAACGGTGACAGTGACTGTTCTGTTCAGTTTTTCTCCACGTCGAACTGTCCAACGAGATGAGTGTTTTAGGATTAATCGAAAATGTCATCCGATAACTCCAAATTTCGATTTAACGCGTATCTGAATATACTTATTTTTCTTTTTTTTTTTTTTTTTAAAAAACACTTATTTTGAAGGAAAAAATTTAAAAAAAAAAATCCAAAAAAGATACGGCCGCGTGTATGAATCTTCCATCGCAAGCGTACCTATGTATGAATAAGTATGAATTACATGCCCCAGTGTTATGGAGACGTGGTTTTCAAAATGTGTTACATTATACTCTAATGATTATTTGTACATTATAAGTTGTTTAAATAAAAATTAGGACTAATTTGTATAAAAAAATTAGAACTAGAATATTAACATATTATTTTTTAAATATAAATAATTATAATATAATTTATATAATATAAAAATATTTAAAATTATATAAATAATATTTAATATTATATATATTATACTTAAATTTTTTATTTTTATATAATTTTATTATATAATATTAAATATTATTTATATAATATAAGTACAAGATATTCAATTGTATCCACTAAATATTATATCTATTGAAATTTTTTAATGATTAATCATCTGATTTATGTAATAAAATTCATCACATAAAGCACTCTAATTTTACTTTTTTGTTCATTAATTTTAACTATAATTTAAACTCAAAACTATTTGATAAACATATTAAAATATTATTAAAATACAACTTGTCTTCAAATTTTACTATTAATTATTCATATTTCTTTTATTATTTATTTATTTAAAGAAAAAAATAACACTTCACAAAATTATAAATTATTATATTTATAAATTAAAAATTAAAATTATACTCATCAATTATATAATTATATTAAAAATTTATATTATTGTTAAGTAATTGTAATTTTACACTTACTAGATCAAAGTTTCAATCTAAACTACAGTTAAAAAAAAAAAGAAAACTCTTCGTAAAATTCTTAATCCAACATGTATTGCCTTATTTTTGACTAAATCAATGTAAATTAGTAGTTGGAATAGTGCAACCAAAAAAAATAAAAATAAAAATAAAAAAATATATTCAGTGATAAATGGTCCACCAAACTCAGGTGCACCGCTACTGAGCGCCCCAGCTTGGACCACGACGGCCACTAGGTTGGTTGCAAGTTCAGCAACAAGAAAACAGATCGGCCTCAGTGTCAAAGGAGGAGGCGACGGTCCGCTCCATCTCCATCCCTATCATAGACTTCGGCACTCTCTTAATTTTTTTTTTTTTTTGAAAAAAAAAAAGGAAAAGGAGAAAACATATGGACCAATTCCAAATAACTATAATGGAAAAAGGACATGCTTACATTCGAAAATTAAAATAATATAAAAGCTTTTTTTTTTTTTTGGTTACAATAAGATTAACATTAAAAAATTATTAAACTATATAAATATTATCTGTAATATAATCAATGTTCACGAATGATTAAAGTCGTCTAGATATTTAAACTTGTATAATGTCTTATCTTTTCGTAATAATATTTGATCTCAATTTGACTATCTCTTTTATTATATTAATTTTTTTGGTTGAATATCAATTTTTTTTTTTCTCGCATGCAAGTGAGTCTCTATAATTTGAACCCAAGTAATTAGGATGGGTAAGGTACGTGCCTTTGCTTCTTTTTCGGTCCCGATCGAAATAAACTACGAGTGTTTTCAAAGCACGCTGCTGCACATACAGTCAAATTAGTAAAATACAAGTTGAGACTCCTTAAAAAAATATTCAAGTAGTTAAATTTTTGTTATTATGATTAATTTAAATTATAAATTTTAATTAAAAAAAGATATAAAATTTATAAAAATAAAAAAAAATTAATATTTTAATAAATTTTTTAATGGATTAAAAAAAAAAAAAAAAAGAGCAGATAAAAATAGTGACGTCTACACTTCTCCTCCGCTACTTTGCGGAGGCCTACGAGCGGTCAGCGTAAGTTCCCTTGTCCTTTCAATTCATTTTCTTCGTGAAAATCCACACAGAAAGGGGTTAGCAGAGTCTAGAAATTAGAATTAACTACCTAGATTGATCTGCTTGTTTTGGTCGTTACATACAAACAAACCTTCAAATGAGTGTTTTTTGTATTTTTTTTTCGCTTTGACAACAGATATTAAGTTCTGCTACCGTCGTTCTTGAGTTTTTTTAAGAGAAACTGCCATTAGCGATCACTATTGACCATCAATAAAATCTAACAATATAAAGAAAATTTCTAGAGTAGCTTGGTCTGGGATTATAGCTACTTAAAAAATGTGAATGGCTTGTGTAACAATTAAGGTAATTAGAATGATTAAGGCATAAGCTGTACTTGTTATTATGTGTATTTTGTACCATTTACTGAGAAAAGTTGCAACGCCCTTTTTACAGAATGACATAATGTCAACATTTTTTACTGTCAAGTAAAATTACACCACTCTTTCTAGAGTTAAATCATTTTAACACTCTGTACTTCTATATATGGGGATTCAAAGTGTAGAACAAACGTGAGAAGTTAGAACGTTGTAATTGTATACTTGCACGGCATGTTCTGCAGCAGTTTCCATTCGAGAAACGCAGCTCTATCTGACTAAACCCAAGCTCAGCTCTGAACTACAACACATCAAATCATTGATCAAACATCAATTGCTTTGGTTTTTCCATTTGGCAAACAGTCAAAACCAAGTTAATTGCAATGCAACTGACCATTCAAAGCTCTCTTATAGAGCAAGAATGCAAAGCATATTATAGCTGGAGAAAGTACAAGCATTTATTCAAGGGAATGGTTCGATAAAACCATCATTTCTGAGTTAAAGGAAGTGGCGGGTTTTATGTATTACTGTGTCTTGGAAGGCTGCCAAGGCTGATACCTGGTCCAATCTTTCTGTAAAGGGTTAAGGGCATGTCCTTTGGAATGATATATAAGTTCTTCTCCCTCTCCAGACAGATTCTGCTTGTGCTCAATTCCATACCTCTTGGGTTTCAACATGAGAAGCTACAAGAGGATATATTTTATCAGCATGCATATCCCAATCATATCCAACAAGTTATATATGAAAAATATATGAAAAATGGCAGACCTCATCACCGGTGTGATCAGTTATGAAATGTAGCCAACCATGCCATTCTGCTGGCACTTGAGAAGCATTGTAGCGACTCTTGTCTGCATATTCAACCCATCTGTGCCTTCCTACATGTTACAAAATAAAGTGATGGCAACAAATCATCAACACTCTTCTAAATCTTCACAAATCCTAAGGCCATAAATGCATTCACTTTGGCTTTCCTGATTTTATTTTAGATGTCTCCACTCAAACGTTTGTCAACATTGCATGAAGGTTAATAACCATGTATCCTGCAAGTAGGGATATCTCCATTTTGCATTAATTTTCTGGAAACATACTTATATCCTATTGTCCAAGAAAGAATCCAAATGGCCCACTCCCTCTCAATCTTTTCACTATCTTGTCCACCATTTCACATGTATACTAAAACATATAAAAAAAAGTGCTCTATTGATGTCATGGTAACTTTCAGCAAAATGCCTTATATCCCTACATAATCAAGTGTGCCCATATGCTTAGGTTTGTAGCAAGGACACTATGCCATGAGTTATCAGATAAAAGTGGCCCTTCAAGACCAACAAGTGAACACATAGCAAATACCCAACATGCTAACATTAATAATCTTGTCTAATAATATGAATGGCTAGCTTATTTGAACCAAATCAGAAACAGAAAATTAGAAATATTATTAAAATAAATCAGAAAATGGCTAACATATATGCAAATCACTGGAAAAAAGCCCTGAACAGAAAGTAGACAAGCCTGTCTATAGATATAAGGTCAGGAAACACATAACTATACCAAACATTGAGCCAATTAAAACAAAGCATGATGGTAGTGTGATCAATAAGACCAAAGCAGTCAAATGATTGTGCCACTAACAAAACATGCATGCTGAAGTGCATCTCCCCAAAAAAACCAAGTAAACATTGCAGAAAATTATGAAATGCAAATTATCATAAGTTTCTAGTCCTTTCCAAAAGCAATGATACCAAAAAAAAAAAAAAAAGCATATGAAAACAAAAAACTAACCAAATTGAGTATCTCCAAGTTTCTCATAATACTTGTTACCAAATTTGTCTACTCCGACGAGTGTTGCCCCAATGTTATGAATTTTGGTTTGCCTAAAATCAGTCAAAACAACTTTTAGAATAAATAACTTAATGAAATTACACAAGAAAAGAAAAAAAAATTAGTGGCAATAACGATTCAAGCAGAGCACATATAATTGAATGTCAAGGAAGTGAAGAACATTAAAAAACAATTCAGCTGAATGGTGTAATAGATAAAAAGACCTGCTAAGATCTCAAATTGAGAACCAAAGTAAGAGGTGGGGAAAAAAATCTTATTCAACAAAAATCGGAAAAGAAGGGTATGAGGGATAAGACATGCTGTAATTTCCAAAGTATGCTGGGGCTAGAACCCATAAAGGAAGAAAGACTGAGGAAAGCAGTCTAAGTAAGATGTTTGGCCAAGTCCAAGGAAACCTATAAATGCTCTGAGATCAAGCTGGGAGGAGAACATAAATAGAGAAAAAGCATTAGACAAGGTGGGGTACAAGTACCAACCAAGAATTGGATTACCACACACTTACAGCCAATCCAAATCAGTTTGGCATCAAGGCTGAGTTGAGTAAGGCATTGGACAAGTATCAAATACCTTCCACCATACTTTTTCACACGTCTTAAAGATTCTGACTCCAAATGAGTGATCATATCATTATGTGATAAATTTATAGGCCTTGTCTAACACCAGCAATGATACTGATAGGTGCAAAGTACCCACAAATTCATAGATATTGGATTCAAATTCTCCCATCTCCAATTCTTCACATATTAGAAAATGGACTAAAGTTCAATATAGAATGGTAGAACCCAAATAACTAACTAAATGGCCCATATCATAAGAATGCTCAACCAGTAACCATAACAAGAAGTAGCAAAGGAATTTAACTCACAAGAGATTTCCGTCCGGAAGGCATCTCCTGAAATTCATTTAAAAGTTAAAAACAAAAGGGCAAATGCAGTCAATAAGGTCTCCAGAGAAACTTCAAAGACCACGTAAACACAAAAATTCAAAAACCCTGTTACGCTACTTCCGCTAATCTGTAATGTAATCGCTAAGAAAAATAAAAATCGATACACAAAAAAAAAAAAAAAAATCTCCACATCAATTTCTTAAAAGTGGTTATTCGAGATTTTCTTTAATAAAACAAAAAAAAAAAATTGATCAAAAAAATGAAAAGGAATTAAAAAAATGAGATAAAGAGAAAACCGACAGGTAGCCTTCATCCTTGAGTTCACGCAGAAAGGTGCCGACCCCTTTCTCTCTAATCACCCTGAACACTCCTTTTACCACCGACGATGCCATCTCTCTCGCCCCTCTCTCCCTCTCTGTTTGTACTTTGTATAATTATTTTCCTTTTAAATTTGTATTTTCTCTCCGCCCGTCCAAACCCCGTCCAAACTAAACCGGGCCAGAAAAAATAAAACTTGACCTCAGATCTCTGGTTTAATGACCCATTGGTCCTATGATTATTAACCACGTGCGAGTCTCTCATTTTTCTTACTCTTTTTAACCTCATCCCTGGAAGTCTAGAAATACACTAGACACGTGGCTCTAGGTTATTGGGAGATGTGACGCAGAAAAAAAAGTGTGGGCCACACGGTGTCTGCACTATCAAAAACAATACAGGAGGGTGGGAGAATCCCAGGATTACAAATAGAAAAAGTAAAAAAGAGCGCAAGGATCAGAAATCGAAATCCAATCTCGACTCAAACAATCTGGAAGACGAACTCGAGAGGTATGGCTCAATTTTTGGTTTTGTTTTTCGTCATACGATACAAGAAAATTATTTCTATTCTTTACCTCTGAATCAATTTTCTCGCCAGATTTTGTTGAGTTTGAAGTTTTAATTAGGGAAAGGAGGACGCCATTTAACATCTTCTCTAAGCTAGTTATTCTAATCCGGTTCCAATTTCGTAAGTAAAACGCTCGCTTTGTTTCCTTTGGTAGGTATTCGCCCGTGATTGGGTTTTTTGTTGTTGTCGAGTGCCTCGTGGAAGTTGTGGTAGTTTTTTCTTTTTTTTTTTTTTCCCTGAAAAAAGAACATGATAATGGGAAAACAGAGAACGATTCCTTCCTGTCTGTGTTTATTGAAATTTTTTATGTGTAAGTTTTTTTGAAAATTTTATTTTAAATGTTGGAAAATATCTGGTGCTTGGGTAATGAAAGGAGAATTTTTGGAGAAAGGGAAGCAGTCATTGCTTGTGTTTGATATCCTGGTTGGAAATGTAGGAAAATATAACCTGGACTGGAATTTTAGGTTACTCTCTTTCGATGATTAACTGTTTTTATCCTCCCTACACACATCTACCTACGCATGGATTGTAAGTGCCAAGATTTATGATGGTGAAGCAGAAAGATGTTTGTTGATTATTCTTTTATTTCACATGGGCGGTGCATGCAATTAAGAAAAAGATTTGGGTATCTATACTTTATAGCCTTTCCACTTGGATACTCAATGAAGCAAGTAGCTGCAGCATCACTATTCTTGAGTGGAGTTCATTCTAGATTAAATGTGCTCTTTTTTTTTTTTTTTAAATCTAATATTGCAGTAGTACATTGATATATGTTGTCTGGTCCAATTTCTCGTTTTCAGCCTTCCGTGGAAAAGAAGCATAATAATATTGTTGTACAGATTTTTCTTCCTTTAGAGCTGGCAAGAAAAATAAATAAATAAAACAATTGCCCTTATTCAATATAGGTACTTTTGCAAGCATACAAACTAAAGTGATAAAGTTAGCAGATTAATGATTTTGATATTATGCACTGACGTAGTACATGCTAATTTCCATTTTCTGAATTCTACAAGGTGCAGCAGATTGAGAGAAAATGATGCGGCTACGTACTTATGCAAGCCTGAGTTTGTTTTCAACTCTAGCAGTTATTTATTATGCGTTCAACAGTAGAAATCAGTTTTATCCAGCTATGGTTTATCTATCTACATCTAAGATTAGTTTGGTGCTTCTCCTGAACATGGGTTTGGTTATTATGTGCATTCTTTGGCAATTGACAAAGTGGGTATTTCTTGGTTCACTCCGGGAAGCTGAGGTTGAGAGGTTGAATGAGCAGGCCTGGAGAGAGGTTATGGAAATGCTCTTTGCCATCACAATTTTCAGGCAGGATTTTTCAGTGACGTTTCTTGCAATGGTCACAGCTTTGCTGTTAATTAAGGCTTTGCATTGGTTGGCTCAAAAGAGAGTTGAGTACATTGAGACAACGCCAGCAGTGCCCATGTTGTCACATGTTAGGATAGTTTCATTTCTGGGATTTCTCCTTATTTTGGACAGCTTATTTTTGTACAGTTCTATAAAGTATCTGCTTGAAACACGTCAGGCTTCAGTGTCTCTCTTCTTCTCTTTTGAGTAAGATTTCTATTCCTAATTTTATTTGTATCTTAATTTATTGTTTCTGCTAGGTTAGCATTTTGCTCTGGACAGTGAATTGCTATGATTGGTGAACTATCTCATGAGTTGCTATGTTTCTTTTCTTTGCTAAAATTCTGTTTGTTCTCGGTTGTAACATAATTGTGTTTAGCCTGTCTATCATGTGTTGTTTATTCTAGAAAGAAGACACAATATGTATCGTACTTAGGAAACCATCAAACCTGTGGGGATATGCTGGATGGAAGAAAGTGTAGATTAATAACAAGGTAGGGGCATTAATTGGCAATCAAATTTGGAATTAAGGCATTGTTGTTGTTGATATAGAAAAGAAATAAGAGGAGCATTCAAGTTATGGAGTGATGCAAATGTTGGTAGGACTCTGTCTTTTCTTAGTAGTTGTAAAGAGAGAAGTTTATGTTGATTTGGACTTCCAAAGTGCATACCAAGTTGCAATGATTGGGTAAGAAGAGTTATTTCTGATTTCATAGAGAGGCAAAGAAGATGATGAATTCAGGATCCTGTCAGGTTGTGGTAGAGTGATCATTTTGCTTGGTTGGGGGGTGTTTGGTGGTGTTAATATTGTCAGTCCACTAAGATGGGATAAAAAAAAAAGACTTCTGAAAGTTGCTCATCTTAAGCCACATATCATCCCAAAGATTTGGGTTTATTCTTATTCCTTCAAAATCTGACAAGTAATCTCTATGTGAATAGAATAAATGATAATTGACAACAATTGCAATTGAGGCCAATTAAGTTATCTAGAAACTCTCATCTTACTTCGATTTCTACTATCAACTATTTGTTTACTGTTGTTTAGATCATCATTATTTTAGTTTTTTTTTGGGGATTTCCAAAGCTTTAATGTCATCTTTGGTTTTCCGTTGTGGGAGCTCCTTGGTGCTGGATGTCTGTAAGCAGGGATATTTGCAATTTCTCAGAAAATGCAACAGATATGAGTTAAAATCAGTAGTTCTTTTTTATCCTTTAGGAGATTTAATCTTTTGCATTCTTCTATATTTTCGATTTCATTAGTGCTTACTGTTTTGCATATCAGGTATATGATTCTAGCAACAACGACCGTGTCAACATTTGTTAAATATGTTTTCTATGTAAGTGACATGCTTATGGAAGGACAATGGGAAAGAAAGGCTGTATACACCTTCTATTTGGAACTGATACGGGACTTGCTTCACTTGTCCATGTATTTGTGTTTCTTCCTTGTAATTTTCATGTAAGTAATTGACACTAATGTTGTTTTCTGTTTATTTGTTATGCTGGTTACTTTTTACCACAAGCAATGACATGCATGGACTCAATTGGTCGTATGCTGTTGGATAAAGGAATACAATGAGATTACTAATTGTGGACACCTTGATCTGTACTCTTATGAATAATTCTATAAAAATATCCACCTAGAAGCCTGTCTTAACTATCATAATTTGAAAGCTAATTTATTTCCCCCATCATCATTCTTTCATGTTCCTCTTACAAAAGCTAATTGGCCATGTCTATTGAAAGTTGTTTATGTTAAATCAGTTGGAACAAAGACCTGCTAATGCTTGGAAAAAAACCGTAATTGTGAAGAGTCAATTGTTTTGCTTCTTAAAATAGCATTTATTAAATCTTGTTTATCTCTCAAGCTACACATTGAAGGATGTGGGAGCTGAAGCATTGGATAATTTGCTAGATTCTTGGGACTCTTTTTTTTCCAGCTATACTGAAAAGCTTGTGAGGCTTTTGTGAGTAATATATTAGGGCCTCTTTAGTTTTCTGCATTGAACAGCTTTTGTATTTAGATATTTTGGGAGCTGCACCTCTCACTTGTATGGAAATAAATTCTTGTTTAGAGTAAGGTTGAAAGTAATCTGGTTGAACTTGTTATTCTCAACACAATTGATGGTTGCTCAGCAACCCATTTAGCACCAATCCTAATGTGAATACAATGCTATTGATGGTGGTAAGAACTAAGAATGAGAACTATTGAGACTTTCTTCAAGCTTCACTCTGGATTGTTTGTTTCACAGAAATTCCTTTGTTTATCTGTATACACTAATTTTTATGCTTAGTACTTTTTCTGCAGGAAACTATGGTTTCTTTTTTTGTTTTCTCTTTGGTACACTAAAATTAAGCAAACTATCATTTTTTATTTTTATTGAATGAAATTGAATTCATTTATGCAGGAATTATGGTGTTCCTTTGCACTTAATACGGGAGCTTTATGAAACATTCAGGAATTTTAGAATCCGTGTTGCTGATTACATACGTTACAGAAAGATAACCTCAAATATGAATGATCGCTTCCCAGATGCAACACCTGAAGAGCTTAGCTCGTTAGTTATAAACTTCTATGTGCATTTCTCCTTTTGATATTTTAGCAAATATTTGTTTGCACCAACACATTTTATCTTTTGGCATAATTAAGCAGAAGTGATGCCACCTGCATTATTTGCCGCGAAGAGATGACCACAGCCAAAAAGTTAATCTGTGGACATCTTTTTCATGTTCACTGTCTGCGTTCATGGTTGGAGCGACAGCATACTTGCCCTACCTGCAGAGCCCCAGTTGTACCACCTGAAAATGGTGCAAGCACAACTGGAGGTCAACAAGGATCACGATCAGATACTCGTCAGCAGGATAATTTTTCCAGTATTACCATATTTGCACATATTATGCTTGCGAACCTGGTTTTATTGATAATCTTTATTTGTTTTGCAAACAACTGTAAATTCGTGTAAATAGGAATGGGTTCTAGTAAAGTTGATAATGTTTATTCTCTTTTTATCTCATTAACACGTTATCTCTGTAATTGTTAAATGCGAATAATGATGTTATGGCATGTCCAACTAGAATATAACTGTCCATACTTTTCACCTCTAAAGGTTAGGACTTCCTTGATACTGTGTTCTGCTATTACCTTATCAGCATGAGGGTTAAATGTTTGTTTTTGTGTGTATATAAGTGCATATTTATGAATGCATGTAGACACATGAATGTTTTTGTGGCACATCCAATATGCAAAACATTGATAGTTTCCTTCTTCTGATGAATTTGCCATTAAGAGTGTACTCTCTTTGTGTTTTTCAAGGCATATAGAATAAATGGTGGCATAACCTGTTGTTATTATGCTATATTTTCTATCTTCCTCCTTTAGTAAGGGGCTGGGGAAGAATAACGTGCTTTGAAACTGTTACTCCACTTTTTAAGGTGGTATAGGCAATTCCAGTTGTGCTAAGGCTGTTGCTCTTACACTAATATATTATTTTATACTTCCAAGTTTTTTGTAACAGTTCATAAATGCCTTTAAAAAGGTGACAAAATAGCTTACTTTTCAACCATTTCTCTATTTGTATGGTGGAGATTAATAAGCAAGTAATCACAAAATGTATTTTTTGCAGATCTCTCTTCTTTCTGAAGTCATTGAATGGGCTAGTTTTTTTTATTTGAGTTATGTTCACAGTTTCCATTGAGTGAAATGGGAAACCTGGAGGGAACCATATGCCAGTTTGCTGGATTCAAATGGTTATGTTGAAACTGCTGGGTAGTAAGATGTAAGGGGCCTGACCAGCCGGTGAAGGCACCTTGCAAAGAGAGAAAACATGGAAAATAAATTTATTAGTACTCAGTATTAGTTATATTCCTAGCCAGTGACAGAAATGTTAATCTATGCAGAAGAATAGTTAATAATAATACCTTTGTGTGGGTTTATTTACCCTCTTGTTCTCCATTACATTTATTCAGCATTTCCATTTTCTGATGTGAGCCTTTGCAACAGTTTTGCTTGTTTGAAATTGAGCAGGCAGCTGATCTTGTTCAGTCTAAATTGATATTCAAAATTGTTGTAATTCTGCCAGGTACTGGCTCTGCTACTACAGCGGTTCAGACTCCTGGCAGTGTGGCTAATGATGGTGCGAACAGCCATCAGGCCAGACTCCAAGTTGCTGCCGCTGCCGCCGCTGTTTATGAGAAATCTTTTGTTTATCCTTCTGCAAGCACTCTAGTTTGGTAAGCACTTTCAAGTTTTTTAAATATCTGTAAATTTATGATGTATGCCCTTTTATGTTCCCTTTGTTGTCATATGTATATTATCTCTTTAGGAATGTATTTACTAGGAAATGGGCAAATGCATATCACATTAGCTCTTCCATCTGTCAACGGATTGAAATGCAACTGTTCTGAAATGAAATTCTAAAATGCAACTCAAAGAATGTGTTTTAACCCTTTAAAAAAGAAGAAGAAGAAGAAAATACCATGTGAAGGGTGAAAAGTTTTTTTTATTTTTTTGTTAATGAAGTTTTATTGTTGGAGGTTCTAGGGTTTCTAAGGTCTTCTAGGAATTGACGGGATGGATTTTGAACTCACACAATCTCCGTCACTATATGGATAATTGGGGTATTATTAGTAATATTCGTGGGTTACGAAAATAAAGTGACTTAACTTTTTGCTTCTCGGTCTGGATTAGCTGTTAATTCATGACCGGAAGGATTTGAGATACATGTGGATTTAACTGACGGTAATAATGTCATTAACCATGTTTATTTGTGCCTTTATTCTGTGATGTGGTGATGTGAAAGTTAAATTGAGTAAGTATTGCTAAACATTTGGTGGTGATAACTCTCTCTGTTTAGCTGATAAATGGCATTTTGGTGATACCTATTCCTAAGACATTGAAAATTTTGAGATTTGTGAAGTGTGGTATGTTGTGGTTATTATCATTCAATACCCTTAAAGAAAGAACCGGCCATTTAGGATGGTGTAATTGGTATTGTGGTAATGGCTGTTATATGGCAGTGGTGATGGTGAGAATGGCATGTGACGTTAATAGGCATGTGTACATAAGGGTGTCTTGTTAGTGTAAAGGAGGAACATGAAAGTTAAGGGGTACATGTTAGTAGAATAATTAAGGGCATTAAATTGCTCCTTAATTAATATCTTGTGGCACTTGATTGCCTCAACCATTGGTGGCAGCTGGCTGTTGGTGTGGACAGCAAGTGGTGTGTTCAGGCATTGGGCAGGCAGCTGGTCTGTTGCTTTCAGACAGAGTCCCCCTGGGATCTGGGCATGCTCATGCATGGGGTTTTTGTGGTTTCTTCCTTTGCATGTGCGGCAATGCATCAGTGTGCAAGTAGGCTGAACATGGACATGGCGCATGGACTTGGGCCATTACCAGCAGCTGCCTAGCACCAAGTGCGAGTTATACATAATTTACTGAGGCACAAATAAAAACTTCCTAATTCACTTAGCAGATAAAGCATGTCACATAAATGAACCAATCACATATCTTTTAATATTTTTCCCATAGGGAACAAATTAAAAGGCAATGAAAGTCAAATAATGTAAATAAGTTGTCTGAAGATAATCAAATCCCACGATCTTAAGTATCTTTGAAGTTGCGTACTTCACACATTGTTCCTTTCTGGTGAAACGTTCAAGATAACATTGTTGAAGTTAACTTGTGACTTGTAGAGTTCTGGTTAGGTTGCAATCATCATTTTACTTGTTTGACGCCATATGTTGAACAGATGGGATGTTGGACAGTGTAGTTATTAGTACTGGCTCAAAGTGGCAGCTTCTGCCATTGCCAACCTTAATAATTACTTCATCCTGTAATCTCTGTCCTTAGCTTTTGGGCACTAATCAGTTTGCTGTCTCCACCTGGTGCTTCAAGTCATATCAGGGAAGAAATGATCTTCTTAATGTTTGCAGGTCTCCTGGATATGCCATGTTTCCTCAATCTCAGCCCACCGCAAAACCAGACTCGTCTGGAGAAAACACTTCTACTGGACCACTAAATCCACAGCTTGCGGTTAATCGTGCGCCTTCGAGTGTTTCCCTGTCACAGTTTTCCCAGTGTGTATTTGTTCCCTTGGGGTTATCTAGTGCCAATATGACCTACGGAGAGATATCGGGAAGTGTACCGAGCTCTGATTTTGAAGCACAGAAGAAGTATCTTGAAAACCAGATAGAGGTATCTTATTTATTGATCTCAAGATGTTTTTATTTTATTTAAACAGCCTGGGATTTATCACATTAGAATTTAGAATTGGCTGCTTTCTTTTTTTCTTGGCTGTTTTTACTGTGATGAAGGCATTCTTTGCTTTTCAGCATTTGCTTGTTGATGCTTGATGTTATGATTTGGCATATTCATGACAACTGCATTTTACTTGCAAGAACAGATACATCGCATGAGTGGCTTGCACAAAATTTGGATGCATGTGTCATCCATTTTCACATTTTGGGGATTTAACATTCAATTTTGAGGGTTAGGCGCTTATACAATATTGTTACATTTTCACACAATGTAAGATGGTCAAAGTTGTTACCTGATTGTTGTCATTTTTTTGCAACTCATTTGTGAAGCTTTGGTCCACGGGCTTCTGTCATTGTGGCCCCCTCTATTTTTCTTCTTCCAGTGACCAAAATTAAGGATAATTGGAGAATTGTTAGTAGATTAGTTCACAACTCATTTATTTGAGCCTGAGTTAATGTAGTGTCCTGTTCTGTCTTTGCATCACAAACATCAAGAAAGTTCAAACTTGCGTAAAGACAGTGCAATTGCATAGTTGCTCCACTGCTACTTGGTGGTAATTTTAAGTATGATGTAATTGGCATATGCCTGCTCAACTTGTTAATTGAATCCAAGATTATTACATGCATAAAAGTGGCGTCAATAGTATCTGTTACTTTGGCTTCCTTCCTTACAACACAGTGCTTTCTTTTTATTTTTTGTTCGTGAACTTCTTAGTAAAACTTTTTGCATTTTGAAGCATATAATAAAATAGCATGGATTCTGTGGCCACTGGATTGGATGTTTTCAGTCATCATTTTAACTTGCTTCATTAACCCTTCTTCTTTTTAAAATAGGTGCTTCAAAGACAGCTCGAGCTTCTACAGAAGACAAAACCTGATGGCTGCCCCACGGCATCTTCAGATATTAAAGGCAAGAGCATTTCCTCAGCTTTTGCTTCAGGGTGCGATGATCATGAGGAGACACAAGAAGACTCAATCGTAGTTCTTGACTTGTAAGTTTATCATAAGGAGTCAAAGTCAGTTAAATACATAGGGATAAGGAAGAATGAGGAGAAGAGATAACTGCTCGTTTTGCTACATTGCCATTTTCACTCTGCATCAATGCGGACACTTTTGTCTTACATCTTACATTTTCTTTGCCTTTTAAGTCTTAATTTTAAAGTCCGTAATTGATGTAAATCAAGAGAAAGGTTAGTGACTAAACAGTACAACGGGCTGAGGTCACATTCGTTTTATCCTAAAGACTTAAAGTTGCAATGGAAAGGAGGCTTTCTTAACGAGCAGGACACCAGGTAAGAAATCGAAATTCTGGGTGGCTACATCGGGCAACGAAGGAACTAAAATGAGGAATAACGGGTGTCAAACCCCAAAAGGGTAACTCGAGAATTAAAAAAAATTGGATTAAATGCATTTTATCTTCTTTATGATTTACTTCTCTTGCGTTTTACTTCTATGAAATTTCAGTTCTTTCACGCAAAAGAAGTATATGAGATTACGAAGAGTCGTATTTCTCTCACTTTTAAGTAACCATGTAGATGAAATGGCTCAATACTCTTAATCAAAATCTAATTAAAACCATTAAAAATGAATTCAATATAACTGGTAATTTAAGTAAATTATAGTCATGGATTTAGTTGCAGCTTTGAGAGTGTAGAAGATGTCAAAACCATGGTGATGCCCTTTTAATTACAAAATTTAAAAATGCATTTTATTGAGAGGCTAATATAAAAAAAAAAACAAAAAAGTTGTGGTGTAGTTTACATACATAGATGACATACTATTCATATGATTTTTCTTCAAGAGATTTTTAAATACTTATATTTTATCACAATTATTAAAAATTTACTTTTTGGGTTTTCAATATTTGAGAAATCCTTAATTTCATTTTTGATACTTATGGTTTGTTGGATAAATCAATAAAACAAAAGCATAAATGATAAATTTATTCTCAATGAGCATTGTTAAGGTGTCAAATTGGCTAAATTGATCTACAACCACTAAAAAACAATTTAGTTGATTTTATTCTAATCTTTGTTAATTTCAATTACAAAAATTTCTTTAAACTATTATTAATAAATAATTATGTTGAGATACAAGTGTCAAACTAACACAAATCGATTCACTTGTGCCTTTTAACTCCAACACATTGTGATTAAATGTTTCTATGTTAGTCAGATTTTTATTAATTCCATTAAATGTAAGGGATATCATCATTCAATCTTGATGTTAATCGGTCAATATTGTGATATCAACTTTTATTTTGAAAATAAAAAATAACTATATTATGCTTGTAGAGAATAATACTTTAACCATGTTAATATCAGGTTTTTTTTTTCTAAATATGTGTCATTTTTTCGTATTATCATTATTTTATTGTTTGTGTGTTCTGTTCCGTTTTATAAAGTTCTATTTATTAAAAATATGAACTAACAGTAAAGGAGCTATATGACGCTGGGTGGAGCGAACGCGACGAAAGTTTGGAAATTTAAGAGTTAAGAGTCGTCTCCCATTGTACATCTTGAAAGGTCACCTTTGCAAGATCGATGATGATTCATGAAATTAATTTCTTAGAGGGACCGCATCGATTCATAAAAAATTAAAATTGTAGTAGTATTCTAAAATAGTTATAAACTTTATAATAACAATATTAATTAAAAACAAAATAAAATACCCTTGATTTCTTTTATCAGAGCCAAAAAAAAAAAAAAAAAAAAAAAGAGAAATAAAACAAAGACCTATTTATTCTTTTTTTTTTTTTTTCATGAAAAAACAAAAACCCCTATTCTCAGCGTCAGTCTCAAAAAGTCCCAACCGAACTGTGTCTATGCATATTGTAGCGTCGCAACGCTCCAAGTCTCTCTCACTACAAAAATAAACAAATACATAAAGAAAACCCTTTCTCTCTCTCCAAGTCTCCCTCTGCTTAAATTTGAAGCTGTCTTTATTTTCTTTACGAGTATTTCTCTACAAAGTCTAGTCTTCTATTCTACAGATATATTCCGCCTCGCTCTAACTGTTTATTTTTTGAAAGAAAGATTAAAAAGCAAGAGGAGCAGCCTAAAACCCTCTCTCTCTCTTTCGTTCTCTCTCTAGAATTTATCTCTATATTCCTGCTTTCTCTCTCTTAGGGTTTTTGGTACCCACCTGTATTGGTGGTAGGGGTTTAGTTGTTAGTAGGAGCAGAGAGTGGTTTTTCCTTTTTTTTTTTTTTTTTTTTTTAAGGATTCCAAAATGGCTTCCTTGGCCATGGCTGCCGAGAAGCTGAGGGATTTGAGTCACCCGATTGATGTTCCCTTGCTTGATGCTACCGTCGCTGCCTTCTATGGCACCGGATCTAAGGACGAGGTGAGGGTTATGTCTTTTTCTTTCTCGGGAATTTTCTATTTAGTTCTGGAGAAAATAGTGGAGGAAAATAATTCAACTTGTCAGCCTTTTTTCGGCGGGTGCGGCAAGTTTGGTGTTTGCTTTCCTCTCGAGGGTTCCGGACAATTAGGATATTAGGTTGGGGCTGAACTTCTCTATTTGGGGAGCGTTTTGCTAAGAACTTTTTATGTGATATTCTTTTCTTTTTTTTTTTTTCCTTTATTTCTTATTCTTGTTGCATTTCACCGGGGTTCTGTTTGATTTTAGGGCCTAGACGGCTTAGGAAACATCTTTTTTTTTTTAGGCTTCTTGAGGCATTAGATGATTTTCTGTTATGCTCGAATTTGTATCTTCTGGTGAATTCTTTCAGTGAGTATTGAGATGGTTTTTGGGCCAATATTTGAATTTTTAAATGCCTAATGTACTTGATTTTTAGGTGGCGTCCTGTTGTGTGTTTTGTGACGCTTTACTGAGCCATTTTTATTTTGTGGAATTTTGCCAAGCTGAATTATGGCAATCATGGTCATGGTATATCTCTTGAAGAGTTCCATTTCTACCTTGTAATTGAATCTTCTTAATGGAAATCAATGAAGAATTATCTGTTTTCACTGCTGGAATTTTTGCTTTTGATGTTGGCACCTGATTCATGGCGATTTAAGCTTAGTTTGTAGCATTTTCACTATGCTCGTTGATCATGGATTTGATATTCTTACTTTATTTTTTCTGTTTTGATGACAGAGGGCAGCAGCAGACCGGATTTTGCAGGATTTACAAAATAATCCAGATATGTGGCTCCAAGTTGTGCACATTCTACAAAATACAAAAAACCTAAACACCAAATTTTTTGCATTGCAGGTCAGTCAAAGTGCTGTAGGCTTGTTGGTTTAAGAGCTTAGAAACCTTTTTGTTTCTAGTTTGATGGTGACTCTTGGTTTGGGGCTCATGAATATGGTCACTATATTATAACTTGTTGTTTTGTGTTGTGGATGCTTAAACTTGATGCATTTGTTAGCTATAGGGGCACAGCTTGTGGAAGTTCTAATTGACCTATTGTAAAGTCTAAAGTGTGTGCTAGGACACCAAGAAATGGTATAAGACAGATCCATAGAGCATTCATATAGTTGGATTCTGGTAGATGTTTCTAAATTACCCAGACATTGTTTTTGATTTAGGCTGCATTTGGGTTGATTTGCCTTTTGAGATTGTTGAAAGAGTATTTGCTTGTTTTTCAACCATTTATGAAGATAAATTTGCATGTGTAATTTTTTAGGGATATATGCTATTATTTTTAAAAAATTGACAGTTAGTTCATTGGTATCTATGAATGCAGAAGGTATAAGTTTTGTATAGGACCTAAGAGGCCTCTCCTACTAGGTACAAGGCCTTCTTGGAGATGAATTACATGACTTGATGCATATACGCATGTGTGTGTGTGTGTGTGGAGAGAGAGAGAGAGAGAGATGTTGAGGCTCTTATAAGTGCCTGGAATTGTCTGATAGGCCTCTATCTCTGTGTCTCTGTGTGTGTAAGTGAGATGTTGAGGCCCCTATAAGTGCCTGGAATTGTTGCTTAGGCACCTGTGTGCGTGCGTGCGTGCGTGCGAGCGCGCGCGCGCGCGTGTGTGTGTGTGTGTGAGAGAGAGAGAGATGCTGAGGCTCCTGAAGTGTCTGGCATTGTCTCATAGGCCTTGTTGAAGATTTGAAGGACCCCTTAAGGCCTTATTTGCAGCCAGCTTGGAGGAAAGATATGGATCCTTTTATTATCAAATTTCACTTTTCTATTCCAATGAGTCATAAAATTGTCATCCACAGGAATGAAGAGGTCCACCAATTGATTGTGCATAGTGCAGTCATATTAGGAGAGCTAAGACTTTAGGGCACTATGCGTAATGATGCACAGGTCAAGTATTAGTTTAGTATTTTACATTATTGTGCTTTCAGGTGAAAGTGTAATATATTGATCATTGGTGTAGTTGTTTAGATGATTGCCAACTGAGCTGTGGATATTATATGACATATTCTTTCCTTCTTGTAAAGGTTCTAGAAAGCGTTATAAAGTACAGATGGAATGCATTGCCTGGTGAACAACGAGATGGGATGAAAAACTATATTTCGGAAGTAATTGTGCAGGTATGTATTGCCAAAGTTTGTTAGTCTCACCATGTTCAACTAATGTTTCTTTCTAGTTCTTTCAATCTGTGCTTATATATTTTTTAACTATGAGTTTTGTATTTTTTTCTTCACAGCTTTCAAGTAATGAGGCATCCTTTCGAATGGAAAGGCTTTATGTAAACAAGCTCAATGTTATTCTGGTTCAGGTACATCTTGGTTATTCTTGCAAGCCAAGAATTCAGAGTTATAGTGCTAGTTTGATCGCATCTGGGTTTCTTACTTACTAAGTTTTTAGTGAAAATGCTAAAGTTAAGTTTTTATTTGTTGATTTTTTATTATTTTTCTTGTTGACTCCATTTTATCTTTTAGCTGTTTTTGTGGACATTCTATTCTCTTGGTCAAATTGAAATTGGAGTGGTGTTTTAGTGTCAATGGTGCATTAATTCTAAGTGATTTTGCAGATATTGAAGCATGAGTGGCCAGCCAGATGGCAAAGCTTTATACCTGATCTTGTTGCAGCAGCAAAAACCAGCGAAACAATTTGTGAGAATTGCATGGTTATTTTGAAAGTAAGTTTGCTGCTCCGTTTTATTTCCAAAGAAACTCTCTTTCGGTGTACATGGTAACAAAATTTTCCTTTATTTCCTTTACAGCTCCTAAGTGAAGAGGTGTTTGACTTCTCACGGGGGGAAATGACTCAACAGAAGATCAAAGAGCTCAAACAATCACTAAATAGGTAATATGTTTGGGCAATTGCTTCTTAAGGGTCAAGATCTTGTCTTTGCCTTTTTATACCTTGTATAAGTCATTAGTAACTTGTGAGATGAATTTTCTTTATTGGTTGTGACAATTATTGAGGAGATCATGTCTGCCACTTTTGTATCAGTGATGTCAATACATCAATGAAAATGAGACTTATATCCTGGAATTTACAGTTTAAGTAGTTCATGCATGATGCTGGTTATTCCAACTAAAACATGAGTTCTATTTTCCTGAAGAAGATGATCCATCTGGTTTTTCTCAGTCAATTACTGAACATTTCCATTTATTCTTTTTGCCTGTCAAGAGTTTCTTCCTACATGTCTTGAAAGATTATAAGTTGTAAAGCTAGTCATGTTGTGGTAGCCTGTTGGCCAAGACTTCCTGCAGTCCTACGTACCTTCATGTTTTTGTTATGGTTAGAGTGTGTGATTCCCTTATCATAATGGGAAAATAGTTTTCTTGAAACCTTCTAAAGCATATTCTGATCACAGTTTATCATTTAAAGAAAAAGGAGAGAAAAGAAAAAGTGTTGTGGTAATTGCTAAGAGGGTTACACTTTTAAATCTATTACATACCATTGTTACTGAAACTTGTTGACTTGTCTTGCTCAATTCCCATGCATAATTAGTGAGAAATTGCTATGATTAACAAAGTAGCATTAAATTAGGATCATTGAGACAATTCTCGTGATTCTTCTCATTCATTAACTTGTTCCTTTTCCTGTTACCAAAAGGAATTTGTTAAGAATGACTCTTTAGGTAATATAGGTCTCTCCAATTCTTGGTGTTGCTATTGGTTAATCATCTCCTTTCTTGTCACAACCCTTCCTGTTTTCACAGTAAATCTTGGATTCTATCATGTGAACATCTTGTTCTTGCTTATCTTTTATGCGTTTATGAAATCCATTTTTGGTCTATTAAATAAGGTTGGAACCCAAGTTGTCTTTCCTTAATATCTTTAAAGCTGCATAATACAGATGATACCTCATGCATGAGAGTAATGAGGTGGACAAAGAAGAAAAAGAATAAATGCGATTAAATAGTTAGTGAACAATGATTATGATGGATGTGGTATCTGATTGTAATCCAATGGATGATGCTTTCATTTTGCACACAAGGAACTTGTAAATGACGAATTATGGGGTTAAATGCAGCTCTTCTGTTTCTGTTTTGCTTTTGCATATAATTCTCTGATTAACCACATAGGCTGTTGCCACAGTGACTGTCACTTTTGCATTAAATCTTAGTTTTATGCAATATCTTACTCTATCTTAGTTTAATATAGCATGTCTTAATGCAATCTATTGCTAAGAAAATTGTTTTCTTTTTTCTCGGCAGTGAATTTCAGCTCATTCATGAGCTATGCTTATATGTTCTATCAGCCTCTCAACGAACTGAGCTTATTCGGGCAACATTATCCACTTTACATGCTTTTCTTTCCTGGATTCCATTGGGCTATATTTTTGAGTCTCCATTGGTATGATATTTTACGTGCATATTTCTTTTGTAGGAGGATTCTGGTTGTCAATTTGCATTTTTTTATTTTTTCTTGCTATATTCTTACACGTGCTCCTTGATATGCTGTTATAGCTGGAAACACTCCTCAAATTTTTCCCCATGGCATCATATCGGAACCTTACCCTCCAGTGTTTGACAGAGGTTGGTAGCAACATATGAATTACTGTATTTTCTTTATTGGCAGGTGCTGATATTTCTTAATTTAATGTTACAGGTTGCAGCCCTCAATTTTGGAGAGTTCTATAATGTGCAATATGTTAAGATGTATACTATTTTCATGGTCCAGTTACAGGTATGTTCTTATATCTTAGGTCGGCAATGGGATTTCAGTACTATCGATCAAAGTAATGTTGCCTTTCTTGTTGTCATATTTCCCCTTCACAATAGATTATGTTCTGTATTTAGGCTACTCTTCCACCAGCAGCAAACATACCAGAGGCATATGCAAATGGATCAAGTGAGGAACAGGTACTTTTCAGCTGTTGATACAAAGTGAATCATCTTATAGACTTTGCTTTCAACTAATTTATTGATGCTTTTGCTGTCTCCTCAGGCATTTATTCAGAACTTGGCACTGTTTTTCACTTCATTTTATAAGGCAAGTTCCACTTGACAAGTGATGTCATTCTTTTAGTGTACCATTGCTGGGCTTAATTAAAAGTTTGTGAATCTCAGGGTTCAAAATCAGTGATTTCATACCTGATTTTTTTTTGTCATTTACTCTATTACCTTGTGCTAAGTAGTTCCATCTTTGATTTGTTGATAAATTAATGCATAATTTGTTGGATTGAAGAAAACATTATTACTCTTTGTGGAAGTTAAAAAAAAGGAAATGAATGGGATCAATCTGGACTTAGGTTGATTTTCTAGGACATGTTAGAAATGATGTGGCTTAAACAAATGAAGGGGTTAAAATCTGTTTTGTGAACATCAACGACTCTGGCCTAGCTCAGTTGAGTCAGGTCCATGATGTAGGACAGGGAACCAAAACAGAGATCAGACAAGAAAACCACACAAGGATCCACTTAAATAATAGAAAATAGGAATCCACCTGTAAACCAAACGAGGATTGACACTTGTTGAAAAACTCAATGATGAATATCAATGTCAATACTCAATATTCATAATCCTGAATGATAAAATAATATAAGTATTAATACTTATAAAGCTAAATGGTAGAATATCTAGGTGTAATCAAATAAAATCTCTTAATCAAATAAATATCTAACTTTATAGTTATCACATACTTGGAGATTATAATAAATACAAAATATGAAAAAAATCCTAAATAATAAAAATTCTCCTTTTAGATTCTTCATTAATTTCCCCTGGTTGAAAAAAAATTCATCCTTGAATATTAAAGTGTAGGAGGATGAGGAATGTCTTTGCTTCATGCTTGATAACATTTTTTGTGGAAGATTTGTGAACAACAGTTCTGAGAAAGGAGGTCACACTCCATGATGGTGGTGGTGGACAGTGGTGATGGCACTCTGGTGGGTGCAGCCACAGCAGAAGCTCAGATTGTACTTTGAAAGCTTTTCTTCTGTGGGTTTTGGAGTAAAAATTGCTCTGATACCAAAATTGATATAGGACAGGAGAACAAACAAGTAATCACACGGGAATCCACCCCAAAAATATAAAACAATGGGAATCTACCCAGAAAGCAAATGAGAATCTGCACTTGTTGGTAAAACTCAATTTGAAGATCAATTACCAATGTCAATATTCACTAATGAAATAACATAAACCCTATTCATAGAACTAGACAAAAAGCAGAAAAATTATAAAGTTTTCAATACTTAAAGGAAGAAATACTAAAAAGGAGAAAATTAATATCAAGACTATTACTTCCTGAACTGTCTCCTAAAGATTTCTTTTCATATCTTACTCAATTAGCCTGATCTGCATCAGTTGTACTTGACAGCCTTAAGTTGTTGACAATTTAAATCTGAAAGGAGCTTAACTTTATTTGATCCAGTCTTGCAATTAGATGCTTAAATTGGGCTATTTGATGAAACTTGCAATGAGCTATTTGATGGAATTTACTGTGTGATTTTCAAAGGGAGTCAGGTTCAAAATTGTGACCTAATCAGGTGATGGTCACAAAGGTCCAATGCCTGGAACTTTGACTTACATGTCATAAGGTGAAATACATTTGGCTTATTTGGTAGGAGTGGCAGAACAATTTTTTTAGCAACAACCATGTTCATATGATTGTGTGCAACAAATTTGTTGTCCTTTTACTGTGCTGCTTGTGCATATTTCTAGATGTGCATGTGTGCTGATTGCTCAAGATAGAATGGGTATTTTATGAGATTATGTACTGGATCCTTCCTACTCTGATCTATAGTCAAATTTCCAATATTTCATCACAGTGAAAAAAATGAAGGTGCCTTGCATGTGATATCAATTTTTATGCAGTATGCTTTTCTGCTTCTCTTCTAAGAAGGGTTGGCACTTTGCTTACACTTTTGCCCACTCAAATGTTTTTGCTAATGATTTCCTTTTTCATTTTTTGTTCAGTCTCATATACGAGTGCTAGAGTCTACACAGGAGGGCATATCTGCATTGCTATTGGGTCTTGAGTATTTGATAAATATTTCTTATGTTGATGACACAGAAGTTTTTAAGGTACATCTTTATTGTCCTCCATTTCTCTCTATCTCTTTCTCTCTCTCGCTCTCTCTATCTCTCTCTCTCTCTCTCTCTCTCACACACACACACACACACACACATGCACAATAATGGCCTTATGTTATAATTGACTTTTGTGGCTTGTACAATTTGCAGGTTTGCTTGGACTATTGGAACTCCCTTGTTTTGGAGCTCTTTGAAATGCACCATAATCTGGATAATCCTGCAGTAACTGTAAACTTGATGGGGCTACAGGTATGTTGCACTTTTTTTGTTGCCAGATACATTAGGTGATTTAGTGTGAGGGGATCTGCTGCTTGTAAGATCATGTGGTTGAGCTGTTGTCCTTCTCTTTGAGAATAGATCTGACCTCTGTTTTGGCTTTCTCTGATTCAAACTTTAATGGACTTCTAGTCTTTTCTCACATTCACTCAAAATTTGCCAATTAATGAATATTTCCCAATGACCTTTGTTTCAAATCTTAGTATTTTTTTTATACTACTAATCACTTATTTGAATAGCAAACAATGTATCTCAGAAGTGCATGTGGATTTGTATAATAATTGGAAGTAGAGTTGAAACATTTGCATGCCATATTTTGTTGGCAAGCTTGCATCCTATTGTTGTAGAGCAAAGTTCGTATCATTCTTTTGAGTATGTATTCATGCATTTATTTTTATGTTTGCATTTATTCATGCATTTTTTATTTTCTCACACTTGCATCCATTTTCTGACTTTGTTGGCTGGATCTGCAGATGCCTTTGCTTCATGGTATGGTTGATGGCATAGGTCAACAAATTCTGCAGCGGAGGCAACTTTACGCTGGTCCTATGTCAAAGCTGAGAATGCTTATGATCTGCCCGTATGGCAAAGCCTGAAGAGGTTCTGATAGTTGAAGATGAAAATGGGTAATATTGTTCGTGAAACCATGAAGGACAATGATGTTCTTGTTCAATATAAGGTAATAAGTTATAATTCTTTATTTGGCTGACATTTGAATGTTAGCTAAAATCTCATTTTCTCAAAATGGATAATTTATTTATTTGAAATAAAGTAATTCTTCTCTAGGGCCAACTAACAATTGGGGAAAAGTCATGTTGATTATCATTGATGTCTGGATGAGTGGTTGGGTAGCAGAATGCTAATTATGGCTCACGATAGTTATAAAAAATGTCATGGCTATTGCATTGGGAAGATGGTTTCAATTTAAAGATGTGAAATGGAATGTACACATATTAGTACTGATTTTACAAATTTAATTTGACATATTTTAAATATCTCGCAGCATTTGACAATGAACTTTCTAAATATAGCTATTTGGTTGTCCTAATGATACTTATTTTTACCTATTGAAGCTTGGCTGATATAGTCTGCCTGGTTTGGAGTGATGGTTTATTACATCTTTTAAATTTGTGTATGCAGATTATGAGGGAAACATTAATCTACTTGTCACACCTTGATCATGAAGACACTGAAAAGCAGGTATGGGTTCTTAACACCACTCGTGGATATAATTTGATTGCAGGAGTCTGAGCAGCAATTTTTCTCAAATATACCTGTCTTATTTGTATATGGTGATGCAAATGGTGTGAAAGATTTATAGTGATATTGTTATATGCAACTGAAATGTAGGATCTTTTTCTTGGTTATTCTTTAATATGCTGGTATTTACATTTTGCCATTCATTTTTATTGTTGATTAGCTTATGATGTGTACTGCTTCGTTCATTTGGATGATGATTGCAATCAGGAAGTTGAAGAAAGAGGAGGAAGATAACTCTTCACGCAATAATCAAAACAATGCTTATTGTTCTTCATTTTTTTGGCATGACTTTTACATAATTTGTCAGTAGCTCAGTGGATATTTCCTTGTATGCTTTATGTTGTTTCAACCTTCTTCCATTTGGCTTTGTAAAGAACCTTTATAAAGGAAATGTCATAGACACAACAAGTATGTGAAAGGAAAAGGTTAACTTCACCAAGGGAACCTTGTAGTTGCATGTTAATTTACTCTACTGGTTCCACATATCATGTAAGTTTTGTTATGAATTTGCTTTTTGCTCTAGATAATATTTTTATGTGGATGTGATGCTTGCTTTCTCTGGTGTGACAGATGCTGAAGAAATTGAGTAAACAGTTGACTGGTGAGGATTGGAGTTGGAATAATTTAAACACTCTATGCTGGGCCATAGGGTCAATTTCTGGTTCTATGATGGAAGAGCAGGTACAATTTTTTCTTCCTTTTTTTTTTTTTTTTTTCATAGATTTATGTGGGTTAAGCTTTCACTCATTTATCTTTCTGGAGAACAGCTTTCTGAATTAATTTTATCACTAGTAACTAGTTCACAAGTTAGGCAACTTTATATGACAAGTTTCTGATAAACACCTGGTTCAGCTCCATATATGCATAATTTGACAAGTTTGTGTTATGAAAACTGAGACTCTACTTGTATTTTATCTAGAAATCCTCATGTACTGTAGAACTTTAAAGACTCTGGCAGTTAAGGGTGGTTTTCCTTGCCTCTTGCTTCTAGTGTTCTTTGTTGGATTCTAGATGGGCAGTTGGAAGAGTGATTAGATTGCAGTTTCTCTGTTCTTTTGGTGACAAATTCAAATGTACCATCACGCTCAGAAAATTGTAGTCTCAAACTATACATGATTGTGAAAGAAGAAAGGAGCACAAAAACAGATGGAACTAGAATCAAACTGACTGAGTAAAACAAATTGCTTCACACAATCTGTTGAAATGAGAGAAATTAACAATAAATGTGCTGGTGATTTATACTATCATTCCTGTTCTTGTTTGGAATAAAGCTGAATTTGCACTTGCACTGTCTTTATGCCTTTTTCTCTGCCTCTAGGAAATATGCTCTCATATTTGTATTGATTAAGAAAGTATGAATTTAAAGAAATTATATGATGGTGGACGTTTGTTATCTTTTACTATTATTTATTTTCTCAGTTACAAATGCTGACATTTTTTTTACCATCTTCACTTTTGGCAGGAGAACAGATTCCTGGTGATGGTCATTCGGGATTTATTGAATCTTTGTGAAATTACAAAAGGAAAGGATAACAAGGCTGTTATTGCAAGTAATATCATGTAAGATTTCATTGTTGATGAAGTTTTGCAGGTTGTGCCTGGTTAATTTTGTCACTTAAAATTTCACAATTTATCAATGTAGGCTCCTGGCATTTACTCTGTTCTTAATATTTAAGGAATAAATATATATTCAGATTTACTTATTTCCATTGAACAAATGCCATGTTGTTATATAAGGATTGCTGTTTTGTGCCAAGACTGGTCATTGCAGGAGCTTATGAAATCCTTATTTTCAAAATATATGTTTTACTTAGACAATTTATTTGTTCTGTTTGCAGGTATGTTGTTGGACAGTATCCAAGATTTCTCAGAGCCCATTGGAAATTCTTGAAAACAGTTGTCAATAAATTGTTTGAGTTCATGCACGAAACACATCCTGGAGTACAGGTTATGTTCTTTTGGAATGGTTACGACATATGTTTGTCCTGTTGTAAGCATGATCTGTTATACTCAATAATGTTGCATGATAGTAATTGCTAATAATTGTGCTAACTGATAATTATTTAATAATTTGGATGACTATATCTTCTCAATATCTTGCAGGATATGGCCTGTGACACATTCTTGAAAATTGTTCAGAAATGCAAGCGCAAATTTGTTATTGTACAGGTGAAGTCATTTTCTTGGATTTTGTGTGGTGGTTCTATGCTCAATATTCTCGTTTTTCACTTTGTGAAGGAGGGCCAATGTATTGCATTTCTTGCTTCAGGTTGGAGAGAGTGAACCATTTGTATCTGAACTTCTTTCGGGCCTTCCAACAACTGTTGCTGATCTTGAGCCTCACCAAATTCATACATTTTATGAATCTGTATGTCCTTTGTTGCCCTCATGACTATGTTTCAGATATTGCAAGTCTGTGAAGTTGCAAGTTTTGAGGTATTCCTTCATTTTTCTACTTCAGGTTGGGCATATGATTCAAGCTGAATCTGATCCCCAGAAGAGAGATGAATACCTGCAGAGGTTAATGGATCTTCCAAACCAGGTTAATGACTTGCTTTTTGTCTCTCCCTAATATGGTCTTATCAAATGGTGGAAACACCCTATATACATGTTTGAAAAAGTGTGTAACTGTTCAATAGCATACGTGTAAAAATTTGCTCATACAAGGCTTCCTCTTAGAAAAAAGTTATCATTTGCATCAGGCTTGAATGATAGGTTCATGTCATGGATGACATGTTCATGATTTCTGAAATATTGATGTAGTTTATGTTCTTCTGTCCCTTCTCTTTGATGCTATTGTGTCTTCTGGTCTCATTCTTATTTTTATGCTGAACTGGTGGTGTTTTCTGGCTCATGACATCTGCAGAAATGGGCTGAAATTATAGGGCAGGCACGTCAGAGTGTTGATTTTCTAAAAGACCAAGATGTGATCAGGACTGTGCTTAACATATTGCAGGTAAAATTTTTCATGTAAATGCTCTGCTTTGTCTATTGAGGCATAAAGGATTTATCTTGAAGAAGCTCAATAGCATATATATTGATCTGGAAACAATTTTATAGCTGCTTCTACTTGTAGTAAGTCTCCGTGCACCTGCCACTGTGCATCTTACAATAAGTGGCTAAATTAACTGCTGTAATACATTTATATCAAATTGTATGGTATTTGACTTCCATTCCCTTGCAGTTTCACAGCTCTGTGAAGATCAATTGCCTTTTGTTTTTAAGCCATCATTGTTTTGCAGACAAATACAAGTGTTGCAAGTTCTTTGGGGACATATTTCCTGTCGCAAATTTCTTTAATCTTTTTGGACATGCTTAACGTGTACAGGTATGGTTTCAGTGTTGCTTTTCTCATGTGATTTTGGTTGTTGTTTTGAGTGGTTAGACTTGTTGAAATAGTACAATATTTTCAATTAATCCGTGTCATTCCTGATTTCTGATTCTTTTATTTATTTTTCCTGCTGTAGAATGTACAGTGAGCTTATCTCAAGCAGCATTGCAGAAGGAGGGCCTTATGCATCCAGAACATCCTATGTGAAGCTTCTACGGTAAGATCATTATTTTGATTCTACTTGAAGATTTGGTGAACAACCCAAAAGTTATATTATTTTAATGCTCTTTTGGGGTGCAGATCTGTTAAGAGGGAGACGCTCAAGCTTATTGAGACATTTTTGGACAAGGCAGAAGACCAGCCACAGATTGGCAAGCAATTTGTGCCTCCTATGATGGATCCAGTTCTTGGTGATTATGCTAGGAATTTGCCTGATGCCAGAGAATCTGAAGTTCTGTCACTTTTTGCAACAATTATAAATAAGTATGGTTCCTTCTTTTGCCCTGGTTTGTGTGCTTGATGTTTATATTTGAAGCCTGAGGTGTGGACTTGAATATTTCAACTGTTTAAAAAATCCTGTTTGTTTTATATTACAAGGCTTTACATCTCATTTACTGTTACTTAAAAGGCATTGCTCAGTTGTAGTACTGCTAGGAACTAAGAGGCAATTTAGCTCTCTATCATTTTTATGCCTTTGTCTGCTGGAAGTGATAGATTTTTTTCTGGTATTTAGCTTTTCCTGATGTTTCTTTTGTTCAGATACAAAGCCACAATGATAGATGATGTACCTCGCATTTTTGAAGCTGTTTTCCAGTGTACACTAGAGGTGAGGATACAGACTGTCAAATGTTGTCACCTATTTCTTCAGATGGCCCTTGGGTGACAAATAAAAAAATTCTGTGGTCTGGTCTTGCCCATTCCTTTTTGCATTCTGGGCTTTGTACAAAAACAAGTTGTGAAGTGGTCTAAAATGGTGAATGCTTGTTAGATTATAATTAGCTCATGGAATATCAAATTAGTGAGATTTCAATGGAGGTGTTTTAGCTTTGTAGTAAAACCCTTGGTTGTGTGCTGTTAGCATGTGGTCCATTGAGAAAGTGATACATACACCAATCATCAATAGGGCTATGCTGTTAGTTGCATTGTTTGGTCATCTGATACTTGTTAGCATTGCTTCGCTTAGTTTTCTGTGTTCCTATGCCATGCTATAGATGGTTTATGGTTGCATACAATTCAGAGTTCTGCATTTCATTCAGTATCAACCAATGCTATTATGAAGTCATCAAATCTCTAGTATCTATAACTGTAGTCCAAATTCAGTGGATAGTTCATAGTTGAATTTCACAATTATGTGATGCATAAAATGTAGTTAATATTTCTGCTTGTTGCATGCTGCAGATGATAACCAAGAATTTTGAAGACTACCCAGAGCATCGCCTCAAATTCTTTTCATTACTTCGTGCCATTGCTACTCACTGTTTTCCTGCCTTGATTCGTTTAACAAGTCAGGTTGGTGGGAACTGCATTAATTTGTTGGGTTGCTTGATGCATTCTTATGCGAGTTCTTTGGTCAAGAAGTAGAAGCAATTTTTGACAGTTCTATGCTATGATGAATATTAGAAATATTTCATTAGTGTTCCCAAGTCTCTCTCTCTCTCTCTCTCTCACTTGCTCTCTCTCTCTCTCTCTCTCATGTTACTGATCTCAGACATTCCAATTCTTGTTTTGCTTATTGTTGCATGTCAGCAACTAAAGCTTGTAATGGACTCAATCATATGGGCATTCCGACATACAGAAAGGAATATTGCTGAAACTGGATTGAATCTCCTATTGGCAATGCTCAAGAACTTTCAGGTTTTTGTTTTTCCAATTGTACTAATCTATGAATGTTATGTCCTGTGTCCATGCTTATATAATTTGACAACTTGACAGGTTTCTGAATTCTGTAATCAGTTCTACCGGACATACTTTTTGACAATTGAGCAGGAGATATTTGCAGTTTTGACAGACACATTTCATAAACCTGGGTTCAAGTTGCATGTCTTAGTTCTACAACATCTGTTTTGCCTGGTGTGTGCCTTTAAGTTTATTCTTCTTTGCTTTTATGAGGAAGCAATTGCAATAATAATGCACATTTTCAGATGGAAAGTGGTGCCTTAACGGAGCCTTTGTGGGATGCTGCAACGGTTCCTTATCCATACCCAAATAATGGAGCTTTTGTGCGTGAGTTTACCATAAAACTTTTAGGAACATCATTCCCCAATATGACCACAGCAGAGGTAGAATCGAAAATGGAATCTTTTCTTGCTTGTTCTTGTTTTTGATATTACAATACTATGATCAACATTAGCATTGTGGATTTCATTAATGTTGAGAGGCATTTCAGGTCACTCAGTTTGTGAATGGACTATTTGAGTCAAGAAATGACTTATCTGTATTTAAGAATCACATCCGAGACTTCCTTGTGCAATCAAAGGAATTTTCAGCTCAGGTATTGCCAAGAACCATAACTTTGTTCTTTTGCTGCCATTTGTTGCTTTTACCCATAAGAAGAAATTAGCTGACAGTGAGTAAAGCTGTCATACCTATGACCTCCAAGGGAAAAGGATTTTGTAGGTCATTTTATATTACATGGTAATTTAACATCTAAGAGTAATCCCTGTCATTTTGGCTTACATATTTTTCCTTCTGAAGGAAATGACACTAGGGATATCAAGGGTAAAGACTGATTGTTGACTGCCTACGGGCCTTTTTTAGTCTCTTCAACAGTATGCGGTTTATGGTTTATGCCTGTCCAATTGTAATGCTTGGCTCTTTATGCAGGATAATAAAGATCTCTATGCCGAAGAAGCTGCTGCTCAGAGAGCAAGGGAGCGGCAAAGAATGCTGTCTATTCCAGGACTTATTGCCCCTAATGAGATACAAGATGAGATGTTAGACTCATAGGAGGAGGCTATTTTGGCTGCAGGAGCTAATTTCATGACTCTTAACTCTAGTGGAGTTGTGGACATCTTGGTTCAATTACTTGTGAGTGGGTTGATGTTAACAGATACAATGTTGTCTCAGTACCCCGGGGTTTTTTCTCAGTGTTGAAGCTAATCGATTGAAGTGCCACAGAGAGAGAAGTCTGGCAGTTGGCTATTACTGCTTTGATGTCTAGTGGCTGAGTGTAGAGCATTTAGATGCTAATGTAGGAATATATGGAGTCATTTTTTGCAGTTTCTGGACAAATGCCGATTGGATCAAACTGTTGAAATGACTCATTTTTTGAGTGTTTAGCGATTCACCAATAGGTTGTACCGTGTTTTATTACCGGCAGCTTGTGCAGCAATATCTAGTGGTGTTCTAGTGCTTGTTTAAGTCGTTTAGGGGCTCAGTTTTCAGTTCCCCGTATTCATCAAATGTACACCGATTGTGTTCCAATATATGGGCTTCATTTTTCCTGACTAGCATTTGATACGTGCTTATTCTTTCTCGCCAGCATTTGCAACATATCCGTTGATAGTATTTAACCCAATGAGCGCGCTGGGAGAAATTTTAATGTTTAGTACCATCGTCCAAACCTAAAAAGAGTAGTAGCATTTTTCATCAATCAAACTCCTTGCATCTTGGTACCGACGTTGAATTGTTTGATTGAAAGAATGTGCGCATGTAGGTTAATTTTAACCATTAAAAGGCTTAATAGATCAGTTGTACCATATTTGTGACTGAAAAATCTTACGGGACATAACAATTTTAAGAAAAACGTTTTTGGGTTGGATACGTAGACAAGCTTTTCGGGCTGAACCACACGAGTATGTTCCTGGGAAACACTGAACTCTAAAGCTAACAGTTCTAGCACTTTTAAGGCGTCGACACCAAAACTGACAATGCGGTAAAATTATGGGTAGAGCTCCCTTCTGCTCCGCTGGCAGTCCTCGCGAGTTTTTGAAGTGCTAAAATATTCTCCCTCGCTTTCTTCCCTTGTTCTTGCGACAAAATCAGATTCAGATTGTTGATGAGTCCATTCTTATTGAAAACCCCACCCTCTACTTTGACACCATTCTCCCACACATCCTCCACCATCCTTGCATTTAGCATTTGATCCCCAAAAAATGGCCTGCAAATCATAGGCACTCCTGCACCTATACTCTCCAGCACCGAGTTCCAACCACAATGTGTTACAAACACCCCAACAGCACTATGTGCCAATACTTCTTTTTGGGGAGCCCATGGTACCACAATTCCATGTGTTTCTGTTCTTTCCAGGAACCCTTTTGGCAAATTTGCCTTAAAATTTTCCTTGATTGACCATATAAATGGTACCCCACTAGCTACCAAAGCCTCAGCCAATGCTTCGAGTTCATGGGGTGGTAGAGCTGCAACCGAACCAAAGCTGACATATGCCACTGATCGAACTCTTTGCTTGTCCAGCCATGGCATGCAGCCATGAGTATCTGGTGCTGATGGTGGTGGAGAAATCAAACTTAAGGGTCCAATGTTCAAGAACCTTTTAAATCTAGACTTTAAATCATTTGTCATTGCAGGCTCTAGTTCTTCGAATGAGTTTATAAACACTGCGGCTGCCCGTGGTAGCATTACTCCCATTTTGTGCAGCATGTTGGAGAAGAGTGAGTCTAAGTGTCCAAAGACTATTCCTTCAGGCAAATCACGGACTCGAATCTTGGACATGCTTGGTATTTTATTGAGTGCTTGATCCTCCCGCCCTATTATACCTGTACTTATATCATTAAAAGTAGCCAGTTCGGTACACATATTTAAACAAAATGCAGATCTTCACTTCCAGGGAGCCTGCACCAGAGGGGACTTATAATTTGAACAGCTTTTTACCTTTCCATTAAAAATTACTCCAAGTTATGTCAATCATTGAAGAAACAAAATTGGAACCAATCCTGGTTAAGATGTCTATTAAACGGATATGTCCAATATACAAGACTCTTGCATGAGGAGCTTGTCTGAAGAATGCCAATTGCAGGACCAAAATTAAACAAAGGAGACACAAGGGGTATGTGGTGGTAAACCAGAGCCATACACCGCAGTATTATTTGCATATGTTTTTAATAATCGCAACAGGGATATGAAATATGAATATTAGATAAATCTTATTTTACTGTGGTTAGATAAATCAGTACCTCCATTTCCAAGAGTCTCCCTGATATGGTCAGTGTAAACATGAGCAGAGAGTGAGTTAGGCCCCGCAGTCCAGAAAGGGACCCAAGCCACCCCAATATCCTTCGCCATCTCAGCTGCAAACCAGAAGAAAGCATCAGTGAGCAAACAAGTAAACTTCCTGCCAGTCTCAGCCACGGCTGCGTCCATGCCCTTCTTGAAACTCTCAGGAGCATTCTTCATGAACAGCTCAATCTGCTCTTGTGGCTTCCCCAGATACGTGTAACCCTCTGGAACACCATCCCACACATCATAGGCCTTGATGTTCTTTGTGGGGTTATTATCATTTTTGTGAGAGGAGAACATGGAAGTGTTGGAACGTGGGGTGCTGAGGAAGCTGAAATGGGTGTTGGGGGACAAAGCTGCCAGGCGGTGGACGACGGCCAGAAGTGGGGCGGCGTGGCTGGAGAAAGGGAAGGCTAGCACCGCGACATGGGGGTTCACGGTGGCGTTGGTGGTAATGTTTGATGGCATTGTTGCGCTGGAAGTGTTGTAACGTTGAAGTCGGAAATTCTGAGAGATGACCAGAAGGGGCGGGCGTGCCTTGTTTATAGAAAGTTGCGAAAAAACGACATGTCGTGTTGCTGAGGGACTGGGGGTTACCAGGCCTCCCAACAACCTCCGGCAGGTGTGGCAGCGTGCATCATCACCCAGTCAGTGGGGATCAACTGTCCTCGATTATTTTTTTGTGGGATTTGACTACACAAAACGCGGGCGGCAAAAAGACATTAAAGGCTTGTTATCATGCAATACGCTTCCTTGGTCAAAGAGTAATTAATGTGATTTTGATCATTCCGCAACGTGCAGGTTATCTATCATGTATTTATATATATATTGCAATTGATCCACTGAACTGACTGGGGTACACAACGTGGTTTTAAAAAAGTCGACTGGACGGACAGTTAAATTGAAAAATTAATTACCCAACCAACCATCACCATAAATTCAATTTTATTTGCTTAAAAAAAAAATCGAAAAACACCATAACTCAAAAGAAATAAATAAATAAATAAATAAATATCACTTGATTGGGATTAGACGAATGAGTAACTCAGCTAAATTTTTACTGAGAAATTTATTTATTTTTTTATTTAAAAATAATTATACATAATTATATTATTTTATTTTATTAAAAATACTTATATTTATATACTTAAATTTTATTTTATTTTATTTTATTTTATTTTTTTTTTATATAATATAATAATAATATTATTATTATTTTGGACAGAAGAGAGAATGAGCTCTAATCTTGTTAAGCAATATCTTTTCTCTACCAGGCGCACTGATATTTCTATTTATTTTCTCTTCTTTTGTCATACCAATCAAGATACCATTTGCCTCGCAAACCCCATCTCCGCCGTAACTGCATCAGGTCTATTCAATCCTCACTTTGGGAGGTTGTCAGTTCTTTCGTACATTTCTTTCAGGCTTTTCAACAAAAAAGACAAACCTTGCTGCAAAGATCCACCGAGGAGAGTAAAAAAATTCCTCCGGCTCTCTCGTCCTCCTTAACCGTACATTGTCCTCACTCCCTTTGACACCATTAATGATTTTACTGTGAGACCCCACCGCCTTAAAACGTGAATATTTGGCACCTTTGCAATGTCTCTCTTACGAAAACCCTAAATGCACACGCCTGCACAGTATTCCTTTAAAAACATGCCACAATTGCACTCCACAGAACAATTAGTCACATCATACATAACTTTGAATTCACATCGTCTGCCACCTCCAACAGGGTTTTGGTACAGTTGCACGCCTGTGACTCATAATCTACCTTGCCTAACTATCTTTACCTCACAATACATTGTATCCATCAACTCCTTCTGAACCTCGGAAAAAAATTCTATCTGTACATGCAGCTTGGAATTGCTTCTCGATATAAAACCTTGTTGCAAATGGAATCAGGGTGTTTGCTGATGCCAGGTCAGCTTCTAACTCCTCCTTTATTTTGTCTCTCAAAGCATTCTCATATTGCCCAACATATTGCTTTAGTGTACTCTGTGGGGGCACAATACCTATCAAAGAAAGAATTCAGGTTCCCATTTAGCATCATCATGGCAAGCATTCCAGTCCAGAAACTAGTCTTTACAGACACTGGCACCCAATGCTCACTTCCCTCGTATAGTGACACTATCCAGGAATTGGTTCGCAGTGTATATGAGTTTGACCATGGTGGCCCATTTCTCCTCAAATTCTGGGACACTCAAGGTGTGACGTACAATGGACATAAAAACCTCTTTCAAGTCATTGCAGCTGGAGTGATTTCCTATTTTCTCATGAAATTTACTCATCATGTGTCATAGGCACCATCTATGTTGGGTATCTGGAAACACGAATGCCACAGCTTCTGCAATGCTATTACATTGATCGGTAATAATTAGTCGGGGTGGCCTGCCCTTCAGCCAAGTACCGAACAGGGCTTAATTGGCCATATGGTGATTCACCCCAGCAATTGAAGCCAATAATGGGACCTCATACTTTTTTCCCAAATTCGTCATGTCAAAGAAAACTGCAACCCCAAACTCTTGGTAAGCTGCCCGACGCCTACCATCAACCCAAAATACATTTCTCAAACGTGCATCAGGACCTGAATCAACAGCATAAAAGAAATCACGACTAATGTGCTGCGTCTGTTGGAACATGCTAAATACAGCTTCTGCATCACCATTCCCAAGTTGTAAATCAGTCAATTATACCACTATGATTGATAAAATACTTGCTCAAGTTCGTTGATTCTTCATCATTCCTGGCACGTGCTGCAACAGCCCGACTAATTCTTTCTTTGGTCGTTTTGTCAGCCAAATCAATAACTTGCAACTTTCTTTCACTAGGTGGAGCAACAACACGATGCTGTCGGAGAAGACGGGCTGGGGATAAATTATGGTTTGGAGGTAAGTTCCGCTTTAGTGACTTTCCACATACCCTGAAACAACGCAACACAAACACAAGCCAGGCAATCCTCACATCTCCCAAATGTAACCGGGGGCATTTTGTTCCATCGATGCGCTCCTCACCATTGTTCTCGACAATTTGAAGTTCGTTCCGTGGTTTGTTGATTTTCCATTGTCAACTTCAAAACCCTGTAATAGGAAACCAATAATAAAACATGTTACTCGCGAAAGAAAAAATTATGGCAGATTGCAATTCAACAACAAAGCAAACATTTGTGCAACGTAATTTTCCATTTCATATATTCATATGCCTTCCAACGCCAATAAATATCCAAATAAAAAGTTGGATAATATCGTAACACTCTTAGTCCTTAGCAGTGGAAAATTGAGCAGCAGTACGCAGTTCTTGTGAGAATTTGCAAGACTGATAATCAGGTTCTCATTCCTTTGGACATTTTGACAAGTTCCAATAACTACAACTCTAAATTAAAAATCTTGAACCCACCATCGTGGGTGAAAATACATTTATTGCAATAAGATTCAAGATCAAGGAGGAAACAAATGAGACTGGATAGGCTCCAGAATGCCAAACCCAGGCATTAGGGAGTGGCAAGCAAAAGATAAAAAAAAAAACAAAACAAAAAAGAAAGCTGACATTTTTCCGAAGTCATTACAAACATCTTCAGCCTTGAACTCGTCTGTCCAATTTTCTGACCCACATTAAAAACAGAAAAAGAAAAAATCTCTTATTGTTTTGTATCCTGAAGGTGAAAAAACTGAAAATTTAGCCCAAAAGCACAAAAGATTAAAGAGAAGAATCAGAGAATAAAAGTCCAAAAATTCAAGCTCACAGTTCACTCTTATCACAAGTTTCCTATATCCATTGAATTTAAACATTTAATTCAAGAAAATTCAAATCATTCCCAACAAGCGAAACAAAATATTCTCTACGAATTTGGGACTCAAAATTTCAGAGTAGGCGAAAGTTTTTATTTCTTTTTCCCTTCTTCTTTTTAATTATTTCTTTGAACTGGAAAAACCGAAATTTCAAAACCAAACTAAAATTGGGCCAAAGTTTAAACAGTTATAACAAAGAAGCGGACCACCCAACAAAGCCCAATCACATTCACATTGTTTACGTTATTAATTTATGTTCAAAATTGAAAATTTCTAATTCAAATCTCATTAAACGGTCACGTTAATAAAATAAAAAATTTAATTTCGAACTCATTTTAAAATTTTATAAAAATTTTAAGTTGCAATATAAACGTAAAATACCGTGAAACATACAGAAAGTTATTAACTTTTTTTTTTATAGGAAATTCCAATACATTTTCTTATATTCGTTCGTCTCGTCGTGCTTTCACTATTCACAAAATTAAAAAAGCAAACTAATTAATTAATTAAAACTGAAATATTCTGCGCAGAAGAAAAGAGACCAGAGTAATGCGAAGAAACGAGACCTCTCTCTCTTTCTCCAATCGATTTCTTGCTTACGCGCAGGGACATATATATATATATATATATATAAATAAAGAAAAATTCCCCAAAGTTTTGGTGAGATAAATACCTAGAGAGGAGAGGAGAGGAGAGGAGAGGAGAGGAGAGGAGAGGAGAGGAGGAGGAAGATCATCAAATATATCTATATAATCAAATAAAATGGGCCAAGCCTTCCGCAAGATCTTCGACATCTTCTTTGGCAACACTGAGATGCGAGTAATCTGCCTCTGTGATTTTTGGGAAGTCCGTTCTAGTGTTCTTTTTTTTAAAAATAAAATAAAATAAAATAAAATTGGCAGCGTTCACATAAGAATTTTTGTGTTCTTTTTGTTGTTTTTCTCCGTAATTGTTAAATGATTTTTCTTTATTTATTTATTTATTTGAGGGGTTTAATACATTGAAAGTAGTTCAATAGAGTATAAACGGCTAATAATATATCATAAGATTCCCATATTAAGGTTGCATACGAAATTTAGATCTATGTTGCACTTATTCTCCAATTACTTCTTGTCAAGCGTTCTTTGAAAGGAAGGAAAACTAAAAAGAGGATAGAAAATTAATTACTTTGAGCGGCTAAAGAGACCAGAGATTTTTACCCTCATGAATTGGTGGCTAATGTTAGACAATTTTTGTTGAGATTTTAAATATAAATGTATAAATTGATAATTGGTGTTGAAAACGAAAAAATTGAGTTAAGTAAAATATAAATATGATATATAAGTTGAGATGCGGTGACGAGTCAGAACAATACATGTGGTATGAAATTTTATTTGATTAATTTATACTGGCTGAAACTAAAATTTTTGTATATTGCTCAATTACATCCAAACAAACCCTGGCAAAGTGGGATTACCATTCTAATTTAAAGATAATTTGGTTGTAAGCGACCAAAACTAGGTTGAGATTAATTTTCAGTAGACTTGAGTTGAGTATGTACATGAATACTTGAATGTGGAACTTAAACGTTTGACTTTTTCTTTTTCTTTTTTTTTTTTTTTTTTTGGGAATTTAACAAAATATTATTATGAAAAATTTCTCTCCTCTGGTGGCTTAGAAGCTGCAGTAAATGTATCAGATATGTCATCTGTTGTATGATTTTGATCATTTATGATAATTACTTTTTTGGTATGATTAATGGTCCGCTTTGTCATCTGGAATGCCGTTTTTATCTTTAGACTTCTTTTCATATATTTAGGGAGCAATGCAACAGGTATATACGCTTTATGCTCGTGTTTATTTTGCAGACTGTAAGGCTAAACATTTTCAAAAGAAAATGTTAATCTGCACGCTTAATCAATTCAGTTAATCACATTCAAGGCATGTAGGGGAGGAAGTCCTACACAGAAAATCCATAAACCAAAACTCGGTCTAACGTGTGAAATGTCTAATCTCCAGTATGTATAGCTCTTATTGCATTGCTTTCATACTTGAGATTTTGTGGACTGTAGGGGAACCATGGACACCAGTTTAGCCGGACTGGATTCGCCCATACTTACGATTTTGTAGACTTAACCTCTATTTGATAATTGATAATTGATGGTGTAACTGCATAGACGATATCTGCTACTGGGTTCAATGCGGAGAAAGTTCAGTACAAGAATGTGGCATTCACCGTGTAGGATGTTGGTGGACAAGAGAAATTGAGGCCACTTCGGAGGCATTATTGGTAATAATTGTTTGCTGCATGCTGTTAAATGCTTTTCACAGTCCACTGTTGATTTTAAAAGCTTACTTTCCCATTTGCATTTGTGCTTATGGCATCTGAAGTGCTATGAAATTTGGCTTTGTTTGTAGCTTTAGGGTCAAAATGATGCAATGATGTTGTGCTATTTTAAAACTGAGATATTGATGCAGTGGTTTGTTGTCATCTAGCAGTGCAGATATATGTTGTTGATTCACTAGACTGAGAATGAATTGGAAAAGCAAAGGCAGACTTCCAGGTTGTATGTTAAGAAAGGTATGCAAATTTTGCCATTCGAATGTCAGAAACAGTATGGTGGCTGACCCGCATGTTTTTTTTAGGCAATCATCACAAATTCCTTCGTGCTTAACAGTGTCATCTTGGTGTTTGCCAACAAGCAGGACATGGTATGTTGTAAGAAATTGCTTTTGATCCACTCTCCCGCCTGTGAATGATAAAATTCACTATAGAAGGCAATTTTCTGAATGAAACCTGCTAATACCTTTTGACATGGGAGGGTTGAGCACATTGCATGTGCAATTTGTTGTTCTGCATAGTTGTGAAGTGTTTTGACATAGCAATCTCTTAAAAAGGGGACAATGGTGTACTGGAGATCCTATAATTTTGATATTTAGAAACTAGACATCGAATAGATCATAAAAGTCCACTGCAATTCAAAATTATGAGAACATGGTAAGGACAACATAGTCACTTGGAGACTGACTTTAACGATATTAATTTTCCTTTCCTTTTAGTCGGGCTTTCTGATACATGTTTTTGCTGGTTGAACACATTACCGATTGCTCATGCGTGTTCAGTAAATTTCAACTATGCTTCATACTTAATGAAGTTGCTTGTTAATTCTCTTATTCATTCCAATATGCCTAATGCTTCTGTAGGCAGGTGCACTGCAGTCGAGTGATCATCTGGTGCTGGACTCCATGGGTTATCTATGTCATTAATTTACAGGACATCTGTAGTCCTACGGGGCCAACATCCCTTAATTGGTTTATTCAGTTGATGTGTGCCCACGTATACGTAGTCTCCAGGTTTCCTATGTTTTAAGGATCACTCCCTTTATTTATCCCTATTTTAAATCTTAATTTTAAGAATTTAGTGTGTTTTAAGAGATGAGATGTCACTTGAAATGGGTTCATAGCCTGAGTGAGAATTGCAAGTGAGTCTTATTGGTTAGAACTGGTGAGTCCTCTAGAATGTGAAGGAGGAAGTTATCACTGCTATTGAAGCTTAATGATGTGATTCTTGAGATAGATTCATTGCCTTGCAGTGAATTGCGGTTGCTATTATGGCACTTTAAAGTTTGATTATTTCCCATGTTCAGAAAGGAGCAATTACACCTATGGAAATGTGAAGGAGTGGGCCTCTTTGAACTCAAGAACAGAAGGTGGCACATACAGGGAACTTGTGCACTCACTGGTGATGGCCTTTATGAGGGATTGGATTAATTAGCTGGAACTTTGAAGCAGATAGAAGCTGCAGGATGCTCTTCAATGGGCACTTCGTCTTTCTAAAATCCAAGGTTAGTTTCTTTTCGTCGTCAGTCATTAGAAACGAGCTTGCGGTTGATGGTTACTAATTGATACTCTTTTGGCAACCTTTTCCAAAACCCTCGAGTGTTGTCTTGACAAAGCTGGAGGGTTTGCTGGCCTTGTTTTTCTCGGGAACTCCTTCATAGTAGTCTTCTTTTTTGCATTTTTTTTGGGGGGGTGGGGTTCCAATGGGAATAGCTTGCCTACCTCTGGTCTTAGATATTAATTCCGCTGGTGCATAGAAATGCATGGACAAGAATTGATGGAGTGATATGTCGTGTTCGTGACAGAATCCTTGGAATATCCATTTGCCTACAAGGTGAACGAATATTTATATGGTCCCACTCGTTTATGCATGCGCAAACACGCCTGTGACCACATCTTTTTTGTCTGGGAAGATTGATACTGAGAAGATTTTTGCAGGATGCATGTGTTGTGTGTAAGGTGCTTGTTATGTGTATGGTTCTAGTTGGGCGGTGAGTGCACAAATTCTCGCGATGATTTCAACGTCGATGAACCAGAAAACAAAGGCTTAGCTGTGTTACATAGTGTAGAACGGGTCGATGTTAATACCATATGAGTTATTATACTCGTTTTATTTTATATTTTAGAGCCAATCACCAATTAGCTCTTGTAGCTCAGTTGGTTAGAGCACCCGTTTAGTAAGCGGGAGGTCTTGAGTTCGATTCTCAACAAGAGCATTACTTTTCATTTTACTTCAGTATATGTAGAAAAAAAATACTTCCCCGATGTTCTTACCTTTTATTTTACCCATTATAAATTGCTACCTGTGGATTTACTTATAAATGCTTCAAACATTGTGATCCCTCTAACAGATAAATTTTAGCCTTTAGTGCCCCAACCAATGTGGTATGCAATTCTTCTTCTTACCACTCCTTTTTCTTTAAGTCACAGACACAAATTTGGACTACTATAATGATACTAGATATTTATGACATAACACGAATAAGTTTAAAATATGTTTAGAAAAAAAAATCATAGTCTAATATGATTTATATTTTTAGCAAAACGAATTTAGTTCCCATGTTTTAGTATTATTTTATTAATTATACGCAGGTGTTTTTATTATTTTTTTTTTATATTAGAGCAGTTGATTGTGAATTTGAATACTTGTGTGGTTGGTTACTAAATGCCTCTGATTTTTAACTGTTTTTCCAATTTTGTTTTCCCCCATGCACGTGGATTAAAGTGTTTAAAAACAAAACCTAAGCTTAGTAACACTAAAAAGTTGAATATCATGCAAAAACACATTGCTATCTTTCCACTTCATTTTGAAATTATTATTTTTATTATTATTATTTTCTTGTGTTTGCATGCCAGAGTCTTTTTGTCATATTTATTTACTATTATGTTCGAGTAGATTACCCGGGTTTTACAATTTTTTTTGTTTTTTGTTTTTTTTTTTTTGGGTTTTGGGTAAACTGATATGCATGTTCAATTTAAAAGTTGTGAATAAATTAATATGATAATTTTTTTGTGAATATCTCAACAGTTTTTAAATAGCCAACAAGTGGCAGGCCAAGTCCGGCAATTATTCTTTACAAGAACAAAATAGACTTCATACGCACACAATACAATCTAAAAATAGGCCCCACAAAAGTGTTTTTGCACGTGTATAAAACTTTTTTGACGCGTAAATAACAATTTTTAGCTAGTTAAATTAAGACCGAATTTTTTTGGGTTTCGAATTATGTTTCAAAATAAAAAAAAAAAATGACTTAATATGATTTTTAATTGAATAAGGCTAAATTCAGTCTGGACGAAATGCTGGTAGTTATAAAAAAATCGCTTGGCAAACCGGCACGGCCTTACCAAATCGAAAGGAGAAAAGAAGAGAACCGGCCAAAAAGTCCATTCAACTCGTCGGGTTTTTAAAAAATCCTTACAAAGCTAAAACTACACCGTTTCAATTGAAGCAACCCCGTCGTTCCCAGGATAGAGAATCTCAAGTCCTATTTAGTCGCATGTTTCGGCTTACGTTAAGATGGATAAAAGTTATTTTTAGATTAAACACATTTAAAATATTGTTTAATAATATTTTTCGTAATTGAATTTCAGAAACTGCTAATCTCTAGAATTATTGTTTTTGTTTGTGAAGACTATAAATTGAATCTTAAATTTAAAATTATTACGTCATTTTATTATTAAATTTTATAATTAGTGGTTAAAACCCACATCTTCAAAAAGTAAGAATTTAATGGTTTTAGAGACAATTGAAACATAAATAAATAAATAATTTCTCTTTAGGATTTTCTTTTTTTATTAAGTTTGTCACGCAACTTCTCTTAGAGCCACGTAAAATTTAGAACGATATATGACGTCACCGATATTGTTAATGTGAACATTTTTTTTAAACATATTCTTAATTGTGAAATTTAATTTCTCAAAACATTTCATCCTCGTAAAACTGCCTCGCTTTACGAAAGAGTTGGCTAAGAAATGCCAAGAGAGCCCAGGAAAGAGCATAGAGAGACAGTGTTTGCTTTAGTGGGAATGGAAGATGGTGAAAGACACGACCTTCTGCAGGTATCAGATTCGCAGCTGCTGGGTATTGTGAGGTTTGCAATCATTATCCCAACAGTGATTTGTCATATGAGGTGATGGATGGTGAGAATGTGAGGGCAGGGGAAGACATCACGCTGCAGGTCACACTCGAACGGGATCTAGAGGGCAGGACTGACGTGGGACCCGTTGATGCCCCCAGATACCCTAAAGCCCAAGAAGAAGGCCGGTGGCTCGCTGTTGGTGTACCAAGACCAACCAGTTGCTTGCCCTCAAGAGGGCTTCCCTGCAATGGAAGTCAAAGGTGAAGCTTGATTTTTCTGCTCCTGCAGAAGCAGCTGGAAGGAAGTCTTATACTCTGTCTATTTGTGATCAGGGGTAATAGCTTCACTGTTGATGTTAATGAAGCTGCAGCGCCCAGATGAAAATTGCTTGTGAGAACTTTTGCAGTCTAACGAGCACTCTTCGCAGAAGGGAGAAAAAAAATGTACTTGTTTTTTTCTTTTTTAGTCGACTTTCCTGCAGTACTTTGAAAAGTAATGCTGTATGAGTTCACCGGCTCTGCCCTGCTGCATGGTTTGGTGCCTCATTCATATGCTTGTGCTACCACGCTGCTATACGTTCTTTTGGATTTTATTTTATTTATTTATTTATTTTAAGTCAGAAAACTTAAAATATAAATATATCTCGAAATTAAGAAAAATTCAAATTTTAATCAATTTAAATTTTAAAAATTTAAATATTTAAATATTTTAAATTTATAAAATATAAATTTTATAATAATTAAAATAAATTTAAATTAAAATAGGCAAAATATAAATAAAAAGTGATTTTAAGTTCCAAAATATAAGTAACATTGCGAATGGATAAATTTTTGACATATGGTAACTTTAATTTCATAAAACAAGCAAAGGGATCCACGTTCAATGTAGATTCATTTAATATATATATGCTAATAGTTTAGATTTAAAAGTGAAAATCTTATACAAGAAAAGGAAGAATTCGCTAAAATGACGTGAAGAATGACACATTTGTAGAACTCTCAAAAAATACCAAATGGAAGTTTCCATTCAAAAATTGCTGGAGAATATCAACTGTAAATCTGGCATCTTCTTAATTTTATCTATAAAAATCAGAGAGCGGACAATTTGATATTGTATTTCATTACAATTAGAACATTTTTGGCGGAACAACCTTTTTTTTTTTTTTTTTAAATAGAAAGCAACAGATATCAAATGTAGTCCAGCTGCTGACTACGTGTACCGAGTTCGGAACAGTCGTGAGTTTTTATTTATTTATTGTAATTATGAGGCACACAAATTTTTAAAATATAAGAAAAAGGAAATATTTGGGAAAAAATAAAAATAAAAATGAAGCGCGTCCAAATCCAGTTTCCACCACCACAAGAGAGTAACCGTCACTCTCAGTCTCCCACAATATTGTAATTGCAACGGTCAGTTTGCTGCCTTCTCTCTCCCCCCCCCTCTATCTCTCTCTCCCCTTCTCTCTCTCTGTCGATTTTAGGATTTTCTTTTTGTTTTAAATTTCTGATTTTTCGATGCCATTTGCGTCGTCCTCCTCCTCCACATGCGACGCCCACACGTCCGCAATGCTCGCTCACAGAACCTCGCCTTTCCTCCACAAGCTCCACCAGCGCCGCCGCGATTTTCAGTTACGTTTTCGTCAAAACATTTTTTACAATGAACCTTACAAATTTCGAAGCCTTATCGACCCTGTTGCTCCCAAATTGGTCGTCGTCTCCTCCTCTCTCGGCCCCGTCGCCAACGTTATCGCAGCCGCCTCCAGTTCCGGTTCAGTTCACGGGGCGGTTTCGTCCACCATCACCCAAGTGGCCGTCACCGCTGTGGCTATTGCTTCCGGGGCTTGCCTTTCCACCAAGGTCGATTGTTTGTGGCCTAAATTGGAAGAACAACCAGGTTCCTTCTTTTATTATTATTATTTATTTTTTTTCTTAATTCGTGTCTGAAAAAATATGAAAGAAATTAGAGTAATATTCAAATTTCTAGTGTTCACCTTATCCCTGGTGTGGACAGTCAAGAATTCTTGAGCCTCTTCTTTCTTTATCTAACGAAACAAAGAAGGAAAGGCGAAAGAATAGGAAATAAGCATGTTAATTGAAACGAACAGAGATTTAGGGTTCAAGAAATTGGTGACTGTGAATTATTGCTATGCTCGGTACATTTCTTTGGGACCAAAAAAATAGACCGTTTGACATTGTTTCTATGTGTAAATTCTTGGTTACGAATAGTACCTTTACACTCAATTTTGTGTTGGTTATGGAAGCGTCCTTTTTGTATTTATTTCGATACTGAAAATTAATGGCAAATCTCATATTGTATAGTTTCCCCTGCAATAAGAAAAAAATTTCTGAGACATTGGCATGTCATTTTCCTTGTTTATTTTAATTCTGTGTGCATATATGTTTATGTCAACATATCTATTCCCTGTTGTTTAAACCATAAAATAGTGATTACTGTCATCAAATTGTTTTTTCTTTTTTTGCAAAGAAGCTACTTCCCCCTCCCCCTACCTCTCGCTTCTTCTTAGTTTTGTTGACCATGTTTGTGCCATGATGGCTTGTTTTAATGTGTTCATTTGGATGAATTGGACACCTTGAAATTGTTTTTGGTTTTTATGATTAGTAAATGTCCTTCTTTCCATCCTCTCCACTTTGCAGCATGATTGAACCAACTTCTGATAATTATCATGATTATGTTTTTCAAGTTATGCCTCACATGTTTAGTGCAATCTGAAGGAAAAGGGAAGAAAACTCTGATTGCATTTACCAATGTGGCACAGGATCCTTTATTCTCGATGGAGTTGACATAACTGGGTTTCCTATATTTAATGATGCAAAGGTTTACCATCTTTACTTGCTTCATTACTAGTGAATTAATGATCTTCTAGTATTGACATGTCTTAATCTGCAAAGGCAGGTGCAAAAGGCTATTGCATTTGCAAAGATTGCACACAATGGGCAATTTCGGAGAACAGGAGATCCTTATCTAGTGCATTGCATCCATACAGGAAGAATTTTAGCCATGCTGGTGCCTTCAAGTGGCAAACGAGTATGTCATTCTGCTAGCAGCTTTGAGTTTGTTGTGTTCATATATTTGTTATCTTCTTGCAGGAATTTTTCTTAACATTTTTTTTCAGCAAGAGTGAGAAGCACTTGTGTTATATTATTAGCTTGTAAGTTCTATCATGCCACTCCCTACTGCACCAAAAAGGACCCTTTGGAAAGTCCTTTTAGCTGCAACACTTTGAACTTTTAATTGAAAGTCATTTATGTTGGTTCACTGTTACATGCATATACTAAAAGATGTGAGATGATTTGTCTCATCTGGTTGATAATGAGTTCATTGAGTTATTTATGCCAACAAGTGCAACATTTAGGCCCACCTCCTATCCTAGTATCTCATCTGGGTCGGCCTGCCCATTGGCCTGAAACTCAAGCACATGTTATTATGAATAATAGCCAAGTGAGAGAAGCTGTAAATTGCTCTCCTTTTTTGGGGGGGGGGGGGCTGAAATGGGAGCCTATGGGGTGCCTCAACAAGATTCTTAGATTGCAATCATTGAGGATTGGAATGGTCTTGTCATTGCTTTGGATCAATGTGCATGTGCTGAAATCTGTTGGGATTTTCTTCTGGGGCTTCAATGTTGACAAGATTCATAAATGAGCACTATCTGGTTGGCTAGGTACCATTAGAGAGTATTTTGTTCTTAGTCTATCAATATGATTATATTGTTGGCCTGTGCTCAGGTTCTGTGCATGCGGCATCTTATTGAATGAATGTTGAACTCAAGACTAAATTATAGTGCAAAATACCAATTTGATGAATGTCTGATGACTTGAAAAAAATGCTTTTTTTTTTTTTTAATGAGTGTGGCCTTCTACTTCTATTTCTTTACTGAGATCTTTGAATCCACTGCAGGCTATTGACACAGTTGTGGCTGGGATTCTTCATGATGTTGTTGATGATACATGTGAAACCCTACAGCATATTGAAGAAGAATTTGGTGAAGATGTAGCAAGGCTGGTTTTTGGTGTCTCCAGATTGAGCTATATAAATCAGGTGGTAAACTGGATATGTTGTTTAAGTTTTAGTCATCTTCCTGTTTGTTATCATCATCTTCTTATATTTATACTGTTTATTAATGTTTTGAGTGAATATTCATTGGCTGTTGTCTGCAAGGGTTATTTTTATTTTGCTGACAGAAGGGGCAGGGCAGTAGAGTGCTCAGACCTGTTGTCCAGCCTGATGTTGCTAATGGATTTTTTTTTTTCAAATAAAAAAAAAAAGGGAAATGTTAGAGAAAGCATCTTATGTGGTCTTCTCAAATGCTATGTGGTATCTTCATTAATGGAGAGATAATTTGACATGTTAGTAAAGATGAGAGTACCTTAATTTCTAAAATAATTTCTATGATGAGTACTATGAACAAAGAGCTACAGCCCTTGATGTTGATTGATTTGGTAACTTTCAGAAACATAAAACTCTACAATGGCTATATGGGTATTGATTATAGGAAAAAAGGTTAATGGAACTATGATATGCCTCATAATTTTCTTCTCTTCAGCTTTTTCCATATATTCTATTGTGTTATGAGAGGTTTGTTTTTGTATATCCTTGGAAAATTAGTTCAGTAATTTCTCCATTTGAGTGTTTTCCGTTTTGCTTTATCTCTGTTTTTGATAACTGGAAAGAGTTTTAGTTGCTTTTGCGAATTGTAGAATTTACATGGGCTATATGTCTTGTTTGAAGGTTCCCACCTGGATAGTGGTTGTGGTGGGCTAAGGTAATTCTTTGAAGTAGAAATCTCAAATTTCCAAATTCTAATCCATTTTGCAAATCTGAGTGCTCAAGGTCACTGTCTAACTACCGTAGTCTGTTTTTCCAGAGTACAGTCTCAAGCATATCTGTTTATGACTTATTTTTCTTCATTGTGTCATCTTTTGTTTGTAATTTCTAGTTTTCTGTCCGTCTTTCTAATGTTTCACATTTTCATGATGTTAATCTTTATGGATGTAATGATTTTTGTTGCAGTTATTACGGAGACATCGCAGATTAAAATTGAACCAGGGCTCTCTTGGTCATGAAGAGGTACAGAACCCAAAACATAATAATCAGTAAGAATGTAATGGACATGGTAGCAATCTGTTCTCTCTTAATGTTATTCAATCACATAGTATATTCAAAATTTTTATTTTATTTGTACATCGTTATGAAAATGTATGTGATGCACAATGCCATCCATGGATAAATGTTGAATGCATGCCATTCAGTCTGATGACTTCACTGTTTCTGCATTTCTAGGTGTGTTGGAAAGAGCTGATTGCAGTGCGTTTGCCATTTACAAACTAACTTAAGCTTTCTTCCCTCCAGGAGAAAAAAAAAAAGCAAAAAAAAGACAAAAAAAGAGTGTATAACGAACTGTTTACTAGAACTTATTAACTCCATGGTTTCATTGTCTTTGCAAAGGCTAATAAGTTACAAGTCATGCTCCTGGGCATGGTTGATGATCCAAGAGTGGTGCTCATCAAGCTTGCAGATCGTCTTCACAACATGAGAACCATGTACTCTCTCTCTTTGCTCTCTCTCTCTTGTTTCTAGTTATTTCATGCTTAAGAAAATGTGTATACCTGTTTGTGATGCTTTAGTCCTTCATTTTGTCACCTCCTCCTTCTCGATACTTTTAGCATGACATTCCCACCCCTCAAAAGAAGTTTACTACTACATCCTATGATGCTTTAACCCTTGAAATGTACCTTGCTTGACTGGGCTAAATTCTGCATTTATAATCTTATCATGGAGCAACATAATATATGGCAAAAATTCTGTTTCATGTTGCAGTTATGCTCTGCCACTGCCAAAGGCTGAAGCTGTTGCACAGGAAACTCTACTTATTTGGTGTTCTCTCGCTTCTAGGTTGGGTTTATGGGCTTTGAAAGCTGAATTGGAAGATCTTTGCTTTGCAGTTCTTCAGGTGAGTCTTAAGCAGCTATCACATTTCATATTATTTTAGGCTATTGTTGATTACTTGTCAATGCCATAAGGGAGGGAGTTTGCCTTTAGATCTAACAAGGCAACATTTTTTAATAAATATTACTGTCTTATTGATCTGGTTTAGATGGTGCCCCAACTGGAATCTGATATTGATATGTGAGCAATTTTGAAAAAGTTGATTTTAAGTATAACTTTAGCATATGTGACTATGCAATTTTGAATTTTTGAGGACATATGAGACATGAACCTTAAAAACTGTCAAAAAATTCACATATATTTTCTCCACGTGTGCCTTTGTCTATAATGAGTGCATGGAACATCCAACTAATGGTTCAAAGGGGCAGGCTAAGTTTTGTGTGTTGAAGACCATTAAGTTTCACACATAGGGATCCATCTAGGTAGAAAACCTCATATTGTAGTGGGAAACTAGACTTCAAGGGGGGTATACCATTATCAGGCATGTCAGATTGGTGTAGAGAACTGGAATTGAAAGTCAAGGTTCATTTTTAAGCATATGTGGTCGTCCCTCTAATCCCGTATGACTTCGTTTTATATGTCATGCAGCCTCAATTGTTTCTTAAGATGCGGGCTGATCTTGCTTCCATGTGGATATCTGCCAACAGAACTGGATATCCAAGGAGAACACCAGTAAAATCAAGCTTAAAATCCTTAGATGGGAGGCCTTTGACTTGTTATGATGCAGATTTCAGGGAAAGTGAGAAAGATATTCCTACAATGAAGGTATTCACCTATTGTTGCTGACAAGTTATGTGCTCCTCCTTTTCCTTCTTCCCCAACCATTCCACCTCAAAAGAAAGGAATAAACAGTGAGCAAGAGTGACCCATGCCCCTCATATGCTTTAAATTTATACAGAACAGTTCTGCAAAGTCACTGACTAAGGAGAAAATGGTAGACTAATTCTTCATGTGTCTTCAATTCATATCAATTTTTTTTTTCTTTTTCTGAATGTGATTTTAAATTAGAGAAGTTTAGCATTTTTGCCACTGCATTTGTGAGTTTTAATAGTACATTGTTTGGTAATTGCAAAGGCAGATTTTTTGTCCTTATTTCCAAATGCAGTTTTCTTGCTTTTAAAAAGGGTGTAGGATGACAAATTTTCCTATGGTACCAGTACTTTTTGTGTTATCTCTCATTCAATTCCAAGTCTTTTGCCTTGATTTCAAGGATTTGGTCCTGCTGGAATGACATTTCATCCAATTGTTATATAGAATACTCAAAGGAAAGAATGAGAATTGTGATGCAGCTCAATGGAATGGCTGATATTTGAAGTCATGCCATTTATAAAATTTTTTTATATGCAGGATCTCTTGGAAGCTGTAGTGCCTTTTGACATCTTGTTGGATCGAAGGAAGCGAACTTTATTTCTGAATAATCTTGGAAAAGCACCAGAGAATCAAGCAAAACCAAAGGTCATGCAGGATGCTGTAATTGCCTTAGCATCCCTTGCTGTCTGCGAGGAAGCACTGGAACAGGAGCTATATATAACCACTTCGTAAGATTTGCTTCTCCCATTTAACATTACTGCCTTTGGCAACCATTTAAGTGTTGTGATTTAATAACTTAGATTATAATTTCATTCTATGGCTGGGAATTTTTATCAGTTTGTCCATGTCGAATAATTCTCTCTCTTGCTTGCAGTTATGTTCCAGGGATGGAAGTTACATTGTCTGGTCGACTAAAGAGCCTGTGTGGTATCTACAGCAAGGTATTATTAAAGATTTGTGGTTTGACTTTAGCCTTGACACATTTTAGTTGGTCAATCACCCCTTTTTTTTTCACCATGTAAGAATTAATGGTTATGCATATGTAACATCCAAATGGAACAGCATGTTATTGTCTCAGGTTTTATGGTTGTCTCTGAGCTTTGATAAATACTAGGTTCTAGATTCCCTAGATGTGTGTGTGTTTTGTTAATTGGCTTCAACCAAAACTTGAACTTAAGACCTCTAGCCCTAGAGGCAAATTGAATACAATTGAGCTATAGCTCATTGGCTTCCCTATATATTATTGTGACTATTAGATTGCTCACTGTTGTTTCCAATTGAGCTGTAACCACTTTATGGATTAAAATGATCCATCATAGATGGAGCATTGTAATCATGGTAATTTCATTAATGAATAAGGTACTTCTGTTGTATGACTTTCTAGAATTATTTTAAGATGCTTTTAAGTGGAATTGAACTTGGGAAAATAAGAAGCATACCAGTTAAATTTACCCTGTTTTATGCTTCATGCTGTATTCTTAACCAAATTAATATGAATGTAAGGAGTTTCAGACTATGGAACTTGTTATAATCAGCACTGTGGAACAATTTATTTTCTATGATTTTCTTTAGATGAACCGAAAAGATGTTGGCATCGATAAGGTGTATGATGCTCGTGCACTGAGGGTGGTTGTTGGAGACAAGAATGGAACTTTACATGGACCTGCAATTCAGTGTTGCTACAGCCTTTTAAACATTGTCCATAGGTACATTAACTTGTTCGTATTTACTCATTCTGCATTTAAATAAACTAGTCTTGGAAGAGTTGTCTAGAAAAAAGCCAATTACCAACTGCATATTGTCATGTTTTGTTAACAGAATTTTGCTTGATATGTCAGAAGTGTGTTTTTGGTTTGCTTGGTAAAATGGTCCTTCCTAATTTTTGTTTTGTTTAGGAGAGAAATGTGAAAATTTTGTGTTTGATTGTACTATACAATTCTAATTTCTAAAAGAGAGTTTAGAGCAATTTTCAAAATTGTAGAGACATCAAATTATTGGTATTGAAATAAGAAAGTGCTTGAACATGATTTTTTTTTTTTTAGATTTATGAGCTCACACCTTTATTTTTTTTTTAAATTTAGATTTATGAGCATACAATTTTTCTTCTGAATTATTCTTTTTGCTCATTTTTCTCTGGATTAAAAATTGAATTCAAAACAATGAACAAAAAGCATGCTCTGTATTAAAAATTATTATTGAATCTGAAGGAAACTAGATTTTTTTTGAAGCCTATTAACAATGCTTTGCTTCTTTTTTCCCTCTCCATACAGGTTATGGAGCCCCATTGATGGTGAGCTTGACGATTACATTATTAACCCAAAGCCTAGTGGCTATCAGGTGATGTTACCATTCCAGGGAGCTGTTTGTTGTCATTATTATGCAGACAAGGGGATGCCCCCTTGCATTTCAGTATACTGCACCGAACAAGAAGAATGAGCTACTATGGAAAAGTGAGATACTATGGAATAATTAATCTTCTGTGTTAAATAAAATCCTTGGGGACACTTCAAAGATAGTCTTGTTGAGTACAATTCATCTTTCTCCATATAGCCATCGATGATCAGTTAGGATTTTGTTTTTTTTTTTTTTTTTTTTGGGGGGGGAGGGGTGTTTGTTGTTGGGGGTTTGAATCATTTTTTTGATGGTTATTAATTCTGTCATCTGCTTATGCTTGCTGAATTGCCAGCACTACCAATTCTCATGTAATATTTTCCTCTAGTTTTGATTGGTTACCATCTCTATCTGGTTGCTATGCTACCAAAGGGTGAGCGTTGGTGTGACAGTAAGGTTACATAGCAGAAAAAACCTCTGTGAAAATAACTGTAAGGTTGAGTACATTTGACTCATCCCTAGACCCCACAATGTAACAGCCTCATGCACTAAGATGGGATATGTTTAGATTGTTGGAAAGGAAGCTCTCTACTGGGGGCTTTTTAAAGCTTAACATTTCCTTTACTATTTGCAGTCTCTACACACTGCAGTACAGGGTCCTGATGGTGCACCTTTAGAAGTCCAGATAAGAACACAGGTGTGTGACCCACCACTTCTTATACAATCAGAAATTCAGTTTTCTCCTTTTGATTAGCTTGTAGAACCTTTTGGTTTCATTTTCCAGAAAATGCATGACTATGCTGAGCATGGACTTGCTGCACACTGGCTTTATAAAGAAACTGGAAGCAAGTTGTCCTCTGTAAGCAGCATGGATGAATTTGAAATGGAAGCATCTTCCTACCTCTCCAAAGATACTGAGGATCATAGTTCAATAGAAGATGACCAGTTTTATAAATATAAATCCCTAAAAGTGGGGCATCCAGTCCTTAGAGTGGAAGGAAGTCACTTGCTTGCTGCTGTTATAAGCAGGTATGCTATACTTTCATGTCTGTCCACAAGCAAATCTCTCTATGCACGCAATTCATGAGCTCTTGCTGCAATTTTTCATTTCAGTGTAGAAAAGAGTGGAAGAGAGTTACTTGTTGCTGTGAGCTTTGGATTGGCAGCTTCTGAAGCAGTGGCAGACAGAAGATCTTATCAAATTAAGCGGTGGGAAGCTTACGCAAGACTTTACAAAAAGGTTCATTTGCTTACTCCCTATTAGTCGCTCAAGGTCATTATCTCATTTCATTTCAAATAGATTTATAATTTGGACATCTTTGGAGAGATTGTCTGAATTGAATTTGTGGTGGTGAATGGTCTTTCAAGAAAATGCAAAAGACAAAAGCCAAGTAACAGAAGTGGTTCAACATAAATTTACCAGCTGTTGGATTTTGTTAAGTTATTGAGAAATAATTTCTCAGCATTTTCAACAACTATCTCTGTCTTCAATTTATTTATTTCTTTCTTTTAACCACTTTCAATTGGTCAGTTTACATCATTTTACAGCACACTATATTGGACTTTCATATTCGTGGAGAATTGGGCTGGTCTGATTATAAAACTGCAACCATGCATATCTTGGCCCTAAACTATAACAATACTCTGGACCACAATAATTTCATTTGCAACTGTGGTGCAAACATTTTTAGGATATGATACAGGATCAACATAGAGAAAAGGAAGAAATTTAACTAAAACCCTGTCAGAGGATTTTTTTTTTTTCCCTGGATTTTTATCTATCTTTGTGGCACAGATCTACTGATAATTTAAAATCTCAAGAATCATATCCTTATCTTTAACTTAGGAAAGCTTTTCTGAAAAGTAATAATATTTATTATCTTCAAAGTGGCAGCTTAAAATTACATGAAGGAAATATGATGCATGGGAAATCTTGGGATGCAAATTCTAAAACATGCCTGATCCTGAGCAATTAAAATGAAACTAGATTCTTGGGTGTCAACGCTCACAATATGTCGTATTACATCCTCAATGAGTAATTAAAGCAGGAGAGTTCCTTAAACATAACAAAGAAGATCATATAACTTCAATTAAAAAAATTTTTGCATCTTCCTAGTATAGTTAAAAATTATCTTGACCTAATTAGTTGTGAGAAGTTTCCATTTATTGCTTCAACTTTTGGCTTTCCAGGTCTCAGATGAGTGGTGGTGTGCACCAGGACATGGGGATTGGTGTACTTGCCTTGAGAAGTATACACTTTGCCGCGATGGTATGTATCACAAGGTATGTGTGTTACAAACTTGATAAAATATGTAAAACATTGGGTTCAACTCTAATAGTCTTTACAGTCTAACATTGTATCAGCACAGATGCAGTGCTCTTGTTTTTCATACAAAATCCACACTAGGTAATGGCAATTTCAATGGAACCAATTCCATTTGGATTAAAAAAGTAATAATAATGACAAGATTTAAACATAGATTAGTATACTACATTTCCTGTGAATTCTAGAACAGAGTGCTAGAAGATTTATGTGGAAATAGGTAGGTTAACAAAGGTTAGAATCCTTTAACATGAAGTGATATACAGTGTACAAAGTCACAAGATAGTGATGGAGATCTTTCATCACCTAATTTTGGTTCCATCTCTCAATGAAAAAATATTAATGCCAATAATCTTGAGTTCTAGTTCCGGGAGCCACTTAACCAAAATGAAAAAAAGGTCCTCAACATCAACTAGCCTACTCAATTACATAGCCACCCTGTTTAAGCACTAACTACCTAGAATATAGCAAACTAGTTACAAGATCTCGATAAAATCCTCTTTATTGGCTTCAGTTTGTTGTTTTTCCGTTATTTGAATGTGCAATGATTGCATTACAGTTCCAATTTTAAATTCATCCAATTATTTGCTATTGGTTGTTGATATATTACAAAAATTTTCTGGATATTCTTAGCATCTTCTATCAATGAATTAATGTAAACACCTGTGGGAATGACAAGAAAAACTTTCCTATTAATGCTGTCATGCCTTTTGTATTACCATATGCAAGAATATTCATATTTCCATACACTTATAAAACAGTCATAGACCCGTTCCTCACGAGTTGGGACAATTGACTTCAAGATTAAAAATAAGGGGGAAGGTAGTATATTATGTGGACTACTTGTTTATATTGGCAGATATACCATAATTATTGTTTCGAATATGTTATAGTAGTCATATTTTTGTTTTGTGACTTATCCTGCAATGGAAGTGTTGAAATGTAAATTATTATCTGCATAGGGGAAAAAGAAACTGCAGAAGGAACATAAATTCCTAGAGCTTGTCCTTAACATGATATTTGTGGTGTAAATATCATGTTTTGCTTAGTGGCTTTCCTATAGAATTTGCCAGGGAAACTGTAGAGAAACTCATTAAATGGCCACGTTTCTATGCAGGAAGACCAATTTCGGCGCCTATTGCCAACTTTCATCCAGATAATTGACCTATCAGAGCAAGAAGAATCCGAATATTGGGCTGTCATGTCTGCTGTTTTTGAGGGCAGACCTGTTGATTCTATTACTTCTATGTCAAGTGTGGACTCCATTGCTTCTACTTCTGAAGAAGCCGGGATTAATAACAAGGTTGGTTTTCAACCTTCTTCTTATTGCCAAGGTTTTGAAAACTGGATTGCACCGGCCAATTCAACTGGTAAAACCGGGAACTAGTCTAGTTTCTGGTCTGGTTCTCCCTTAAAATTACTGGACATCAAAACCGATGCATAAACCTGTGAACTGGACCAGAACCAGTTTTCTGGTTCAGTCAGTTTATGGTTGGCAATGTGGCACATTTTGGATGTGCCACGTTGCTTTGAAAATTAAAGAAAAAATTGTCTTCAAGGGGCCTGCAACAGAGAAGTCCAAAAACTACTTTAACCACCACACCAAAATTTAAGCTTGAAAAACTTTGTCATGGAATATATTTATTGTGTACTTAATTTTTCTTCCAATCTTTTAGGAAAATAATTTGAAAAATTTTTATCTCCTATACTTACTTATATTATATATTTTATTTATTCTTTAAACTAGATTGTATTCCTTTTGTTAAAATATTTTTCTCTTAAAAGAATAAACTCACTTCTTATATCTATTGATAATTTGATACAATATATTAATTAGTTTTTTAATATTATCTTATATTAAATTATAAATTATATACAATTAAATTTTTCAAATTAATATTTTAATTTTATAAATATATGTAACACTTTTATTTTTTTATACTTTTACATCTTGCTTGCTAATATTTGTTATATAATTTATATATATTAAATTTTTTATATATTTAATATTAGATACTGATTTAATTAGTTTAAATCTTAGTTGAACAGGTTAAATCTTAACCATTTGAATTTTTTGGGTTTAATAATCGGTTCGGTTTTTAAAGCTTTGCCCATTGCTAAGCTCATTATGTTGATTACTTGGTAATGGAGCTTCATCAAATGATCTAGTATTCATCATTGAAGCATTGTAGTGTCATGATTTCTACCAGTTGGGCATGTGGCCTGTGAAACATTCTGACAGTCAACAGGTTTTTTAAAACACCTGTGTACATACGTGCACTTTATACGGCCTTCACCCTTGTAAATATGCACACGCACACATGCACTTGTGTGCATTTTATAATATATAAGTATCTTTATATGTAAATGTATGATTGCTATCCATCCTAAATATTTTTCAGCACAAAACTTATATTAGACTCTGGGACAGCTACCTAAAGTTTTTCAGCATCGTTAAGGTTTGTTTAGCGTCATGAGAAACTTGGTTGCAGACCAAACTGATTTGCAAAATTAACATCTAAGCCTTTTTAAGGCTTTATTACTGCAACGATGGGGACTACTGAGGAGGCAAACACCCCCAATTTCTCCTTCAATAGATATAAGACTCCACCTTACATTTTGTGTAACTTTCAGAAACCAATCCAAAAGTAAGGAACATTGACACGGAAGCTGGGGGAGCTGCCTCCTCTTCTTTTCACTTAGAGTTGTTCAATTTTGAGCTGCATCTTCATAGGTTTGGTGTTGACTTTGGTTATTAATTATTTTGGAAGCTCAAGCTTCCAATCTGATATTGACTAATGAATTCAAAGTCCATTTATGCTTGAGCTAAGCCATAGCCTATCAACATACTAATTCATGCCAAAACTGGCATTTGGCATTGGCCAATGGGCTCTTGGTGGATAAAAGAGGGGATGTTCTTTCCACAGATGGCATAAATTTTGAACTTCGTTGCGATCTAGCTAACAAAATAAATGTTCCATTTTTGCGTTCTATGGTGAGGGTTTTCATGAATTAGGTATAGGATTGTATAAAAGGTATTAGTATTATTTCTTGTTTTGATATTGAAATACTTAACATTCACAAACTGCGAGGTAATCCTTCTGCTCCAATACCATTGGTGGAGAAGAATGATCCGATTTGCTAGATCTCTTTATTCTAATGTTATCATTTAGCAGTCATGGGCATATAACATGAGAGTTTAGTTATAGATGAAATTTCTGATAGCCATTGTATGTCAATCATTAATGGTTATTTTTGTGTTCACCATTGGCTGCTTAGGTCCATACAAAGGGTTTTTTAATTGTATTTTGAGCCGTATATAGTTTATCACAGCAGGCACTGATCTATTTCACAGTTACTGCAATAACGTAGACTTTCAATTTATATGGGTCAACTAACACAGCATTAATGGCTAATTTCTATTTTCTACATATTTAGGTGCGGCTATTGAGGACAATGCTTCGATGGGAGGAGCAAATACTCTCTGAAGCTATTGCTGGACAAAGAGAGTATGATAGCAAGTTGAATGGTAGTCCAGATTCGGTTGCCCTGGGTGAAGTGGTGATTGTTTGCTGGCCACATGGTGAAATAATGAGGTTAAGAAGTGGAAGCACCGCAGCAGACGCGGCTAGAAGAGTAGGACTTGAAGGAAAGCTGGTTTTGGTTAATGGTCAACTTGTTTTACCCAATACAGAGCTCAATTATGGTGATGTGGTTGAAGTCAGACTATAAGACCTCATCACATGCAACAAGAGTAGTGTAGATAGCAAGTTAAGATGGAATTCATTGCTTCCATTCATGGCGTCTCAAACTAGGAAGCTATTCGATGTAGATAATTCCAGTTGGGTTCCAAATCCAACCATTCAATTACATGCTTGTAGACATCGTTGCAAATATCGATTAGTTTTACTGTGGCAATACAACCAATTGCCACTTTACCTGATATGTAATCTCTGGAAGTTTGTGAATGGCATTATCTTCAATGACATACCGGAGTCGCCATCACGTAAGTCTTAAATCATCGTCGTTTAGAATTGAGTATTAACCAATGTATTTTGACATTTTTGTGACTCATTATAAAGATTTCTTGTATATTGCTCATTTTGTTCTTATAGTCACAAATCTATTGATTTTGGACGAAAAACTAAAATTTTGAAATAAAAAAAAAAATATTTTTTTTTATTATTTAGTAAGACTCATATCTTGAATAAACTCTTGCTGAATCTTCTGACTATATATATATAACTAAGGTCACTTCCATATTTTTGAGGCCCGAGCAAGTTTCCTATTTAAAGGTTCAGCCACAATTTTGTGATTTAGGAGCTGCATTTGAAGAACAAGATCATTAATCCACACGCTCGAGATCATTCATCTCTCACTCAGCAGGCGTGTTTTTGCTGAACCGAAAGGGTATAACAATTTCGAGAAAAATGCTTCAACATCATCCTCCGGAAGGCTTTACTCGAGATTCTATTTTCTTATGTCAGGCTTTACTCGACCAAACACACCCTTGAATATCTTGACAAATAAATAAACTCATTAACATACCCACAAGAAAAATAATTTATGAAACATTCTTAAATTTAGCAGCTAAATTAATGTGGAGTTCGGTGCTACTCTTACAAATGACCAAGCTCAACGAGGTTTGAATTCTTGCATGATAAATTAGTACTTATCATCAATTTTCAAATACTGTTCACGTAAAACAATTAGTACTTGAATGATAATTTGTTTTAGTTAATATATGTGGATGACAGATAACCCCTCAAACAGAACTTACGAGGACAATGAATGCGTCCAAATGCCCCTTCCACGCGTGTCGGGAGATTTGACCGTACGCGCGTATATGATCCTGACGCATTGAGAATTTTACACCTTTAATTGTCTGGTCCAACATTTAATTGTTTTATTCATGAAATTTGTTAATAATTTCTTGGTTTTAATTTTACATTTTTGAAAATAAAAAAAAAAAAGGAGATGAATTACCAAATTCTCAATGAAAATTTGAAGCACAAATATCATCCTACTTTATGACTAATAGTTAATTTAAAAATGAAAAAAAATATCCTGTAATATCTGATCCAATTATTAATAGAAAATTATATTCCAAGCTATGTTTATTTCAACTTGTTAGATGTCACCACGTAAGCAATGCTTTAAAATGAAAAAAATTTGCATATTTGATGAAACAAACCCACAGTTGACAAAAGTAGAGTGGGCCTAACTCTTTTACCTCAAAAAAAAAAAAAAAAAAAAAAAAAAAAAAAGTGCTTACCTCTCAATCTAACCTCCAGCGGCACCCAATTGGTCATTGTCTATTTATTTCACTAATCGTTCTATTTAAAACCTCTCAATCTAACCTCTCCTTCACAAGCTTCTCCACAAGCCAAAAAAAAAAAAAAAAAACATGGAAACAGAGTTCATAACTCTCATCTCCATTTTCTCTTGTGTGCTTCTCGCATCTATCTTCAAAGTACTTGTCCAACCCACCAGAAACAGAGAGCCTACAAACAAGCACAAGCTTCCTCCAGGACCCCCAACTATTCCAATCATCAGCGGCCTGTTATGGCTTCTCAAATCTTTCGCTGAAATTGAGCTTGTCCTGAAAAACTTGCGCAGCAAATATGGCCCCATCATTACCCTCTACATCCGTTCTCGTCCTGCTATCTTCATCGCTTCTCACTCTCTTGCTCACAAAGCATTAGTCCAAAATGGCGCTGTCTTTGCAGACCGCCCACCATCCTTGCCAACTAATAAACTCTCTTCTTGCGATAACCTTAAAATCAATTCTGCCTTCTATGGACCAACCTGGCGCCTGCTACGTCGCAATCTCACCTCTGAAATCTTCCATCATTCGCGCATAAAGTCATACTCTCCTGCGCGCAAATGGGTGCTGGAAATTCTCATCAACCGCCTCAAGTCTCATTCACAATCTAGTGATCATCGTCATGTTATAGTCAAGGACCATTTTCAGTATGTCATGTTTTGCTTGTTGGTCCTCATGTGTTTTGGAGACAAACTTGATGAAGAGAAAATTAGAGAAGTAGAAGAAGTTCAACGCAACAGATTGTTGACTTTTGATCGCTACAAAATACTGAATTTCTGGCCTGGATTGACAAAGATTTTGTTTCATCGACGCTGGAAGGAGCTCTTCCGGTTGCACGAAAACCAGGAAAAGGTGTTAGCTCCTTTGATAAGAGCTAGACAGAATGCAAAGCATGACAAACATATGAGTAAAGCCAAGGAAGAGGATGATTTTACTGTATGTTATGTTGATACTTTACTGGATTTGGAAATTCCAGATGGAGATGATAAGAAGAGAAAGCTTCAACTTGGGGAAATCATTGCTTTATGTTCCGAGTTTCTTGATGGAGGCACTGACACTACATCAGCAGCATTGCAATGGGTGATGGCAAATTTAGTTAAGTACCCTCATATCCAGGAGAAGCTCTTCACAGAGATTAATGTTGTGATGGTTGCAGAGGAAGAGGAGGTTAAAGAAGATGACTTACAGAAGATGCCATATCTTAAAGCAATAATTTTGGAAGGATTACGACGACACCCTCCGGGCCACTTTGTGTTGCCACATGCAGTGACACAAGATACAATCTTGGAAGGCTTTTTGATTCCAAAGAACGGTGTTGTTAATTTCACGGTAGCAGAGATGGGGTTGGATCCTAAAGTATGGGAAGACCCCATGGAGTTCAAGCCCGAGAGGTTTTTGCATAGTAATAATGGTAAAGATGAAGTGGAAGCATTTGATCTTACTGGAAACAGGGAGATTAAGATGATGCCTTTTGGTGCTGGGAGAAGGATGTGTCCCGGTTATCATTTAGCAATCCTTCACTTGGAGTATTATGTGGCTAATCTGGTCTGGAATTTCAAGTGGACTGCTGTGGATGGTGATGATATTGACCTGTCTGAGAAACAAGAGTTTACTATTGTTATGAAGCATCCACTTGAGGCAATAATATCTCCAAGGAAGAATGCTTAATTGTTCAATATTTCAGGAAACCAGAAAGCTGCTACCTGTTCTCCATCATATAAAGTATGTGTGTGTGTGTGTGGTGGTCATATGTAGATATTTTTCTTTGTTGCATAATAATAAAAAGTTTCAAAATTAATTAACTCAATTAGCAATGCTTTCCCTTATTCTTCTTTTCATAAAAAAAGTCTGTTTTTTAGCTCTATTTCTTACTACTTACGGAATAATTTACTGCAACACCAAAAAATAACTTTTACTGTTTTACTAGTTCACTCTGACAAGAAGAGTATTAAGCCGTGGTGTCATATAATTGGCTGGACTAACAAGCCAAAACCATGACCAGAAGGTATGAGTCCCAGCACGCCACTCAATGTAGTGATATTGACATCCTCTGTCGATTGCATCATTCTGTTCTGTATCTGGCTGTTCTTTTTCGTCCCTTTTCTTTTTTTTTTTTTTTTTTTTTAGCCTGCAAGAGATAGGACATTACTCATATGACGACAACAACACAACAACGTCACCATCACCATGTCTCTCTAGCTAATTCATTTGAAATGAGATTTGCAAGTTGCAACAGGATTTGAAACAGGAGGAGAAGAGAGGCATTAATGTAATAACACAACTAAATTATTTTTTTTTATAAGAATGGGTTATAATTTATTTTAGTTTCAAAATTAAAAGAAAAATTACATTTTACACTATTCATTTTAAGTGCATTAGCAACTCACACACCATGTTTTGTGACAAAAAACATACCACTATTTAAATTCAATAACAGTTAGCATATTATGCCAAGTCTCTGTTAGAAAAACGTTAAAATAATTACAAAAGTATCGTTATATGTAATCGAAAGAAAGAAACTAAACTGCTCATGTTCTCCTATCTAACCACCATCGAAGTCCAAAGATCCAGAAAGGAGTAGCAAAGAGAAAGCAAATTTCAGTTTGTGCACAAAATAGATTTTGAGGAGTTTTGGTGTGTCCTCTATCTGCCACAAAGCGAGGAGCTAGCATTACAAAGGTGAGGGGACAGCAAAACAAAGCTACATTGTCTCTGATCCCTGCTTCTACTTGTTAAATATTTGTTTACTGACACAATGACCACGAGATTGGCTCTCGATAAAATCATTTCATGTTATGGACCACCTTTGACCTTAAGCCTCAAAATGGAGACCGCACGTGGTTGAAACATTGGCCTCTATAAGGGGTTTAAATGAAACTGCTTAATTCGTTCAATCCAGCGGATTCGATGGAAACCGAACTAAAAATAGCCAGAACAATTAGGAATGAGCTAGATAAAATTTATAAATCACCATACCAACCAGACCGAACATGACAATTTAATTGGTTTTAACATTATCTTAATTCGTAAAATTGTAGTGTCGCAATAAAGTCACCCGATTTGGCATGCATTCAAGCTTCATGCCAACTTCTGGAAAAGCAACTGCTGAGAATTCTATCATCTAAGTGAAACACATTTCCCACAATCATAGACACAGAGACTGTGGGTAGTCCCTCTATCCCTCTATAATACGAATCATTTCAATCCATGGCCTTTGAGCCTAATTGCAGCAAGCCATCACACTGGCTGAATTGAATCGCTGAAGCCTCTTAAGAATTTGTGACCGGCGTAGAATTTGTTTCCGATGATCCGACTATCTCCTCAAAGGCATCCATGTCAATGGTCATATCATCTTCAATTTCGGCCTCCTCCACCTCTGTCATTATTTCATCCCTGTCACCTGCAGTGGGTTCCACCCCATTTTCAATGGAGTTAGATTGCCGTTGTTGTGATTCTTTCTTTGCTTTATCTAGGTCATCCGGCTTTTGAATTGCTTGAGGATATGGATCAGTACAGACGCTTAACATAGAAGTCACCAACAAATTCTGAAAACAGAGAATTTGGCATGTACAACTCAGCATCAAAATACACCGAATAAATTAGAAAATCACGCACCATATAAAGGGTAAAGCACAGAAACCCTGTTGGATGCATAAGGTTAGAGAAATATGTCAAGAGAAGACAAAAAACAGTTGTATCAAATTACCTTTTCTAGTGCTAGGGCAAGTTTTGAGAGATTTGGATAAATGATTCTTGCAGCCAATAGGATCTGTTTTGCATCAATTTAGACCAGGGTAGCATTGTAATTAAATATTTGAACTCAGAATTAGAAACCTATAGGAATGATGGATTAACAGATATACAGCAGTGATCAGAGAAGCATAGTTATTAAATCGAGTTGAGCATCAATTTACACATCTACCTAGTGTTGCAAGATATTCTCACCGATCAAAGTATTTGTAGCAGATAATATTCAACTACATGGCAGGTTTAATGCTGTGTAATCTTTTCTAGATACTATGCATATCTGGACATTAAATAGTTGACTCATTCAACTTATTCATAAAAAAAAAAGGCCAGAGTAACTTTTCCAACTTCCCATTCTCACAGCCAATATGGTGATAAAATTATGAAAAAGGTCATGTGTGGAAGAGACTTTGTTTGTTATGTTCAACAACTTCTTTGAGTCCCGGTGTAAAAGTGTCCACAATGGCAACAACGTTTCCATACCTCCCCCAGTTATGTCTCAAACTTTCATATGATGGCACTTTCATTAGTTTTAAACAGTTAGGGCTCCCTAAATCCTAAGTACAAGAACAAAAATTTAGTTGGCATGTTTATCTACTGCATTGATATGTCATGTGTTCAAAGTGGATCATCAACATGCAAAATATTCACTCACGCTACAAAACCATAAGCTCAGATGATCTTAAAAAATTCAGAAATAGTCAAGCATAAGTCAGAATGTATAACAGCTGTTTAGTAAACAACTCTCAAGAAGCCTAGGCCAACTATGGAGAATCATTTTAGAGGGGCATATGGTAGAAGAGTCAAAAACAGAAGCAATTGATCTCACATGCAATATTAAATCATAAAGGAGAGAAAAAACAAAAAATCCATGAATAACAGAAGTTGGAAATTATCATGGTAAGTACATTCATGCAAAAAAATGGAAAGCCACACCTCACAGAGCCTCTGAAGCGTGAATGGGGGACCTTCATCAAAACTATGAAGAGCTGTAGAACAGGAAAAAATATTATAAAATTTTCCACTTAAAATAGGAGGAAAAAAACCCAACATTGCAAGATTTACAGTGCCCCATTTATAGTAAGCAATAACTACTCAAAAGTCTTTACTTCATATAAAAGAACTAGATAGCAGATACTTTAATGTGTCAATTTCACTTGAAAACAGCCAAACCATCTCATCTAGCAGTGAAAACGTTTTGCCATTTAATTCCAATCAACTGGAACCATCAAGGAAAACTAGCAAACTGACCCCCATACAACACTCCATTTGTTGAAGCACCTGCCACATCCACTCTTTCTTAATAAAACCACTGACTATGACTTCTTGCTGCAGTAAAAGGAGGGAGCTCAGAATTTCTATTGAAGGGTTTTCTTAATCATTGTAGTAATCCCTGACAAATATGAAATAGCAGCAACTCCAAGGGAATGATAGAGGAAAGAGGAGAGAGGGAGAAAGGGTGAGAGAGGTAAGAGAAACCAGAGGAAAATAACATTCAAGAGCATGACATATCTATGTCCATGGTTCAACTCCCCCATGTCAAAACCCAACAACCACATACAAGCTTGTCTTGACTCAAAATCCCCCTCTTCCCCACAGCCCCCTCCTCTTCTGTGTTGGCAATTCAACAGTTTTCATACCACAAATACATACACAAATAGTCTTATAGAATGACAAGGAATAAGAAAGCAAGGTGCTGGAAATACCTTCATCCAACCTTTGTACGAGGTCAGAATAAGTTTCTCCCAATGAAGCATTCTGCTCATCATGGGTCTTTTTTGCCTCAGGATACTCTGACAAAACCTTAATAAATTACAGGAAGAAACATTTCACAGGTGTTGATGCACTTACTTGAGAGTATTCAACATCCATAACTGAACAGCATAAGCTAATAATGAGAACCACATACTGCATACCTCCCCATACCTGCTTCAGCTGAAAGGATAGCATGGTCTTCAATTTGTCCCAATCATGCCTAAAAGAAAGCAGGCAATAATGATATCAGCAGGAGTTCCTTTATTGTCAGGATGTGTTTTTTGTATGTGTGCAGTTTTTTCTGTGTTTCTCAAATCATACATATTAATTCCATATGAGATAAAGAATTGATCAGTTCTTCAACTCTCCCAAACACTCTCAAACAAGCATGGTGTCAAAACAGTTGTGATTCTAGTTGAAAACCAAAAATTTCAAGTCATCACCCCAAGCCACCATCAAAGGTCATTCCCCAGGACTTTGATTGATCAACTATACAGTCTGTTAATAAGACCCTTTTCTATATATTGGCAGCCTAGTTGATATCAAATTGGGTTCTTACCATGCCCTTTAGTCTCCAATTTTCTGTTCTCTTCTCCTCTAGTTTTCTTATCTCACCAAATTTTCTCTTAAATTCTCCCACTGTTCCTTCCTGCCATATTATTTGGTCTAGTTCTCTCCTTCATTCTTTGTCTTGCATTACACATCCATCTTCTCTTATGAAATGGTTATAATTAGTTTACACTAAAGAACATGTCCAACAAAAATCAGGTAACAAATCTCATTATCAAAGATCCAACATAAATACAAACATTTTTTATGGTATAAAAATAGAGACATTAATTAAGCTGAAAAATACCAGAACTTCCCAGTGGATGCAATAACTTGCAAAATGCCTTTAACTCCTTCTTCAGTGATTGCAGGTATAGAATCTGTCCGTCTAAGATCCCAAATCAAAAGTTCTTCAGTATAATCTATACTTAAATCTATATGTTCAAATAATTCTTCATACAAAAAAGATTGGATACCAACAATACAAGACAAAAGGAGTTGATTCACATGAAGAGGAGAAAGAAGAATAGGAGGAAAGTACACCACACTAGGTAAGCAACAATAACAGAAAAGATTAATCTGTCACTGTTTACAAAAATAATTTTATAGTTAAGACCAAAAAAGTAATGCACAAGGAAAACCATTCACAGTCAATATAGGTTAACTTCTTCTTTTCATCTTTTCTATTTTTAGCCAATAAATGTTATGTTGTGTGCTAATTGTGCTCCCTGCCCTACTTTTTAACACGAAAACCCTACATTCACAAAATCCTTCTCCCTGAAACAAAAATGAAGAGCAGAAGCATCTACTACACATAAGGAATGGCTGCTGCACATGCTAAAGAGTTACTTTAGCATGACCACGTATTTGACACCAATAAAATGTATAGCAGACTTATAGAAAATGGAATGCTCCAAGAGCTGCTCCTATCCAATGCAAAAACATGCATGCAATCAAATCACAGCTATTAATAAACTGCAATGGATCAAACTTGAGGAGCCACAATGTTACAATACTAAAACAAGCACAAAGTGAGGGGTCTTCAGTTAGTAGGCCTGAATTTTGCATAGAGCCCCTTTCTAGTTTTTGAACAACATTATTTGCCAAAAAGAAGTAAAACAGCAACAAAGGCTGCTGAGGGGATGCCCTCCCACTTGATAATTGAAAAACAAAGGTTGATTCGTGCAAAGAAAACTATGTGTATAGAGCCCATAAATTCCTCCAGATCAAAAAAATTCATAACCTTTGCATTCAAAATAATGAGAAGAATAAACTTGGAAATAATTTCAAACAAGATCTTAATTCCCATGATTCTTGTTCTTTGATTAAACCCCAACCACCCCAATTTTATTCCACCACCCCACCACTCGATTACAATAAACTCCAAACAAATAATAATAAAATAAACAGTCTCAACACAATTTTTCTAAAATCTTCCCTAAAATATAGACATGGATACCCAAAATGTACAGTAATTCGAAATTAAGCGAACTTGGCTCAAAAATAAGCTTCACTAGAAAAAAAAAAATTATTAGGCAAGCATAACTTCAATGGCTTTTCATTTTTAAAAAGCATGAAAATGCAAACCATCTGGCGGATGCCGAAAAGAAAAAATATATCTGTAACGAATTATCCAATGAGAAGGAAAGAATTAGAATGAACATACCCGTGATTTAAAGCATCAGGAAGCGTATCGCCGTGGACATGGTGATCGGCGCCTTTGGACAGAGAAGGAGAGCTGTGCTCGGAGTTTTCGTTCAGCGGCGGCGGTGGCGGCGTCGTCTCCATTTCCAAGCTGTCCAACAGACAGAGGCTTATGAAATTCAGAATCGCAACTATTCCTTTTTAATGGACAAAGTTGAGTGAACCCAGCTATGTGATTGTCGACACGACATTTGGTTACGTCGATTTTTTTTTTTTTTTATTAGATAATAAAAAATATATATTTTCTGTCAAGAAAAAGAAAAATAAAAAAATAAAAATTTTGAAATATGTTTTCTATAAATATAAAAGTAATTTTTAATAAAAAAATAAATGAATAACTAAAACCTCGAAAGTTAAGTTTTTCTGAGGAAAAATTTTGAGAGGGTAATATTTGAAATATTAGTTAAGTTAACTAAACTCATAAACTGAATAATTGATTTTTAAATTATAGCATTACAAGTGCAAGCATATCATTTAAAATAACAGACCCAAGATTCCATCAATTTTCATTTTTATGTTAAATATCATAATCTCATATTTCTACGTACATTTCAAACGCGGTGACATTGTATTTTGATGTGCAATTATTGTAATGTTACGTAACCCGATAATCTTCTCACATTGATTCTATTCTTATCCTTGGGCTCCAAATGCTCCTTATTTTGTTACTCTACCAAGTAATCTTGGAGTTTTAAGTCCTTGATGCTAAAGATATCTTCTTAAAAAAAAGAAAAAAGAAAAAAAAAAAAAGAAGAAATATGCTGAAAATACCCTCTTTTTTTAATTATTTTTAATAATCAAATCAAATTGTATTTATTTTCTTATACATATCAATTTGAATTTCCAAATACTGGAGGAACTTTTTTATTACATTTTACAAGTTACTGTTAATAAATGCGATAAAAAGTTGAAAAAAAAAAAAAAAACTTGTAACCCACCGTTAAATGATAAAAGTGTCCATGCAATGTTATTTAATGGTAATACTTTTTTTTTCAACTAAATCAGTATGCCATCTAGTTTGTGGGAGTAAAAGCGGAGTTATAAAAATTAAGGAATAAAATTTCAAATTAACAACTCTGATGGTCACGGTAATCACGTGGTTATAATTAGGAAGAAACGGTGTGAGCCCAGGGCCCGATCCAACTTCGCCATCCAGTAAGCTTGAAAATACGTAAAAGCGGGAAAAAAAAAGCCTACTCTTCATTTCAAATCTCTTTCTCTCTCTCATATTCTCTCTCTTTGTTTGGACTGTGCAGATCAGGATTTTCTTTGTAAATATTCTTGATCCAGAGTAGTTGCTGGTTTCTTTCTGCTACTCTCTCTCTTTCTTTCTCTCTTAAGTTCTTGGTAATTTTTTCTTTTAGTTTTTGGCCTTTTGGTTCTCTGCTTTTAGTGACTGTAACGCAGATCCTAGGGTTCTCCTTTTCTTTTTCGCTTCGATTTCGTTTAAATATTTAAGATGCATTGAAAAAAGCAATAAAAATCAATCACAAGCTCGGTTGATTTACGGTTATTTTGCTCCTGTTCTTGCAATTGGATTATTTGCCGAATTACTGTTTTTTTTTTTTTTTTTTGGTGCATAAAGGAGGGAAAAGCACCTAACGGTTCTGACGTTAAATTCATTTTGCTGTTGCTGATCCGATGCTCTGCGTGCAGTGACGTTGTTTTGAGTTTGAAGAAAGGAAAATGGGAGTGGATGACTACCATGTGATAGAGCTAGTGGGAGAAGGCTCTTTTGGGAAAGTGTATAAAGGAAGGCGCAAGTACACTGGCCAGGTATTTTCAATTTTATTCATTTTTTATTTTTATTTATTTATTTTGTTTCCTATTAAGCAAAGCATTATGTGAGTCAGTGTTTTTTTTATGTTTTTTTTTTTTTAATTTTATTTTACATGAAAAAGAATATAAAAATTGTTTGAAATGTTGTTACTGTTTGTAACAGACCGTCGCGATGAAATTTATTATGAAGCATGGGAAGAGCGAGAAGGATATACAGAATCTAAGACAGGAAATTGAGGTAACCTCTTTGAATTTTAGTGATAGATTCTGAGGATATGATTGTTGGAAGTTCCCTAAAATTGCTTAACAAACTTTGAGGCCATGAGGATGGTCAGCATTGGGCAACGAGAGGGATATAGTATTAGCAAACATGAAGGAGAAAATCTAGTTTAAAAAGGAGGTCCCTAGTGTACGAGGCTCTTGCACTGTCGGGTTTGGGGGATGGTCAATTGTACTCAGAAAATTTATTGCTCGTGCTTTTGCCACAGCCAATTGTTGTCGTCCTTTGTAAGTTCTATGTTTTGCTCAGTGTCTTTATTCTTGTCAAATTGATTAGAAATTTTAATCTGTGGAATAATGCAGATACTTAGAAAGCTAAAGCATGAAAATATCATTGAAATGCTTGATTCCTTTGAGACCCCTCAAGAATTCTGTGTTGTAACTGAATTTGCTCAGGTAATCTTTTCCTTTCTCTGCAATGTGCACATATGAAGTTGAACATTTCAGTGATTGTTGTGCATTTCAGAAAAAAAATATCATTCCCCAAAGAATTGAAAAACTTATTATAGAAAGGTTTAGATCTATTCTGAGTTTCTTCCATTTGTTGACATGCAGGGTGAACTGTTTGAGATACTGGAGGACGACAAGTGCCTTCCTGAAGAACAGGTCCAGGCCATTGCAAAGCAGTTGGTATTTTCCCCTCCAATCATCAAGCACAAGTTCATGTCTGATTGTGATTTTTTAAGGAAAAAAAAACAAAAAAATTCTGCAGACTTCTAGTTAATAGTTTCTATAATTATAGGCTTGTCCTGATTTGACATTTCTTCTGTTTAACATTGCAGGTGAGAGCATTGCATTATCTGCATTCCAATCGCATAATCCATCGAGATATGAAGCCACAGAACATACTCATTGGTGCTGGATCAATTGTTAAGGTTGGATGTGATACTAAACCTACTCTCTCTCTCTCTCTCACCTCCTCCCTCACTCAGAAATTGATGAAGCTAATTCATCTGTTCAAAACCTCTCGTGAATGTGTCGACTAATGAATTTCATATTGAGCTGACATTTTCATTCAATATGTTAATTTGTGTGGTTAGAAAAATTATCCTATTTTCTTATTATCCTCAAAATTTTTCAAAGTTTACAACTGATTATGAACTTTTATGTTTTTGTTAATCTTTTGCAGCTATGTGATTTTGGTTTTGCACGCTCAATGTCCGCAAACACTGTGGTTTTGCGATCAATAAAAGGTTTTCCTTGGGCACTATAAATTCTGTTATTATTTCTGTTTTAGATTTTGAAGAATTTGCTTCTGCTTATCGTTTATCAGTTCTGCTTTTACAATTGTTTTCTAGGTACACCGCTGTACATGGCTCCAGAACTGGTACGAGAGCAACCATACAACCATACAGCCGATTTATGGTCTCTTGGTGTTATATTGTATGTGCAACTCCTTTTCGTATCCTCTATATGTTAACCTCACATTGTATTTGACTTTGCTTCTGCTGATGAATTTATTGCTTAGTTTAACATTTCTTTCTGATTCAGTATAATGTTTTCTCTTTGAAGAACAGCTGATATGGTTTTCCACCTTTTTATTTAGCTTTTGGCATCAGTTACCAAGTTAATTGGTTGTGCCTCACAAATTAAATCCTTTTGTTTTCTAACATAATATTTGAACCAAACTAATGGGACTCTTTGATTTGAAACAGAAATTACACACACACACATCTAGACAAAGGGGATCCATAATTTTGTGGGCAATCAGGGATATCTGAACAACTTCTTCATGAAAGAATTAAAGTCTTTTCTACCTTTTGTCTTTATTTTACAGCCTCATTTGATTCTAAAGTGTCATAATTGCACAGGTATGAATTATACGTTGGCATGCCCCCATTTTATACAAATTCGGTTTATGCATTAATACGACACATTGTCAAGGTGCGCTACTCCAAAGTGTATTAGGTACCTTTTTCAACTTTCAAGCTGCTGTTGTCAAAGAAGCTAAGTTTTTGGTAGAATATGCCAGGATCCAGTTAAATATCCCGATGAAATGAGCACAAATTTCAAAAGCTTTCTGAAGGGGTTGCTCAATAAGGTTGCTTCATGCTTGCTTTTTTGAATAGCTAATCTAAGTTTTTGGATTTTATGTTGAAATAGCTCTGAACATCATGCTAAACAGGTACCACAAAATCGGTTGACTTGGCCTGCTCTTCTTGAGCACCCATTTGTTAAAGAAACTTTAGAGGAAGTGGAGGCCAGGGTACTGCTTTCTCATACTTGCAAATTTTTTAATGTTTTGATTTTTCAGTGCTAAAAACAAGAGCTGCCAATACTTAGAGTCTATCTCTCTAACATGGTGGGCACCATCTGCACGAGGAATTGGCCTTTTCTGCTATTTTATCAATGTAAAAAATTATGTTACTAATCTTCTGTGGGTATCAATTAAGTTTTTTGGTGCTGGCAAAATGCCTGTAGGAAATACGAGCTGCAACTGCTGCAGCCAAAGGATGTAATGTGGCATGGAGGGGTGAAGAAAATGTGATCCAAGCTACAACTGAGTCTGCTATTAAAAGTCCTGGAGGTATGCCATTCATTGAATACTTCAGGATTGTATACTTCATTTTCCTGATTTATCAAAAAATTTTTTGAAAAAAAAACCATGTTGCAGGTAAATGTAATTCTGTTGCTGCTTCTGATGAGCATACATCATCAAAACTTCAAAATGGTGCCAAAACAAATTGTCCAAATGGAAATCTTTCACCAAATGAGGGGTTCCCTGGATTTGCAAGTCCTAATGATGTTAAACAGCTAGGTAGGCAATATTGTATATACAGATCATAATTTGCATTCAGTTTTTCCACTGATAGTGTAAGAAAGAAAAATGTAGGTCCATGATGGTGGACAGAACATGGTAAAAGAATGTTTGTAATTTTTTGTTCCATAAATCCTTGCAGTCTCATATAGTTGCTATTGGATGACTTCCAAACCTCAGTCTATGATAAATGCCGTGATTTAGTCAGAAAGTTGGCTCGTCATTTGTCCGTTTGCATGCCCACTGGTGCTATTTTCTTAGATTGAATTTTCTGTGCCATCAATTGAATCATCTTTTACAGCAAAAGTGAAAGGACAGTTGCTTAACTCTGTTTTCTATTTTCTGAACCATCAATTGTTTTGTTGTTGTTGTTGATGCAAATCTAACTTCTCTGGTTTTTTAATTCAAGGTTTTAGTATATCTTTTGGATTGTATCAAGTTGTTTTTTTTCCTCTTCATCTTCCTAAGGGCATGAGAAGGGCTTATAACAAGTTCTTGGAGACCAAGAAATAAAACTCTTTACTACCTCAATTAATGGATACCAGCATACACTCACGTACCATATGTAAAATTGAAAATCTGAACTTACAAGAGATGATGTTTCATAATACTGGCCCTGTTTTTGTTTTTGGCTTTCAATCTTTACTTTTGATCAAATCTGGAAGGTGTTTATGTAATTGTAATTATCTCCAAAACTGCTTGAAATCATCTTGATATAAAATTGTATATCATTACAATCTCACATTGGAATGTGAAATTGTTGTTTTATCTTTTCAGGTAGCCAGCAACTGGACAGATTGGAGAACAACTCCCGCACAGTTAAAGGTGCACAAATAATTGGTCATGACAATGAAGCATTAAAACTTATTTTGCTACCTCTGAAACAGTGGTCAAAAGAACAGCAACATCCTTGCAGGTTATCTCTGTTGTGCTACTTTGTATTCCTAATATTGAGAAGTTGGATTAAATTCCAAAAGCAGTTTTATTTAGAAAGAAATGTGACTGACCTTAGTTGAACATCACATTAATGCGTCAACATCTCGCTATTTTTCATTTGCATTCATACATTTTGTTTGAAGATAAACTGCATTCAAACATCCAACATCTTGATTTGAAACTCTATTTGTTTCTCTTGATTGGCTTTTCTTCCTCCTCTTTTTGAAGTGACTACATCATTGATCCTTGCATCCAATTTTTCATGATCACTTCTGCATTTCTCCTGTTTTCTATCCTGAATTTTACTGGACAAATTGGTCAGATCACAACATACCATTTAAATGATAGGATATAAGCTTTTTTGTACAGCCGCCTGACAATGGGTGGCTGCTTCTATGCTAATGGGGGAGCTGTGTTCCTTAGATGCTGTGAAATATAGTCAATGGGAATTTCATGTGCTTAACATTTGAATGATTATTGTGTTAATGGAAACAAACTTACCATCATTTCTCTCTCGCAATAATGATTGGAAACTTAGTGCTTCTTAAACCAGACCAGCCAGTCTAACCAGAAAAAATCAGGAGCTAGTTCTATCCATTCCACAAGTGGTTGATATGTGGAGCCAATTGATGAGAGTGGACCTATCAGATAGTGAAAAGATCATTTGGTCCATCATTAGCTGAGTGGCATTGAAGATGATGCCATATGCTTGTCACTTATCACCAATCATTTAAGCCGTTGTGGAAAGAAGTGAATGCTATGATTAGATCAGCAAATTAGCAGAGTTGGCACTTGAAATGATGCTGGGCATGTTAAAACATCCATCACTCCCTTAGGTGGCTATTCAAAATGATATTGTGGATGGAGTTGACCAAATTGTGCATAAGTCATAGTTTTCTTAGGTTGCACTTCAAAATGATGCCTTGTAATGTTGTTTGGGTCAAATATGTTACCTGGTGCATATGTAGGCTAACAATTGCTATCCAGTTGTATTTGATTCTGGGTCTATAAATCAATTGCTCTGTATTTGTAGCATGAGCATATTTGTTTTTTCCCTTTTATATCTTACGTATGCGCTTGTAAATGAGGATACAATGTTTGTCCAATCTCATAGGAACAAGATGGCTGCACGGATTAAGCATCATAGGAAAACAGAATTAATCCAAATAGAGTGGTAAGATCCAATAAAAACCATTGAAATACCAAACCAAGTTCTAACCAGAGGTGGTGAAATTTGCACTTCCATAAATGTCTGCCATCACTAAGAATATGATTAGAAATTTTTCTTGTTTCTTCACTCCTTGAACTGGATACCACGCTAAGATTCCTAACCTATATGCTTCAAGAATTCATCAGTAGCTTATCTCAGTTTGATTAAGACAACATCTTTCATGGTTGTAATGCATAAGAAACCATGTATGATGCTGAAGTTTGGAAAGCTTACACATCTTGGCAACTGATGAGACAAGACTTGGAACCAAAAGCTTACACATCTTGGCAACTGATGAGACAAGACTTGGAACCAAACAAAAAAATCAAAGCACAATTGGACATGCACATTTCCCATAAGATGTCTGTTTGAAATGACTCATACATGGATACATCTGAATCAGTTACAAACACATTTTTCTTATAGTAAAGTTACCACTTCTTTTGTATAGAGTCAAGGATAAATGAAAAGTCTTTAAGAAATTGAAACAATTTGAGTACAGTTTGATCTGTGCATGGCATTTACTATATCAGGATCAACAGGATGTCTAAACCAGTTGAATAATTATTTTAAATGAACCGGAAGAAATATGATTAATCATGCCTCAGCAGCCAATCAAAGGCTGTCCCAGAGACCTGAAAGTTAGACGGAATCCTTGGAGCTCAAATGAGCACATGGCGTGTATGCTATTATTGTTGTTGTAGTTCTTATCATTAAAATTGTTTACTGACTATTGTTGTTGTTGTTATCATCATTTAATACAGTTTTCTGATATTGTTTATTCTTATATGTTCTCTGGATATATTATAGCTTGGCTTATTGTTATGGTTCTATCAACTTATGTAATTTCATTGTAGTACTCGGCTTCTGCCTTAACATATTGCCATCTGGTTGGTATCCTTGTCTAAAGGGGTTTCAAACTCATACAGGGACCAAGATGGTCTTACTTCAATCCAGTCACTGAGAATTCTTTCAAACTTAGCTGCAGCTGGTGTGATACATTCTTCTAACCTGTTTGATGAGATACTATGTGAACTTCTTGATTTTGCTGCCATTACTGTTGGCTTGAAATCCCCTGAATTTAGTGATTTGATAGCTAAGGTAAGCCAAATTTTGATTTCATTTAGATGCTGCAATCTGTTTGAGCTCCATTTATGCCATTGCTTAATTGCCATAATGTGAAATTTTGTTTCTTAATTTTGCAGAGTTTCTCTATTGTAAAACTCTTGCTAGATAATAGTGGAAGTGGCATTGCTAGTTCATATTTCACACACTGGGTTGCCTTGACAGATATCTTTTCACAGGTAGTCTCTTGAAATAGTGTCTGTTCTTGGTATAATGTATGCAGCTGTTCTCAGATATCTTGTTCTTGTAAGTGTAGGTTATTGCTAGCAACAAAGATGCATCTGGAAGAGTTCTGTATGAAGCCAGTGCTTGCATTTCAGTTGCTTTGACCAAGGTTTCTCAGGTTTTCAAATCTTTCAATTCAGGTTCAGGGGTAGTTTCCACCCATGTGGGGAATGAAACGGCAAAGCAGATTTTGGATCATGCTAAGACCTGTGGATTAGTTGAGCATTTGTGCTTTTGCTTGGCTACATCGGGCTCAAGTCTCATTTCAGGTTCTTCAAATATGTTGCGTGCTGCTTGCGAAGCTTGTAAGGCTATTTGGTCGCTGATTGATGCGGTGGAAACTGTTCACATGAATGGAAATGTCAATATATTTCCATTGTGTGCCTTGCGTAGTCCTAATTTTCTCCAACTTGACATTCGGGATCATGAGAGAGGTTCACTGTTTGGGCCAGATTCATCCAGAATTACTGATGAATTGACAATGGCATTCCTAAGATCTAAAGCTATTCAGGTGGCTATTTACTATTGCCTTCATCAACGTATGGAGGCTGTTCTCTCTGCGAGTATTCAGGTGCCTCATTTTGCCTATATGTCCTTACTTACCTGCTGCAGATCGAATGAGCATTGTTACACAGAGCCATTTGTCTCTGATTATTTATGCTGTTCTCTTGCTTCTAAAATTTCCTTGTATTATTTAGTTTCCATGTTCTGTGTTTACTTGTTTTTCATAAAATGTTTCAGCTCTTGTCAAGATGCTGCCTGCATAGTGCAATTATTCCAGGTGTTCTATGTGGCTTGCCTAGTTCTCTTCCTGTTACTACTGTCATCAGTGGAGGAGGGGATGGAACTATTGTTTCAGAGATATTTGCTGTATTATCTGCATGTTTATCTTCTAACAAGGATCCCCAAATTGGCGAAATGAGTAACTTGAAGAGCAAATTCACAAATCCATCTGCCCTGGCTTTCCATGCATGCCTTATCCTTGCAACAGTTGCTCAATGTTTGAAGTTCACAGGAAGAAAGTCTGCATTGTTTATGCTTACAACCTCTCCAAAGAAGCAGCTGTCCCGACTCTCAGTTCTTGCCAATCAGTTTTCACCTGATGAAAAAATAAAACTTTCCCTGCAACCTCATAGTGCATCAGCCATGCTTGCTCTTGCATCCATTCTATCACTTGAAAGTGGAGCTACTGTTGAGTCTTCTGTCTCAGAAATTGCAGTCCCTTTGATTCCTCGAACTGCCACTCTCTGTGAACACCTCAAGATTTCATCAAGTAATGAAAATGAAGTAGGCTCTAATAATGCAAATGGTGTTCTTTCAAAATGGCATGGTCTTAGGGATGGATGTGTTGGATTATTAAAATTGAGACTGAAATGGGGAGGACCCTTAGCTGTACAACAGTTATGTGCAAGTGGTATTCCTATGCTTCTGACTGATTTGTTGGCCAACAACCATTCAGTTGCCTCTCCTCAGGTAGTTGAGAGCACAATAGATCATGTTGGGTTATCCCCTATTGGGGTTGTATGGACAGTTTCTGCCATATGTCACTGCCTTTCAGGTGGCACTCTGGTCTTTCGACAGATATTAGTCAGAACTGAAAATATCAAGCTCATTGATGACTTGATATCTGATGTGCACCTCAGGCTTGTAAAGAGCTGGGGAGGGCCAGGTGGAGGAAAAGATGGAGTAAGGGATGTGGTAAATGCAGTAATTGATCTCTTGGCATTTCCTTTTGTTGCTATACAAAATGCTCCAGGATTACCATCTGCTACAGCTTCTGTAAACAGTGGGTTCCTTCTGAACATCGGTTCACCTGGTGGGAGGATATGCATGGAAGACAGGGATATGGCTAAAGCAATTGAGGAGGATATGGGGAAATATTTAAAAGTCCTTCTGGAGGTATGATTTATCTCTTGGTTTATGAATCTTAGGGGTACATGGGAGGGCTGTTGCATGGTTCTTAAATGCTATCATAATGTTTGACTTTAAGTTGAAATTGTGATGATTATGATTTTGTACAACTAGTTCTTTCTTTAGTCACCTTATATAGTATTTGTTTTAGTCCCTAATAGCACTTGGATTTTTTTCTTCTTTTTGAGAAATCCTATGCTGTTGCACATTTATGTCCTATTTCTTACTCTGTCTTAGAACATGATAAAAGCATCCGTACTAAAAATCTGTGAATGTCTCCCATCAATTGCTTCTGAACTTTTCAGGTTGGACTGCCTGGCAGTGTTCTTCGATGCTTGGAGCAAATGGATATAAAAGATCTTGGAAGGCCAGTTGCACTTCTTGCTAAAATGGTGGGGCACCGACCTCTGGCAGTTCAACTTGTCAGCAAAGGCTTGTTGGAGCCAAACAGATTGAGAAGATTACTTGATAACTCAAGTCCACGGGAGGTCATATTGGATGTCCTGATGACCATTTCTGATCTAGCTCGAATGGATAAGGTTCGTTTTACTCTTGGATTAGGATCCTCTATGCAAATTAATGAGTCAACTAACTTGTTTCTATACTGGTAATGCCAATGCACAAGCAATTACAAGGCCATGCCTTTTCCATGTTTAGCTTTTAAACAGTCTCTCCAACTACACATTTTTCTTTGCTTTATTGATCATTTGTTCAATTCCTTTTTGCCTTGAAACTCTCTGCACTTGGATTTTTGTTAGGTTTTGACTTTGCTCACAATCAGATTTAACAGGTGTCTCAGTTACAGGCCTCATTTCAATCTCAATTTTTGTCCCATCTGATCTCTGATTTCTTGGATTAAGTTCGCTGTGCTGTTAATGTTATTTTCTATTCACAGATTCATGTATTCATGCTGTATTCTGTCCCTTCTCTTCAGGGTAGCTTTCCCTTGTGTGCTCTTGTATCCTTGGCATGTTGCGTCTTATCCTTGAATCATCTTTATGACAGATTGATTAATCAGTTTCTTGTATAATATGATTAAAATAGAGCAATACATTTGACCTTTATATGGACCATAAGTGAGGCAATCTACATTAGAATTATGGAGAAAGGACGTGAAAAGACATTTCCACTCTCCCCTGTTGGTTGAGGGGCATGCATTCCTTTAGTTTGGTACACTTGGTTACAAAGCATTTGAAATCAGATGAACTGAACTGGAACAAAATTCAAACAATTGAACTAAAATTATATATTTGTGCAGTTCTGTTGAAATTTATGTGAGAGTTTGAAGTGGGCTTATTAAAAATTCAAATGATACATAATTTTGGGCCCAAAAACAAATATAAAGACAAATATTCAGCATGCTTTTTTCTTTTTTCTGTTTTTTTTTTTTAAAAGATAACAATTATGATTTGGTTTATTCATTTAAAAGCGAGCCAAGTAAATTATATAGTGTTTGGCCAGTTTAATAACTTTGAATCAAATATAGCTCAACCATAGTTTGCTACTTGCAAAATCATGCATGTTTTGGTGAGGCCAACATCTTGATAGTTATATGCTTCTACCTTAGGTCATATAGTGAACTGTCCCAACTTTAACTTTTCTTGTGGAGTAATTCTGAAGAAATACATTGTTCTATCTTCCTTTGAATCTGGTAAATATCGAGTTCTCAAAAATTTATTGTCTGCAGGGTTTCTATGACCACATCAGTCGGGCTTCTTTGTTGGAGTTCTTGAAAAAGTGTCTTACACATGATGATCCAAATGTTCGTGCAAAGGCATGTAGTGCTCTAGGAAACATGTGTCGGCACAGCTCCTATTTTTATGGCTCTCTAGTAAGTACTGGAAAAAAGAATATAGCTTTTGCAAGATGCAAAAACATGTGGATCTTTCTTTATTGTTTCTATCAAATATTGCATTTCAGTTTTGTTTCCCTACAATTTAATCCATAGGGTGCAAAAATGAGACTGACTAATTTTGTTCTATAGGCTAAGCATCATATAATCAGTCTTCTCATTGATCGATGTGCTGATTCAGACAAACGCACACGGAAATTTGCGTGCTTTGCTGTAAGATCTTTCTTCTTCTATTGCATCCTTCTATTGTGTTTGGCATGATTGGTTGATCTCTCTCTCTCTCTCTCTCTCTCTCTCTCTATAGATTGGAAATGCAGCCTACCATAATGACACGTTGTATGATGAGCTCAGAAGATCCATACCTCAATTAGCAAATTTGCTCCTCTCAGCAGAAGAAGACAAGACCAAGGCAAATGCTGCTGGCGCATTAAGTAATCTGGTTCGCAATTCCAACAAGCTCTGTGAAGACATTATCTCTAAAGGAGCCATGCAGGTTTGCTCAAATACTGAAATGACTCTCAATTTCTTCTTCTTTTATTTATTTATTTTGCAAAATCTCATAAAATAAAATCCCTACTTAATCATTATTTGGCTTTAATGGAGGAGAAGGCCTTTAAGTACATACGCTATTATCTTTGGAATTGACTTCCTTTATGCCAGGAAATTTTTACAATTTTGTGAACCACAATTGTTTGAACTTTTAAGCACCAATGATAAAACATCATGAAGTTAAAAGGGTCATTTAAGAACTCCTATACTTTTCTGCATTATGATGCCGTAATCCAATTTACTGTTGCAGGCTCTACTGAAGTTGGTATCAGACTGTTCCACGGTAGCCCTGAACCCGAGTAGGAAAGATGCTGTAAATGAGTCACCATTAAAGATAGCTCTCTTTTCGTTGGCGAAGATGTGTTCTCATCCTCCTTGCATACAGTTCCTGCGTTCTTCAGAATTGTTTCATGTAATTGGACGGCTGCGGCAATCCCCGGAGTTAACAATTGCCAATTATGCCTCGGTTATTATTACTAAAGTTGGCGATTTTTGAAGAGCACCATAACAAAGAAAAAAAAAAAGGAAAGGAATGTCAATGGCATGATTTTGCAAAATTGCTTGTTGGCGGAAGTTAGACGCGATTATAATGTCTTATGTAAATGTGTGATCATCATCTGAATTTAAAATGACGAGAAAGTACTTGTGCCATTTTTTTGTTTTATTTTCTTTAGTATTTATCATTATTTCTCACAAAACGAGGGTCGTTGCATGCTACCTAAAAAAAATGGGTGGATGTAATCATCTTTTCTCGATTGCTACAAAGCTCCTTAATGTTGAGTGTTGAGCATAGGGTCTGCAAATTTTAGGTCAATCAACCAACAGGTCTTAGCCATGCTGAAGGTGCTTTGGACGAGTCGTAAAAGGAACGTGTTAAAGAAAAGGTCGAATTACGTGAAGTGTCGAAATGACTCATGAATTTAGGTAAGAATTTTTTTCTTTAAAGCAAAATTACAATGCACACCAAAGACTATTTCGAGATAACGGCTTTGCTTTTAAAAATGAATGTTGGGGGGAAATTCATATCTTTAGAAATGGCATTTTATTGTAATTATCGTTGGGGTTCGAGACCCAACTTTCATAAAAGGGGGGCTGAGGTTTTTTTTTTTTAATCTTTGGCAAATAAAAGGGAAGTTAACTCAAAATTAAATATGAAGAAAAAGTAATATAAAGTTGGACTTAATTTAAACCAAAAAATAAAAAATAAAAAAAATACAATGTTGCAAAACATAAAACATATGTTAGAATGCAAATCGTGATTGCTATTATGATTACAATTTTTGAAGATAAATATATAATTTCCTTCAATTTAGTATATTATTTAATCCAACTAGTACACACCATTAACCTCCAACTCAACCAAGGAGCGCAAAGTTTACGCTCTTTCCCATGATTCACTGTCCCCCTCAAAATTGCGAATTTCTAAAGGCAAAAAATGTCAATAAAATGTGGGCATGGAATGAACCATCAATTACTCGCTTATTTGTTAATGCAACCTTCTGCCTATGTTCTGGCGATTCTTTTGAAACTTACTTGGCATAACCGTCAACCATCCACGTTATTTGAGAAAATAAAATAAAATGAATAGAAGCCAGCAACCATTTTATTCTTAGTAAGGCATTTATTGGTTAATCCATGAAAAATGGGGCAACAAACATACAATAAAAGAATGTACAATCATGTTTTCTAGTCCAAACCTCCTGGTCTTGAAAAATAATATAGGCAATTTCGTTGAGCAAATAATCTTCACATAAATCTTTAGTCAACCTCAGGTAACAAGGTTGATTTAAATTGATTTTCAGCTCATATGGTAATAAATTACCAAAAATTGACCAACCGTCATAATCATTCTTGTTCCAATAGTCGACAGCAGCAAGTGCAGTATGAAGCATTATTACACACCCGGATACACCGTTCAAGCCTGCAAGAAGCTTGCATACTTGGCACCTAGGAAAAGCCTCTGGATACAGAGTAGGGCATTTTTCGTGACTTCAGCATTTTCATGGTTCATCAGCTTCATCACTCTTTCTTTAGCCTTAAGGTCCGTCACTATAATCCGTCCAGCAGGATGATACTGGATAAACTGCGAGAGGTCAAAACAAGCAACTGCCAGTGCTCTTGGGTCGCTAGATGTTTCCAAAATTGTTATAAGGACCCTAAGAATCTGCAGCAGAAGATTCTTATGCATTAGTGTGTATTAGAAAGCTGTTTTACTTTTGGAGCACAATACCAAACAATGTTACTCTGCTGTTAGTTTTCATGTAGCTACCCTAAAACCTTCCCATATTGCGAAAATAATCCCAAGTATATCTAATCTTTTATAAAAATCTAGAGCAGAGGGATAGCTGCATCTAAGTTACTTGCTTCACAATGATTAACTCCAGATAGACCAATGTTCATTGCCAAGCAGCTTTTTTTCTCTCAACATGTCTCCAAGTGTCTTGTCCAAAACAACTTTATCAATGGAATTCTTACGGGCACTAAAACATCTCCCGCTGGTGTCACAATCTCTAAATGTCTAACCCGTAATAAGCCACCAGCAAATTGAAGATTGCTAACATCTCTCTCTCTAACATGGTCTACAGTTGTCCTCTATGCAGAAGTATGAGTAATTCCAATTTCATGCTTCTCAGGGACTCCTAATTAACTAGGGTAAGATAGAAAAATCTTGTTTTGATGTTCTAACTGCCAACACACACAGAGAAGGGGAGGTGGGATGTGCAAGGAAGTTAGAAAATGTCAGCCATTGGATCTGAGAACTTTGAGACTCAAAACTCTTTTAAGTGCAAGTGATCTGAAGGAAACAGCAAAGATCTCTACGGCTACAAAATTGGTTACAAGGATGGACATGCTAAAAAGTGAAAGGTTAGCCATCACACATCTAGGTTGATTGCTAAAAAAATAAGGCACAATACCTAAGTCCCTACTAACAGTAAAGGAAGCATGTGTGCATTAGAACATTTTATTTTTCCTTGAGTTCTGTTTTGTCAGAAGGGGCTTAGAGGCTAAGCTATTTTAGCAGGCAGGTTCTCCCATCACAAGATCTTAGAACTTGCCTTGGGCTTGGCTAAACCTAACAACATAACCTCGCATCATGCAACAAAGTCTAAGCCATTAGCACTCAGAGCCATTACCAAGTCTCAAAAATCCACTCTTTATGGGATTTATAAATTTTATGAGGGTCCACTCAACCATTTGGAATGTTCAATGTAAAACAACCCATGACCACATAAACATAAATAACTAAGAGGGACACTCAAGTGCTCTTAAGACGTAAACATGAAAGTACCTGGAAATCATTATCTTCAAAATTTGTAATAGTCTCACGCCAAAATGTAGGATCTTTGTGCATAGGAGACCAGTCAAGCTGCCCAAGGAGGACTTCTTGCTTGTACTTATCAAAAGAACTCAATTTCTTGATGTTGTCCCTCAGTCCATCTTCCAGCTGGCTTAGAGCGTCCAGTAGGTCCTGGTGACCATTCAAGGGCATCAACACTTAACAATATTTAAGTAAAAAAATTCCAAGAGAAAATCACCATCTTTATCTTTTGAGAAACTATATTTGTAAGTAAAATGAGCATTTCATTTAAACTTCCTGCATATAAATCTCCAAAAACACAAAAAAGAAAAGAATGGTTTTCAACTAAAATCTAGAATTTTTACCAGAAATAAATCATAAACATAGCAGAATGAAGTGGAAAGAGACAATAAACAAAGAGGAAATTACAATTTACACCTTATGTTTAGGACATAATTACTTTTTATATCCTAAGCTTTTTAAAATTACATTTTACATACAAGGCCTAATAAATGTCAGTCAACTTGGACAGAAACCATAAAATAACTATAATACCTTTGCACATAATAAAATGTCAGATTCCTCATTTTCAGAACACAACCCACTCTCTAAACTCTCATTCCCAATTCTTTGAAATCTCTCTCTCTCTCTCTCTCTCTCTCTCTCTCTCTCTCTCTCAAATCTGTCCTGGTAAAACTAAAATTCATATATAAAATTGGATTTGGGTTCCATTATATCTTGTTTTTTGCATTTAGTGTAAAATATTTTGTTTAGGGAGAGAGTGAGAGAAAGGTGGTGGTGGAGGACGGAAAATATAGATGGTGAGATAAGACTAAGATACGTAGAGTTTTAATGAGAGATGAGAGAAAGGCGGTTGAGGAGGAGGGAAAGTAGGGTTGAGGAAAGATTAAGATAGAGTTTTAAAGAAGGAATAAGAGAAAGTTGGTGGAGGAGGAGGAAGAGGGGGAGTATTGTGGCAAAATAAGATTAAGATAGAGTTTTGGAGAGAGAAAGAGAGAAGGATAGTGGTAGTTAGTGGGTGGAGGTGGTGGTGGTGATGGAGGAGGGAAAGTGGAGTTGTGAGGTAAGAGATAAGAGAAGGGTGATTGTAAGGGCATTTTGGTCTCTTGGGATCATTTTTAATGGCATTTTTGCAATTAAAAGATCTTTTACTAATGGCCAGTTAACAGAGGGTGTTTTTTGTTACTGCTTGCAAGCTTTAGTTTGTTTTTTGTAATTTTTGGAAACTTAATATGTGAATTGTAATTATGTCGTAAATTTAGGGTGTCAAGTGTAATTTTCCTAATAAACAAAGGAGAAAGTGGAAGGGGTTGCTACAGTATCAACAAAACAAATGCAAAGCAGCCAATACAAAAACCCACACATGCACACACAGATGTCAAATTACTGGCTAGTGACTGTAGCGCATCAAAATAAGGGCACATCATTTACTTTATTCAGAGGCAATGAAATAGTAGACCAAAATTTCATCAAAATATAACTTTCATCAAGGCAACTGAGGAAAGATCTCTTTATGGATGCTAAGGTGCACAAATACTAAAGTGCTCAGTAAAACTAATAAGTGATTCTTCAAAATGTGGAAACAGTCACAAATCATAGAGGCATCACTGTAAACAAAATGTTACAAGTTATGATCATGATCATGAAGATTAAAAAAAGTAAAGGAAAAGAAAATTTATCCATTGCCAAAAGAGAAAAGTGAAAAAGTAAAAACTACTGAAACAAGTCATAAGAACAACATAATAACTGGTCTGCAAAAATAAAAAAAAAAACTTATAAGAAGACCAAGGTGATGGTTAACAAAGTTTAACTAACATTAAAGAAAAAAAAAAAGTGCCTTTTGTACACTGCTTTATGTTTTAACCTCAAGAATCTGTAGGATAAAAAAATAGTTGCAGCAATTACTACCCTTACCTCATCACTCCATGCTTGTGCCTTCAAACTTTGCACAATTTGTGGCAGTCCAAAGTCTACCATCTGAGCACCAAAGGTACCTTTTGAAAGCAAGTTCCTAAAGGTCAGGACAATCACCCTGACAACCTAACAGAAGCCAAAGCAACCAAGTTTGAAAAATTAGCTTCAGTGTCTGACTATTGCTTAAAGCTGAAAAAAAATGTGCTGCAGAGTTAAGCATTCATGACCCTTCATTGTGTGTATCAAATCAACATAGGGAAAACTACAGTTCAAGAAGTAATGGGCACAAAGAGAGAGAGAGAGAGAGATTGAGTGCATTACATGTCATTGATGAAGGCCAACAAAGTACATGACTGCACCCTAAAACACATTTAACTTAAGGAACAAAAACCAACATGAAGATGAGCTATACGAAAGCATGAAGAGCTCACCTTCTCTTTTGTAGAAGTCTTTACGACCTCAATAAGTCGTGGCAAGGCTCTAGAAGTAGCCAAGTATTCAATTGCAGGTTCATAATAAGACAATAGCCACACACAGACATGTTTCATACAGAAGCTGTATCAAAGAGAAAAAGAAAATTAGAGATTGCCAGGCCCAATACAGGGCCTATAAGTGAAAATGAAGAACAAGTGAACAACAGTTCATTGATATTTCTAGAGTTGAAGGCATATGTGAAAATATTGCAAAAAGAAGTCCAATACATATTTGCATTGTCAGCCAAAAGGATTAAATATCCCAGTGTACAAGGCTAGGCAAAAAGGATTGAATAACAGTGAAAATGGCTTGTTGCCAGGCATCCAGAATATAATAGCAATTACCTGGATGGATTGCTGGGTGGATGCAGGTGAGATTAAAGGAACTAGCAACTTCACCCCATCTGCTTGAACAAATGATGATCTGACAACAGGTTCCTTAAGTAATGTTGCTAGACAATTAACAGCAATTGGGATAGCACGACTAGGATGTGACAGCTTCCTCAGCTAGAAACCATTTTTCATCAAGCACAAAGTGTGAGGTATATTTTGTATCAACAACAGTCCCAGGTTATCAAAAATGCATGCCTACCTGAGCACAAAGCCATTCAACCAATCCTTTCAACACATCATCAATGCTAGTAACTTTTCTCTTGGAGTTAGAGGCTTCACCGTTTGAAAGCACACCATCATGAGCTTTTGGCCTAGCACTGTAACATACAAGACTTTCAGTTTCAGGGTAACAGATGGAATAACCAATATTCCACTTGGTTAATTACTTAAAATTTGAAACCACTCATCAGAATTCAGGAGAAAAAAATTTTACATACCTTACCACCGAAGCTAGTGTCTTGCAGCTCTTTTCTTGAATGAACCAGTTACCTTTCCACAACAATCTGAAAGAGGAACACACATTAATTTTTTTAACTTTCATCATTTTGGGCGACAAAAAATGACTAATTTTAGGATGTTTTATGGCAGTCAAAGCCCAAATAGCTAGTACTAGTTATTTGCAAATCTTTAGAAAGAAAAGCAACAAGATGCAGTAGACATGGGAAGTAAATATTCCAGCAACTAACTATATTAAACATATCTAGAGAAATATTTGATGATCTTACTATAAACTATGCTTTTATACAGAATACTTGCAATCTTTTCCAGCCTAACATCTACGAGGTGATTAACCAGTGAATTCCCTGACCTCACTTTATTGCTGTTAAGCATCAGTTTATATTGTAACATGCGTGCCAAAAAAATAATCCATAATTATCACAACCGACACTAACATCATAAGGAGTTTGTCAAAGAAATTATGTTCTCTGCATCTAAGAAAAAAGTTCGACACCATGGCAAACTGAATTTTATTTTAGCCTGGCTTTATCACAAGAATGGCCATAGTCATAGTGCCTTCTTTTCTTTCATTCTACCCACATCAAGAAGAACAACTACTCAAATCAAATGTCGAATGGATTCAGAAACTAAAAAGTTAAGTGCATTATTGTCAATGAAGAAATGTGTCGGTGATATCACTAAAAGACAAGCATCTTATCAAACCTTCTTCAGAAGAGGACCTTTAAAAAAAATTAAAATTAAAATTAAAATTAAAAAAGAGGAACAACTCATGATAAATCACCAACGCGTCAATTACAATGTGAGCAACCCTGAATAAATACTCAACTTAAGAAAGGTTCATAAGGGTCTTCATTTGCAAGAGATTTATCATGGAATAGTCTGGCTCTTTTTGGATTTGCTGCCAACAGAAACTACCAATAAGTTAACTTGCATAAGCAGACATACAGAAAGTCAGCAACAAAAACAAAAAAGCCAAAAGGTCTTGAAGTCACCCGTTAGCATTTCATCAATTAAAGCCAGAACATATTCAACCGTCTCCTCCTTAAATATATCACGCAGAATGCTCACAAATACTCGAACATAAGCCGGACCATCCTGTAACAAATTTCAACAACATATACACCGTAGCAGGAATAATATAACTAATTGAACTTATAATAAATAATAAACAAAATCCTAAAACAGCTTTACAACTAATTAAGTTGAGATTAATAACTGAATTACATCATCTAGCAACTGTGCCCTGTAAATTTCAGATCTATTATCGTAACGCCTTAAAAGCTGAAGGTCCGTTCCAGATATCAGCCTAGTAGTCATGTAAGTCTCCCACGGGATGTCCCTCTTCAGTACCTATCAAAGAAAACAAAAAATGTTAGCTCAAGCCTATCAATCCAAACTTCAGATTCACCGGTGACGAAGACTAAGTGACCAGTAAAGCAAAACCATAGAAAAATGCTTTCAAAAAAATTAAACACCGGACCTAAAAATTTTTTAAAAAATAACAACCAACAGTTCAAACTGTAAACTTATTACTACCATTTCTTGGACGATAATAAAGCACAGATTGATCCAGATCACAAACCTGCTCCGTTGTTAGTTCGGCATGGTCCATTGCTCACTGAAACAACTCAAACACAAAACGGCACCGCCTTACGCCCAATTTCAAGACCTATAACGCGCCAACTTCAATGAATCAAAGGAAAATAATAATAATGATAAAGTGGATTTCAATTCAATAGAGGATTTTGTTGAATGTTATGGAGATTCATCGAGAAAAACTGGAAATTAGATGAAAAAGAGTCATTTGAAGTAAATGCTGAGAAAAAGCAAATAAGATAAATATAGATCACGAAATTGAGCGAAAAAAATAAATAATAATAATAATAATAATAATAAATGAAAATGAGAGCGCTGATGAGAGAACGCGAACCTGATTGAAATCTGCGCCAAGTGCTCTTCTCTCGTTTTCGTTAGAGGAGCGCTCGTGAGGCAGCTTTTTTTATTTTTTATTTTTTGTTTTTTTTTTTAACGGGACTGGATTGGGAACGGAGAGAGCGGTGATTGGCTGCTGTGCACAGTAGCTACATTTAGATCTCAATCGTCCAAGTGGCATGATAATCGATTCGAAAAATGTTTAATAATAAATAAATATTTATTAATTAATAATTAAAACGATAAAAAATAATAATTTATACGTTATATATAATTTCACTACAAATTATTTTTAATCGTAAATTCAAAAATTATTGATAAAAAAATTGATAAAAAGTCTTAAATAGTAAATTTTAATTATAATAATTAAATTATATATTTAGATAATATTTAAAATTAATTATAATTTTTATTTAGATTTAATATTAAATTATAAATTTAACAAAATTTTAACTATTTATTATAATTTTTAATATTTTAATAAAGTCAATTAACTACAAATTGGATGAATTCATTTTTTTATTTTTTATTTTTCTCAAGGTTGTAATTTTTTTAATTTTAAGAAAACTGAATTGATTTTTTTGATTCGGCACATAAATTTAATTTAATTTCAATGACGTTACTAACATGAATCACTCTCTTGACATATAACTAAATTATTCCACCATATTAGTGGAAGGTAAATCACCTAAAAGAGTTTCATTGTAATTATTTGCTTTCTTGCTAATTTACTATTTAGTATGCTCGTTAGAAAAAAGAGATAGAACATAAAACAGTGCCTCTTAGTTGTCAATTGTTGAACTTTTTAATGTTCCCGGTAACATTATGCTCTAACGTAATAAAATGTTATTTAGTTTATTTTTCTTGTTAAAAGATGATGAAGATTTTTATCATATCTTTGATTTAAAATACCAAAAAATTTAAAGAGAAGCTCGGGGGAAACAGGTGAAGAGAGTGGGGTTGTCTGCAACAAGAAAAAGAGTTGAAAGATAACCGTCGGGAAATTTAACTTCAGTCATCCATGACAAGCATCGCCGGATAAACAAAATTGACATTATTCAACTCTTTATTGAATGCTGATGGGCAGCAAGATGTGCGCCTATAACGAACTTAAAAGGGGAAAGAGCCCCACCAGATAATTCTGATAGTCAGCAAGAACACAAGAGAAATCCTAGGGATGCAAGCAAACCATGGTTTGTATCCCTCAATCCATCCAACCTATAAAACCTACAAAAAAAACAATCCTCAAACCCACATCCAAAATGCCACAAGAAAGTGGTGTAGAATTTGGTCCTTTCTTGCTCTTTTCTGCTCTCTCTTCTAACATATTATCATTCTCCATGCCTCTCAGGTAAAAAGATCTTAGTTTTTCTGGTTCTCTGGCACGGTAGCAGAAAGCATGCAGTTATCTTGCAAAATCCGCAAGGCCATTCTTGTCTCCTCTACCACCTGCCAATCGAAATTCCTAGTAAGAAAGATGCTAATAACTTAGAGAACAGAAATATTTTTTACTGAGAGGAAAGGGAAGATTTCTGCTTAACCTTTGTGGCATTGTTCTCTTCATTCTTCTTGTTGGCAATCTCTAGTTTTTCTTTCAACATTTTCGTCAGCATCCTTAGACTCATGTCACCTAATGCCTCCTGCCCAATGACATTTTTCTTCAGTTTCTCTTGTTCAGTCTCCATTTTCCAGCCATTGTTAATATTCTCCTTGTTAATCTCTGAAGCATGGGCCATCCGCTGCATTGTTGGCAGACTCTTCATTGATGATTTCCTGGGAGTTGTTTCTGTTGGCCGAGGGAACTGCCCCTGAAGTGTGTTAGCTGCAAATGGCAAGAAGGCTATTTCACCAGTGACTCTGCCACCAGAAACAGGTATACTAAGAGGATCATGGGAAGGTTCTGCAAGTTCTTGCATCATTGAACTTTCCATGACATTAATTAGTGACTGATCAGGCAATATGTTGCCAACACAAGATTGAGATACCAAGTTGTCCGAAACTTCTTCTCTTATTTCATGCTGAAAGGTAGTCTTGGGACTCTCGATTTCATTTATGCTTTCAGACTGCTCCAAATGTGGTTTCTCAGTAAGAAGCAGATCATTGTTTTGAATGCTGACGTTATAGTCATTCTCTTGAACTTCAACTGAAATTGTTTCAGAGGCCGTCTTTGAACTTTCTGGTTCATTTATGCTTTCAGACTGCTCCAAATGCGGTTTCTCAGTAAGAAGCAGATCATTGTTTTGGACACTAACGTCATAGTCATTCTCTTGTACTTCATCACCTGATATTGTTTCCGATACAGTCTTGGGACTTTTTGGTTCATTTATGCTTTCAGATTGATCCAAAAGTGGTTTCTCAGTAAGAAGCAGATCATTGTTTTGGACACTTACGTCATAGCCATTCTCTTGAACTTCACCTGATATTGCTTCAGAGACAGCCTTGGGACTTTCTGGTTCATTTATGCTTTCAGAATGATCCAATTGTGGTTTCTCAGCAAGAAGCAGATCATTGTTTTGGACACCTACGTCATAGCCATTCTCTTGAACTTCACCTGATATTGTTTCAGAGACGGTCTTGGGACTTTCTGGTTCATCTCTGCGTTCAGACTGCTCCAAATGAAACTTTTCCGGATGGAGCAAATAATCATGGGCTATTACTTTGTCGTCATTTTCTTGAACTTCAGCTGATGTTATTTCATCAAATTCATCTTGAATGGAAAACTTTGCTTGAAAATCACGATCACAGAGCTGCTCATCCTCTGTCAAGTTGATATTGGAGCTCTTATCCAAAAATTCATATCCCTTTGTTGTCAGTGAATCTGTCATCAAGGACTCTACTTTGTTCACTTTGCTAATGGTCTCATGTGGTGGGAAAACCTCTGAACCAATAATTTGTTCCACAGCCTTGACAGATTTTTCATGCAGAACCTTGATACCAGATCCACATTCTGATTCTGTTACATAAACAGAACCGTCAGTAGAAGCTTCTGTAAGCAGCGAATCTTGAATTCCATTCAAATCTCTTTCAACTGATTCCTGACTGTGATTCAGTGCTTCATTTTCGCCTGAAAGGAAAATATTTATTTCAAAAACTTCGCAGAAATATCAACCAATAGAATACTATAAATGATAGCATGCAAATAAAGATGAGCGAAGTAGTCCTAAAATGAAGAGGAAAGGAGATGAAAATGTACCATTCGCATCAAGAGGTTCATGGTTCACATCCGCTGCATTCTCCAAATGTTCAACTTCAAGTTCGGATTTGATTGAAGTCTTAATATTGACAACATCTTTTGCATGAGACCTTGAAACGTCATCTAAGTTGTCACATTTCTTCAATCCTGAGTCAACATTCATATTATAATCAACTTCAGAGTCATTACTTCTTTTCTCCACCTTATATTCACGTGTTGTCTCAGATTCGTTGTCCAGAGATTGATCCAGGTTGCCAAATGAACGAACTTCCGTGTCATTTGGTTTCTCCAAACTCTCTGTTAAAATCTTCAACAGATCAGCTCCTGCATCCAATGTCAGCATCAAAGACCAAAACCCAACAATTAACTTCTTGTCGAATTTTGTTTCTAGTTGTCTTTTCCGAATGCTCAACATTTTGCTGGTTCCATTAAATGTTTGTCATAAAATACGAATACATCTTACTTAACTATTCCTGCTGCAATAATATACAAAGCACACTTCCTTTCTGCGATTCATTATTCTTGAGTTATGTGCCCTTCCCATAAACACAAATATATAGTCCAGAAAAAACAGAAACATAAAAACTGTTGCTCTGGACAGTAAAAATACTCACCAGGACCGCCAGTCTTCTCTTTAACATGCTCCATTTCATTGACCAACCCATCTATTTTCACATGCTCGACTCTCTGTTTGTCCATCAAGCTCAACTTTGCCATGTTCTTCTCCAACAACCTGACTGATTGCCTTGTGCCATACACCCTCGGAACTGATTTTCCCCCATTTTGGGCTTCCTTTTTCTTTCGAGTTGAAGTCACTGGAGCCCTCCTGTGGCAGCTCTGCATTGCCGGAGTCTCTGGGGCATCATTGTTTTCTTGCTCCACATGTTTCTCCTCCTCAACTTCTTCCATCATTGGGTTTCCTGCCTTTCGGCAAGTTGAGGCTGCTGTTTTCCTCCTACGAGTAGTCGAAATTGCTGGTGTCTCTGGCAGATTGACATTGTTGTTTTCTTCATTAGCCTCTGCAGCAACAGCTCTTCTTGTTGTCCGGCGAGTACGAGTCAAGGGTTGCGAACTTTCCAGCTCATTATTAACATTCCTCCTAGTTGAGGTTCGTCCTGCAGTTCGACGAATATCTGGCGATCCAGGAACAGTTCTTTCGGGGGACTGCAGGGAATCAGATGTGAGGGCACTGGTGATTTCATCAAGTCCTTCCACCTGCGGAAAACACAACAAAAATTATGGATCAAATGATAGAAGCAATGAATCCAAGACCTTAAGGCCTTATATGTAAATTTAGGTAAAAAAGTAAATCCGTTATGTACTTCCTTCTATCTATTTTCCCGACAACCAAACAGAGTGAAGGGAAAATTTTGATGGATCTTCTGAGAAATGATAATACAGTTCAGAAAATTGTGAGATTGGGCATCAAAGATTCTACAAGCCTCACGATTTCTTTTTTTTTTTTTTGGATAAAAAAGAAAAAAATTGAACCCTTCATTTATTACAGATGATTTCAGACAAATGTTAGGATTTATCAGACAGATCAAATTGCGTTTCCTTTGTCATTTGGTCCAAAAACATATGAAATGAAGTGTAATAATATTTGCAATGCCCTGTTAGATTATTCAAAGGTCGATTCGATATTTCAGATCTAAAATACAAATGAAATGCAATTTCTTAATTAACCAAAAATTGCAAGAACCAGTTAAGATTCATTTTCTCGGCAACCAAACATTACATCTACATGTCTATAAGCAGAGAAAACGAAAGGGAAGAAAAAGAGTAATTACGTTATCAAGAGCACCGAGAGCATCGGCCATGGCGACGTTGGTGAGATTAGCTGGGATCTTGTGCTTCTTGCAGAGGGCTTGCAGCTCTTTCCTTGAAAGGCTGTGGAAATCCATTTGCGATTCCATCGGATGATGGCTTCTAAGGAAATCGAAGAAACAAGGTATGTCGGCCTGCGGCGGAGATTGCGGTGGTTTTAGTGGCGGTGTTTTTGAGCGTTGGAGGAGATGAGCGGACCTCTATTTATACAGGGCACCGGTGAGTGCGTGAATGTGTAAGAGCGCAGTCATCAAGTCAAAAACCCTACAGAAGATGACCGTTGGAGCGTGAATTTGAAATTTGAAATTGTACTTTGTGTTAAATCTGAATTTCGCATGCTCAAAATTAAGGGGAAAAAAAATAAATCGTTTTTAGAATAAAAAATCTCGAATTTAAAATTTACTTTAAACCAATAAATGAATAAAAAAATTAAAGAAAAAAGTTAAATTGTAATCATTGTGAATAGGGATGTAAAATAAGTAAATGGTTTGCATATAAACAAATATATATATATATATATATATATATATATATATTATAACTGTAGAAAAATGAGAGGATGATTCAATTACTTTCGTCTAATTTCACTTGGGAAACATATTAACATCAATAACATTGTCCTATAAATAATAAAATATGGTTCACAATGTGACTAGAAAATAAAAATCACTTAATTTTGGTAATGATTCATCGCGATCTCAGTTAGAACATGTTCCATAATTCATACAAAGGGGTGTGACTCTTGCAGAACGCTTTAAGCATAACCTCCTCACACGCTTCCTGTATGCACTAGGGTCATTCATAAATGCAAGCAGATTGTTTCTCCCTCCCGTTGCCCCCCCCCCCCACACTCCTCCAGTAATACCAGCTCACAGAGTCATTGGATTCTTCAGATTTTTTTTTTTCTTAAAAAGATATATTATAAATATATAGATGACCAAAATTATTTTCTTTTCACCTATTCCGTTTACGCGATCCAATCAAATTCGTAAAAATAACTCACTATCAGATTTTTATAGATTTGAGTGAGTTCTCTTTATATTCCATTTTGTTATTAATATGTCTATAATTAGTTATTGCAATTTCCATATAAATCTCTTATATTTAAAAAATAAATTTTTATAAAAATTTCTTATATATCATAATATCATCAACTTATTACTTCAAATGCTTTTTAAAACGGTCTAATTAAGGCCAGTACATTTTAAAGAAGTTTTGTTAAGCATGCATGTGGTGTTAACTCGGCCGATGAAACTCATTTTTTTCATCGGGAAAAGAGGAGCAAGCGGACAAATCCCGCACATGTGACCGACGACGTCAATGGAAAATAAACTTGACGAAAAAACAAAAAAATGAGACAGAGCATCAAATTGCGAGGCATCTGTTGGTCACCCACAGTGTGAGATGGTGGACCGACCGGCCAACAGCTGTTGCTCGTGGACATGGTAGTTTATGGACGACTACTGTTGTTGTCAAATTTTTTTATTATTATTAAGTGTGCTCATCTTATTGACATTTTGCAATAATCTCAAATTTTTTTTTACAGACCTTAAATGGAATATTATGTTTTATTTGAAAATAAATTTGGATGAATGTTACCAAGACCTATACACAAGTCATAAGGTGCATAAATAAATTTAAATTTCCTTTTATACACAAATGTGATATCAACGTGATTTGTTGTTATTGTACTGATGTGTCAGCATTCAAAATAACATAATTTAATGATGAAAAGAGTATTTATATAATCTATTTTAAAAAATAATATTACTTAATTTTTAATAATTAAAATATTATTTGAATCAATCGCATAGAATTTTTAATACTCATAATATTACTTTGAATAAAAAAAAAAAACAGAGATTTTAATTATTGCTGCAAATTATAAGCCTCTTACCTGTAATTTATGGATGTAAATGCAACACTCCTACCTATATATATACAATAAATTTTCAACCTTATCATCTCCTCTTATCTCTTACTTCAATTCTATTTTTTTTTTTTTATAAAAAAAAGAGAGATAAGAAAACACATATCAAATACTCAATTACCGAGACACATGGAACATGTTAATAACACCAGTTACCAAACCAAACCTAAAAAGTAAAATAGTGGAAAAAAATATAAAAAAAATCTCAATCAAAGAGACCCAATTCAAAACACAAATTCAGAGAGCATTTGCTTTAATTTTTCAGGTTTGTCGTCTTCTGTTCACTCTCAACAGCAATAGATAGAATGTGTGCTATACATGGTGGTTGATATGAGAAGTATACTTCTAATTATTTTTGGAACTCAAAAACAAATCAGAATAACTTATTTTTATTGTTAAAAATTATCCTTAAGAAAATTGCTTCAGATTTCTCTCCCACAATTTTATAAATATTCAATTTTTACTTCTTTAACTCATACCGAAGATGAAATTATAACACTATCGTCATAATGTTTTTTCTAAAGGTTGCGGTAAAAATCCTAATTAATCGTTTTATTATTTAACAATAATTAATAATCAATAGGAATTTGAGGATAAATTTGCATGTAATGATTTGCATCGGTAGACAGTTGACCAAGTATTGAACCAATGCATATTATTAATTCCTTTTTTAATAAAAAAAATAAATTAATATTTTTTAATTATTATTTTTAATTTAATAAAATTTATGTGAAACACGTCTATAATTTTTATTTTAAATATTATTTAATAATTTAAATTTTTAGATATAATAATTATTAATATAATATTAAAATTTTTATTATTAAATTATTTTATATTTAATTTATTAAATTAATTTTCTTTATATTTTAATTTTTTAAAATTAAAAAAATAACATTGATAGTTTACTATTTTCCTTATACTAAAATCAAAATCTTTCTAAACCACCCCTGAAGTTTTTATATTGAAAGTTCAACGCTGAAAAAAAATAAAGGAAGAAAAAACAGAAACCCTAAAATCAATTAATAGTGGAGAAATATGTGTAATCCCCAAATGTAAATGACAACCCGATTTCCTTTGCTCGGATCCTACACTCTCTGCGCCCTTTGGATCCACTGCTTCTCTCTCTTATGCGCCGGCAGTTGAATTCGTTTTCCGCTGATTAAAAAAACATTAAAAAATCCTTTAAGCGCGCCAGGAGGCAGATAGAGAGTGGAAATAGAGAAAGAGACAGTAATATGGGGAGTCAGGAAACGGGCGCCGCCGCGGCGGAGGACGGCTGCGTGGGGCCGATCGTGTGGGTACGGAGGAGGAATGGCTCTTGGTGGCCAGGCAAGATACTGGAGCCGGACGAGCTTGCGGACTGTAATGTGTCGTCTCCGAGAACAGGAACTCCAGTCAAGCTCCTCGGTAGAGAAGATGCTAGTATGTAAGTCCGCCTTTTACCTTTATTTTATTTTAAAGTTAATTCGTTTATAAACTAATAAATTAGAGAAAGTATGATAGTGTTAATCTGGTGATGTAGTTGTTTATTGCTTGGTCTTGGTTTTTGGGCGGAGATTCTTATTTGGATTTTGTTCCTAGAGGTTGCGAATGCCTTGGTAAATGAATTTGTGGAAAAAGAATAATATCAGGTATAATCATGTATGAATGTGACTGGTAGTGATTTTTCTACTGGAGAGATTCTGTATGATTTATGTTAATTGTTCTATTGGTTTTATCTCTAGAGAAGCATTTGGCCACTGTTGTCTAAGCTGGGTTGGGTGGGTCAAAATTGCTTTTTGTTCTCTTTCGTTGGTGAAATAGCTATATAATTATGGGAATCACGGGGGTTTGTGCTGTTGAGTCTTGGAAGTGCAATTGTAGATGGTGATAGTGGAGTTTTTCTCAATTCATCTTCTTGTGCAAGTGCCTGTTCTTTCGCAACTTCTTTCCACTGTGTTTACATGTGGGAAACATAGATGCATGCTTTTGCCAATGTTGTCTGGACTTACTCATAGTGAGTTTAGTGCCATGTGGATTTGAAAAATAAGTGAATGTTTTATCTCTTGCAGTTGATGATAGGAAAAAGCTACCTTTTAAATTTGTTCATGACGGCACAGTTAGCTTTTTTGTAATTCTGTGTGTAAGAAAACAAGGATTGTTATTATTTTTCCTGCAAGATTGATTTGATACCATCATGTGGTTCATTTTTGCGTTTTTATCACTTGAAGTTTATGCATAAAGCAATTAAGGATTGCCAACTGATTCTTAATTTGTTGGCATAGTCTGTCAAGCCGATGCTTCTCTTCATTAATATTTTTTTTCCTTCCCCTTTGAAAAAGGCCATTGAGGAAAAAATTATTCACATAAATTTCATTTCGGATTATTGATTTGACATATATTTCCCATATATCTCTCTTTTATTTATTTATTTATAATCTGCTATCTGCTAACCTGTTTTTTTTTACTTCATTTTAGTGATTGGTATAACTTAGAAAAGTCAAAACGGGTGAAGGCATTTCGCTGTGGAGAGTTTGATGACTGTATTGAAAGGGCTGAATCTGCCCTGGGCATGCCAATCAAAAAAAGAGAGAAATATGCACGCCGAGAAGATGCAATTCTTCATGCCCTTGAGCTTGAAAAGGAACTGTTGAAAAAGCAAGGGAAATCAGTCCCAAGAAGTAAGTCATCTGGTTCTGCTAAGAAGGAATATGGTTCTGTTTCAGAAGGCTTGGGAGGCAACAGTGGAAAGCTTGAGAATGATGGATTAAATCAAATTGTAAATGGTATAAATACAAGTGTAAAATATAAGACCATTAGTAGACCAATGCATCCACTTAAAGCCAAGGATGGACATCAACCGAAGTGGGAAGATGATGACACTGAAGCAACACCACGGATTAGAGGCTTGCAAGACCTTGGCCTTTGGACTGTGCCTTTAAAACGGAAGCTTTCATCCTCCACTGATTCAGATGGCTCCAGGAAACATATAGTCAACAATCACTCTCAAGACCCTTCCAGCGTTGTCCCTAGCATGCAACAAATAGATCAAGCCAATGGTATGTACAGACTTTAGGGCCTGATTGGCAATCATTTGATCAATCACATGATTGAAGCCACCCTCTTGTTCCAAGTGTTGCTATGTGGCTTTAGAGCACTTGTGGCCAATTTATTGCAGCTGATGTTGATACTCTTTCTTCTTTTATTTCAGGAATGGATCAAGTGGGAACTATATTCCAGGCAAAGCGGAGTAGACGTGTTTATTTGCCAATTGAGTGTAATGATCCATTAGATGATAAAGAAATTACTCCAAGCCGGAGTAAGGTGTTACCTTCTCATTTTGAAGATGATAAGTATTATCCTTCTGGTTCACTGAATGGAGATAATTTTTCTTCTGAAACCATGGAAGATGGTGAATTGGATTCTTCTGAATCTGTTTCTGCTGACTCAGAGTCAGAGTCTGATTCTTCTGCTACTGAACCAGATGCAGACAAAGAAGTGGTGGTCTTTTCAGGTTATATTTTTTCTATTCCTTACTGCAATCATGTCAATTCTGTGATTCATATGCCGAGTAACAAATTGATAGGTTCATGCAGAATTTTTTGCCCTTTTTTTTATCTCTTGGAAAATTGCTTTGTGATTATAAATTTTGCGGTTGTATTCTGTCCTGGCTTTATGTGGACTTCCACTAGTAATAGGTTATGTGATGGCCCACCACATATGTAACCGTCTTATTTACTAGCTAGTGATGCTGTAAAAATTCGTGTGCTTCAATACGTTGGGAAAATGGTGTTGGAAATAATAGGTCGCTTTTTGGGGTTGATCTCATCAAACTTCATACTTGAGCAATTGTCTGTCATTGATTTCACTTATTTAGAGCAAGATGTCATAATGTTATCATTGCTATATTTCTATGTATATTTATTATGATTGGGTCCGTCATATAGCAATGACGACACAAATATATGCAGAGGGCAATCTTAATTATGTTGAAATGAGTTGATCTTTTCTTTCCTTTCTTTTTAAAGTTCTGATTAGCCTCTCCTTTGGTTTTTCAGATGCTGCTGTGCCAACAGAAGCTGAACAGGATGCCCCAGGACGAACTGAAGCACAAGAACTTGGAAGTTCAAGCACTGAGGAACATGATGAATCAGTGCTTTCCAGTGACATGTCCCACCTTCATACTGATGACCCTTTTTATGGTAGTGAAGCAGTGTCCAAATGGCGATTTAAAGGGAAAAGGAATATTCGGCATCTGACAAAAAATTACACAGCTGCTGTACGAATTGGTAAGCCTCATCATAGAAGCTACCACAGGGCAAAGGGAAGCTTTCAGGGACTAAGGGCCTGTATTGGTGAATCTGATTTCGACAAAAGATATATTGGCACTCAAATAGGGAGACTAGACAATGGACGCCACTTGTATCCATCCAGGTTTGGAATGAAAGATAGAAATCATACCAGTCTTGATGTCGTTGATTGGGAAGACGTGAATTGGGATGATCAGCCTACTTTTAGAAGAGGTTGGGAGGACATAGGGGAGCCCTTTAATCTGTTATTTGGCAGCCCTCACAATATTGGTAGAAGGCTAAGATCCATGTTGGTGGATGTTGATTTAAAGGTCCAAGCAAGCTATAAAAAAGAACATGTTCCTATTGTTTCTCTTACAAGCAAGCTCAATGGAAATGCAATAATAGGGCATCCTATTCAAATTAAAGTCCTGGAAGATGGTGCATCTAATAGTTTGATTCCTACTAATGAAGGTTACTACAACAATGAAGTTGTTGACCGTGATGGGAATATGGCACTTTCACCAACTTGGAGGACGGCTAGAAGGACCAATTTTAGGGTCCCTCGACCCTATTTACCTTCAGTGTTAGCTGTTCATGAAACTGCTAGGGATCTTTCATTTGTGGACAAAGAAAGAAGACCGCCGCTAAAAAAGTCAACCTTAGGCAGTTTTGGTCACAAAGAAAGCCTGGTAATGAGGAGCCTTCCGTGTACTTCCCGGCCTTCCCTGCATAGGAAGCACCCAAAAAAGTCGCCAAAGAAAGTAAGCTCATCTTCTAATCAGAAAACAAGGACCCTCTCTTCAATCACAATCCAACAGAATTCGGGGATGAAGCACATACATGGGGGCAGTAGTGTTGAAATGGTTGGTCGAATCAAACCACATACATCTGGGCTTACTACAGTATCCTGTATACCCATGAAATTAGTGTTCAGTCGGTTACTAGAGAAGATTAATAGACCACCATTAAAAGCAGCAGGGAAAGCATTTGGATCTGGTAGGAACACTGATGGACAATCATCATAGGTGGCACACACTGTCATATGAGCTGCTTAGTACTACCTACGCAACAATTGTTTTAACTTAAGTATTCCCATCCTGAACAGTATACATCTTCAGCATTGCCAGGGTGAGGATTTTGTCTTCTTTTTATAATATCTAGATCCTTACAGTGAACATATATTTACCGCTGGATATGGGGTTTTTTAGGTATTGAAGTGGGAGGTCCCATAGGTGCACAAGAATGTGATAGAATTTATTACCGATGAAAGTAGGTAGTCTGAAATTAGATAGCTGTAAGTACATTTTATTCCCGTATAGCCTCATGTATCTTCAGCTGTTTTCCCTCTATTTATGCAATAAAAAGGTACAGAGAAACCTGGTACAGCGTGAATCAATGAATCGTCTTTATTCTCTTTTGGCTATCGCAAGACAAGTTACCGAGATACGACTTGCATTGACAGTCCAAGAGCAATTCTGGTCGGCAACCTGCCATCAGCTTTTGGACATGACAACATTATTTGCATTAATTTACAATTATTTTAATTTTATAAAAGAGTATTAATTGTATCCTAAAAAGCAAAGTTAAAAAGGGAACGAAAAAGTGGGACATATGCAAATTACTAGAATAAAAGCACCGCGTTTGGGATGGAGCACAGCGACGTTTTGCGTTTGTCCATTTTTTTTTTTGTTTTTATTTGAGACTACCAAACTGAATTTAGAGTTCATTCTCGTATGTTTGAGGGGACCGACTCTTAGTATCATTAGACTAGACGCCTCTTGGTCGGGCTTGGCATTCAGTTGGCTTGGCTGAGAGACCTTTCCGTCGAAGCCGAGCCGGCATTGATCCTGCCGTGTCGTGTGCCAATTTACAACTCCCCAAATACTGACCAAATCTCTCTCTCTCTCTCTCTCTCTCTCTCTCTCTCTCTCTCGTCCCCTGCCTCGCATATTCCTTTGGAGATAATTAATTGTTAGGAGTAGAAATAGGGAGATGCCAGGATTTTTGCTTTCTTTCATTTGATTGGGAAGCGGTTGATGCAAATTCTGTTCTCTTGTAATATATATCGTTCTGCAGTAAGGTTTAGAGGAATATTTGTTTGACTTTGACTGTCCTATTTGCTTTGGTTGAAATGATGGGTTGCAATGATATTCATCTTGATTTGGGTGCCTCAGGTTACGTTCTGTTCTTAACCTCTGCCTGATCTTTGGACCAATTATGGCTTCTGGTTCTGTTAAAGGTCATTTGGCTACCACCCTTCTGGTTCTTCTTTCGCTGCTTCAAGTAAAATGAAAAGTTTGTTTTGACTTCTGATTTCTTTCCTCTTTTTTTTTGGCCCTTACAAACAGGTAAAGCTATTGTGATTATGGGTGTTAGCGGCAGTGGAAAATCGTAAGTCCTATGAATCTGCTCATTTGAACTAAGCTAGGTTTTGTTGGTCTTACATTGGAACTGTAGTGCTGATTCTATTGCCTTTGTATTTCGTGTTAGAGTTTTATATATAATCCGTTTCTGGGCATAGAATAGATTAAAACTTTTGGCTTGCGGACAGATTTGTTGTCCATTCTCATTATGATTTGCCTCGACCGAGTTCTGATAATTTTAGATAATTTCATGTGGTTATTCTTATGATGTTGCTGTTACAAGTGTAATTGCACGATTGCATTCTGTTGTTCTGATGATGAATCTACCATTATACCATTCATATATTTTAACTAGAAGAATGAGAAAAGAACTGTGAAGAATATGGTTTATTGGATTGCTTAACTAGAATCTTTTGGTAATAACAAATTGCAGATGGCTACATGGAAGTCTCACGTCTAAATTATCTTAATTCGCGTTGACAATTTGATTCCCTTGATGGAAAGTATGGCTGCACAAATGCATGAAATAAAAAGGACAAATTATAAGCTAAGAGCAGTAAGTGCTGGCTCAAGAAAGATGAAACAAACATTGGGTTATTGCTGCAACAGTGATTTTATTTTAGTTTTTTTCTTCCTGATCAATCCCAACCTAACACTGAATGCCAATTTCTTGGAGTAGCAAATTGAGTGTATAGCATCATCCTTGGAGTGATTAATATTCTACCAATTTATTTCTAGCTTTCCATTTTCTCTTTACACCTGCAATTGAATTACGTTTCTTTCCTTTGAAATAGTGCTTGTCAATAGTAGAATAGCTCCAGCAGAACTCTTTATATTTCTGTATTTCTGTAGGAAACAGTTGTCCAACTGTTTTGCATTGTTTCCTTATCACTGATAATTTGTGTTTGCTTTGATCAGAATGCATTTTATGCTTTTTTTTTTTCCTTTCTTTCTTGTTGATAATTTGTCTGTCTACTGGATTTGTTCCAACAGCACAATTGGTGACGCTCTGGCTGAAGCTATGAAATGCAAATTTCTTGATGCTGATGATTTCCACTCTCGTTCAAATAAAGGTACAGTTGCAAACTTGATTGCTACCATTGATATCAACTACATATGTTATGAGTTTGTCTACACCATTTGAACTCAATTTTCATCAAAACTTGGTCAATTTTATCACTTGGAATTTTTATTTTTCTCACAGAGAAGATGCATCAAGGTATTCCTTTATCAGAGGAAGACCGAATTCCATGGCTTGAAATTCTACGGGATGCTTTAACAGAGACATTGATCAGTGGGCAAACTGCAGTACTTGCCTGTTCTTCTCTGCAGAAGCGATACCGCGATATTCTTAGATCTGCTGATCTTGCATATCAAAATGGAAGCCATCCCAGTGCGATCAAGTTTGTTCTGCTGGATGCCAAGGCTGAAGTGCTCATGGAGAGACTAAAGAAAAGAGCTACAGAAGGGAAGCATTTCATGCCAGCCAACCTTTTGCCTTCTCAGCTAGACCTGCTTCAGGCAGATGACTCTGAAAAGATATTGAAAATTGATGCTACATTAAGTCCTCAAGCAATTGTAAATACCATACAAGCTTGGGTATGATCAGCTAATGCATGGTAAGAGCTTACAGGCAATAATTGATGGAGGCTAACATGGTGAATGAAGCATGATCCTGTTAGAAGATCATGTATGATTTAGAAAATTGTATTTGTTTGCGACCCCAGAAATTACAAACTTGAAAGGTTTTTCTGCTGCTCTTAGTTAGTCAATAAAATTTTTGATGTAATAAGCGGGTGGAAATTAACATTTTGGTTTCAATGTAGTTGTTCCTTTTTTTTTTATCTTTTGGTTTTTAAATTATCCATGTTCTCATTCCAAGTCATCATCCATTTGGTCAATATTTGAGCTTTATTCTTATTATTGTTGTTTGTATGTTTAAACTTTCACTATGGACGAATTCAATCATCAAGAATGATAAACATTGGGATTATGAAAAGTTAATTTATATTCAAAAAAGGAAGATTTTTGTGGTTAATTCAACTTTTGATTGCACTAGTTTGATACAATTTTTCAATGATTAAAAAATAATTCAAACTATTTTCATATTGAATTAATTTAAAAAAAAAGTTGAAATAAGAATATTTTTTAAAAACAAAATGCTAAGTGTAGAAGAAAAAAAAAAAAAACTAAAGAACATGAGGAGGGAGATGTGAGCATACTTTTAAAAAAGATAAAATGGTTGTGAGAGATAGAAAGAGAGAGGCATAAGCGAATATTCATAAAAACTGCATAATGGCACAAAAATAATAAACAAAATGTAAACGGGCAAAAGCAAAACAGCCAAGGGAAGTAAATGGTTACTTGATATTGTACATAGAAGATATAGACCATGGATTGATGGACATTTTGCAAAACAGAAAGGAAAAGTAAAGTGATGACAGGCACCCTTTATTTTTTTTTCTTTTTTTTTCCATGGAAAGTTGAATAGCACCCTTTCATCCAACTTAAAATTGAATATTGATACATATGGTCTTACACTAGTATAAGTACCACCCGTTAAGAAATCAAGGACAAAGGCAAAATGGGGATTGCCTTGTAATGAAACGGGATCATCTTCTGAATGCCTCCCAACTGCCACGACTTCTTTTAAGGACAATGACACATTCAAAATAGGATGATTGCCTTGTCGTGAAATGGGATCATCTCCAACTGCAACTCTAGTTGTATATTATGAACTGCCTCAACTTTCTTGAGGACAAGAGGAGTACAGAATAATGGAATTGCCCTGGCCTCCGAGTGGATAATGAAAAAAGACATTTCAAGGCCAATTCAAGAAATTTACCATTTTGGCTAACTCAGAAGCTGCTGCTGTATTTGGTCTTCGGCACTTGCAACCCAATTATGTTGAGTACGTTTCAACAAAGCTCACCTTTACATATCCAAGGTGCTCATCATCGGATACGATTCAAGTTGGAGAAAGGCTCATTATTTACTTTAGGAGCAGCTTTAACCACTTCTGGAACACCGAAGACATTCCAGAATCTCAATGTTTCATCTCCTGCTGCTGATGCCACTGTGCAACCATCTGGACTTTGGGCCATGAAAAGGACTCTAGATGTGTGGCCAGTGAGTTCTGCCATTTTCACCATTGATGGATATTTCCACAAAGTGAGCTGATTCTGAGTAAAACCATGGGAGCTAAGCAGCTCCCTCTCATTCTTGTTCCACAGCAGAGCACACACCTGTGAGCCAGTATCTACAGAGTTCAAGCAGGCACCTGTGTGGGTATTCCAGAACTTAATGCACCTATCGCCTCCTCCTCCTCCAGAGGCTAGCAAATTTCCCTGGAATGGGCACCAGGCAAGGGCTTTCACTGCAGAGGTGTGGTCCTCAAGCCTGTGGAGCCATTGAGTAGGTGACTGTGATGATGCCATGGATCTATCCCATATGTAAAGGAGATTGTCGTTGCCACCACTTGCTAGTTGTTGGCCTGAAGCTGACCATTTAAGTCCACAAACCTCCTGTTGATGTCCTCTGTAGGTCTCAACAATGTGCGATCTTATTCTCACATCATTATTAATGATTTGACCATCCATTCCTCCAGTTGTTAGGATGTGATTGTTCCATGCCAACGAGCCAACTCGTGATCTGTGACCACCTCTCAATGTCCTAAGCTGCAGCCATTATTCAGAGCAATAACAGTAAGGCAACCATAAATAAACATGAAATCTAATATGCTGCCAGAAGTAAGGTAACGAACCTGTCTATTAGCCGCAGAATCCCATAGCTGTACTTCAGAATTATTCAAGCCGATGGCAATGTGCCGTCCATCAGGAGCCCAATTGATACTTGTAATAGGGCCATTTTCATCATCAATTGTGACAAGTTCTGAGGTAGAGCCGTTAGATGCATCCCACAAATATACCGTGCTTCCAAGAGCTATGGCTAGAACATTGCTGCTAGCCCAGTCCAACAAATTCAGGTAGAAATCATCAACAAGGTCAGGGGCATCTAGTGTTCTCTCAGAAGTCTGTAAAAGTAATGAATTTGATTTATCAGAAGAGAACATAGTTGTTTGATCATGACATTTTATTCATCAAAAACAGCGAACTACAAGGCTCAGCAAAAGAAAAATTTAAGGAAAAAGAAAGATTAAAAAAACAAAAAGATTCAAGTCCCAGTTTCCTAGAACGATGTTTGAAACCCTTTATTGGCCCAAGGAAAAGATGAATCTTAAAATGTCTTGCATTACCAATTCAATTTGCAAGAGCAGTGTGCTTATAAATTTATAAAAGGCAGAGGACAAGATGAAAAAAATTAGGATTACCTGAGGGATGTATCTGCGGGGCTTAATGGGTTTGGCGTGTTGATTGAAAGAAGAAAAATGCTCTTGCGGGATCAACTCAACGGGGGGAGGAGGAGGCTTATTCTTGAAGGCTAGAATTCGGGTCCGGTTAACATTCATGGTCTCCGCCAGTTGCTTCCTGTAGGCCTCACTGGATGGTGAACTAACCGCTGGATTCTCTTTGCCTTTCCTTCCTTCAGTTAGCATGTAATGGGCATAGTCCCAGTCCATTGCCGATCGATTCGGTATAAATCTATCCAACTGTTACAAATCATATAAATGAAACAGGGAATCAAAGGCCACTCTCTAGCTAATAAAAATCTAGCCTATTTCGAAATATACCTGTATAAAGTAATTCAACGTGGAACAAAAAATTCAAATAATTCAACAAAGAAAAGGAGAAAGATGCAAAACGAAAGCCCAGATGGAGGTAAAGATCAAACTTGAAAACAAGTCCATCAACAGACCGGGAAAACAAGAAACCCCCCAAATGCTATTGAGGCGATTTCTGATTTTTGAACAAAATATGAACGCTAAAATCGAGAGATTCTTACATTTTCCTTAGAATTCCTTCTCTGAAGATGTTGCTCTTGGAGTGGAAACCGAGACTGTGCCTTCAAGGTTGAAGACGATGAAGAACTCATAGATCCCGATTCCATTGCTACTATCTACACAAGAAACAATAAAACACCACAAAAACAAAAAAAAAAAAAAGCAACGAAATAATAATAATAACAATAATAAATTGGAAAGTAAAAACACCGAGAAAAACAGAAACAAAATACAAAAGAAACCGAATCGCCTGCAAAACAAAAGGATGTTAGAATGCAGAAACAGGAAATTGAAAAATAAAGACAATTGAGTATCAGAATCGAAATAAAATAAAGATAAACAAAACAGAAAGAGAAGGAGAGAGAAAGAATGCGGCTTTTGGCGCTAGAGAGAGAGAGAGAGAAAGAGAGAGATCGCCTTGTTGAGTATCAGAATAGAGTTCGCTTATGGGCTCTTCCTCTTCTGTTCTGCAAAGGTCTCTAATTAAATAAAAGAAATAATAAATCGAAAGAACCAAAGAATATCGGAGTTTTGGGAAAGCGGCAACGGCTAGAGTTTTTAGTGGCCGTTGAAACTTGGATTGACCAAAATGTCCCTCGCCAAAATGGGGTCCTCTCCGTCCTCTCCTGCATCTTAAAACCGGTTGAGGGTTGGGTAAATTTGTAATAATGCGTTCTCCTTATCTTATTTTTAAAAAACATGCCAGTTGAGCTTTTATTGAATCTTTCTCTTTATTAAAGGATATTTAGTTGAATTTAAAAGAAAATAGCAATTAAACAAATCAACAATCATACTTAAAGGAGATTTAGTTGAATTTTTCTCCCCTATTTTTTTCTTTATAAATATACTATTTGAATTTGCTCATTAGTCTCTAAAGGAAGATACTCTGCAGGTTATGTAGTGCAACAACAGCAGATGAACTCAGGCTGTAAGCTGGCACAAAGCTCCCATTCCAATCTCCAGACAACAAGTGATAAGCTGCTTGGCCATGACAGAGTTTTGATATGGAAGGAATAGTTGTAGAACTAAAATCAAAACAAATCAAACCTGTACGCTTCATAGGGCAATGTTTCCAAATGTAAGCCCAAAAGATGATGGCCTGAAGCTATAGACACAATGTTACATTGAGACCTACTTCTAATTCTAAAAGCTAACTTCAATCTGTGAAATGGCTGCGTCGATTTGATTCGGACATTATATCACAATGCAGAATCTGCAACAGGCAAAGTCCTTTTCTAGATTGACGACAAGGGATATAGAAACTGATTAGATTATTGAAGTGGTTTGAGTCATTCAACATGGAAAGATAATTGACATTTTAGCTGCACCACAGCCACTTTAAATAGAAGAAAATCAGAGCATAACTAAACTACTGCACTTCATCAATTAACGTGGAAATTCGCTACAAAACTGAAAACTAATGAACTGGGAGTTCACACAAGGAACTCAATCTGGCTATGAAATAAAAACAATCCAAATTGAACCCAAAAAAAAAAAAAAAATCATCAAAACTGGGGAATAAAATAAGCTATAAACAAAATCCCCAATCTGTGATTCTTGATCCATCAATTTACACCCAGCAGCAGAACTTTTATACTCTCAGCGTCAATCGCCTTCAATGGTGCCATTAGCATCCTGATCTCTATCTGGGACCTTGACAAGCGCAAACCATAGTTGTGTATTCAATCTAAATGACCAAAGCTGAACCACAGCTTTATTTTCCGTTCCTTTCAATCCATTCTCTTCATTGTTGACAACCGAATTCCAACCAGCAGTCAAGTTATATACCGCATTGATACTCATTTTCCACATGGTCAAGCGAATGGAGTGATTCTCGTGACCACAGGGTTCAATCAGACTTGCAGCAATGGCTTCAGAATTGTCAAGTTTTGCTTTCTCTTCATCGGTAAGGAAATTTTTTCTGATTTGCTTCATTGGGATTGAGAAACGGCCATGATGGGTGCTGGTATCGGTTGCATACAGGACTTTCATGATCACCAACACTGGATCACTCCCGCCTTTCTCTTCCACAATGACTTTCCTCAAGTCTGCAGGTAGTTCTACTGGAAATTTGTCAAGGTCGATATTGTTGTTCTTGGATACCTTCTGTTTCTTCGCTTTCTTGATCTGTTCCACTCCATTTTCACCCTCAAAGCAGCGTTTTTTACCGCCATTCTTTGTCAACGTCTGTGTCTCTGTCCCATTGATCTGTTTGTCTCCTTCTTGCTGTGCAATAGGTAACTTGATCCCAGGTTTTTCCTCAAACCGATCCGCCAGGAATTGCGGACTACAGAATTGGTTAAACCAACCGTCTTCAGATTTTCTTTTACGGGCCGTGTAATCATCTTCAAGGCTTCTTTTCTTCCTGGGTATGGCAGCCCCGTTCAAGAATGGCAAAACCCTATGAGCCCGAGCCCTGGCCCTAGCAGAACTCCTCCATGAATTTAAGAAAGCTTCTCGATCCTTTCTTGCTTTCAACCCATTCCCAATCCTCCTGGGTCCGATGGTGAAATCAAGGCAAACCCTCTCTGTCAGCAATTGGAAGAACAATTCTTCGTTAACATCTTTGCTCACAATCTCACCAACTTCAGCAACGAGTCTCTCATAAGACCCATCATAGCCCAATGCCTTCAAGTCCAAATTCTTGAATAAAGTCCCCATCTTTCTTTTTCTTGCTTAATGCAAAAAGTTGAAAAACACAATCGCAGAACACACAAAAACAGAGAATTGCACAATGACAGAAGAAAAAAGAACCCCAATTAATCCGTTTGCTTGGAAAGTAATTGAGAAATTTTGTGGGTTTAGCGTTCCTACAGATACATACATACATATATATATATATATATATATATATATATATATATATAATCGAAGAGGGAAAAAAGGCTGTGATCTTGATGAGTTAAATGGCTATTGAATTCACTGCCGGGCGGCGGGGGTGGGCAACTCTGCTTCCTTTGTTAAAAGGATTTCGGATTCATAGCCGTTATAGGTTACCAATTCAAAAGGCGCGCGTTTGTCTTGTTGGCATTCTGTTACTTGGGGACGCGCCATTCTCCAATCAAAAGCTTCCATAATGTATCAGGCTTCCTTTTTTTTTTTTTTTTTATTTCTGTTATATATATATATATATATATATATATATATTTGAAAGTCCTTTTTCTCCTTCTTCTTTTAGAATTTATTGTTCAATGGGGGAATCCTAATGGCTGTGGAATTCAACAGGAAAATGAGCAAATATGCTTCCTTTATTCCCATGTTACTGTACCGCTTCAGGGCAGCGAGGCAGCCGGCAGTGCTTTCCAATTTTTGGCCGTTTCCCAATTCAAAAGGCGCGCATTGCCGTCTTGTTGGCTTTGGTACATGGGGCGCCCCAGCCTCCATTCTATGTCTTTAAAATGCATTTTTGGTTTCACACCCTCCTTCAATTTCATCCATATAAATAATTACTCCGCAATCCCCCAGAGAATTGTTGGAACCATATATTTAATTTAACCTATATACTGCCATAAGAAGATAGCCTTTAATTGACGCACAAAGCACACACACATTTGTATCATTTAGGCCTAAACCCTGACTTTGATTCCTTTATACTTGGACCAGCCTTGTTGATTCTTAGTATGGCCCTTGCATTTCAACGCTACAAGTGGAATCCTTGAATTTACTTTTCACATTTAGTCAACCCCCACTATTAGTATTTTACATATAATGAAGAACAACTGTTCTACATATTGTTAAATTTGATCATCAAAATGCAATTTTTTTAATCCCTAAATATAACTTATTAGCCACTAAATTTAAAGCTTAAAACGAAATATGAGATTTAAAATCGAGATTTCACCATTTATTAAGCCACTTTTCCCCACCCTAATTGAACAAGGGAAAAAAAATAAAATTTTTTCAATTTTTTATTAAATAATTTATCAAGAAAAAAAGTTGAGTGTTATTATTATTATTATTATTATTATTTTCATTCAAATCAAAGATTAACACAATGGTATTTGCCTTTTCATTTGAATATAGGGATAAGTCACATACTTTAAAACTTTTTAAATTTTTTCAATGTAGACTTATAACTTTATGTTTTATAACATTGGTCTTATACCTGTTCTTTCTTGTTAACATTTTAAAAATCATATTTGACCCAATCAGAGTACGCATAAAAACTTTTAAAAAATGAGAAATATTTGAAGTGTTTTGTCTCTTTCGGAGCTAATTATTGCACGGTTAAATTTCTTTTTGTCTGGGTATACTTTTATGTGGATTTTAGTCAACGCATTAAACAGCAGAAGACAAAAAGGTAAACACAAAAAGTCAAAAAAGAAAAATGAAAAGAATAAAAAACACACTTGCAAACAATAAAAAAAAAAAAAAAAAAAAAAAACCTTTCAATGCAGCCATTATATATTCCAATCTTTTTGTTCCCAACATTTTGCACTCCTTAACAACCTTTAATCATCTAGATGTCCCATTGAACATACAGAAAAGGTAAATCCCTTACCCCAGTCTCTCAATTAGCAACATTTTTTTTTTTTTTTTTGTGCATACATTTCTTTACTCTTCCCTTATATTTGATGATGTTGGGTTTGATACATAAAGTTGTCACTGTTAAGGTCTTTTCTGCCATGTAGCACTGGACTTTAGATTATTATTAAATTTGATTTGATTTTTCCAATTATACTAATAATGACACATAAATATATAGACATATGATTGTATAGGAAATGAGACAATAGCAATGATGTATGCCTATTAGATCACAGAGTTAAAACCTTATAGATGTTGTCAAATGTGGGATTGCTGCACTGAATTTGATGAGAATTTTCAAAGAGTCTTCGAGTTTCTAGTTTCTTACAGAGTAGAATTCTCAGGTCACGAATTCTGGGAACAATTTTGAAACCAAAGACACATGTATTGGAAAAAAAAAAATGACTCTCAAATTTGATCATTGTAAAACAAAGGGTCTGAAATTTGGCAGTGGTAGGCAACTGTGTCATTGGAGACCATAAACAAGCAATGCACCAACTGCACCAATACCAGCAAGCAGACCTATAACCACCCCAATTGGTGGTAATCCACCACCAATTGCTTTTCCAGTATTGACATCATAACGTGCAAACCTCTTTTTTGGTGCTCTGCATTGTGGGCAGACATATGCATCCGGCTGCAAAGATTGGCTCAAGAAAATGAAAAATGAAGAGAAGTCACACTTGATGAGTTCATTTTTCGATCATATTGTGCTTGACTAGAAGAAAGCAGGAACTGTAATATTGCTTCTAATAACAAATTTTGCATAAACTGGTTATAGAATTTCACCAACATTTTTGATAAGAAATGCGAGACACCAGAATTTACCACAAAATGACAGTTTCATGCCAAGATTATGGAATTCGCTCCCCAATAAATCAAAAGAAAAAAAGATGACAATGGATATTATTGGACATGCTGTGTGCCAAGATCTTGACCGCGATTTCTTCTTATCACGATTTTCTCAAATTTGTCTCTCTATTAACATTGAAATTATCATATCAACAAAGGAAAGGAGCTTGCCTGTTCATCAAATGGTTTCTGCAAGGTGTATATGTATCCACAATCTAGGCATATGTGAGTTGCTCTGGCCTGCAAAATGCTTTACACTTGTAGTATTTTGGGACTATTTTTATTTCCAACTGTGGGAAAATTAAATGCATTTATGATAAAGATCATAGTAACCAAAAAAATGCTTACCTTCTGAACATCAGTCAACTTCCTTCCAAAGCGTGGAGGAGCTGGACGCTTTGGAAGTCGTTTCACATCTACCTCTGCACCCCTGCATCATGACGGAGATGGATCAGCTGAGATGCATAGATCATTGTTTAAAACTGAGATATATTGCACTGAATGTCATCAGCTTATGCACAATCTTTATTATTGCAGATAACCCAGTTTTCCTTTTCCCTATCCACTGCATATCAGATTACTGGCCTACAAGAAGTGGTTATTACTATGGTCCTCAATTCATTGCTTTTTGTGTGTGTGCACTTTTGAGAAAGCAAACTTGCACTTGGCGAGCCACACCTCCTAATGTCATCACCAGCCTCTGTTACGGTAATCTTATATAACAACATGATGCAAAATGATCTGACATAGAATACAGAAAAAAAAAGGAAACACATGGCACATAAGAACGGTTTGGATGTGTTCAAATTTGTGAATTTAAGAGGTAAGGAACTGGATGCCAGTCTATAAACAACTTGGCTGATGTTTTAGCCATTTTGTTATCCTCTCTTGGTTAATGAGAAGTTGGGCAGGAATGGTATTTAAGTCTGAATTTCATTATAGAAGTAGTAGTAATTTCAAAACCAGGTTTCAAAGCACCTCATTTCCTAAGCAAACGCAAATAGTCTCATCTCAAACAGGCCTTTGCTTCTTTGTTCTCAACTGGACAATCCCAACTATAGTATTCTCGTCTATGTCAAACTATGAAGCTTAGTCCTCAGACTTCCTCAGACTTAACAAGCAGCATAAATACTATGAACTTCTAGGTCAAAACGAATTGTCTAATTTTCTTAAACCTTATAAAGGTATCCACCCATAATAAAATCAATCCCCACATGTTAGTTGTTATATCAACATTTTCAATACAAGGGCAAGCCTCGGTGTGCCGGTAAGTTTACTCTATTGTGACCTAAAATAAGTTCAAGACGCAGAACAACCTCTTTGTAAAAACAAAGGCTGCAGCATACAATTGGACATCACGTGTGACCAAATTTCTCTTCTATAATGACATTGCACATTCAGGTTACTCCTTGCAGGAATATCTAGCTAATATGGTTAGGATAAGAAGTTTTGAATTTATATAGAATGACAAACTAAAGATATTGGCATGCACATTGGCCTTGCAACTATTTTTATAGATTGAATTAATCCTTAGGCCCATAAGTGCATTGATTATAGGTATAATCATAATATTGATAGTTAAATTGAAGTTTTTGACCCCAATGTCATTGATTTGTACATGCTTTTAGTTGTTGTATTTTTTACATTTGTTAATCTTCAAACCCTTCAACATACACAATTCATACTATAACAATGTGAACCCAAGTTTTATAAAGTTGAGTTGCTGTTTCAGGAGACAATGCAACAAGAGTAAAATTAGAAATTAAGGTCATGCAACTCTTTAATATGTAATCTACGGTGTGCCAGTGCAAATAAGATACAGAGACAACGCCAATATGGGAAAAGGTCAAAAAGTGAAGGAACAGAACCTGCTAACAACAAAGTATACAGAATCAGGCTTTGCTTGGATAGCAGTTTTAGTAAATCCCAATTTATCAGCAGGCCAAAGTTCATCCCCAAAGAAGCTGCTAGTGTAGAGTACTTGATCACCTGCTTTTAGCCCTGCTTTTGCTGCATTCCCTCCAGCCTCCACAGCCTTCCCAAAAAATAAAAAAAAGAACAAAATTTCATTTCCAATAGGCTCATTTATAAAAGAAGAGGTTTTCTATGTGAAAGATCCGAAAAGAACAAGAGACTTACGGTGATGACAACGCCTCCACCAGACTTTTGACCCAAGGTGAGACCTAGTGGCTTATCAACTTCGACCTCAATATTCTTTGCAGCCCCTGCTGTTCTGGCAGTGATCTGAAGAACCTTTCCTCTACTCCTAGCTGTTCTTTTTCCCTGTCATGAAGAAATCTGAAGCACCCCTTTTGGCATCTTGAAGCGATAGCCCTTGGAAGGGGTTGCTTCTCTACAGAAAGAAAAGTGGTATCCACGTATTTCATTACAAATGGGCAAGACAAGAAAATTGAAAACTTGGAGACGGCATATAAATGAAACCTGGAATTGAGATGACAAAACTGGTTTCAAAAGTGGGCTGGGGTTGGCTTGAATGGATTGGTTCCTGTTGAATGTTGCAGAACAAGAAGAGGAAGAGCCTGCAACCAAAGCCGATGACATTGTGGATGCCACATAGAGAGCGGAGCAGAGAATGGTATAAGTACACGAGTGTGCAAGAATGCAAGTGTGGCTCAGAGTTATGCTGGTAGAATTGCACCATCAGATAACATTTTAGCGGCCAAGGCGGATAGCTAAGTGGCCACGAGCAAGCCACGCGCACCCCCGAAATCCATTAAGGGAATGGGAATCGGTATTTATTCATTTTATTTTTGATAATTTTATTCTCTTTTATTTTATATATATGTATGTACGCAATAAATAAATTTATTAAATAAAATATTAATATAAATAAATAATATTTTTTACCCTTTATGATTGGGATGGAGGACGATTCGCAATTTTCACGTCAACATGTCATCGAATAAAGCCAAGACAAATTTCCGCAATTAGATAAAGTTTTTCCCAGTTGGATCCAGACCGAAGTCACCATTGCCTACTTTGCTAGACTCAAATAAAAGTAAGAGAAAAGAAAAATGAAGTTTGTAACAGATTCAGGATTTTTATTTTAATTCTAATTTTGAGTTTAATTAAAAAAATTACACAAAAAATATAATGATACATTCAAAATAAATTAAATATATTATAAAATTTATTATTTAATTTTAATTCTATACAACAAACTAAATTGTTTCTTAAAAAAATTATTTAATATATTTTATTTTATTCTTTGTAATAATATACACCATATAATCATATATTTTAAGATGTAAAAAAAAATATATATATTATAACTATAAAATTTAATAAAAATAGTGAAAAAAAATACATTTATTTTTTTAAAAAATAAAATTTATTTAGTTAAAATTTTTAGTAACAATATTATTATTTAAAAATTTTTAAAAAATTGATTCAAGCAAAAGTTTAGTTTAAAAATATATATTTTTTCATCTTAATGAATTAAAGGGAATTTAATCTCTTTACAACATTCATGATCATATTTTATAATCAGTGTGTTAATTTTTGTAGAATTTAAATGTTATTGTATTTTTCTTATATTTGAAAATATAAGATATAAATTGTTATAAATTTAAAATAAAGTATATTAAATGTGGTTTTTTAAAAGAGTATTATTTTAGTACATGTCCAAGTGTGAGGCACATGCTTGCCTTTTTTTTATTTGGCTATTATTTTTTATTATTTTCACTCTTAATAACAGTATAATATAATAATATTAATATACGGGAGAGAAAACACCTCAAACCTAATTGAAGAAAAGTTTCTAATAATCTTCGGGATTGTGGGCTTGACAGTTTAAGCTACTTCATATGATATCCTTTGCATCTCATATACATGAACTAATTTACAAAAATATATATATATTTTTAATTCCATCGGACGCTGTCACCCTACACTGCACAGGAGTGCAATTAAAGAGGCAGGAAAAATACCGAATTGAAATCTGGTTTGGTAGAAAGCTTGGAAAAGGAGGTAGGAAAAAAAAAAAAAATACTAGATTTAAATCCGGTTTGGTAGACAGCGTGGAAAGAGGGGTTGGGTGGCCGAAGTTTTCTGGTGGGTGGTATTAATGGAGCTTGGCAGAGCTAAACCGGAAGGAAAAAAATAAATAAATAAATTTGAGACAATGAATGCAAAAGATCATAGATTAAAAATTTTATTTTTTTAGAAAAACGCAAACCAACTCTATGATTGAGGTGTTAGATTATAATTTTAAGAAGATAAACATAAGATTTATCAAAATAAGTTTATAATTTAAATGAATTTTCTAATAGAAACAACTTTTAAACATTAAATTACTGATTTTGACGTTCATGTGCCGTGTGGTGCATGTGACCCATGCTTAATCTGTCGCATGGGGTGTCACATTTGTAATTAAATGACAGTATAAATTGAGATACATACTACAAACTTAACTTAGAGGTCTCAAGTTATAAAATTGGTTTTTTTTTTTTATTATAATTATAATTTTTTTTAAAAAAAATTTTTTTGGGGTGAAAATTGATTCAATAACTAGGAAACTCAAGCATTTCATAAAAAAAGAAAAAAAGAAAAAAAGAAAAAAACATTGTTGTTCGTGCGAATGTGTTAATAGTTTTTTTTTTTTTCTTCTTTTTTTAATGTTAGTGTTTATTTCCTAGAATATCGCCCACAACATACTTTTGCGATAAGAAAATTTTTGTGCAGATTTTATAACAAAATTTGGCTGCATTTATGATAACAACGGGTGGTCTCTTCCAGATATATTTAACTTTAGCAAGGGATTACAGAATATTCTGCTCCCGTAACGGGACTAAACTGCCTTGTTTATCGTTACAATTATTGAGCGGCAAAACCAAGGAACGATACTCTTTACCGTAACGGTACAATTAGTAAGTACGTACGGGCAAAAGAGCGGCAGTTGGGGCGGTATGGAGTAAGGATGCGAAAATTAGGTGAGAGATAAAAAAAAAATAATTATATTAATAAAAATTGACTAATTTTTATTAATTTAAATAAAAAATTATTATTAATTATATTTTTATTAAATGAGAAAATAAGAGTTTAGATTTATGATATCAGAATACGAACGAGTGGTTCGGATTCTAAGAACAGAGTTGTTGGTGATGGAATTAATTCTTTATCAATGAGAGAATCTTCTTTATATTATATTTATATTTATAGGCAGGTTCGTCGTTGTTACATCGATCATCTCCGGCTTATCCATCCCTCTATTTATTTTTCTCCACTCTTTTTAAATATTCTTCCAGGTTTTAAAAGTTTCACTCCTTCTCTCTCTAGCTATCTTTCTCTGTTGGGAACGATACTCTGTGTATGGCCGCCGCGAGATCGAAGGGTGCTAAGGGGATCGCCAGCTTGGGGAAGCGAGCTATCTTCGGCCAGATCTGGACTGCTAGCTCCACTCGCTCTTCCTCTGTTGCTTCTCTCAGTCTCAGGTCTTTCTTTTGTTTGTTTTCTTGACATGTTTACTACTGACTTCTATTTGAACGATGAGCTAGTTCGTTCCGCCGGTGTTTTTCGTTGCTTGTATGTATTGGGTTGATTCTGTGATGTTTGATTGTTGTCAACTTTGTGGTTAATTTCCTTAGCTTATTTTGCGTCCGTTGATCGTTTGATTGTTAATTTCTCTCTTTCGTTTCCATTTCTTGCTAATTAATTTGTTAGTTTCCCAATTGGGGAATAGGGGTGAAAAGGAAACGATGATTCTCCGTGGGAAAAGATAAAAAAGGAAAAACGATATATACACATATATAGAGGCAATACATTGTTGTCCTTTTACTGAAAATTTGATTTGCCATCGAACTTTATTTTTTCCTTTAAAAAATTTTTCTGGGCAGCCATTGGCCTATTTTCTTGAAGGATTTTATTTCTTGTTCCCCTTATTCAATTTGGTGGGTAAGCATGAACACTTTTACCCCTGTTTTCTAGGAATCCATAGTTCCATAGCATATTTTCATCAAATCTTTCATTTCCTCTCCCAACCCCCCTCTTCTATTTTATATTTTTTGTTTTTTTTTTATTTTTATTTTTAATGTTTTAGTTTGAAGGGTAAATATTTCCATCTGTAGTAATAATTGTTTTCTAAAGTATCATTTTCATGCTGAAACTTATTTAAGATAATCATTAAGAATCTAAACCTGTTATTACCATAAAAAAATCCATGTATTTAAAGCTTAAATAATCACTAATGAGAATTTCTAATTTAGCTTATTTAAGGTATAAGATAAATTAATTTTTATTAATAAATAAAATTTAAGTAGAATTTGATTAAAATAAAAAATAATTGAATAAGTTTATATAATACAAATTTATAAGTGCATTATAGTTATAAAAAATTATAAATAGAAATAATAAGTATATATATATATATATGAGTACTCATCCAGTGAGGGCAAAGGTCCAAGATATTTTTTAAATTATATATTTGTTATATTATATATATATTTTATATGTATTATATTTATTTATTTATTTTTATTTTTATATTTTAACAAAGTTTTATTTAATTTTTTTTATGTTATATATGATATTAATTTAATTTAATTTATATAAAATTTAAAATATATTTTAATCAAACAAATTAAATGTGTAACGAAATAAACAAATGTGAATTCGACGCCCTCACTGTTTTGATATAATTGCTCGTATGTGGCGTTGACAGACCTGTTTCAATATTCTATACGAGATGGTACACGGATTAGATGCCCCCACTCGGGTTAACACCTTTGCTTACGACAGGGTAAATTCTCTTTTACTTTATTGAAAATAGAAAACGTAACCATAACACCAAAATTTTGTTGCCAAAAAGGTATCTCTATCGAGAAATGGTTATAATAATAACTTTGTCGGTTTCAGAATCCTTGTCTGGAAGGGTAAGTGGAGGGTGTGGGGTCCACAACGTGTCACGACTTTTAGATATGCACCAAACCAGGTCACATGTTTATGGCTGCCACCAGGCGGGTCGCCAACTTCCAAATTCTCATCCTTTGGACTTTGGCTGGATCTGTTTTTTTAATTTTAAATTGTTTCTAAAGTTAAGGGAAACCTTACTTGAGTTGCCATCAGTTTGGTTACAGTTCAATTTTTAATTTTAATTTAGTTTTAAATTTTGATTCAGTTAATTATTATATAAAAGATAATTTTTATTATTAATTTAATTTTTTATTGTACATCATTTTAAATTTTTCTAAAGGAACCTCCGGTTTAATTGATTGTTGATTAAATCGATTAAACGGACAATTTACTGTTCTTAGAGGGGCAGAACTTTAACCAGACTGTCCCTCCGCACGGTTCTGATTCAAACAGGAGCTGAATTAGTGGGTTTCTAACCAGTTCGGTTTATGTTCAAAACATGACTTGTTTTCATGTCTATTCATTTCTCTTAATGTTTAATTAAGGAAATTAATGAAATAAATTATCACGTGCCCTTGCATAAATGCTGAAGCCAAGGCCAGAAGCATGGTAGAAAATGTCTTTCTTTTTTTGGGTCCTAAAAGATTTTATCTTGATCATTCCATGTTTTTGTGTCAAAGCGATCATAGTACTTATCTAAAAGAAAAATTAAGATCTCTAATAAAAATATAAAATGCAAAATGGCTTTGAATTATTGATATGCACTTGGGATCTTATGCTATAAGTGGCTGTTTGTACACTTTCGTTAAATTTCATTTACAGGTCTCCGTGCTTGCCCATGTTTCCAAATCAATGTTATGTTTTATTTTTATTATTACTTGGGAGTAGTCTTTTTTATTGACTTGCAGTAACATAAAATTTTTGATTTTTATATGGTCTAATGAATACCAATTTGGTTGCAATTTTTCATAGTTTGACTTAGTTCTGATTATGGGTGGGTTCAGTTGTGGTTCTGGTTTCAGAACTGGCAATGCTGGTTTTCTCGCCAGAGTAACCAAAACAGAACGGGCTACCCGTGGATTGATTCTGCTTTCAGGCGGGGTTTGATTCACCTCGGGCTCTGAATTGATCCCACCTATCAGTTTTTTTTTTTTTTAAGAATTTTTTAACAAATTTGTACAACATTTTCTGGTTTTCATAGAAAAAGTAATTTGAATCAATTAAGTTTATAAATGTTAAGACTTTATTGAGAAGGTGAATAATATTTGAACCTTCCTTAAGATTTTGGTTAACTGATTCTTGTTTCAATCTGGAAATCTGGTCTGGTTCCAAATTGAACAGAGTCAACTAGAAGTTATATCTTTCTATGGCAAGAATAATGGATTTTAGCCAGTCAAAGTGAATTTTCTTTCAAATACTGAATTTATAGCACCACTTGTTGATTTCATCTTGGAACCGTTTGTTTCCAAGCATGTTTAGAAATTAGTTCATGGGGCATAATATCTTTATAATTTGAGACTGAGAGGCTAATGTATTAACTAGCAGGAGGGCTGCACAACATACATCAGCCTACGACAAGAACATTGATGATCAAGTTCACCCAAGCATTGTTCCAGACGATGTGATCCAGCCCCAGTCTGAGGAGTACTGGTCTCCCCACCCTCAAACTGGTGTATTTGGGCCTGCCACTGATCACAAGCCAGTGGCGGGCAGTGGTGAGCAATTCCTTTCCTCGCCCACAAACTTTGGTGAGGACGGTTCAGAGCTGGAGGAGAAAGCCTGGTTCCGCCCCACTAGTCTTCAGGACGTGGAGAAGCCTCACCATAATTGAGGGGGCATCTATCTATCCATCTTATATAGAAAGAATAGTGCTCTTGTCTATGTTATGCTATCAATAAGGCGGAGTTGAGAACTCACAATATAAGCTGTTATATCTAATATCCTGTGGTGGGAATATTATTCATATGCAAACTTAAATCTGTCAATTGTGACTTCTTTGTCATGTATGTATGGCTGTTCCTTTATGTTTCCACGATACTATGCTCTAAAGAATTGGTTATAACTGCTTGGTTTGTGGTCATTAAAGTTTATTTTGCTTTTGGAATTTTTACACACACAAGCACTGAAAATGAAATTGGCAGTTATTTGCCACCATTGCCTTTTGTTAGAAGAAAGCCTACACTGGCCTACGAGTTTGCTTTTAAATAGAACTGACCAAACTAGAAAATTGAGGAGGGCAGGTGGGAGGCATCATAAAATCAAACTTTTTCTGCATGCACGTTACAGGCAACTAGTGGACAGAAATTGATCCCAAAAAAAAAGAGGAAAAAGAACTTGCATCAAAAAGTTCACTTTTGGTATGCAATATTAGCAAAACCCACTTCTCTCACACGTTTTTCTCATCGCTCTCCCTCTACCACCGCCACTGCTTCTTCTAACGGCTCTAATAGTATTACTACAAGTATAAAAGAACAGCAAGTGAATCCTAATTGTAGTACTACCAACAATAATGGCTCCCTCTTTTAGCTATATCAGAGTTTCACCTTCGAGGACATGGCCCCATCTTAAGTTTACTGTTCTTCACTCTTCACCTTTTCCTCTTCCCCTATTTACTCATTTAGTAGAGGAAGTAGAACAAGAAGTAACTGATTTCACCGATTCTGATTCTGTGGAGGAACTGTTTTTGGTAGAAGTAAATGTTGATGATGAGGCAAGGGAAAGGTTGGGGAGATCAAGCAGAACTGGGGTTTAGAAAATGAATAAATTGGCCCTCAAGACAGCCAAGGATTGGAGAAAGAGGATTAAATTCTATACTGATAGAATTTTGGGATTGAAAGAAGGCCAATTTATAGACAATGTAATGGATGAGTGCAAGGTGCAAATGACACCAATTGATTTTTGCTTTGTGGTGAAGTGGAGTTGCCCAGGTGAGCTGGCAATGAGCCTTGGAGGTCTGTGAGTGGTTGGATTTGCGCCGGCTGGAATTCTCCTAATGCACGAATGCTTTCTACAATATTGGCTGTGATGGGAAAAGCCAATTAGGAGCCCTTGGCTGTGGAAATGTTCACCCGGGATGAGCCCTCTATTGGGTACAGTGTGCAAGCCTTTACGCAATGATGGGCGTCGACGCAAGGATTGGTATGTTGACTAAGGTTCAATGATTGCTTGATTTGACATGTGAGCAAGGATATAAGTCAAACCATGTTTTCTATATCTAATAGATGCATGTACGGATGCAAATGCAATGATACATAATTTCCCCTACACCACTCTTAAAGTGCCTGTTCACGTGAATGAGACGCCATGAAGGTTTTTGGTGATATGGAGACGCATTTTTGTCAGCCTGATCTGCTGACTTACAATTCGATAATCTCGGTTTATGTATGATGTGAACTTCTAGGCAAAGGAGAGAAGCTTTTAAAGGAACTAGAGTCCAAAGGGTTCTTCCCAGATGGTGTCACATATAATACCAGTATCCACATGTGGGGAAAGCGGGGTCAGCATGATCTAACATCACACCTTTACCAATAAATGAAGTCATCAAGCCGGAATCCAGGTGTGGCTAGTGCTTTCACTGCTCTAATCGAACATGCTTCAGGATTAGAGATAAAAACAGAATAGAAAGGGGGCAGTGATTAATTTTACCCACAGATTTTTGCGAAATCAAATTAACCGTACGCCTGAAACAGTGCCAAGCGATCAGTAACTAATGCTGTCGATTATAAGGTACATACTTCTCCCTATCAGGCCATTGAAATCGCTGGATCATCGGAGGATCCAAACTTGGTGATATTGATGAAGGCCTTCCACATTTGGGGCATTCAGGCATCCCCTGTGAATTGGGTTCATGACAAAACCAACAAGTCGAGTCTTTCTTCTTTCTCTTCTCATCTCGTTTTTTATCCATCTTTTCGGGTTTCGGACCCTTGTTTGTTTCAGTTGATTCTCTTCTCATTGGAGTATCCTCATGGCAGCAACAATAGCAGCAGCAGCATCCAGGGTCCTCATTGTGCTTGCCATGGCCATGAAAATCAATGCATATCACATTAGTCTGATCATCCTGTTTCAAATATGAGCCATAGAATCGTTATTGAAGGAAAGCAAAAAGAACTACAAGACTTGAATTGGCACTTCTTGCAGAATCATTAATCAAAAATAATAGCGGGACAAGACATCAGCATCCGAGGTGGACGAGATGAAATTTGAACCGTCGGTTGCAATTGATGGTCATGATCTCCTGACTATTGTAACTGCCATTGATGATTGAGATTCTAGCCCGTCCACCGGTCCACCAATCCCCACATCTCCTAACTGAACTCTTTGTTAATTAGGTCATGTCCTAAACATGCAAGCATATTATAAGGCACTATAGTTGCCTGAAACAAAAGGGTTGACGAAGATTCATCAATAGTCTCGAAAACAAAATCAGAAACAAACTGAAGTTGCCACAATTTATGGTTTTGAAGAGGATTAAAACAAGAGAGAGAGAGCGAGCGAGAGAGAGAGAGAGATAGAGTCGGGACAAACAAACACTTACAGAAGAGAAGCCACCACAACAACAGGCACCAAGATCACAATCACAGTCATCACCACAACAGCAGCAGCCGTCAAAATCACAATCGCAGTCACCAAAATCGCAATCGCAATCGCAATCACAATCTATGTCGTCCATACAGGCTTGAGCTTCAACCTGAATCCTTATCCTCCTCTTCGTGCTAGGCCCGAACTTCAACGATGAGGGCTCTAATATTGTTTTTTTTTTTAGTCAACAATAGTCTAAATCTGTGGTCCCAACAAATGTAGAGAAGTTGAGAGAAGAAAAATCTTAACATGATAATTTATTTTTCTTTTTTTTTTCTTGTTATTAATTTAAAAATTGAGAGAAAAATTGTTAAATAAGTCAAAATCACGGCGTACAAGTAAAGAAAAATATCTGATTCTTTTCTCAGTTTGAGCTTTATCTATATATATATATAGGTTTCGTGAAAAAAAAAAAAAAAAGAGAGAGAGAGAGAGCTAGGTATGAGTTAGCACGTGGGCTCAAGTGAGTAAAATAACAAAATAAAACGACACCGTTTTCACCAGCGGAAATTCCAACACAAGCCATCAGTCATGTATGTATGTCTTGTCGCGGCAGTCATCGCTCTTGTTTTACCTTTGTAACATCGATTCATTCTCTAGTTGGGTGTGGCTCTCTGCGTTCTCTCATCTCTGCTTCTTTTCTTGTTTTATCATTTGCTTCTGAAGGAAATTGCGGATCCGTTTTAGTAAAACAGCTACCGCAAGATAGCGATGGCTCTATGGAGATTGAAATCCGCGGCTTCTTTATCGTCCCATTTCTTGAACAGGCTTCTGCAACCCTCTACTAAAAACGCCGCCGTTTTTCGCCGTTTCTCCTCCGGTAAAAGTCGTCTCCTTTTGCTTCCATCTCTCTCTCTCTCTCTCTCGCTCTCTCTCTGTGTTTGAATAATAGGTGGGAATATATGTCTTTTTATTAATATTGATTCATATGTTCTTTTCGATGTTGTTCTTCTTGAGTTTGCTAGATCTGGAAAATTAGACAAAATATGGAGAAGGGGTTATCTTCTCTAGGAAAGAGGTGCAAATTTATGATGTGTTTGTTTGGTGGGCGGAATTCCAGGTGAAGCGCAAAAAATGAAAATACCCATAGCCAGTAGACTTTAATCCCTATTTTAATACGTAGAAGGTTGATATCTTTTGTTTTCTTTTAATATTCCTATGTCATGTTGCTTGGTGGAAAGTGGATTGGTGCGTTTGCCAAACATGCTGTTAGTTATTGCTTATTGCTTATGACAGATGCGGTTGGTTTGCGGGAAAGCATAGTGAGGCAACAGCTTCTTCTGGATATCAATTCACAAATTGGAAGCTGCATGCCACTCAATGCTATGCGTATTGGAACTATAATCCACAATATTGAGGTGAACCCAGGCCAAGGTGGAAAGCTAGTTCGAGCTGCTGGCACTTCTGCTAAAATATTAAAAGAGCCAAAATCAAGATACTGTTTAATTAAACTCCCTTCAGGTTCTGAGAAGTTGATAGATTCTCGATGTCGGGCCACAATTGGCCAAGTATCCAACCCCAACCGTAAAAATTGGAAGCTTAGGAAGGCTGGGCAGAGCCGGTGGTTGGGACGCAGGCCAGTTGTTCGAGGGGTTGCTATGAATCCAGTAGATCATCCTCATGGTGGAGGTGAAGGTAGGAGCAAAAGTAGTGGAAACTTTGGGAGGGTGTCACAAACACCATGGGGCAAGCCGACTAAATCTGGTTACAAGACAGCTTCTCTGAAGCGCAAGAAGTAGCTATTAGATCCTTTTTATCAAAAAAAAAAAAACGCCGTTTTTTGTTCTTCTATTGGCAATTAGCATGTAGAGAATGCATTTGGCATGGTTTCTCTTAAAGAAATGTTTTGAGGCTAAAATATCTGGACTGTCAAACATGCAGCAGGTCTCTTTTATCAAACGAGTTTTCTGGACATTGCTTCTTTCTCCTTCTCCAAATTTTTCTTCTGACATAATTGAAATTGTCTGTGGGGGTATATGCCTGTCTGCTTGAACATGTATAAGATGCATAGGAATGATCAGAGTGAAACAGGGGCAATGTGTCTGGGAGTGCAACCTTAACCTTGCCTCTCATTTAATCTGTTTTAATTTTCCGTCATACTTACATAGTTAAAGAAGTTACATGAATGTTTAGTTGATGGTTAATTAAATGAACAAGTTTTGATTAATATACCAATGCTTGTTAATATTTTGCTAAGTAGGAAATGATTCACCCAATCAAACCACAAGTCATTGGCTATATCAGTAATTCAGGGGCTATACCTTTTTGCATGGGTTAATATCCGGGCGGAGGGTTAAAACCATGCTTGCGCTTAGGTGCCTTTTCCTTGCTTCCATTCCCCGGGGGAAATAAGTGCGGCTTTGAGAAGAACAGATGCACTAGCGGTCATTCATATTGCACACGGGCGAGCGCGCACACAGACACACATCCTCGTATGACTTGAAGTAGCGAAGAGCCATCATTCTTTATGCCACACCAATACTTAAAACCAATCTCCAGTGTATATATACCTCAATGAGCACCATAACCAAACATAAAGTACTTATACAAACCATGTTTTTGTGCGAAAAAAAAAAAAAAAAAAAAAAGGAGCCCACAAACTGTTGATCAAGGTCATATTATCAATTTGAAAAAGCATACATCATTTGTGTCCCACATCTAAATGGCCCACCATAAGTAGCCTCTCCTAAGGGGTGGAAATCATATGTCTGTAGAAGCTCAAAATAAGATGAGATCATCCTTCGAAGGCTGCTGCTTCTTGGGGTCATGCACACCTTCAGATGTGCCCCCACCTTTCTTGCCAAAGATCATTTCATCCAGATCATCCATCATGTCGTCATTGCCCCCATTATGGGTTCCACCTCGGGAAGTTGCTGGCTTCCTAATCAAGGCATCTTCTTTTGCAAGGCAGGGGGATTCATCAGGCTCAACAGCTACTGGAATCATAGCAGGTTCAGGTTCAGGAAGTGCCACTGATGGCTTTTTCAACTCTTCAAACTTTGACAAAGCTTTTTGGATCTCATCGTTAATATTCAATGCTTCAAAAAGCAAAGCCTCATTGTCTCCTGCTGTCTCAATGATTCTCAGTACAGTTGACTGAGACTGGCGACACTGCTGGACGAGGGTAGTCGTCAAATCATCCTGCCATTTGAGAGAGAGTACGCTATCATAGGGACTTCAGAAACATAAATATTTGATTGTCAACTTGTGCAGAAATTTTATCCATCAGCATAGATTCCTTTTTGATATCTTTAATAAGAAAATATCAATGACGTAGATACAGAAAACAAAGCATAGATTCTCCTTTGTTCACTTTTAATGGAAAAGACCAATGAGGCAGTAAAAGAAAACAAAGCATAGGAGGGGACGATTGGACACAGAATTAAGCAACTAGTATGCCTGTTTAAGTTGTCTTGTATCAGCAACCTATTTTTTCATACTAAACATGGGTATAGTAGTCCTGCTAACCACTTTAAGAAGCTAAAACAATGCAAAAAGGACATGTAATAACATCTCATCACACTTCAGGTTCAGAGAAATGACATCCACTTAAAAAGGGCATCCTAGTACACAATGCTTCCATACAGGGAGGTCTGTGGAAGGTTAAATGCACACAACCTTGTTCATTGTTTTCACAAAGAGGTTATTTCTATGACTTGAACATGTAACCTCCAGAACACAATGGAGTAACCTAAGTGTTACACCAAGGCTTGCCCTTCAAATGACATCCACTTAGCTTTGAGATATTGCAGCTATCCAATTTATGATTTTGATGCATGCATGACAATAGCCTAAAGCACTACAAGAGTACAAATAGACTCTACATAGGATCAAACAATTAAAATCACCAACCCAAACTTCAAAAGCATTCCCAATATGCTGCTGATTCACATCATAATTCAAGTTTTATTCAAATAAGTATGTTCATGATTGGAATGCACCATAATAAGAAACCAAGACTTCTAAATATGGCAAGTTGACACAAAAAGACAACCTTCCATAATTATCAGGAGGTTAGAAGGTATGAGCAACTAGATTTCCAGAACTATAAAATAATATATTAAGGTCATGTAATTCTCAGGTAGGTCCCGTTGTTATAGTGCAAATTCATGACCTTCTCTCTCGGAAAATAATTTTAACATATTTAATTTCATGCTGGAATAGAATGAGTTCACAGGGGAAGAGGTAAATGGTTTGCTCAGAATAAAACAAGTGCAAAGAAAGTGTGAGGCCAAGTTAGAGAAGGGTGTGGAAAAATTGAGAGCAAAAACCTTCTCCATGTTCTACTCCTTACTGATTCTCAGTCTACATAAAAATCCTTACAAAATGATTACACAAAAGCAGCAATAAAAAAACAACACATATACCATTTCCAAGCCTTGCTATCTAGCTACTTCATAAATTAGTAAAATTCATATCAAGTCCAGAATGTAAGACTAATAACAAAGAGTAGTTGACAACACAGACTCACAGAAGGTGAACAAAGTTTGAGATCTACAAGTAAAATTAGGATGGGTCAACATCTTCACATATAACTGACAATCATTATATTCAAACTTACAATAGACTCCTAAGTAAGAACTTGGACAGGCCAAGAAAAATAAGATATTCAACTTAATATCTCCAGAAAGTCAACATGAACAAGTTATCAAGAAATAAACTTCTTGATAATTAAGAAATTTCATGCAAGGTATCTCATAACTATAAGAAAAGAAGCTGTCAGGATGACCGTTTATTATACACCTAAAGAGATCATGAAATTCACGTCAACTTGGGCAGGAAATTTAGAAGTAACTTCATCCAGGATAAAAGTACCTCCAGAGCATCTTGTTGGGGTGAAGAGGACAATACTGTGGTGAGAAGCTCGATACTATTTCTCGCCACATCAAATGCTTCCTTTGTTTGTTCAGCTGTAAAGCTTTGGACTTGAACATCATGCTGACTCTGCTGTGCAAGTATCACATCCACATCTGGTGCTGAGACTGAACGAGGAGGTGTGAAAATAGGTGCCAAACTCTCATTGTCACGACCAGGGAACCGAATGCCTCTTGCCTTTAAGCTCTTCAACCAAAAAGCCACATGTCCAAAATTGCAAGTCAACATATATAATATATACAACACACTACATAAGTCAATAAACATCCATGCACACAGGCACACATGAATAAATGGATAACATTTTTCTAGGATGCATTCAAAGGTAGGTAATTCTTGCCAGTAGCCATATCATGCATGAGATTCTAATGCACTAGTAAAAGATTCAAGTTCACAACCACCAGATGGGTGTTGACATTCTGAACATGATCATCTCCTGCAAATTTATAAGTAGCTCTCTCACATAATGTCCATAGAAGTCAAAAACATAGTCACTTTGCCAAGAAAAAGCAATGAAATTCTCTATTTAATCTATGATAGCCCTAGAATAGTTTTTCAACCAACTTAACTATTGATTCATTGCATCACTCTCTCTTCCCCAAGGATCCTACTGTTAAGTTGTAAGTCACCTAGGAGCTTCAGGCTCTTCCCATTAACTGGGAAGAACTACCAAATGTTGAGCTACTGTCCCATTCCAGAAAATAGGACAGAAAAATAAATCCAGATGCCTCTAACAAGCCAAAATTATACAACTGTTTGCAATTTGGTTGAGATAACTCATCATTTGAAAAGCCAAAAGGTAATTCAGAATAAGAAACAAGATCTTCCTTCCGTTGCTTTTTAATCCCATCACTGAAAAACAAAATCATTAATAAAAAATAAAATAAATACCTTGTATGTTCTTCATAAACAGGTAGATAGCGCAGCTCACTGGTTGATTCCCCCCATGCCTCAATCAGCATCAAAGCCTTGTTTCGGTTATTGATAACAGTCTGAGGATCATCGATTAGCTTCACTATTTCATCAAGAACCCTCTCAGATGCCACCTCTGAGAAAGCCTGCTCACAATTCTTAACACACGTTTCAAGTAGTACCAAGGCCAAGTACTGAATCCTAGCATTCTTCATCATGATCCGCCTTTTGATCCCCCGAACTAGTTCCACACAGCTAAGTTTTTCATGATTAATCAAATCACAGATCTCCAGGTTCAAGGCCCAATCAGGGTCTTCAAGTGTTTCAGCAGTAGCATCATCAACAACTTTATCGGCTTGGTTTGGACCTTGGAATAACTCCTTCACCTTAAAGCTCATTGAGCTCATGCCAGCACTCATCTTTCGGCCTACCTCAGCACCACCAATCTTGAGACGTTCACCAAAGGCACTTACCTTGTCCATCAAATTGTCACTCATGTTTTCAGGCTTTTCAATATCCTAACACCAGATCTTTTAAATTATAATTGTTGTCCTGAAAATCCACAACCCAACAAGAATCAGAACAAAATAATTAAATATAGTGTCTGGTTGCTACTAAGCACGGAAGAAATGACAAATCATCTACTGGGTGAGTAGTGTATTGAGAAACAAACATTCAAAGATGAGGACAAACCAGAGCAAACTTCAAATGCTATGTTTTCTATGCACAGCAATGTCCCCAGGAAAAGATGAGCTCCTAGAGCACCGATTCAAGGGAAAACAATTTAGTTCACAGCACCGACTAACCCAAGGTAACTGAAATCTCTTTGTTCAGTTCCCCACTAAGAATTCCTAAGGACAAGTTAGCCATCCAGCATGGTCATGATACTGAAAATCTATAAACACAACCAATAAACATCCGTGATGATAATTGCAAACTAAAGTCCCCCCTTTTTTTCCCTTGTCTTTCTCATAAACTATATACTCCCATCAACAAAATGGTCCTGATAATATTTTCCTTCCTTTCTCCCCCCCTCAATTTCATAATCAGCAAAAGGGAGTTGAAACTTCGAACTGAACAAGAATAATTCTATAAAACCTCTCAAAACCCATATCCTAAATCAACATAACATCACCCTCTGAACCCACAAAACCTGTCTCTTTCTTCAACAAGCAGTACCCCATCTGCCCATCTTGTTCCATCCCAAAACTTTACCATACACATTAACAATCAAAACAAACAAACCCCAAAACAGAAAAGAGATATGAAATAAGCTTTGAACAATTAAAACCTTCTAAATTTCACCTGCTTCTATTTTGTCAACGACCAAAAAGAGGAGCCAATGATCAGATCAGATAACACATGATAGAACAAAAAGAAATATAAATAACCTTTATTAAACTACCAAAATTGCCAATTTCTCTCTTCAAGAATTTCAAAAAAAAAAAAAAAAAGGAAAGAAAGTTTTTTTCTTTCTCTTCCCATTTTCTTTGGGTTTACCTTGTAGAGTAAGACACACGGAGAGAGACCGGACCAGAGATGGGTTTGAGTTTGTTGGAGTTGAAGTCGTAGTTTTGATGTTTCCTTGGAGCTTTAGTCTCCTCTCTAGCGGAATTATAGGTTTTCTTTATTGTGTTTTAAATTTTCATAAAAGAAAATTACGCTAGAGAGAGAGAGAGAGAGAGAGGGGGGGTGAAACTTTCGTATGCTTTTTGTTTAATTTTTTTTATTAAGATATCCGTTGAGTTATTGATGGAATCTAAGCCGTTTACCTCTTTTTTATTTTAGAAAAAAAAAATCAGAATCTTCAAGGAGAATATTTAAGCAGTGTATTATATAAAATAAAATAATTATAAATTAAAAATTTATTTATTTAATAAAATAATATTAAATATATATTATAAAATAAATTTAAAATATTTTTAAAATTATTTTAATAAATATTATATAATAATAATAATAATAATAATAATTTTTTAAAAAATATCTTATACAACATAAAAAAAGATAATAAATGTTAAAAATTTTATTTTATTTTAAAATAAAAAAATATTTAATTGATATTTTTTTTGAATTTTTTGAGATTATTTTAAAAAATAAATAAAAATATTTTAACAAAAGAAAATTAAAATTCAGAGTACCTTTTCTTGACTTGACCGGAAATTTCAAAATAATACAAATATAACTTCGTCTCATTAAAATTCGGTAGCAGCATCGGCAGCGGCGGCGGCGACGGCGAAGAATAGATCACTCAAAGTAAGAAGACGAAGGTAAAGAAAGGGCCGACAAGGGCCATTCTTAAGCTGCTTTCTGCGAGTTGTTTGGATTGATTGAGGATGTTGATCAACGCGTTTGTGGGTGGTGATGATTTGCAGTGATCTGGCTGTTGTAGGTGTGAAGTTTTCATTGAAATTCATCAAGATTTCTGCGTCAAGCTTGGATCTTTAGTGGGTGTAGAGATTCTTCTGTGGGTCTAGATTGATGGGTTTGATGTGGCTGAGTGCCATCTTAGTTGGGGCAGGCTGCCTTGCTTTGGGTTACTGCATTGGGGCTCGCCGCCCTGCTTTGGTCTTTCTTAGGGTTAATAAGCTAATGGCTAAAGGTGCTGACACTGGCACCCCAGTTGGTGTTGTTGGAAACAAGAAAGTCAAGTCCAAGGAAGCCCTTGAGATTGAGAAGCTTGCAGATATTCTTGATGATTTCAAAATGGTCTGTCAGTTGTTTATCCCTGCCTTGCTTTATTTCTGCTATTATCTATCTCTACTATGAATATGGTGAGAAGTTGGGGGTCTATTCTTATTCTTGTTTTTTTTTTTTTTGGTTATTTTTTGTTTCTGTTTTGCAGGTTCTGGTTGTGAGAAATGATCTTAAGATGGGAAAGGGGAAAATTGCTGCCCAATGCAGGTAATTCCTCCTTCTCTAAATCCTCAGGATATTATTTATTTCTGTCTTTTAGTTCTTCGTCGTAGTACACTGAAAAGCTTTGCTTGATATCCTAGTAACATTTTTTGAAATCACTACTGAATGGTAAAGAGAGGGTGTTTGGATTTATATATTAGGTTGGGCTATTACAAGCACCTGAGTAGTTCAGCTAATCCCCCAAATCGATAGTTTTTGTGTCCTAAGACATGATTCATCCTGGCATTGCTATTAGGCCAGTAAGCATACCAAACAGATACAACCCAACTTGATCTGCCCTCTTTGTTTTCTTCTTGTTAGCTCTTTTCATGATGCCCCTTCATGCCTTCTCCAATGGCAACTATATGATTAGAAGTTATGTTGACAGAAAGTTGATTGGATGATTGAGAGAACCTATGATGACTTTCTCTTCTTAACAATAGGTTTAATTTTGAGACCAACTACTCAACATCTTTGGCGTTTAATTATGAAAAAGATAGGAAGCTAGGTTCCAGGCATCATCTCAGGGGAATCATGCTATGTAGCTTCATGATTGTGTTAGGCCTTGTATCAAGTTAGTTCCATCTAGGTAGGCATGGTTGTGTTTCAACTAATGATTTGTAAACATAGAGTTTAAGCTCGAAGTCTGCTCCTCTATAAATGGATTGGATGCTCACATTCAGATATGCATGTACCTTGACCTCTGGATTCAGTTGCAAATAATTTGGTATACTGGTTGATGTAAAATTTCTTAGAAGTTGAGCGGGATTGCTGACTTGGAAAACATTTTAGCACACACAAAGTATTTTTCCTTCAAGATATGCTTTCAAAAGTCTGTCCTCTTTTTATGTTCCCATTGCCTGGGATTCTTCTGTCTATCAATGCAGGCTTTTTGTGGATTTTTTCTGCTTTAATGCTTGTCCGTTCTCATGCATTTTGCTGTTGAATTAAAAGTTGGTTCTTCCGGGGCTACTAAGTGATATGCATTCATTATTTAAGTAATATATTATCGTTTGTGTTCTGTGGTTAACTATTAATTCTGCATTTTCTTTTTCATTTCTTATTTGCTAGCCATGCAACTTTGGGCTTATACAAAAAGATTCTTCATCGGGCACCAAAAGCTCTGAACAGGTGCAGCAGTGTACTAATTTTAATATTTGAATCAATATATTGCTAGCCCATATGGTGTTCAACTTCTCCTTGCATGTCTGGTCCTAATAATTTTATGTTCTTGTAAATATGCAGGTGGGAGATGTGTGCACAACCAAAAGTTGTGGTTAAAATTGAAAGTGAGGAGGATATGCTTGTTCTGCAGGTCAGTATTTGTAAGGAAATATTGTGGTGTTGTAGTTAACATCTAGTTAGCCCACGCATTTTGCCCAGTTTGTGGGGCATGACTAAACAGCATTGTATACATTCTGACCTCAACTAACAATTCAAGCTTTTGGGTTTGAGTGGGTCTTCGATGGCCCCTGCATTCTTATTTAGGGTAGTTGTGGTGTTGTAATGTGATACTGGTATAATTGAGCTGAAAAATTGGTAGGCAATGGATATTTGAATAATGAACAGTGCATAAGATATGATATGCTGAGATGTAAAAGTAGAACATATAAAGAGCCAGGCAAAACATGAAAACTGGGTAGTGTTCCTATTTCTTGTGAGTGGACATCAGACCTCAATATTAAGCCACTTTTCTGAGTTAATTCCTAAAAGTCCATCAAAACTTATTTGTGCCAAGATCATGAACAGGGGAATAGATCATAGCATAAGAGGCCTTAAGGGGTCACCACAAACCACTAGGTGGAAAAGCAACACTACATGCAAAGATTGGTTCAATTTACCTATACTATTGTGCATCAGCCTGATTGGGCACCCTGAACTATGTATCCTTAATATCCCCTCCAATTGCCATAACCCACAAATTAAAACCAGAAAGTGTATTAACTTTTTAAATAAGTTTGCAACTGATTGGATAAACTTTGTTGTATTCCACATGTTGCTATAACTTCCTCTAAGCCATTTTAGTCAAACGAACACTTTCTGTGTCTTCTCACCTTGTTTGTGACTGTAACCATGGCATTCCTATTCCTCTAGATTTATTGCACTATGGGCTATTTCTCTTTTTGTTTAGTACCATATGGTATCCTGCCACCGATGGCAATTTAGTGGTGTTAACTATGCGGATGCATGTATGTTGCTGTCCTTTATTTGGTCTTGTTTGTTCTAACAAGCCCTATCTTTACTTTGACAGGAGAGGGCAAAGTCCCTTAACTTACCCACCCATATTACAATTGATGCAGGGAGGACCCAGATTTCTCCAAGTGAGTTCCTAATATTGTTCCTTGTTCTTATATGGATTTAGTACTCATGAAAGAAAAAAAAAAAAGTTATATTCTTTTTTTCTTTTTCTTGGGTGTCAACCAAGTTGCTTAAAGTAACCCATTTTTCCTAGTCAATTATTGAGTAAGCAAGCACTTGAGAGTTTGGTAAAATGAAACTGCAGGCAATCTAAAATACTATTTGAGTTATAGTTTCTTAATTGTGTATGAAGGAAAAATAGAAAGCTCCCCATGGATGTAAAAGTTGAAGGTATTTTACATGCTCTAAACAAGCATAATTTCATAAGATGGTCTTTACAATGCAGTGAAAGAAAATGCAAATACAATAGGATACGAGTGCTTCCTTGAAAACTGTTGGTAAATTTTGTTGGCTCGTTTTGCTGGTTGCAAATTTTGCTCCAAGCAAGCCATTTGTTTCTCCTAGGTTACTTTGTGTGAGACTCAATTCTAGAAGGCTACCACCGGATTACTCTTACATTGAATTTTTATTTTCATATTCAACAAATATGATGCTGAGATTTACTTTCTGCTTAATGCGTTACTTCAATCTATGAAGCATTTTCTTTTGGGTGTTGTTTCAGATTCGAGAACAGTGATGGCTATCCTAGGTAAGATTTTTCTTTCCAGTATTTGTGTAGTGTATACTAAGCAAACTATATCAGACACTCCTGATATATTTGCAATACTCCATTATTTTAAACCATAGAAATATAGTTTTCCGCCTCAAGTGATTTTCGCATATTATGAAGGAGCAAAAATTCACCCACGTGTTCAGTCCATGCCCTCGTTTTTTTTTTTTCTTTAAATATTCAGAAAATGAAAGAAACAATTTTTTTCTGCTACCATCGGTGTAATGGTTATTTGTCTTCAACAATTTATCCTTTTAAGATAACAGAGCAAAAAACTTTTTGTTTATCATCTAACTATTGGTAGTCTGACTTAAACCATTAATCTTTCTACATAATAATTATTGGGTTTATCAAAATTGAAATATGCAGGACCAGTTGAAGTGGTAGATGATGTCACAGGAGGACTGAAGCTGTTGTAGTGGCTTCTGCATCCAATTGACTAATGGTCCTGCCCTTGGAGGATAAGGGTTGTCTTGAGATTGCATGGGCAGTGCAAATTTATCATCTTGAAAGTAATATTGGGCTATCCATTACAAGATAACTCTAATCCAAGGCCTAACAAGCAAATTCTTGACAATACCTGTGATCAAATTTCAGCTACTACTCGTGATGATGGCGAAAATTCTGGGCCACCCTATGCTGGGGCAACCAGTGCTACGAGTGGCTCTTGAACATAAAGGAGTGACAGGGGATATAATAATAATGAGACAATTGGTGATAAAAATGTCATTGTTGGAGGTTGGATCCTACACGTTTTCAGGACTTCATTGCTTCAATGTCCATGAAATGTTTTAACGCAATAATCTTGATTTCCTAATGGTAGATTTATCCATTGGTAATTATAGTTGTGACTGATTAGTTACTGAGATGGACTCATTAACTGTCTTTGCAACGCCGTCCTATAAATTGGGATTAAACCGTAAATGCCTAATGATGCATTGGTGTTTGATTAATTAGGGAGCAGCATTCTGCTACCGTGCCCCCAATATTCAGTGGGAGAAGGAGAAGTGCGGGGTGGATGGGTGCATGGGTATTCTGGCTACTTCCTACATTGATGTGCCTAGACCAGTGAATAATTTTTTTGCAAGACTGTTGACTATGGTGCATTGATATACATGGAGCTTATTTGGTGAATGTTCATCATTTAGAAAATTAGTAACAAGAAGGCCTGAAAGGCGGTTTCTGACTCTCTTTCTACCTAGTCATTTGGATTCCATATTTCCTTTCAGCTCTTCCATGGAATTAAAGGCTTAGCTTTGCATGCCTTTTGTCCAATTTGGTTACTTTAAAATAATTTAAGGTGATCACCTTAAAATCTCTGCATGGTTGAGTGCAGTATTATGTTAATTATTTCCATATAATTGGCAGGTGGAAAGGGGCAATTTTTCTCTGTGCGGTTTGCGCTTGGAAGTCTGAGCAATTCCACCATTATAATGACTTCCGTTCCAAAATTCAAAATGCCCTTCTGTCATTGTGGGTATTTACCTTGCCATATGGGCCTTCAGTCATTATCAACTCCACTTGAAATTATGTATTGGGTTTTTTCGGTTTTAACAAAAGACTACGCTCGGGAAACGAAGTTGTAGAACCAGAGAGAAGGGATGCACAGAAAGTTTGATACACATATTTTTATTTCTCTTATTTTGCTTGGCCATAAGGTTGTTTCATTCTAGTACAGCGGGGCCAAGCATTATTTAGCACTCAAAACGGACTTCACAGTAGTTGCATACAGCTTAGAAGTTTGGCATAGCCAAGTAGGGAACGGGAAGCTTTGCAAGGAACGCAATAACCGCAGTGACAGCATTCAGGGAGCCCAAGTAAGAGAGGTTAGAATCATCACTGGACTTTCCTGCGGTGTTAGTAATTCCCCTGAATGCAATAGCGGGCACCCCATTGGACTTAGCAGCCTGTAGAGAGCACAATTCCAATAATACAATTAAAAGCCTTCTTAATTGAGTACTAATTTTTGTAGAGCAGTAAAAAGTTGGGATAAACGTGTGAATTGATTGCACTAACCAACAGTACTGCAGCAGACTCTGTGTCCACAGTTGAGACCTTGAACTCCCAGAAAAGGTATTCTCTGTAATCAAAGTTGTCAACATAGACGTCAGCAGTAGAAGCGCTCCGTTGCACGACCAACTTGGGTTCGCCGTGTAGGCAGGTTGAGTCAAGGCATTGTGCTAACTCGACCTGCAGACGCAGAAATCAATGGAAGTAAAGAATCTCACCAAAAGAAATGAAATTATGGCCAGAGATGTAAGAAAAAGAAACAGTTCATTGATGTCTCATCAGGTTAACCAAAAGGGTCAGGTGGGAGGTTTTTTAACTCCATTCCACCAAAAGTGGAAATCATCATAATCCTTGCACAAGCATAACACCTCAAATGTACAAGCCACCGTCGAAGCGTCCATTTGAACATTTTCAGAAAAAAAAAAAAAAAAGCGATCAGAAACGAACCTCAAGGTTTTTGGCAATTTCGAGAAGATATCGGTCATACAAAAGCCAGAGAGCATATTTGGTTGAATTTGAGCTGGGCTTGTGGACATCAACTTCGTTTACGTCAAAGCCTTCCAAAAAATTCTCTCCCTCCTGTGGGGTGTTGTATTTTCCGATTTTCAGGTGCCCTCTCACCCTTGTGTCGAGTGTCCCATATTTCTTTTCAACAATGACGCAAAAAAAAAAAAAAAAAAAAAAGATTAGTCAAGAAAATAGATTGATATAGAAGAACTTCAACTACAGACACGCGTTACAAATCTTGGCTTATATATATATACGTGTGTGTATTACCAGCCAGTTGATATTCCTTGTGAAGGCTACTCGCTTGGGGATAGCAACATCGCCGACCGATAGGGAATCGTTGATAGCTCCAGCACTGCCAAAGTTGATGATCAAGCGAACCGAGAATGCATCGATGACGGCTTGCGTAATTATTCCAGCATTTATCTATATTGTAGAGTTAAGCAAGATAATAATAATAATAATAATGTGAATTAGTGCACAAAAAGCGGGAATTAAAAAATAAAAGAAAATCAAAGAAGATGTGAACTTACCGTCGAGCCGCCGGTCGTGAGATAGAGGACATTAGCAGCATAAATTGTGCCGATGTGGATTGTCCTTCCTGTCCAGTAAACACCAGCAAAACCCCACATTAGATTGTGTGTGTGTGTGTGTGTGTGTGTTAGAGAGAGAGAGAGAGAGAGACATAAATATTTCAGTTTGAATTAGGCCTCATATTGTCAACCAAGCCATTTTGAGTTCTCATTTTAAACTTTTTTCTTTCTTCTGTCATGTTGGATTATGAGTTCTTCGTCGTCGTCGTCGTCATCATGTCCCAATTTCTACAATTTTAACTCGTTAATTAAAGGGCCAAGTTCCAATTCTGTCGTGCAGCAGCCGGCTTGCCACCCTTCTGAATTCTTTAATGGATATCAGAGGGAAAAAAAACAAGCCACATTTAATTATTAGATACATCGGGATGAAGAAAGTACAGAGCAAGATGGTTACCAGCCAACTGAATGGTGGGTTGGTATTTGTTTGGAACAAAGGAGCTAGATTCAAAGAAGGCCTTTTCGTTGTTCTCAGAGGTACCAAGAATGGCAATGAATGAAAATCTAGCATTCTCATTGATTTTCTGGATGGTGGAGTAGAGTGGGTGCCTGGTGCTCAGTTGCAGGGACTGCTGTGCCATCAGCAGCAGTCCAAGCACCACTAGAATGCGGCCTGCCATGGCCATTTGGTTCCCTGCTGCAGTAGCGAGAGGCTGTGAAAGAACAAAAGTGGGATGATGGTAGTTTTAGAGCAATGGGGTTTTTATGCGGATGGATTGTGGAGATGGCTCCTTCCTGGAACTATATATATAGAAATCAACCGGTTGCCACGCAAGATTACAGAATTGCCCCTTTCATTATTGGCAAAGGCTGTGGAATGCAAATTGATGCACTATTTATTTACTTTTGAGCATCGACTTTACATACACTTTGAGTAGACAGTCTGAAATTACTTTGCTAGATTTCAAGTCATCAAGTGCATTTTCACTTCATGTTTTTGGATATTTTTGTGAATAACAGTTGAATGATTTCACATGTTGAACTTCAGGGGGCTACGTTAAAACGTTTTTTCTTTATTCTGTCAAAAAAAATAATAACAATTCACCTTAGAACTAAAATATTCATATGGAATTGTTTTTTACTATTTAAATTATATTTTTAAAAAAAAATTGTTATTACACCTATGCCAGTGTTCTTCCCTTTCTTCCTTTTTTTTTTTTTGTAAGCTAAGATAAAAAAAAAAAATCAAGTTGTAAAGTTTGCATACAATGTCTCCCTTAAAATAATAAATAATGAAAATTGAAAAAGCAGCTAAAGCAAGCAGGATGTCAAGCTCTTGAGCTAATACTTTAGTGCCAATTGAACAAGGAAAAAAACATTGGAGAACAACTCTGTAAAGTCTTGTTTGGTTGGACGGGAGGGAATTTCACTTTCCTTCCCCGCTTTTCCTTCTCCTTTCCTTCTAACCAAACAATCCTTAACATACCCCAGACGACGTTTCAATTGCTATGTGGTCCCTGGCTACTAGCTTTTATTTTGAGAGAGAGAGAGAGACAGAGAGAGAGAGAGAGAGATGCATAATTAGGTGATTCTAATTCTGTAATGTGAACAGAGGTTGAACTTATAAAATTGGGTTATTTCTTTTATCCAAAAAAAAAAAAAAGATTATATCTGTTTGACATGATGCAGTTTTTATGAGATCAATATCTTTTTTTTTTTAATTTTATTTATTTGGTCAATAGCCATTTCAATCGATCAAATTCATTTAAAAATCCTTGCCAAGTGTTAGAGTTAAAGTTAATCGTAGTACTACAACAAGCTTACCTATATTGCAAGTTTCTGTAAATTAGTTTGATTTATATAAATATAATTTAATGAGATATTAAAAAAAAAAAAGAATTAAACTGCACAATCAACGGCAAAGATTTTTTTTTTTTAATTTGTTATCCTGTTAATATAATTGATTTAATTTGCTTTTCCAGCAGCTTATGTCAGACAGACCGACCGCAAATGATTATAGTTATCTTCAATTTGATTAGGGCTATCAAATAATAGTAACAATAAATAAATAAATAAATAAATAAAATAAAAAACAGGGACAAATGTTACTGACATGACTACATTAAGTTATTGATAGTGAAAACTAAAAACAAAATAACACAATTCTTTTTATAAGTACAAAAAATGTATTAAAGAAAAAAAATTAAAGCATATTAGGAAAATGCAAATTTGATATAGTAGATTTTTTTTTTTTTTTTGTCTTTTAACAACCGACATCGTGTGCAAAAAATGAATTTTCCCATCTAGAAATGAACTAAAGACCAGAAAATAAATCAAAAATTTAAAGATATTATATTGTAGTAAATGATAATGGATAAAGAAGCAACAATATATATATATATATATTTCGTGAAAAGTTAGCAAAGAAATTATCTTCTTCTTTCGGGGATCTCTCATGGGGCAACTTAAAGATTTTACACTAATTCATAATTGTTGCTCTAAACTTGAACGAGGCCAATTGGCCCCACTCAAGTACGTCTAGCCATCCTCCCGGGTAAATACACCATAAAAATGAAAAATACAGTTGTAATGAAAAAATAAATAAATAAATAAATTAACAGAATAATGGGATGCAAAGGCAGCATCTGCATTGCACGTAGACGATATTGTCCGAAAGGTACATTGGCTGCATAATAATAATTGCACGAAGAGTGAAGGAGGACCGTCCAATTAAGCTTTTTATCTCCATGTGGTGGGGTTATGGTTGGCCCCACCACAATTGTCACTATTGTGGACCCGACAACAACTGGGATTGGATGGCCCACCTTTGCCAGACTCTCCGGCTAAAATCATTTTGATGGTGCCTACTGGTTTTCCCGGTGGCAAATATTGCTGCGTCAAGTTTCGGACCAGACAAGCCACAGTCCTTTTGTTAATTAACTCTTTTTGTCCTTTTGGTCATGAATCAGACGAGGAAACGCGTGATTCGAAATGTACCAATTTGCAAGAGATTATGATAATCCATTTTCTCCCGAAATTTCAATCAAGGTTTTTTCTTCCTGGGATAAAGACTTGCTTTTTTTTTTTTTCCTTCTGAATAAAGACTTTGTGCTGGGAATTGTCTTTTTTTTTGTTTTTTTTTTTAACTGTGCTATTTTACTAACCAAAAAAAAAGGATCATAAGAGAGCATCACCATCCCACTTTTCATGGCCAGAGAAGCTCCAACTGTGCACACAAGCAACCTGTGCAGCAAACACCAGAACAGCCAGACGAATTAGTTTGCGGAAAAATGATAGGCATTGGAGGAGAAATGAAAAAAAATCTTGGTAGGGTGTGGTCCTCCTTTTGCTATGGACCTCAAATTTTCAAATTTTTAGCGGGAGGAATTGAATTGGAAAAGCAGGGAAAAAAGAAATTTACTTATAAAAAAAGGTAGGAAAAATATGCTTATTTAAAAAAAAAAAAAAAAAGCAAAAAAGATAACTTTTCTCTACTTGAGCCTGTTATGCAAGGGGGACAAGAGGTGGTTACCTTACATTGTTATCAGCGTTTTAAAGTTTTGGTTTACAATATTTTTATAGAAATGATTCTTCTAACTCAATTTTAGACTCAGAGCATACAGTGTACGAGTCTAATACTCAGATACTGTTTTTTTGTTTTATTTTATCAGAGTTGACTGTTTTGGCGTGAACGCAAGACCCAACAGACCACGACTGTTATAATATTGCAAATAATCTATAGTCTAGAACCCATTTTGAAAATTATTAGCTTTTCTCCTACTAATTGGGAAAAAAAAAAAAATAAAAATCATATTGTGTTGGCAAGGCCTTATCCACACAGCAAGTTCTTTTCAGTTCTCTGCAACGTTTTTAATGCCTTGAAGGAGTTGCTGTCACCCTCCGTCGGTGGGTGTAATGTGAGTCGCGGCAAATGGATTTTAGACGCTGCACCCACCAGTGCTTTTTTCGTATTAATTGAAAAAAAATAAAAATAAAAAAACCCTATATGTCGACATATGGAAATCATAATGTGTTGGCAAGCCCTTATCCACACAGCAAGTTCTTTTTAATTATCTTCAACGTCTTTAATGCCCTGGAAGAGTTGCCATCACCCGCCGTCGAGGGCCGTACTGTGAGTCGCCGGGAATGGATTTTAGACGCTGCACCCACCAATGATTTTTCATCAAGGAAAATATTATTATAATAAATAAGGAATATTAATTAATATTATACAAAGTTTAATATTTCCATCCAAGCTAAAGATTGGCGGTACACTACAGTGTGCTCTTCCTTCGAATTTATCTAAGTCTTTAACTGTTACTTATATCTTAATAAATAAAAATTTATATTAAAAACATAATGTTAGATTTTATATTCTTTAATATTAATATTAAGTCACAAAAAATTTTTATTAAGAATCACATTTATTGACTTTCTTATACATTATGACGTTTCAAAAAATCTTATTCCGGATTAGTGAATATTCATCAAGAATAAAAAGAATGTGCCAATTCCTCAATTTTTCTGTACAATAAGGTTTAATATTTGTAATATGAATTAATAATGTAGTGTAGAACGACGGGTCCAATACAACGGTGACGTGGTCCAATGCTGCCGTTAATAGCAACAAATTCACCGAGTACTCTTGTGACTTTACTGTACCATAAGTCACGGGCACAAGTTGCCCTAATTTACTCAGAGGGGACAAGTCATGGGGTGGGCCCCATATTTTCCCTAATTATTAGCGTACGCTTCATTTTCTCCACGTATTCATGTCCCGCCGTACCGACATTATTGACCTCGTGACAAACATACTGGCAATATCGTCAGGTATGGACCGTGGATAAATGCCGTCTCATCTTTTCCACGTATAGCACTTGGCACAACAATTGTCGTTTCGCAAGGACCGCAATGCCATATTTCCCGTATCTTCTTGTTCAAAAAACTTCAAAAAATTGCCATATCTTGTATGTACTCCCTCGCTAACTCGCTTGTCTAGATTGTGGGAAAATATTTCAACAAGGCTTGTGGATATAAATAAATAAAATAATAATTTAATTAGTAATAATTTAATATATTTTTTAAAATATTTAATTTAATTTAATTTAATTTATTTAAAATTAAAATTAAGTATAAATTTAAAAATTTTATTTAAATTTAATAATATTTAAATTATATATATATTTTTAAGAGGGAATAAATAATAATAATAATAATAATAATAATAATAATAATAATAATAATAATAATAGATGATTCTCTATTTTAATTTTTATATAAATAATTAATATATTAGTAAAATATTTTTATTTATTAATTTTATATTATATAAATAAAATTTTATATAATATAAATGAAATTTATAATAAAATTAAATAAGATATATAACACAAAATTTTTTCATAATTATCTTTTTTTTATTATTTTTCTTTTCTACATGACAAATATTGAAGGTACATCTTCTTTCATTATTTAAAATTAAATTAATGAGCCGAGAAATTATGATTGAAAAATAATATGTATGAATTAACACATTATATTATCATAAATTAAATATTTTAATTTTTTAATATATAATTATAATTACAAATAAAACTTATAAATATATATATATATATATAAGAATTATGAACTTTTAATGAATCTCATTAATTATATGGTACAGTAAGCATATTGATCAGAATAAGTGTATCGACCATATCCACTCAGCCGAATATCCCTCTTTTTTTTTTTTTTGGGTGTGTGTATGTTATGGAATATTATCGATCCTGAAGCATATGCTTTTGGCATTGAAACGGAAACCAGCGGTCAGGACTATTGTACTACATTATTTGGAATTTAATTACTGAGTTTCAAGTGGCGACCCTTTAATTAATCACATATCGAAGCTCTTTTGAGCTCTTCTTTTGCTATTCTGTCGAGTCCCATAGAGTGAATAACAATTATTGCATACGATAATCCTACAAAATAACTATGTCTTGCAACTCTCAACTATTTTTAAACTACCTTTTTAATTTTTAAAACAGGAATAATCAACGGTTAATTTTTTAGTAGTTAAGGACAAAGGAAGAAGCAGGTTTGCAAGTGTTGCGAGATACTTTATCAATCAAACTCACATTTCTTTGATATGGTTAATTTTGATAGAATTATCCCATCTCAGTGGAACTGTCTCTTAATAATTTTTTTTTCTCAGGCATTTCTTCGGACAGTCATTTCCTTCATTAATGGACCAATCCCTCTTTCGTATACCCCATGTCTTCATTTGCAATTGCACCATTAATATTCTTTCTCTTCTTCTTTTTCTTTCTTCAGGCATCCGCATTAATATTAATCACCTTTATTGATCGTATAATATCCGCTTTTTAAAATCGCATATTAACCATTTTGAGAATGCAAGTTTTCAAGAGGATAACCACAAACCAGAAAAACAAGCGTGTGATATACTTCTTAATCATTGCAAGCATGGCTAGAGATGAGAATCTAGTAAAAATGTTTTTCCAGTGAAAGTACCTGTGAAATTTTTTTAAAAAAATAGATAAATTCAAATATAATGAATTTCACATGCAGGTGCCTCTGCGTCTATTTTGAAAACGTCGTCTCCTCGGATTCCACAACCCCACAGATCCGTAATACAAATAAATAAATAAATATATAATATCCGCAATTATACGGTCTCCTTCATGCACATTACTTCGCAGATACCTTGAATGGACTCGAGCATGATTATCCATGACAGGGGGGTACATTCATGGCAGCCTCATTGCCAATTCACCTTGTCCCCCGCGTTGGTAAGGCTGTAAAGGAAAAGAAAAGACGAGCATGGACCTTCTTTTACTCAAATGGGGAGCCGCTGCGATCAGGAACCATGCCAATAAGTTTGCTTGATAGGAATTTTTTTGTCATAAATTAAGCATCCGCCTATGATTTTTCTTGGAGGAAAAAGATTATTAAAATGAAAAAAAAAAAAAAAAAGAAAATTAATACACATGAAGCTCAAAATTATTCCTTTCATTTAATTTCTGTTGTTTCCCCATTTTTAGTGATGCATCTTTCACTATGAAGATATTGTATGGGCAATTAAGAATATCTATCATGAACCTTGTACGCCCCCACCGCTTTTTTTTTTAATCTTAACTACCCTGTCCATTATGAGGTTTCAGAAAGTCTTTTTCCTGATCAGGGAATATTCATCGAGAATAAAGAATATGCTACCTCCTCAATCTTTCTGTACACTAAAATTCAATGTTTAATATTGTTACTGTAAATTAATCCACCATAAAATACCATATCCACTCCATGGGCACTGACATAAAAATATGGATCAACTAACACCCAAACCTAACTTGAATCCAGTGGTTCATAAACAAAATATCCCAAAATTTAACATATATATATATATCCAACTATAATTACCCAAAGATGAACAAATCTCCGTGTAATTTCCACGAACATTTTGTCCACATATGCCAGCTTGGAGAGGATATGCTTACAATATGCCAATTTGTTAACACGTGTTAAATATCCCACTAATTTGTCCGACACGTTGCTTTCGTTACACCTCACTAGCCACGAATCTATTGGCCAAATTCATGATGTGTCCAGGTTTTTGTTTGCACGCTCATTCAATTAGATAATGAGAGATTCTTTTCTCGGGACGGGCTACAATTTTTTTTTTTTCCTTTTTGTGTTTTTTTTTTTTTTTTGTTTTCCTGATCCTATTATGATAAGATGATGAAGATTAATCATGGGATTCACATATAATTAAACTTATTTCTTGCATCATGGAAATACTTTAACTGCATTAAAAAGAAATAACCTATTTCTTTAGTTAGGCATGTTATAAATTGTATAAAAAATAAAAGTTACAAAATATATAATTTATATCAGTTTGAGTTTTTTAATAGAATAATTTTTAAATATAATATTATTTTTAATTAAATAATTTTATATTTAAATTATATTATTTTTATATTTAATTAATTATAAAATTTTATAAATATGATAAACTCATTTTTATTCATAATTTTTACAAAATAAATTTTTGTATAAGAGAATGTATTAAAATATAATATATCATTTATATCTTTAATATCATTTAGCAATTTAATTATTTATGTGAAATTAATTTTTTGATAAACTTTATATAAATTTAAGAGTTTAGGTGAATGTTTTTGACAAATACAAAAGCCAATTTTCATTTTGTTATCAAATAATACCAGTATAAATAGAAGACCTAAAACTTTACTCTAATGGTTAATACTGAAAGCCAAGAGTGTGTGATTAAGACTTAGGAAATGGCCTCATCTTCATCTCCCACAGTGTGTGTGTGTGTGTGTGTGTGTGTGTGTGAGAGAGAGAGAGAGAGAGAGAGAGAGAGGGGTCCATCAAATTGCAATTTCTCCAAATTTTTATAAAAACGGCTTTTTCTAAGCGCTGAATGAAATAAAAATGTTCTACTTAACGAATTAAACAAACATTTTGTGATCTTATCGCGATAATGTATTTACGTATTAAAAAATATATAATTAATAACGTCGATGGTTCAACGATGCGTATCAATAAAACGCTTCGCCCGAAGCGAGAAGTCATGGGTGGGCCCCACGTTGTCCTGATTATTCTCGACGTTTGCCTCATTTTCTCCACGTATTCATATTGCTCCGTACAGAATTATTGCCCATACATGGTGGTGTCTGGATAATGGCTCAGACACGCATGCTTCCAATCGTATTTGGCATGCTCTTCTCTGGTTAAATGCTTTCTCGTGAACCTGCGGTTTTTTTTTTTTTTTTTATAATTATTATTTTCTCAATGATGGCCTTCTTTTTTACTGCTTTCGGACTTGTACTCGATTGATTGGCTGTTCCATTTGGAAAGACGTGCGACGGTGGAGATAAGATACCTGTAATGTATCCTCACCAAACCAACAAACGCATAGAAAATGACCCCCAATTTTTTTTTTTTTTTTCTCTTACAGAAAAAAGCACATGGAAACATGACAATGAAATTCACACAATTTTTTTAAGTGATCACTAATGTAAAATGTGTTTTACATTGTCGGGGAAGCTCAATTTTTTGTCATTGAAATGGAACCTAGCGGCGAGGACTATTGTACTTGGTTTCTACATTTTCTCAACTTCGCTGCCAACTTGCACTACAAAATTAGTATGGCTGTAGGGTCGGTGGAATTCATTTGGTGAAAGGGTCATTGGAACATGCGCTTAAAACTGATTATCAATTGGGAGTTTACTTATTGAGTTTCAAAAACGTTTAATTAACCACATATCGAAGGCTTGTCGATCAGCGAATAATCTTTTAGCATTTTTTTTGTTGATCTGTTTGAGCCCCCTCCACCCCCCCCCCCACCAAAGACAACCATTAGTAAAAGAGTAAAATATCACATGTGATAGTCCTACACACCCACCAAATTTTAAACATTTGAAAACATTTTCTTACTCTATATAAATATATTTTTTTGCTTTTTTTTTTTTTTTTTTTGGGTACAAATCCTCACATGCATGTGCCTGTGGCTGTAGTCAGAAAGAGTCACCTCCTCGAAACTACTGGCACAGGAAAATAATTTTCAGTAGTAGTTATATGGTCGCCTTCATCATATTAAGTTACATCTAATCATCCATGGATTCGTCATATCCAATCATCCACGACCGCATGGCAGCCTGATCGCCTATTCACCTATCCGAACTCGCTGGCAAGGCAGTAACGGAAAAGACAGGACGAGCATTATTATCTGCCTTAACTCTTCCAGCACCAACCTCTACGGTGGTAGCCTGAGAGTTACCAAACGTGTGCTGGCTGGTAACTTTGATAGCAAAAGCCGTAATTTCTTTAATAAAAAGTATAAACTTTTCGCTTATAGCTTGTGAACTTCTAGGAATCTTTTTTCCTCGATCAAAGATTTACAGCATATTTCCAAAAACAAAAAAAAAAAACAAAAAGTCACCGAGTTCATTTCTAAAATAAGAATTTCTTTTAACAAAGTTACAATCACTTTGAGTAACTGGGTGTGGTACTAGAATCTTCAACCATTTGCTTCTCATCTCGATCCGATAAGGAACTCAGAGACAATGAAATGAACTAGAGGTCCTGTCCCTGATGGACACATGATGTGCTCATGAAAATCATTTCGATTAGCAAAATAATAGAGGCGAGGAGTGGGTCCAAAAAGAAGAAATATATTAGGTAGCACGTGTCTTGATTTGATTTTTTTATTTTTTATTTTTCTAATTGGGATCAAAATCAGAGGATGAGGATGCTGAACAATGAATGCAACGCCGCGTCGCCACGCAAATTTTGGACCCCGAGAGAGCGACATGGGCAGGAAATGGATAATATATTGATAAGCACGTTTGTGGATCGACTTAGCAGGAATGGCAGCCGTTGGAAAGAAAGGCCTTTAAAATTTCTGTCTTGTACCCCATCAAAATGCACCGCCACCGACAAGGAGCGTGGACTCCACCAGGACCACCACAGCCGTTGAGAGACTGGGGTAGGAAACAGGTAGGCGGTACCATTCTGGACCCGCTTACACTTCCTACCCACACACTTAATTTCAACGTGGATGTGGTCCTGAAGATAGTTCAAGCAAACCTATCACGAAAGGAGACCCTATTGTCTTTTATTATTTTACCATTCTGTATACAATGAAGTTTTCAGTCAAATCATACTTCTTTGTATACAGAATGATGACTTTTGGAACGAAATATGGCCACGGTGAAATTAATACTTCCTACTCAACTCCTTGCATTACCATGATGACTCGTATGAAAATTCATACTGGACACAGCGACCATGAACTGAAAATGGGTTAACACCTGTTTATATATCAACAGTTCGGATGAAACACCTGCCCTTTCAACTTTATCTAAAGCGTTTTATGATTTCTGTGGAGATGGTTTGCCGTCGTTGCCCCCACCCTCTTCAACCTGTTGATGTTGGCCTCACGATGTCGACATTGGATTGCCTTGCATGGCCACCTTTTAAAGATAGGGGTTGAAACGATATTTAAGAGTCCATTTAGTTTAATCACGAACTAAAGTAGTTAAATTTTGATTTCATTTGGTTCCAAAGAGCTACGGCTATGTAGCTCTAGAAATAATCAGGTAATTTATTTGACTGGCTCTTGATGATATATAGCTGAAAGGCATTTGTTTTTGGTAAATATACAAGTGCTTCAAAGTTGAGTTTCTTTGTCCCTCTAATAACTCTGTCAATCTTTTTCTTTTTTGTTGTTTTTTTTTTTTTTTTCTCTGTCATGAATTATTAGCAATTATTATTTAGCGTTGTTAAGAATATAAAAACAAAGTAATAAATATCAAACCAGATGATCGGCCTGACCCACTTGTCATGTCAATGTCCTGGGCATTTTTATCCTTTTCTCACCCTTTTTTTTTTTTCCTGCACCGTGTTTGTTTGGAAAAAAAAAAAAAACGAGGGAAAAAGGCAGAGACGGGAAGAATATGATTGGAGAGAAAGTTTTCCCTTCCCTCTAGCTATTTTCATTTCCTTTCCTTATTTCCTTGCCTAATTGCCAAATACCGTCTCAAATTCTTCTCATTGTGTTTAGAAACACAACACAATCAAGTGATCTTTTGCAGTATCGTCCCCCCTTCCACCATTATACAAATCCTCTTCGTTATTTATTCTTAATAATAATTAGGAGTTTGTTTAAGTGACAAAATGCACATACACATTTTTCAATCTATTATTTTGAAAATCATTCCTTTTGATTGAGAGTATATGTACATTTTGTAAGTCATACGTTTTTTTTTTTTTTTTTTATACAGCAAATATCCACATAGAAGAAATGAAGCGAGTCAAAATTGCAAATAGAAATAAGGAAACGACATAAACTTGTTAAAACTCACAATCGCATCTACTATAAAAATACGAATAAATTGTTCCTATTAAATTCTAACTCATATTATTTAATTATAATTATTAATAATTATTATGCATTAAAAACGTGACAATTAAAATTAATTGCTTGCGCAACCTATCATGTAAATCTTGTTAATCAAAATAGGAGGTACCTTTAGTTTGCACAATTATTGAAGGGCATTGTCGTAATCTCGAACTGTGGGCGGGGAGGGGGGGGGCTGAAGCCATAACTGTTGCTTCTATATAAACCCCCCAAAAGCATTGCTTCCAAACCACAAGGTCATACCCAACAAAACTCTTCTTAATCTCTACTCCTCACCCTCTCTGCTCATCTCTCCCACGTCCGACTACAAAGGGAAGCCATGGCCGGCGGGGCCGCGACACGATCCCTTCTGATGGTGCTCGGGCTGTTGCTCGTTGCGCCCTTGACCCTCGGACGCCCACTTGATGGGGTTATCAACAGAGTTAACTTGCAGGCTGCTGATTATTTTGGCATTGTTGTCACCTCTGCCAAAGTCGAAAGTTTGCTTAACGAGGACTTCACCCCCAGCGAGTATGTCTCCGAGGTTAACCTGGCTGGTAATTGAACATTTCTTGGATTGGACCCCCACTAATGAATTTAAAATCCATGGTGGCCATGTGGACTAAGAAGAAATTCAGCCCATAAATGCATTAATGCTCTGGAAACAAAGATAATAAGCTACACATTAATTTAAATTAAAAAAAGAAACCAGATAGAGAATTAACTTTTTTTTTTTTGGGGGTTACTCAGGACGAACTTTCCGCATTGGCACGCTCGAAGGTGCTAACGTTATCATTGTAAACACTGGAAGTTACCCGGTAAGATACCGTTTTCTTTTTCCTTTCTTTTTGCATTTTTTTGGTTGTTTGAATTATTATTGTTATTGTTTTTTTTTTTTTTTGGGTGTTTCATTTTCTCGTCTATTTTCATGAATGTGTCTGTTTTGTGTTCTGTAGGTGAATGTGGCTACAGGTGTGCAAGCCTTGATCGACAATTTCCCCCCTCTTCGAGGAATCGTCAGCGTGGGGAATGCTGGAAGCACCAACGAGAATGAATTAGAAATTGGTGATGTTTCTGTTCCAGACCAGGTTGCCTACACTGGAAACTGGAAGTGGCAGGTATGTATATATATGAGTGAAAAAAATCCAATAATTGCCAAAAAAAAAGGAACCCAGAAATTTATTTGAGTAAATTTACCTGATGCCACTTCTTCTTGTTGTTGTTGTGGTGGTTCCTATTGTTGATGTGATTTTACCCATGTGATGGGGAATTTACCTGTAATGATTGTGTACAGAAATATGAGGCCACTGGGGGTGATCTTACTTTTGGAACCTACAATGCGCCAAAGAGCGGAAAGAACTTGTTGGGGAGCATCCTGTACCAGAAAACGAAGTTCTACACTCCTCGCGGTTCATCTCCTGACGTCCTTAACATCCCCGTCACCTCGAACTGGCTCGAAATTGCCTCTCAGCTCAAGGTTAATTAATATGTTTATTATTATTATTCTTAGCTCTATTAAATAATATTATCTTTTTTTTACTATTATTATTTTTTATTTTGTTGAGATCGATGTGTTTGAATTGATCGGTATAAATTCGGATATAACCAATAATCTCAGAACACCGAGCTACAAAAATGCCTTGGCACATCAGCATCAAATTGCCTCCCCAAGTCGCCAAAGGTCAGATACGCCACGAAGACCTCATCATCTGAAGTTTACGTGTCAAATCTAGCGTACAGACAATTCATTGGCAACGAATTCGGTGCCTCGAGTGTGGACAGAAGTTCTGCAGCCGTTGCATTTGTGAGTAGCCAAAGAAATCAAAGCAATACGTTATTTCAGTTTGATGACAATTAATAATCGTATATCATCAGCAACTCATGCTTTTGGAGATAAAACGAATTGGTGAATTGATTTGCAGGCATGCTGGTCGAATGGGGTTGAGTTCACTGTCTTGCGTGGTATCTCCAACTATGCTGGTGGATCAGGGTCAAACTCGGACTTCGGTGAATTGGGAGCAATCAATGTTGTGAAGGCTGCCAAGGCTTTTCTTGTGCTCCTTAACCGTCCCCGCTCGGCTTTTGCGTACTGAAGTTGCTGCAGTCCTGTGTGTGTGAATGTTGTTGGCCCAGTGTACCTAAATCGAGCTTTCATATGTAACATATGGCCAAGCGAAAAATAAAGTGAACTTAAAATAAAATGCTGCTGTTAATCAAATCTCCTATCTATCTATGGTGCTACCTTTTCAACTTTTGAGCTTTTTGCTGTGTAATTGGTTTCTTTTTGGGTCTCCTGGGGGGGGGGGGGGGGGAACCTGTCTTGTGATTATGAAGAAACAATGTTGAGAATAAGAGGGCATTCCCAATATCCAAGAAGGGCTTAAAGTCCATATAACAGCGTGACCAAAGTTAACAATAATAACGCATGGATTGACCCGAAATAATAGCACGTATGGACTAAACAGGCAAAGAAAAATGACAAATTGTTAGGAATATTTTCCGTTTAACACTATCAAAAAAAAAAAAAAAGGGAGTTCAATACCCTTCATACTCAGGAAAGGAGAGAAAAAAGTAAGATTGTTTCTATTTTTCTGTAAATTGTATTGTTACAGGCTTTCAGCATAGATTTCTTTTTTTTTTTTTTTTTTTTTGACAGGATATGATATTTTAATTGCAGTCATTTTTTCAATTAATATGATCACAAATTTCTGAATTAATATTATATCCAATTTCAATCAATTCTTGATAATATCCACGCCACCAGGAAATTAAGAAAATAAATTCAGTAGACCAAACAAAATGTCCTTTTTTATTTTTTTATTTTTGGGATAAATAAGGTTGTTGCAATCCAATAGTCATTGTCATCGTATTGGTATCGGATACTGATGCTCAGCGCAAAAGATAGGGTTGTGCTCAATCGACACCGCTTTGTCTCTAGCAAGTGCAGGATTTCCCTTGCACAGCCCATGCGCATCTCGCTTTAACCCATCCAATTGGCAATGGTCCCGGTTTGCCCCACCCCGAGGGAAGCACGATCAAAGTGAATTAACCAGAGATCCTGATCCCCGAGTTTTCTTTTTTTTTTTTTTAACCGAAATGGAGAATAGTTAGTATTCATAATCTCCCCCCCCCCCCCACATTCCATACTCCAAATCGGATTGTTCTTTAAGTCAATGCTAGCAAGACTTAAATTTATATATGTGGTCATGGATTTGATAGAAAAACAGCTATGACACCAACTTGTAACCATAGGAATCTAATTTGGTGTGCCTCTTAAAATTCAGAAGCATTCAATCTATGCCACAAAGCGATGTGACCATGTTTTAATTATGCCCTGTAGTTGCTATATTGTTCAGGCACATTCCCTAAACGACTTCTGTATAGGCAATTGTAGCTTGGCAAACTGCCAATTTGTTCCACCATTAACGAATAAAATGATACATTTCCATTGTTGCTAAAGTCCATCGTTGCATCCCTCCACCTTCCTTTGAGAATTAACAATTTGAAAAGACTCATTTCAACACGAATCCACTGATTGTACTATCGTGTGTGTTACTTGCACATTTTTAATTTTAGGATACATGATCACGCTTAATGATTGTAACCACAAATGTACCTCTATACGAAGCTCCTAACAATCGTTTCACTTGTCATAATGACTATCGTTACACGATTAATTTAGAGACCTCAACAACCCTCAGAAACCAGGACTCCTTCTACTATGTCAGAAGAAACTAAGAGAACCCAAAAACAATCTTAATAGTTACTTGTATAGCTTCCTATATAGCTAGAATATCAATGAAAGAGATACACCAATATCTTCTCATGTTCTAGCACTTGGAGACACTTCAGAGACAGAATTACTGGATTTTGATCGACTCTTCGGCAATATGCAGCTCCTCCTGGTTTGAAATAAAGCAATCCATTTCGGTTCAAGGCACCTTCTTTTAGTACCCCGTTCCATATCAGGATCATCACAGGCCTTTTCGCTCACTGCCGCAGCTCCCTGCTGCTCAGTAGTGTCAAAGGTTCCTAAATTGATCTGTGTTTGATGCAATATTGAGACTTAGAATCAGTACTTACAAGAGACATTGCATCACAATGAATGAACAGATGCATCTGAACATTTATAAGACTGAAGGCTTTCTATTCCTCCAGCAAAGCCTTTATATCGACATTGCAGAACTTGATGCCGGGCATCTTGGTTAACATAACCCAGAAAGTGGAATCTCCATGACCATGAGACATTCAGGGTTTCACTGGAGCCTTACCTTGCTATGCGGAGCATCTTCACTCTCAATGCAAGAGATCACATCTGGCAACAAGCAATTGTAATCGTCAGCTTTCATCTCACGATGAACCTCCTGTATAAATTCCCCTTGCTCCAACCTCTGAGCTATTTCCTCCATATCCCATATGTCCCCACTTACACAGAGTATTTGTTTGCCTCCACATGGACAGTCAAGGGAATTAATCTCTGCATCATCCGCAGAAATGGTTAGGAAGCAAAAATCATGTTAGTTTTAAGACAAAGCATACAAAAACAACGAATTTAAAGGGTGGAAATATCAACAGTTTCCATGCATAACGTTAATGGACTAACTATGACAGCAGAAACTTATTAAATGTCTTTCTTTTACCATGGAAAAGGCAATGGGGTCGATAGCAGCGATTGCACCCAAGGAAAGCTAAGTGGGAGTCACGTTTGCAGGTGCTACATATAATAGTTCGGTGAGAATTTGGTAATATCATTAATGGAGTAGTCAATGTTTCTATATTCTTCTTTAGATGCCAAAGCGCATTGTTGAAAAGCCTCATGTGTTTGACAAAGAAACTTTTAATGGAAAGTTGAGAGGTTGCTTCTGCAGATGAGATGTCAGGACCTTCAGCTTTTACCAGATGAACTGCTTCTTTACAAAGAACTTCCTCATAAGGAAGGATTGGCATCATTCCTAGAAATGCATACCGTTTACTGGCCAATGCCCCAAATGGGAGCCAATCACTAATTGCCAAATTGACTGCCTCCCCACAATTGAATCCTAGAATGTCCGAAGAGTTAGAAAATTAGGCATAGTATGCTCATAGGGAAGGGCCTGGGACTTCAGAAAGACGCCTATAAACAAAGCCAAGTAGTTCTTACCATTGCTAAACCCAGCATGGTATGCTCTAGGAAAGGTGATAATGAACTCCCCTGGCATCTGCAGGGCCTTGTAAACCGGAACACCATTTTTCAACAAGATATCTGGAGAAAACATAGTTGTTTTCCCAGCGATTTCTTTGAAAGCTCCATCCACATCTCGAGTCGAGAGGATGTTATGAGAATAGACATGATTGAGGGCTACACCTTCAAGTTGTAGAGCTGATTGACCAGGCACACCATACCAAGTTTTGGGTGCACCAGTATGATGATAATTAACGCTGAAAAAGAAAACTTAAATCAATGTACAAGAGTAAAACATCAAAATGGAAAAACAAGACATAGGAATCTCACTGTCAAAATATGTACCTGTATAAATAGTGATCTTCCACATGCCATGCAAACATGCTAAACAGCATTCCAATGTAAAGCATGGGACTTGTTATTCCCTGAATGTGAATTGAACAAATTAAGTGCAAGTTCAAAACTAGCAATCCAAAGTAAGATTTCAAGGGAAGTGAGAGATCACAACGTACGGGAATTTCATGTTCAACCAAACGAAGTAAGGAAGTTGGCAGCTTGGGGATGGTCTGAGTTTTAAAGAATGAAAATTAGTTTGGAACATTAAGCTTAAATTCATAACTGGAAAAAAAAAAAACTGGGAAAGATTACCTTCAAGTTCCATTTGCTTGTACCTAGCTGATCAGTAGGATCACTTGAAAATGCACTTCCATCAATGTTAATTGCATATTCTACTTTTCTGTCCATTCCACTGGACATTTCTTCCCAGAATTTCTTTTCCAGATGTTGAAAAGAAAGACTTGCAGGACATCGAAGGTGAAACAGATTCTTTATCTGCCATTGTTCTAAAAGTGCCAAAGGTATATTTTCTGGAAAGAAAAATACAGGAATAAAATGATTAAACACAAATAAGAACAGATTACTCGGCATGTTGTAAGGGCCTTTCATGCCTATCTTTTTTCTTCTCCCCATGAAAATATGCAGCAGTTTGGCAGAAAGTACCTTTTCCCTTTGGAAAAAATGACTTTCTTATCCATCTTGCATCTAACCAGGTGAAGAGGTTGCACATAAGTTGCGAACTTCAAGTCCTTTAGCACCTCAGCAGCTGCCACAGAAGCCTTCAATGGTGATACAATCTTGCAAATTCCTAACATTTGAAACCAAAACAAAGTGAAGGTTCCAATCACTCACCAAAATATGACCCTAAATTGATCAACAACTAAAGAGACAAACTATCATGTCCAAAGACAATAGTCTAGGAATATATATGCGTATCTGCGATAAACTGTGATTGTCATGGATTGGCTACACAATCCAGTTGGTGGCATCCTGAAAAGATTCTGTTTTCCTCTCAAGATCGAATCATTGTTCAAACATGATAAGCAAGCATCCCTAATGTGGACTAAGGTTAAAGAAGAAATATGAACAGGCATAGACATGTATTCAAAACTCTAATCCATCATAAGCTTAATAGACATAGAATGATAAATTTGTTAACCCTCACACCATTTTCAAAAGCCTAATCTCACAGAACATGACAGAGAAGCATGCATCTTAATTTCCTTACCATACTTAGAAGCATCTGCCACAATTTTCTGCAAATAAACAAGTGGATCTTCAAATTCCTCGATTGAAGGATGGTACACTGGACATCCTGGAATTTCATCTGTCCAATTTGTACCAGTCCAGTCACATTGGTCGGTTCTGCTCTTTGAAGAGGTGAAATTCAAATCAATTGAAGGACTGTTTGAGTGAGAAAATGATTTCTTCTTTGTCGTTGTTCCTTCACATGTAGTAAAAGCTTTTGAATCATTACCTCTACGGGTCATTATGAACTTGTAAGCATCTTAAACCAGAAATGACACTGATATCCTCAAACTTCAAACACTCACTTATTAGGCCTTCCTATTTTCCGATTGGAGTAACCTATAACTCCTGCCAAACTCAGCAAGCAAACAACTTTCAATGTTATTTTCCTCAAAAATGATCCAACAATATGCATAAAACATTATTACAACAAATTTAAAAGGCAGAATAAGTGAGGCCATTATATTTAGCAGAACCAACTTGGTTAGTCATTAAACTACCAGTCATATTTGACCAATTCCTGCCAAATATGTGGTGAAGGCTAGATATGATGACACCTTGCGATGCAAAGAGATTTATACTGCAATTCCTATCAAAATTCTCAGCATCCATATCAAAATCACTGATAAACAAGCAACATTGTTGATTCAAACTTAGTTCTTATGTTAGCTTGAATACAACCTTCTCTCTAATCAAATTGGCAGCAGAAAATCTCTTTCATTCATAATTCAGACAATGAAATTACTAAATCCATCATGCCTGTCAAATGTGCTATGTAGGTATAGAAATCTTTCTTAACTGAAAATCATAGATTAAATTGAAAAAAGAAAATCATATGTAATGCAGGAAGGACATCCTCCCCATTACATCACCAATTGCATCAGTATGTTACGCCACTATGACTAGTAGATACATAATCCAATCATGTCACTAAGATAATCCAAATGTTTCCTTGAGTTCTTTGCATCAAACTATTCGTTCCCTAGTCAATACAAAACTACATTGCACAACTGATGTTCATAGCACAACTAAAGCAATAATTATGAAGAACAAGTCTCAAGCAGTTATATTAAGGAAGCAGACAACAATTTCTAGTTACTAAACTGAACACAAAGATAATTTTCCTACTAATCATCCGGTTAATAAAAAGACATACATACGAACGTACCTATGTACTCGGACAACACATCCTAGAATTTTTTGGATTAAGACTGAGGATTTGTAATAAAACTTGAGCAATCAAAAACTGAAAAACAGGACACCTAAGGAAAAGAACTACTGTGGCATAAAACACACAAACATTTTAAAAAGATTTTTTTTTTTTGAAAAAAAAAAAAAAGAAAATGATGCAGTGATGCCATGCAGGGCGAGAAACAATGCCTGACCCATTACACGAAATCAAGTAAGAAACAAAATTAATTCAAAAAAGACAACGGATATTTTCTGTGGTTTTCTCTAAGTTTCTTGGCTGGCAAGCAAGGCATTGTTGCTTACTATAGAAGTCGATGGTATATAAGAGGAAGCATTAATTCTGAGAGAGAGGAGAAAAATTTTTCCGGGAAAGTCGATGATCTTCCGGCGAGAAAACCTTCAAGAAAATCTGTAAGGGTGGTTTCAAAATCCAAAGGGCGTTTGGGCATTTTATAGGTTTAGGAAGCAAAACCGCAGGAGGGGGAGGATTACTCAGGAGCAGTTACTCGGACCCTATCAGTGGATTTTGTCACCCGCGGCTGTGGATATAACGGTTTAAGAACACGTGGAGGAAGTCTAGTGGTCGTTGATGATAGGAATTGCGCGGACGCGGAGACGACGGGTACAGTTGGTGGTTATTCTTGATCAAGTACATCTTTTTCCTTTTAGTTCCGTTAATTTCAATTGTGACTAAAAGTTAATTAATGTAACTGGACACCTTTTGAAAATTTTTCCTGATTTTTTTTTTTATAAGCGTAAAATGTGTGTTTTATTTTTATAAACAAGTATAAGGTACAAAAAAAACAACAATAATAATAATAATCCAACGATGTATAATAAACATAAGGAAATTGAAAGTTATTTAAAGAAAATCATTATTATTTCAAAGTCATCCTGTTTTTGAATTCAACAAAACTATGAAAAACCTCTGACCGATCTACTAATTTGTTGTTACAGTCCACTGTGACCTTTTATATATATATATATATATATATATGTATGTATGTATGTATGTATGTATGTATAAATCACGTGAAAATTATTTTCGAACATTTAACATAAGATATATATATATAGTATGCGCAGCAGACCAATGTGTGAGATATTGTGGGGTCCAACATTTTTAGGCAGATTTCCGGGCTACCAATATTTCATGAAGGGGTCAAAAGAAAATGTATACAATGTTGTAAAGATGTGCCTTCAATGGGCTACCAAACGTAAGAGCAGATTAATGGACTCACCCCTCTAAATTAAAATGCTAAAATTCCTACCAAGTCATAAGGGCATTTGCGTCAAAATTCAGCATGACAACAGCAACAGCGACCACTCCCCTTCGGTGTAGGAGAGAAATCATCGACCAGGCAGGGAATGTGCCCGCAAAAATCATGCCCGTTGGCCCTGAACTTGGGCTTCTTCCCCTGATCATGCTTTTATTTGTCACCTCTCTCATCATCAACAATGGGACTTAATTTTCTCCTTCAATTCCACAGCTTTCTTGTCCAATAGCTCCACAGAATCCACCCAAGGATCGTCCGACACCCCCATCAAGCCACGTGGACATGCCAACGACCAATTGATCAGTCTTCTCTTTCACTTCCTTCCCCTTCTTCTTCTCCGCCAAGAATTCCACCAACTTGGTTTCCTTCTTCCTTCTCTTGTCAAGCCCTTTATATACAACTCTATCAATTCCTTCAGCTCCTCTCCCTTCACTGGCCACGTGGGGCGTCGGGCTTTGTTGATCAAAGTCGGCCTTCGCTTCAAGAAACTCGATTCTTTGGCTGCCTCGTCGCCCCTCAGAAATAATCTTTCTCACAAACTTCTCCTTTCTCGGCACTTTGCCGCCAAGTTTCTCCCCTTTCCTGTTCCTTTTTCTTGATTGCGCCGTGGAGTACTCATGTCTTTGTGCATGCAACGGTCCTTCAATTCCTGACCCATTAATACAAAATCAAGTAAGAAACAAAAAGGAAACAAAGACAGCGGATGTGTTCTGTGGTTCTCGTTAAGTTTCTTGGCAGGCAAACAAGCATTATCAGTTGCTATAGGTTTACGATGCAAAACACGGCGGTGAAGGATTACACTTGTGCATTTATTAGGATCTTAATTCGAGGATTTTGTCACCTTAGGAAAATCCGTTCTCAAGTTAAGAATTTTATGAAACACGTGAAACTATTCTAGCGGTCGTCCACAAATGGAATTTAGGGGGGGGGGGGGGGGGGGCTGAGCACATACGACAGGGAAAGGAATTGTTTCATTCTTGAGCTGAACCAAAAGACCGTTAATTAGAGACTGCAAGAAGTAAAAGAACTTGGATGTTTATTTTCCAAGTTTTAATTTTTTAATTCTGAAAAAAGATAACTAAGTTAAGTTGTGAAAATGTTATAATAAACAGAAATACATTACGCATATTTTCTTCTTTTAATATCACAATTTTCTTATGTAATTAAGTTAATTAACATTGTAAACCCCCCCCCCCGAAAAAATTTTCATCATTCATTTTTAACTGGGCCCACTTATTATACTTTTTTAATTAGAATAGTCATTAAACATGAGTTTCCACTTTTTAATCTGGTATCGAGTGAAAAGACTCGTATGGAAATTCTTACACTAAAAATTTATGATTCGTACACCGCAAAATAAAACTATTCAAAACCGATCCTTCTTTTTCTCCCCCCACCCCTTTCCCACAAAACACCTTTATTTTAATAAAGAGTGGAATATACCAAAACAATTATTAAAAAAATTTCTTTTTTGAACATATATACATACGTCCCTGGGGAGGACAAAATCGAGGAAGAACCCCGAAAAAAGGGGAAATATTGCTTTAGACTTTGGGAAGTTCTCATTATTCTCAAAATTTAAGAATCACAGTCTCAATTCATTTTAAAAATTATTTGTTCGTGAAATGTGTGACCCAAATCTCTTAATTCAAGGGTCAACAAATTAAAAGGCATTTGTCACACACATTAAATCACGGTAGCTGCATGCTGCATTAGGATAGCAGCTCCCTGACACCATAAAGCAAAACGCAATAGATAAAAGCAATGCAACATAGTGCGTCAATCATCAAAATTCCCATTACCAGTACCTGGCATGAGTATAGAAGTGAGTTTCTGTTAGCTAAGCTTGAACCGATAGGTCCATGAGAGGCTGTGGTTGAACTGGGCACACTCTGGTAACCCATGCTCCGCACTCTAGCATCCTTCTTGGTCATTCTTAAAGCAACAATGAAATGTAGACAACAAGGGGGTTCATGGTGTTGAGCTTGATGCAGGGACTGTGGCAAAGTGGTGCGACCATATAAAGATCTGGGCAGGGTTAAGAGTTACCCATCCCCCAGAAAGGAGTTCTAGAGGTCTCGCAAAAATGACAGTAGGATTCTAGCCTCTTGCCGCTAAAGCAGATCAAGCGGTCTGCAGACAACCAAACGGGCTATAAGGCAGCTTAACTTAGTAGTGTTTCTATTCAGAAAACTACCCTGCCCTGAGTTGCCCCACGAAGAGAAACCCGGGGAAAGACCACAGTACAGGAGCTCCCATGTGGAATTGTACTTTAATAAGGAGGAAAAAGAAAGAGAAGGAAAGGCAAGATTAACTAATGACAATTTACAGGCAGGAAGTCCTCACCAGAAATTCAATGTTCAGTAGAACTCTTCCAATCAATTCTCCAAAAGCTAATAGTATTAATCTCAACTCAAAGTCTATGGCATTAACTGAGCACTTGACAGGGACATCCCCGATTGCCACATTTTATGTTCCTCACAAACTTCGTGCCACCTTTTCGTATAAATCTCTAGGCCAGTTCCTACTCATATTGTTTGCAAGAAACTGTGCAATCTGCCAAAAGAAAACATCCATAGTGAAGCAACAACACCATAAATCAAAAGCCAGTTAGTGGCAGTGCATCCAAAAACATTAACCCAATGTTTCTGTAGAATTCCATTGACCACAGCCGAGGAATGAACTTATAAAAGCAAGTCCTAGAAGGTCAAATCACATGATTCTAACAAGGAAAATGTCAAATCCTATAGACCTTACATTATTTAATTAAAGTATCAAAACACATGGAAAATAGGATAACAGTATTTGCAACAGAACACCCATATATTTGGTAACATAAAGAGTGGACATATAAACAATTTTGACACACCTTTGCCCTCATAGCACGAACTGACCCATCAGAATCTGTCACATTGTCAAGGCATGCAAGAGCAACCCTCAACAGGTCTGGCACACAAGCTTGAACATGAGGAGATACATTCTGAAACACATCGGCGTTGACAACTGACATCCCTGGATCTAATGGCAGAAAAGGAAGTTTGGCAACCTCCCTTAAAGCATCTAGATAATGTCCCGCTGTTGCTAACTTTTGAACAGACAATATTGCCTCAAGCTGTCTCAACACCATTTCTTGGTCTAAAACATGCTCTCTCTCTTGAAGACTGTATACATAGTCCCTTTTAAGATCAAACATATGTATGGAGAGACAGCTATAATATACTGTTATTTTCTTATTCCACTAAAATCTGTCAGATTTGGTTTACATAGACTATTGATATACATAAAATTTAACATGTTATAACTAGACAAAATTCAAATTGGATGCCAATACAATCGTCTATTGACCATTTCTACTGCATCTATTTGGGCAAAACAACAGTCCTAGGTCAACATCAAATACTGTTAGTTGAAGGTTAAAATCAAAAACTCCAACATCCAAAAGCTTAAACCGAAAAAGCTAATAGCTTTGAGGTGTCTGGATATTTTGTTCCTTTTCCAAGTTGATGGAGATTTAGTCAAAATAAAAATCTTACCGGTTGAAGATTACAAACAAAATGGCTTAAAGTTTAAGAAATTATTTCATACACCCTAGGTTTGTGAAACATAGATGTATATGACATAATATTTTGGATTGTCTTATCGCACATGCATGGTATCCAATCACCAAATTTCCATTGAATTACAGTTTTGAGACATTTACATCATTGAATCACGCATTGGTCTTGCTCATATCAACAGGAGGTTCCAAATACACATAAATGACTAACTATATGTTTCTTTTTCCCTTTTTGCTTTTTTAATGGTAAATTTCTGTTTTCAAAAGTTCCTTCAATTTATACCATTGGGCTTCTAGCATCTACCCATAAGAAAGTACACATAACATATAAGCAGAACATCAACTCAAATTCAACTAGAAGAAAAGAAACATCAAAGCAAAGGATTTACCTCGCTTCAGGGAAATACTTGTATGTCTCTGAAATCTCATTACCAGAGTGAATAAGGCCAGCAGTTCGGCTCTCACCATCAAGTCTACCACGTGCCAGTGCACAAATTGCCTCAGACAGGCACATGTTAATAATATCCAGTGCCATAGAGAATGCTCCAACTCTCTTGTAGATTTCTATGGACTGGGTATAACAAAAAAACATTAAAAAAAAAAAAAAATCAGATAACACTACAAAAGAAAATCAAAAGTTAACCCAAAAATTGAAATAGTTAACTATATTGTCAAGTTTAAACAATATGTAAAGCAAGTTATGAGAATCAATTGTCTAGGACAGCTAAGAACATTCAATACAAAGACTCAAAGCCACAGACTGATCGATTTGACAATAACATGCAAAAGTGAAAAGTAAACACTTGTCAGATTAAAATTATAAAGCAAGACAACTGCTGGGGCCATCAATGTGAAACAATCAACACTTCATTCATTTTCTAGACTCTTTCTTGTAAATGAGTTGCTTCCTTTGTACTTGGGTTGCACCCCTATGGTGCTCCTAACAAACCTTTTTATTATTTCCAGATATTTTCGGTAAAAAGATTTGAAAATATTTACATCAGAGAGTGAAAAAAAATCATCAGTGATCTGAGAATTTGAAAAAGCAACAAACATAAGACCAAAACCATTAGTAATGCTGTCTGGTGGCAGGGGTGATTTTGAAGAGAATGTGAGAAGCCCAGTGAAAAAATATCAAAACCCAGTGTTAGAATCATAATGACAAAACAAGAAGGATACTTTAGTACAAGAAAAGAAAATATACTTTGTCATATAGTCCAGCTTCCTGACACTGGCGAGCAGTTTCAAGCAGAAATTGCTGTCTTGCTTTGACATCAGTTAGAAATCTTGCCAATTCACCTTCTTCTCCAGTACTTCTTGGACCAAGTAAAAGATAAATTCCACCATCTCGTAACAACAGCTCAGCAAGAAGTTGCTTTAGCATTAAGATCCTCTGCCTCTGCTGATCCACATTACCCCTCCCAGTCCATGACACCTCTCCACCCCCTACTGCAGCAGCAGCTTGTGCATAATATTCTAATGCCATTGGGAGATCACCATGCCGTAAATATGCAGAACCATATTGCCTAATTATGCTAGAAACCTCAGCATAGGCATCCATTACCCCAAACTTCTGTCCAGCCCCAGCAACTTCAGAAAGAACCCCATGGTCTCCTAGCACAATCGATATGTGGACAGCATCAATATCATATCCTTCTTCTCCAGGTTCCTTGGAAAAATGTAAGACAGCTGGTAACAATTGGAGGCTTAAAAGGAGCACATAAGGATATACCAAAGGGTCCTTCCCATTTTTTGTATAATGTGATGGCTCAAATTTGTTAAGGTAAGCCTGCAAATCTTCCAAACTGTATGGTACTGATCCCTCATTTAGGACCAAAGATGAGGTTCCACCAGAAAAGTCTCGCAGAGCTGATAGAGTAAACCACAGAAAATCCTCTATGGTGGTAAACAGTGTTGGTAGATCTCTCAGAAGGCGATCAATCAGCCTGCGAGAACCAGATATCATAGCATAGAGTAAAAGCTTTTTCTTGTCATATGCAGCTCGACCCATCCGATCACCCATTCTTAACATTTTTTCACATTCTTCTGAAGCAGTAGATGCAATTTCGGCAGATACCATACCTCCAGTATTGATCCACTCGGTAAGCTGTCAAAGGAAAATGCTTACTGATGCTGATTATTAAGATTTTGCAACTTGAGAGGAGAAGAACCAATACCAGAAGAGCAAACTGGTGTGAAGCACGGGATGATAAGGCAACATTTCTTGCTTCATCATAGTACCCAGTTCTCAGACAAAAATAAATCTGTCAAGAATATAGCAGAGGGTTCAGAATGAAAGGCAGCTAAGGTAAAGTATGTTAGCAGTAGCAAAACAAGTTTCTCATTCTGCTCATCAGCCAATATCAGAAGGACCCACGAACACAGACACAGGATCAGGCACATAAACAATATGAGAGGCAAAATAAGTAGCAGAACTATGCAGGCAGTGACAAAGAGTGGTCACACTGCATTCATCTTTCAATTAATTCTCCCCCATGTCACAGCTTAACAAGCAAAGAAGAGATTAAAAAAAATTATCCTTCAGATCACATTTATAGGCCATGGTCAATGTCTGGTAGAAAAGAAAGTACAGGCCCAACTTCCAAATATTTAAACAAAGAGAAAGCTAAACAAAAGCAAATGCTCAATGCAAAATGATTAGACCTCATGCTACAAGGAACTCTTTTGTTCAGGAATATACAAAGTAATTCAATTTGGCAAACAACCATTTTGTAGCCCTAGGGACCAGACTCTTCAGTAATTTCAACAGGATCTACACTCCAAAGGGTGTGAAACTATTCCTTGAACAGAAACTTGGAAAGAAACAAACTAAAATTCTTTGCAAATGGTGTACATTCAAGCTCTAGCCTTTTTTTTTTTTTTTTTTTTTTTTAGTTCAAGGCCAATGAATGGATGTAAGAGAAATTTCCTAGCATTACCTCCATTTCTATCTTTTTTCCTTTTTTTTTGGGCTGGAAGAAAGTAAATAATAACCAAAATTATCAAAATGCCAATAAATTTAAGCTAGGCAATTTCACAGCCACTTCTTCTTTGATGTCTAAATGCTTTTATGTCCAGCCTACTGAAAAAGAAAATACTCCTTATTGCACAAGGAATTTCTGGGAAAGAAAAACCCCAAAATATGTATACAAAAAGATCAACAACCTGCTGCCAAGTGGTATCAACTGGAGGTTGCCTACGAGTATCACTTGCATCAAAATCTAGAACTCCATAATCCCTTAAACGAACCTGCACCATCAAATTAAAAATTCAAAAACATTCTTAAATTCTGGAGAAATAACATGTCACAATGCAGGCTAAAGTTGAATAGTAGTAAATAGACAAACCCGAAGAAATGCACGGACTCTTTGTAAATTCCCAACAGCTCCACCAAGAAAAGCCTGGAGTGGGACAAAAACAAATGAACAACAAAAATATATTAAAAGCAAGAGGAAGAAAAGAGCAATGGCAACCAAAAAGGAATTTGAGAAAGGAATACATGAATCCAGCAGAACAGAATACAATAGATTCTGTACCTGTGCAAGATGACTTTGTATCATATCCAGCATATACTTTTCATGTCCCCATTCTAGATGCTGCCTCGCACCAATCACCAACAGCATTTTTCTTGAAAGTTTCCATTGTATGGTTGAGTTCTCGCCCATCAATGTCTGAAAAATTTATCATATCAATGACTCAATGACAGACAGAATCACCATAATAAAGAAAAAAATGGTTTTTTGAATATTTCAAATGAACATAATGATGAACATATACCTGAATAAGGTGCCATATCTTCTGCATGTTAACTGATTTTCCACTGGATGTTTCAAGACCCAAACTTTCATAGGCACCTTTGAAAGCTGTTGCAGGCTAACAACAATAAAGAACAAACAGATCAGATTTATATATAAAGAACACCGTTGTACAATCAACTAAGCAGGCACAGATGAGATGGAATGTAATGACCCTTAAAGATCTGAGATCCTGTTGTTCAGATATGATGTCTACATAACAGCTTAAAGAAATTCCAAGGGTTGGAGCATGAGGACACAGTTTTAAATTTTGTTGGATGTGTGAAGGTATACTTTAATTCAAAAGCATTTAAAAATACATATCAACTATCTTGCTCGCCTATTTTATCCCAAGGAACTTTGCCCTCAATGCAGTTTATCATCTTCAGTTTGTCACCCATAAGTGTAAGCTTGGAAGATTTCCAAAAATCAACAGCAAAATATTAGTTTCCCTTGGGTAAACAGTACTAGATAGTGAACTTATTATCCTGATTCAATGTACCATTGTTCATCCATTTCCTTGTGCATTTGTTTTCTGTTAAAACCCAAGCTTCAGCTAGCCATCTCAAAGTACAGTTCCCATGGCACCAAGATCATACTAGTACATCATGGCATATCATTAGGGTGAATATTGCAGAAAAGCATCAAGAAAGAAAAAGAAAAGGATGATAAAAGATAAATATTGGTGAGCACCCTTATCTTTAATCCATCCTAGATCTAGGGCAACGCTTTCAAGATGATACCTTAGATGCTTTTCATTTCAATCAGCTAGCTAACTAGGAAAAATTGCATGTATATACCTAGATCAAGCCACTAAGAGAGTAAATATTTCTCAACATGGAGAACAAACAAGGTTTGGAGAAAACAACAAACCAGCCTTACTTTGAATGCTAAGCCACGTTCTCGTGCATTGTTAAGATTCTTCACAACTGCAGAATAGGCCAAAGCCTTTTTCTCTACTGTAGGCTTATTAGCTAAAGATACAAGCTCCATGCCAGATCTGCCCAAAGAAACTTGAGGACTGGAAACCACGGATGCTAGTTGAACTGGACGAGTAGTTCCAGAGCTGGTATCAGCCAAGTTAGTTCTGGGCAACGTTGAAATCCGACTCAAGCTCTGAAGGAAGTCACGCTTTTCCTTTTTCCAATCCTCCTGCAATATATCATATTCCATTTATCAAGGTTGAAATGATATTGAACACAGAAAACCCCACAACATCAAAGGAAAATAAGGATTTAGCATTGCCACATTACTACGGCCATCTCAAGTAAATAAGGATACAGCATTGCAACATACTACTGCTAGCATGGCTCACAGTAGAATGCAATTAGGAAAAAAAGAAAAAAAAAAAGATCACTGTAGCTGAATGCAACTAATTTGGGATTAAGGCTTTACAATACCCACATCCAAGTGGAAGGGAGGACCAACAATATACATGATAAGACAAGCATGCTTAAAAACAGATTTTCTCAAGCTCAGATAAGAGAGCTTCTGTAGAGTCTCAAAAAACCAATAACATGTAGAACACAATTCATTAGTAAGGAAGGTCAACCCAAAGTAATTGTATTCCTCTAATAATATCAACACACTATTTTGAGAATGCAGATGCAGTTACTAAATTTAGAGGAACGCAACCCAAAAAAAAAATAAAGTAACAAATCCACATATAATCTTGTGCTTTTATATATAAAAGGGATTGAGCAATGGATGAAACGGTACTCATATAGAACATAAAAACTGCATAACACTAACCTCCAAAACTTTCATCATGTAATCATTAAAACTTCTTAGGTTATCCTTCTGAGCTTCCTGGATGGAGGACACCATTGTCATTTCATGAACCTGAGAAGGGAAAGATTTTAAAAAACACAAAACACCAAACAATGTCAACTTACATGGAAAAGGCATAGACACATATATATGAAGCCTTTGAAACCTAGATCAAACATACTTTAAAAAATAAAAAAAAGATCTCCATTTTGCCCAGGGCTGAAGCTATACTTATCAGAGGGATCCATAACTGGCTAGAAAAGTAGCAAACATAAAAGGATAGACTTCTCAACTTGTTAGCAAGTTCAAAAATTCAATCCCAATAAGAGAGGGACATCATAAAAAGATCCACACAAAGTAAGACATTGAGAAAGGATTTTTATAAACAGACCACCTCTAGGCTCCATGCAGCTGTTGGCTTTTCCAGCATCAAACATGTGCATTTGAAACGCAATGGTTAACATTACTCCCTCAAAAAAGAATAGAAAGTACCACACAAGCTCAGGGAGACCATACTTGAGGATATTTGCAAGACTAGGCTAACCCATAAATAGCCAAAGTGGTTTCTTAAAAAAATGGAGAAAAAGAAGACCCAAAGTTAAAATTCTTTTTAGTCAAGCATTTTACTTACATACAATTAGTCATCAATATTAAACAGCATCCATAGACCATAATCCATTGCTCCCACAATCTACTCCAATCCCTCCACTGTGATGCAAGAACATCCCTCATAATTATCTATTAGTTGGTTATTTGTGTTATTTTATTCTCTTTTAATTAATGCTTTAGTTATTAGTTTCAATAAACTCTGCCTGTTGTGGGAACTTGTGTACGTGGTTGCCAGTCTCAAGCTCAGAAAAAGGAGGAGGGCTGTCATAGTTATCTACCAACATAAAACTAGCCAAACATTATGACATGAGCCTATCAAGCAATTTCATTAAGGCATCCCCTACATGCAAGCAATCCATCATGCCAACATCTGCACATTGTGTAAAATATGCAAGGGTTCCCACACTTTTTAGCAACATGGGCAGTAAAGAAGTTAGTTTATGAAAAGAGAATTTGTCTCAGGCCATGGAATATCGGTACTCTAAATATCAACTAATGGAAGCAGTGCAATAAAGAAGTAATATTATTAATTCTCTAATCAAAGTTTGAGGTTTTCTCTAAACCCTAATCCATCAACTCAGTACCAACTTCAACACTACCTCCTAAATTCAACTGCTTTTCATTTTCATGTTGCTACACCACACTGCAAGGGAATCTGATCATTCCCTCAACAGCAAGTAAATTAGATAATGCACAATACAATTCACTTTATCTAGTGTCGGTGGCTGCTTCAGACAACCCTTCTAGCAGTCATTGGACCCTTATACTAGTTGGCAAAGATTATTAATGGACAACTAATTCAATTAGGAGCTGCCAACAAGCATAACCACCATATAACGATATGGTCTAGATTGACATAGAAGACTTTACATCGATCAGAAAACATATGTTGATTTATACATGCTTCAGCCTTTTTACACTTCATCCTAAATTAGCAGACCACAGACATGATTTAAGTAGAATATTACCTATTATCTTTGGTGGCCAAAAGTGATACTAGGGCTAACCTTTTGAAGATATAGGAACATGTTGCTTGTTGGAATGAACATATTCAATGTAAGCTTAAATCTTAAAGATGGAAAACTACCTGTTGCAAATATTCTTCAATGCCTGTAGCCTCAACAGGGAATACATCCTCAAATGTTGTCTTAAAAGAGGAAAAACAAAAATAAATATGAGGAAATGTTCATAAATTAAACTGCAAAACATCCCTTATACAGAAACAAATTGAAAAAATATAATTTTCTGTTGAAATTTAAAATGCACCACACCCATTACACAAGAAAACAAATAGAGACAACAGAATCTTCATAGAAACAATTAGTATTCAAAGTATGCTATTATTACTATTAAAGGGGCATCAAAGAGAACTAGTCATGATAAATTGAGAAGAGAGTTAACTCATTTTTTTTTTTAAAAAAAAAGCAAGATTTTTTATATCAATCAACATGAGAATAATGGTCCAAACTAGTTATTGTGCATTTTCACATTCTTACCAGGAAAATTTTTTGGCCACAATATATTGTGGTTGCTTAAAATTACAGGAAAAAAATAAAGGGGCTTATGTAAGAAGTGGGTATTGATACAGAATTATTTACATTGACCTGAATACATAAAAAGTCATATAAATGATTTTAAGCAACATTCATCATGGACTTAAAATTGTAGGAATATAATTAATAGGTTAAGGAGTATGGTTAACAATATTATAGCTACTCAGCTGAATTATTTCCACTGACACAATGCAGAGGGAGTTTTACCTTCAATTCAAAGGACTTAAGATCCCGTGCAAGCTGCTCAGCATTTATTCCTTCACGTGCAAGAAGCCTGTCAATGCATCAAATACATATACACTCAACGTCCACAGACAGTGCAGTGCTGTCACTCCTAGAAATTCTGTTTAGCTATGTTGAGATGATATCAAATCAAAGGATAATTTTAAAAAACTAGAAAAAAAAAAAAAAAACTCCAAATCTTGAATACTACAAGTCCCACTTGCCAAAACTTTCAAGCTTTTAATTAAGTTCCTCCAGTTTTTTTTTTTTTTTTTTGGCTAATTATCAGAAAAATAAAGCTATCACTAAATTCAAGTTGCAAAAAAGCACTCAAGAAAGAACTAGATAAGCACCTTGTGGCAGCAATAGATTGAGAAGGAGCCTCATTTCTTAGAGTTTTTGCCTTGAGCTTCTTGGATAATGCTTCTAGTTGGTCTAAGTTCCTCTGAACACAAACAAATGACAACATCAAGTAAAATCCAAATGACAAAACACTAACACATAACCAGTTGACATATGTTGATTCATTAAAGAAGAGAAAGCAAGCATTGCACAAAAATTGAAGTGTGGCCATCAAGAAGAAGAAAATGTGATTGCAAAATCATGGAGCCACAAAAGAAAAAAATAATTATCAATCAAATAATTGCTAGTACATAAAGACTGTATTATCTAATTTCAACCAATTATTGACTCTCCGTCATCGCTTCACTCAACTACTGAGAGCAGAAGAAAATGAAGAGACACTCCCTTAGGCGAAATTTCTACTCAATATCCCCACTTCCTGATATACAGTAAAAAATCTATCATCCAATCCCACAATTTCTTCAGTCTGCGTAGATTTTCCGATAAGAGGGAAAAAAGAAACACAGAGCAAAACGTAGATTAACACGAAACCACCACCAAAAAAGGCTTCAACTGGTATCCAGATTCGCCGTGGACAGAGTAACGAGACATTGGCAAAGGACTTTGATTTCAAGGGAGAAAATTTTGATTCCAATCCACTTTCTCATCATTTTCCTGCGAAACAAACAGGAAAAGAAAAGGCGAGAGAGAAGGAGACCTGAAGAGGAGGGAACTGAGCAGAAGGAGCGGCCTGTTCGAGAAGCTTGGTGGAGGAGTGGAGCAGATCGGTCCAGCTACTCCTGTCTTGTTCACTTGCCATCTCTCTCTCTCTCTGTGGTTTGCTACCAATTTTCTTTCAACTTTTGAATGCTTGCAGGCTTGCTCTCTCTCTCTCTCTCTCTCTCTCTCTCTCTCTCTCTCTATGTTGCCTTTCTTTTCCCTTTTCCTTAGAGAGGGAAAGAAAAGAAATGGGCTTTAGCGGCAAGAGGGGGCCTTAAGCCCTAATTTTTCGAATTTCGGAGCAAATCCACGGTCCCCCAATTTTCCAACTTTTTTCAATTGACTTCTTAAATTTTTATTTTCTTTTTCTATTTGTGTTTTGTTTTTTAATCTTTTAATAAATTAACTGTAATTGTAACTCAAATTTGAGACATTTACAAATGAACTGACGTCTAGTTCATTAGTAATTATTTTTTCATCTTTCAACACTTCACAAATCTTTCTATTTCTATTTTCTTATTATTATTTAGAGAAGCGTTACTCAAAAAATTTAAAACTAATTAAAACTACATAAAATTAAATAATTATCAAGAATTTTACAAAATTTTTTCTTTATAATTTTTTATTTTTTATAATTTTATTGTTCTTGAGAAATCTAAAATTGAATAAAACACCTTAAAATTGAGTAAAATGCTTTGAAATTGAATCACTAATTAGTACACTGTATTACTTTTATATATTTATTTATTTGTTTATTTATATTAATTTTGGAGAATTTTAGGATTGTACTTGTGTATTCCCGTTTTTATAGATCGAAGTATTGTACTTTTTTTCTTGTAAAGTTTCATATTGTCATGGAAGTCAGCCCTTGGCGAAAGTTGATCAACGTAGGACATGGGACTTAAGTGAGATTTTCAATTTAAAGCAATCCAATACAAAGATAAAAGGTAGTAAATCAATTTTAAAAAGGAAAAAAAAAATTAGGAGAGAGCTTCTGCATATATTCCTTTTAAATTGCTTGGCTTCATTTTTCCTTATGTTTTGTAATCCAAAGAGCTTGTGCAACTGGCTAAGTATCACTGCTTCTTTAAGCGTATTCTTTATTCTGCACTGCATTCCTTGCAGAAACTATTACTGTGGAAAAAATAAAAATGATGAGCATGCCAATAACTGCAGAGATGCCGTGAGGTATAGGAAACAGACTCTGTTTGACCACTGGTTTCTCAGGATTATTTCAATCCAGCAGCTAGGAAGCAGAGAATCTTGACCAATAATCTGCTGTAATTCTTGCACAGCCAATCTTAGTCTTAGCAGTCATTAGAAACCTTAATCACGTATTCTTTCCCCGTTGCAAAGACAATGTTCTTAACATAAATAATCCCAAAGGGGCCTAAGAAACTAGAAGAATGACTTGGCAACAACATATCTGAATCGATCATCTAAAGAAAGAAAAAGGGACAGAATTTTCCATCAGCTCTTCATTAAGAGTGGAACCATTTACATGATTTGTTGAAGAGCATTTTAGCCCCCTGATGGTAAAAAACTGAAAATCAGTAACTACATTTTCATTCAATCTAGGAAATCAACTACTATCTATGCCATGCGACTTGGATAATCCCACCCACTTGAATTTGTGTTGGTTTGTGTAAATAATACCGCGAAGCAGCTGACAATAACATCAATTTGAGAGCCTGAACATGGCAATAAATATGCTGCTCATGCGACGATAACTACCACGACAATTAGCAGAATGATTCCGAAAATCACAAGGAGCAAGCAAGTCTGCAAGAGAAAGTTCATCCCTTAAAGCCTTGAACAATAGATAGACACAAATATAGTGAAGAGGAAACCAATTGTATAGTTCACAATTCTACTCTACACTCCACTCAAATAATCTCAATGTTTTCCAGCAATACTTCCAAAGCAGATCAATCGAGTTTTTTCACACAATCCAAGCAAGACAGAAAAATAACAGTTAACCCTGACTCCCTCAATCTGTTAAATTTTTAGTTACAGAAAACTCAAAACTTGAGCACATAATGTTTCCTTGTTTGCAGTGGCCTAAGCTGAAAGACAGAAGGGAGCTTAAACAGACACTGGACAAGGTTTTCAAGGTTTCAACAGGTTGATATGGACATCTAAAGAAACCTCCATGATAACAATGACAAAGAAATGCTAAATGCAAGAACTAGACATAAATGCCTCTTTGAATGAGAACATAAAGAAATAAAAATTTTAAAAACAAATGCTTTTGGACAAACAGTTAATACCCAAAAAAGAGAAGCAAAAGCCTAAACTAAATTTGATTTATTTTCCTCCCTATAGGACAATGGTTAGGAACTCTCAACTACAGATGCATCAAAGTCAGGAAATAAAAACTTAATGCAGAACCCTAAGTGTCATCACTTATCCATTATAAGTTCAATTAATTTTAAGCCAAACAAAAGCAAGACAAAAGAAAATCAAATTTTACCAAAGATGAACTAGATCTTTGAGACTTGGAAGCCTTCTTGAGTTGAGAAATTAGCTTGTACAGTTGCAGCATGAGAACTCTCAATATTAGAACCAATGTCATCTGTGAGGAGAACATTCCAAGATAAACAGCAGTTGAGCAGACAAAAAATTCTAAAAATCGAACTGACAAAAAAATTGAAAATGTAATAAATAATATACTGCACAGAAGTAAGACAAGCAAAGCTCACCAATCATAATTCCTTGCTCGTGCACTAAGATGGCTAGATCTTTAAAAATCTCATTAACCTCGCTAATTTGTTGCTGAATTTCTTTAATTCCTTGTTCTCGTTCTTCAATAACAGCTTCATTGAAAGAAATCTCATTTTCTGATAGCACAACCTCTTGCCTGCAACAAATGTAATAAAAACAAGGGCAGGCAGTGAAAAATAAACCCAAACTTGCTGTTGTTAAATGCTCAAACTCAATAAAAATATGACTTTGAGAGACAAGTTCCCTTCTTGAACCAAGGGTAATGCAGCCAAGGACTGCTCTCTTCCTTTGGGAGAGTCTCAAAAATATGAAGAGAAGGTATAAAGTTGAAAACCTATCACATTTGAAGTGACATATGTCGAAAATTTTCCAAGCCATGGTCAAACCATTTGGACAGGGCACACTCAATAGCATCTATATCACACCAAAGGATAGCTCAACAGGATAAGAAATGCACCTCTCCAGCTGGAGTTAGTTCATAATATATGGTGCATGGTCCCTACCTAATTGCCCACTTCTATGTCACAAGACTACAACTCCTTTCTGATATCTGGGTTGGTTTTCATGGCCCTCATTTCTAAAGATGACCAGAACAACTTGCAGATTATTGATAACAAGCATTACTGAACATTCATTGATAACAGAACCTATCCTGTACCATCATTTCTCCCAACCACTTTATTTGCACAAGGGAGAGACTCAAACAATGGTAAATAAAACTTTTGAATTTCACAGGCTGTGCTTTTATGGAGAGTGTCCTACTTCCTAAAATGCTTTTCATGCAGTTTCATTTTTTAAATGATGTTCTTGACGAGGATGGGAAGAAACTTGACTGTCCAAAAGAGACTCGACTAAACAGTTGATCGTGTAGCAAATCAAGTTCACAATAAATATGACACACAGCAGAATTAACATCCCTTACATGCCACTAAAATGAATGCCAATAAATGAATGGCACAAAGAATTAACAGCTTATACGTTCACCTTTGTGGAAGAGAGACAGAAAGAAGGATGAACAGACAGAGAAGTATAAAATATTGCTTACCTTTTAGATTCCAGAACAAGAGATTGTGGCTCAAGTTTCTTAGATGAACTTAGATCCAATTCATGGGCATCATAACTGCATAGCATTTGATCAAGTTATTTGAAGAAGTATATTGTTGAAATCATACATAAAACAACAATTTTTGGTAAGAGATATAAATGTAAACATTTTGATAATTGAAATGAGGTCATAGAACTGCTAAAAGAATCAGGTTTCAGAGAGGATTGCCAGGCCCTATCAAGAAAAGGCAACAAAAGCACCAATATGCAATGTCTAATGGCGAGGTGTGTCAAAGAGCACTCCAAAATATCTGCTAGCCATTTGGTTAGTCAAATATGGGAGACAATGGCCTTACATACAAGTTATATTTGCATGTGAGCCAACGAATAACTCTGCCAGTGTGAAAACAAGTTGAGCAAACATATCAGTCCAATTGGTATGTCTATTCCTTCCCAACACATTGTCATTAAAAAAATTATACAAAATTTAGTTCCTCAATACATTGAAAGAACTGCATTTGGGGCTCTTTCAACCATTCCATGATTGCTATCATGAATTCACCCTGAGGTGCTTCGACATTATCATGAAATACTAAAAGTTTATATATGTGTGTGTGTGTGTGCATGTGTGTCTATATATATTCTGCTTTCATATAATGTTATGTTATTTTGTCAGGTAAAGTACCTTGATGGAAGAGTTTCTTTGGGAATAAATGGAGCATAGGCTGTTTTCCTCTCCACTGCAAGCCTTTGGGCCTTCTGGAATTGATTAAGAGCTGATTGAAACTCTTTTGCAAGCTTAGCATCATTAATCTTCTTGGTAGGCTGCAGTCCAAAGAGAATGTTCCAAATGAAAAAGAACATTATTCAACACTTCACACCCCTTGAACAAGAAATAAGACTGATATACACATAGATCAAGCTTAGTTTAGCAAATATATACTGGAATTGTTTTTGTTTTGGGAGCTCAAGGAGGGAGGTGGGGTGGGGGATTTGTTGTGGAAGATATCTACTGGCATACAGTAACTGGAGCATATACAATGAAAACAGGAAGAATCCGTCACTCCATGGAAATTTGGAAGATTCACCCTTGAATGCCATCTAGAGGATACAAGAATTATTATTGCATGTATATGAACAGTAGTCACTATCAAAAGTAAGAGACTGAGGTTCTTTAATTTTAAAGAAACTGGACCAAAGAATTGATCGAAAAGGCAGTCAAATAGGGTTGCAGAACACAGAAGCATATCAAGAAGACTTCCCAATAATGCTGTCACCCTCATGACTCTTTAGACCAAAGTGTTTACTATCATTGGGACTAGCTCAACCTCTCTCCTATTCAGTCTCTTCAACACAATCTCCTTCATTTAGATATTTTGTCCTTCCTAATCAAAAGCAAAGCACTAGAAAACTTGCACTCACATTAACACCTTCGCAGTGATCTGCTTCACTGGCTTGTTTAAGTTTAGCCGAAGTATCCTTCACCAGTTCACCAATGCGTTGCCTCGTCTTGTGCCTGCCAGCAATTCAATCCGACATGAGTACCAACTTAAAACAACCATTTTTATTCGCATGTCGAACCTTAGAATAAAACCAAGAATCAATACAAAACGAATTTCGAAGTACAAAAGCAGCAAGTTCATATCAAGATACAAATTCATAAACCAAACAAACTAAATGTCAAAAAGACTTTAAAAGACATTGTTCGGTAATCTAGGCAATTTTAACCAACATAAAAACAAAAACCCTGCTAGAAACAGGAAAGAAACAATAACCCCAATAGACCAAGACTTAACAAGAATGAAACAAACACGTGCATGTGATGAAATAATGAGAAAATAACATGGGACTCACAGCTTGTCCCGGAATTCGAGGGTGTCTTTTGGGGTTCCGAGGGAATTAACGAGACGATTAAAGGACATAACGGCAGTGTTAATTTGGAAAATCCCAGAAGCCACGGCTTGAGAAGGGTCTTGCTTCTGCTTTTGAAGCAAAGGCCTTCCGGCCTCAAGATCTTGGAAACTCATAATTGGCCTTCAGATTTTGAAGAGATTTAAACACCCCTTTTGCTTGCTTCCAACAACTTCTGTTCCCGGCGGAAACTAATGCAGAAATTGGGATTGAGAAGCGAAATTGGAACTGGTGTTTTGTAGTCAGAAATGGTTTGGTCCTTTACCAAGAAGTCAAGTTTAACAAGAAGCTTCTTGACGGGTCCGCAAATTCCGAATTTGTTCGTTGTGGTAGTTGTCCGAAGGAAACTTCCTCGGACTCAGCCGTCGGTTTGCTCGCAGCTGTTCAAAGTCTGGTCAACTTTTGAAGCTACATAATAATAATAACAATTATTTTTTTATAAAATACAAGCGCGTACATAGCATAATATGCACATTTTAGGGAAAAAAAATTTATTAATTTAAAATACAAAATAAATGTACTTAAATGAAAAAAAAAAAAAAAAAAAAATATATATATATATATATATATATATATATATATATATATATATATATAAAATAAGATATTATGTTCGGTGGTAAACTTGATTATAGTTACACGTTCAACTGACATTTGAACTTTTGTGTAATATGGAGTCGTTATTTCTTTAAGTAGGGTGCAAAATTCAATTTTGATATCACCTGTACTTAAGATATAAGAGATCGTGAGAGTTACAAATATTTGAATGATAATTTTTTTTTTCAAGATTAAATCAAGACATGAATAAGATATTCCCATCTAAATGCATGAGGACATTGTTTTTATGTTTAAAAAAAAATTAAAATATTAATTTAAAATATAAAAAGTATATATTTAAATAAAAAAAATACACAATTACACGTATAAAAAATGTTATCTCAATAGGCCATCGGACGTGCCGATATCGCCACGGAACTTTTATAAATGTACTTTCCATGATTTGTCGTATCAAACGCTTAAATGCATTAGTCCATTAAGAATTATCTAAAACGTTTGTTGGGTGCGAAGTATACATATATTAAAAATACAAAATATATATACATGTATAATAACTCTCTTCTTGAAGTAAAAGAAAATATTTTTTTTCTTCATATTTTTCTATTTTAAAATATTTATGTATTTTTTATTATTAATATATATAAATATAAAGAATTATTTTTTTATTTTAAATTATTTATTTTTTTAATATTTTAAAATATTTTTATGTGAGTAATTAAATAATTATTTATTTTATATAAAATTATATAATGATTGAAAGATACCTTTTCGCAAGCAAAAGACGTTTAGAAAATAATAATAATAATTAATTTAATTTTAAAAAATTATAATTAATTTAATAAATATTATTTTATTATTAATTTTTTTACCTTGTGATTCCTTAATTTACGTTCCCCCTGTGATCCTCTTTAATAATAATAATAAAAAAAACCCATTTATCAATAAAAAGGAACGTAAAATCAATTTTGCGGTTAATTTTTATATCATATATTAATTAATTAATAAAAAATAACCCATTAATCTCCTCAATCCTTATCTCCATTGGCGCCATTCCCATTGACAGAAACGCAACAGAGAGTCAATCACAACTCTACCAGACTACGACCCACCGCAGCAGCAACAATAATCATCATGCTTCTTGCCGCACCCGATTGCTTCTTGTCCTGGATGCTTCCTTCTTCTTCGTCTTCTTCCTTTTCACAAGCTCGGAAATTCTCATTTACTAGTTCAAGTCGCACGAGTCTTAATTCACTGAGTCGAACTCGGACAACTCGGCCCTGCAGAGCGAGTCTAATTACTGATCCAGACTCGTTTGAGGTTGGGAGACTCATTGGCAGCTATGGATTCATGAATGTCACAAGGTATTGTAGACAATATGTGATCCTCGAATCTTAATAAGTTAAGTTTTTTTTGAGTTGAATGGTTTCTTAGTTGACCACCAAAGGGTCATCATTCAAATTTCACTGCACTCAATTTTATTTTATTTTATTGTGAATTTATAAGAAGTATTTATCTATTATTTTGAATTTCACTGCTCAATAGCTTAAGGTTTTAAGTTGAATGATTTGTTGAGATTTTTTTTTTCTCCTTTTTCAAAGTTATTCAGGGTACCAATTGGGGATGGATGTTGAAAATTTACCTGGAAATCTGGGGAACCTGAAAGTTCAGGATGTGGGTGAAGGCAGTGTCAAGATCAGGTGCATTTCAGAGATGATTTTTTTTTTTTTCATTGAGATTTGTTTTGGTCATGTTGATCAGATATGTAGAACTGTCTATGTGTCTTCTTACTGATAGTGATGCTATTCATGGCAGTTGTTTTGCAGGATTTATGAAGGAAGGATAGCTCAAGGCCCACTTAAAGAAACTCCCGTTCTTTTTAAGGTCATTATTTACTTCATCTGATTATTTTGTGTAATTTCTGGTGTTAGAGGTGGAAGTTCCTATATTTTACAATTATTACTTGCTATAAGTTTTGTGCTTCTCTCTCTGACCTACCAATATCAACAGTTGCTTCAGTGCCACTGACAGCATTGGGATATGGTTGTGTGCTTTCAATGAAGAACTGGTACCACAGTTTATTTGTCTAATAGAAAGTACTGGCTGTATAAGCCTGGGATTAATCTAAAACACATGTGAAGAATGAGTATTGTATAATTACGTTAATTTGTTCAACTTCTTTGCTGTTGGAGCACTTGTTGATTCTTTTGTTCTCTCCTTCTGTCTTTCAGTTATATGCCTCTCTCTCACTTTATAGTTGAACCAATGTTTGAGTTCAAAGGCATCCATTACTCCTGAGATCCTGGGAATTGAGAGGCTGTGAATTTTAATGTAAACAATTTAGATGTGGGCTGATTTACTGCGTCCAGTAGATCTTTAATGTTTTTTTGCATCAAGAAAGTGTACTAAAGCATGTGAAATACCCTTTGCATATTTTTGTTTTCCTTCACAAGAGTCACAAGGTTTTGGATTAATCCTTGAGGGCCTGTTTAGTTCGCCAAGGATGCTGTGCTCTATTTAGAATGCCACTCTCAAATTTGTCCCATTAATTACTTCCTTGTTAATTCTCGATTCTGTCCGATTAATTGCTTCTTGTTAACTCCCTATTGTTGGATGTTTGTTCAATCAGTGAATGAGAACGGCATGTATTGTTTCTATTGCATGATGGAACCACAAAAAATATTGATTCATCTCATGAGCAGGCTGTGAAGCAAGTCATTGTTTTACTTGTCCCAAACATATTCCTTTTGTGCTGATTTAAGGCCAGTTTAAATCACAGAGTTATTTCATTTTATTGAAGTTTTTTTCCATGAAGGTTTATCCTGGACAATGTGCTGGGGGTGTTGAGGCGGATATGATGGCTGCAAATGAGCTCAACACACATGCTCTACTTCAGGTATAATTAATGTTGTGTAAATCTTCTCACAAATCTCTAATTTTTTATCTGGAAAATTACCTATCCGTTTTATTTTATGATCTGATGCCCTGTGGTGGCAAAAAAATGATATTAATTGATTTTTGTTGCAAGCAACTTTTACAGAGTAGTTCAAAGGGCATCTGTCAGAATCTCCTGATACTTTTAGGAGGATTTGAGATGAAAACAGGGGAACAGGTATGTCATATGACACAGAGTATCTCTGTTCAATCATAAAGCTTTCTATCAATTGCTTAGGGCCTCTTTAGTTCACAAGGACAGGGATCTGAAGGAAAATAAAATTCATCCAATTGTCCTTTGGGGTTGGAGTACACCATTTGGAATAAAAAGAAAGGCCTTGATAATTTGAATCTATCCTTTATGCACATTGTTTGTTTCATTTGTAAAAGCAGCATACCAAGCACTGAAATGAAATGTGTTTCTGTTTACATTTGATTTCATAGTTAAACACATGAGCCTCAAGCATGCACAAATTGATGAAATCTCATCTGTGCAGTGGCTGGCTTTTCGTAATGATGGCAAATATAGTGCAGCAGACTATGCAAAAGTCACTAGTGAAAAGATATCAAAAAGCAGTTCTGCAGAAGAAAATCCTTGGAACCGTTTTGAACAAGAGCAAAAAATAAAACGGAGAAGAATTTTTGTTATCAAGTTGCTCCAGGGTGCTATTAGTGGTCTAGCCTTCATGCATGGCCATGACAGATTACACCAGAGTCTTGGACCATCTTCTGTTGTTCTCAAGTGTGTGTGGAAGTGTTTTCCTTTTCTTCTTTTTCCATATGGGGCCACTAGGCCTCATCAGTCTGCTTAGCAACATCTGACCAGGTTATTTACTTTATTGATTGCAGTACTATGATGGAGAGAGATGCTGCTTACTTAGTTCCCCGACTTCGATCTGGCCTTTTCTGTTGATATTAGGTACCTTAATGCACCTTTTCTATTTGTTTACTCTTTCCCTTCAGATATGGGTATGAGGAACTGCTATTGATGTGCAAAGCGGCATATTCTTCTTTAATACGTTAATCAATCTCTTTCAAAAGTGTGGCTTGATAAACTGAAGAAGAATGCTACTTAAAAAATTGCAAACATGAGATTCAACGGGAAATAGTGCATCCCCTCTCTCTTTTCCCTCACTCCAAAACAGAGGGGAGAAAAGCCTGAAATGAGATATGCTTGCTCTCGTGACCAAACCTTTTTGTTACTCGCTTTGTGCATCTCAATGATTTTACTCTCTTTGGCTGCTTGATGAACTTATATTGATGTTTATCCGTAAGCTGATGATTGAAGCACATTCACATCCAGTTCCTAAAGAAGCATTAATTGGTTATTGCTTTTTGCCCACATATTGGCCTTCAAATGTCTGTTTGCAGGCTGTTGCAATAAGCAAATTTTAGTGATGATCTTGACAGGGATAGACAATGTGCAATGTCCCCAAGCACACGGAGAGCTGGTTGTTTATGGGAAGACAGTTAAATCTCTGACTATTCCTCTGTACACCCAACATTATGAAATGCACCACAACTCCAGTACATCAGGCCTAACTGTTTGCCTAAGCTATGAATCAGAGATTTTACTTAGGTTGCCAATCAATTGAAGATATCATCTTCTCTTAATTGGTATTCTAAATTGGATAAATTTGCATACAGAGGAATACTTATTTCCTTGGAAAAGAGTGTTACAACTTCTATTGGTTAACATATTCTATGCCTCTATTTAGATATCTACAAGGAGATCTTAAGCTTTCAGAAACCCATATTGTTACTCTGAGGACAACCTGTGCGTAAATGTTGAATTATCACATTATACTTGCAATGTGCAGCAGAAGAGCAATTCGGCATCAAAATTGCTGGTGCTTTACATATCAGTGTCTTACAAATTGTTAGACTTATTTTGGGAATCTTTTGATGAAAGCAGCGTGAAGATAATTGGTTTTGTCAAAAGGAAATCTGAAGCAAAATTTGAGGCATTACTAATTTGACAAAGCATTAAGCATTCAGTAACCATAACTTTGATCCTGATGTTTGCAATGTTTATGTCAACACACCCTGCTTCTACTTTGTAAGTTATTTTCCGCTATCCATTTTGTATTTTTATGAGAAGATGCTATGGTTCTGTCACTACTTAATAGCCCCAAAGATTTGGTTCAATATAGTCCAATCTACTGCTTGCATAGGCTTCACATTGACTCATTTACTATTGAGTGCATCTTTCTCTGGTTCAAATGCCTAAGGACATTTTCATATCCTAAACATGGCTTTTTAAGGGTTTCATATCTAGAAGAAGGTCGTGGACTACTTTCAGAAGGCCTTTGGAGAAGGGCAACTGCTGCTGGTGCCTTCTCAACTATGGAGAAAAGGGCCTTTGGAATTGCAGATGACATGTAATTTGTTGGAACTTAGTTTTTATCACAGATTTTACAAGTTTCTGAGTTCTTTTTGACCTTTTATCTTTTCCCTTTTCCCATAGATATGAAGCAGGTCTTCTTTTTGCATACTTGGCTTTTGTTCCATTTTGTGAAGCAGGCATCATGGATAGTCTTTCTTTGCAAGTAAGTAACAGTCTTACAGGCTATGTGTTTTTTTAATTTTTGCATCATCTATGGATTTGGCTTTCCTTTCATATATGTACCATAAGCAAGGCATGGGCAGAACCTTTACTATATCTGTGCAAATATAAGCACAGATTGATGCTTATATATGAGTAGTTTCTTTTACAGAACCTAATATTTTTCTTAAAAACTTGCAGAGACTTCTAGAAAGCACTTTCCGCCTTGATCTTGAAGCAACAAGAGAGTAAGATGATTTCCATAAGATCTCATATCTGCTCAATGCATGAGATTACCAAAAGTACATATGTTGACAGTAAATTCTCATGGTTTGGTAATGTTCATGATATGTTGACTTCATCTTAAAGAATGCCCATTACAGAAGCTGCATGCTATGGTATATTTGAACTGCACAAGAACTGAAAATGACATTTTATATTCTCCGTTATAGTATTGGGAGAAAAGTTCTTTGATAATTGGAGGAAAGTATCTTGAGGGGAAGTGAGGAACTGTGGCAAGTAATTAATACTGTTGCACAACTCAACCCTGCAGAGAATTTGCTTTCTGTGTTATTTGACCAATACTTTGTAAAATGAAACTTGATTATTTTCCTCTAGTTACTGTAACACTGACAATTACTGCATTATCTATTTGAGTAAAATTGTACAGATATATGCGGGACAACAGTCTTGGCCATCATGCTAAAATTCTTTGTCTTTGGCACTTTCTTGTAAACAAAGTTCTCACTTGCATGTCAATTTATGTTTTAGCCTTTGAAGGTTCATGTCCCTTGTTTTTGAATATCTGAATGCAGGTACTGTTTAGCAGATGACCGTTTGGAAGAAGCTGTCAAGTTTCTGGATCTTGATGATCGAGCTGGTTGGCAATTACTTCAGGTTGATCATACTTTAGAGTTCACACTATAATAGTGTGTTACTTAAATTGCCCTCCGTTCATTGCCACTTGGTTTTTTTGCACCTGCTTTTTGTGTACTTAGTGGACACACTTGCCAACATACTTGCATCCAGTAGAATTTACCATCTTGGCTTATTTTTTATTTTTATTTGTTGTGCTTATCTTTCCTATATATTGGACAAGTGTATTATTGCATACCTTATGATGTAGCATAATGCTGCTGCTGCTGCTTCTTTGTAGGCAATGCTAAATCCTGACTTCCGGAAAAGGCCAACTGCAGAAGCTGTATTAAACCATCCATTTATGACTGGTACGGTACTTTGAGTAGCAAGGACCAAAGAGCATCCATAATCCGTACAAAATATAGTTACAAAATCTAGACTCAGAACGTAGCAAGTGATTTTGGTTTTCTTTCATCCTTTCCTTTGTTGTGAGAAATTTTGTAGCTTACCTTAAGCTTTGAGTCCCCTTTTGTTGATGCTGCTTACTGCGGGGCTCAACAGTCTAGCGCAGCCCTTTCCTGGAGGAGTGAGGAGAGGAGAACATGGCTTATCTGTGGAGCTATGTGAGTTACCCCAACAGCACAGCTCATTCATTGCGTATATCTTTTTCCTTGTCCATCAAGGTGTTTTCATGAATAAATTGTTTTTTTCTTTTTCATGAATAAATTTAACATTTCATTAATGGGTTGTACAGGACTGTAGCATATGGTTGGATGGTGAGAAGTCAAGTCTCTTACTTTACCATCGGTGTTTATGTTGATCAACCTCACCATGACGAGAAATAACCACATGTTGCAGACTTAGCACTACATTTTGACTCAAAGTTTTAAAGTATTAGGTTTATAAGATTTTTTAACTGTACAACTCATACTTGAAATCCATATTCCATGCAAAATTACTGGATGTTTGGCACATATGTATTTGAATGAGTATATTATTTGAGTTAATGTATGCCATACTCCTACAGATATGAGAGATAAGTTTGTCGTTAGAACATTCATGCTATTCCAGTGTTGCATGTCGAAGGGGAGTTGATTGTTATTGGTGTCAAGTCATTAACTGGAGCCATGTGCGTCGCCGGTGTAGGGCTTGGGAGTACTGGGGCCTTTTCTCAATTCTTCCTTCTATTTGTTGTTTATGTTATGTGTTTCAATATCTTCTCCATCAAGGCAGTGCTAAATCTAGAAATTAAAGATAAAATGAATTTTTTTTTTATTAGATTAATAAGATGAGCCAAAAGATATTTAAAAATTCAAAGACATTTACCTTTTATATTATCTTTTGTTATTTCAATAATCTCTCGTATTTTTCTGTTCATTTACAGTCAACCTTTCCTGGAGCAGCCGAAATGGCGAAAGTATTAAAGATAATTTTGATATTAATAAGTTATATGTCATTGATGTATTTATACTTGTCATTGTTGGATCATGCTAGGCAAATCAATAATTTTGACGGATTCTTGTGACGAGAACTACAAGAAACCAAACTCAAATTTGCAACTTTGGTTGCTCGACCACTTTGTGTGAGCCTTCTTATAATTGTACAATTAATTTTATCATAATTTTGAGAGTTGTAGTCTTATTGTAATGACGAAGTTTTTTCTTTTTTTTTTTTTTTTTTTTTTTTTTATAATATATAATCGGCAGGTCATGTATTCGAATGAGAGACGTGCGCCCAGGTGAAGCTGTTCCTTCACTTCCCTAAAACAGGTCAAGCAAAGTGCATTGAGTCAAATTAGAAAATTTTATATAGTAATTAAATTATTAACTATTAATGATTTAAATTATTTAAAAAGATATTTTACCATTAATAAATTTTTAATTTAAAATACCACGTCAACAATTTGGCTATAGTGAAATAAACCAGATTTGATTTTAAGTTTTCCTATAATTTAATGCTAAAGATTATTAAATAAAATCTAAAAGGCGGCTACTCACTAACTAAGTATCATTGTAATCCTCTCTAAGTATTATAGAGTAATTTAAAATATATATATATTTTATTATAAAAAGTTTTGTTAAGCGGCCCAATTTATTAAAATGTAATTTTTTGACTGGACCGTATATTTATTTATTTATTTTAAAAAAGGATTACCACCACCAGCTTTCAATTTTTCCTTTCCCGTCCACCGCTTTCAAGTTATCCCAGTCATCTCCAAGCTTCTAGTTACGAAAGACTCAGATCATTTTTTGGGCTGTATCCGGGTAATCTTGTTTCCGTTTTCTTCTTCCTTTTTGGTTTTTGTTTTTTTTTGTTTATTCCAATTTTATATATTGAAACCATCTGAGAGCATAAAGAACTGAAATTGGAGTAGAGATTGGGCAACCAGGTGGATTGGATGCCCTTCATTGCAATTTGGGCGCAGTCTTTGTATTTACTTGGTTGGTTCCCATGTGTTCGATGCTGTTTCTTGGATTAGGTTTGAAGAAAAGAAACTAGCTTTTTCTTTCAGAATCCATTTTAGCCTCGGGAAACACCTTTTGGTAGTATGTTTTGATTTGTATTCCTTTGCTACTTGGAAATTCACTTGTGGCTTTTTCGTTGAGTAAGTCCATGCCTTTTTGTTCAGTGTCATTCGTTTTCCTTATTATTCGTTTTCCAATTTGCTTGATGATTTCTATGTGGTATATGTTTGTTGTGGATGGGTTATAACCTTTGATTATGTCTTCTGTTGGTGGCCCGTTACCACTTGGAGGGGATTTATCTCTCTAAACCTCGTTTCTCCTTTTGATAGGGTTTAGTCCTTCATAAAGTTTTTCAGAAACCACTAGTGTTTTAAACATGTAGAATAAATTGTTTAGCACTTTTCCTAACAAAGACTGGCTCTTCAAGTTAACAATGGATTTTTGGATCTACCTTGGTATCATTTGAATTTTCTTTATTTTTTGCATTGTAAAGATTGTGACCAGTGGCAATTCCATTTTTGCTACTATTTTTCATCTTTTTTAGTTTTTATGCTTGAATTAGATGCATAGGTTTTCTAATTTTTATCCTTCTCTTCTCTGACATTATTTTTCCGCTTTATTCCTTAAAATTGCATGCTGCATTGTTGTCCATATATGTTATTATGGATAAATTTATTTTCTCTGTCTCACTCTCTCTCTTCTCTTCATTTTTTGGCTTTTTGCTGAAGTTTAAAAAGTGTGTTTGGTTGTTTTTCTTAAAAGGTCACTTCCCCTCTTAACTGTTTGTGCAGGGTTATAGTTATGTATGACTCTGCCTCATCTATGATACTGAAAGTTTGAATCAGTCTCTTTCCATGTGATGACTATTCAATAGTTGGTGACATGCAATCAATTTGGTTTCTCATAGCATCTCAGTAGTTTTCAAGCATGTGATTCATGAATGATGTCAGGAGGGTTGTTTGTCATGATTTTGCTGAACTTCATTGTCCCCTGATTGTTTCATTTGTTTTGGGTTACAAACATAGGCATTGAATACCCTTGAGCCAGTGGTTTTCTTGATGGATCTATGGCTTGTCGAGGAAGGATTTACTCTTTGGATTGTAATGGATTTGTCTTTTAATTTCTCATATTGTTGTTTCAGCATTGAGGCAATAGTTGACCCATCAGATGTTGACCAAAGGAAGAAAAGTTTCTGGAAGAGGAGAAACTGTAGCAGCAAACTATGCATTTGGCCCACTTGAAGATGATATAATTATAAAACATAGGCTTCTCTCGGACAACCACAACAAGAGGGGAACCGCCACTAAAGAAGCTTCAGAAGAAGTTCACCTCCTTTGTTGTTGAGGTTGAGAAGGATGAGGACAACTATAATGATTGTATCAGACTCTCAAAAGCCTTCTTGCAGGAGTTATCTACTTTTGAAATCCCACTCCTAAAGAGCAAAGCTGTTATTGAAGCAAACACCAGGGAGAAGGAGAATTTTAATGAGTTAAAAGAGGAGATAAATAGGCAGATTCTGCAGGCAGAGGCTGACATAGAATATTTAAAGAAGCAGCTTGAAGAGAGTAAAATTGAAAGGCAGCATAAGGAGGAGTGTGAGGCCATCAGGAAACTGATTGCCATGCAGCCACCAAGGTCTGAGACACAAAAGATCATAACTGAACTAGATAGAGAGATTGCCGCACTGGAGGCTGAGAATACAGCTGGTTCAAGATTACTGGAGCTTCGCAAGAAACAGTTTGCTCTATTATTGCATGTGGTATGTCACAGTTTTCTTCTATAAATCATGTGATTATGGATGCAATCTTCTGATGTATTCTGAAGATATGCACTTTCATTTTCTTGATGTATCCTGAAGATACACACTTTTGTTTTCTTGATGGAACATTTTGATTGTATATATCTCTACATTATAGGTCAATTCATTTTCTACTCTGGAGAGGTTTATTGGGTTACAATAGAATGTGAGTCAAGCATTAGAATTAGTGGTTGAATTTATTGGGATTTCACCTTTGTTAGTGTATTTCATCTTTGCCCTTTTTTTACATTTAGAGTTTACACAGACACAAAATTTAATGACTGAATATTTAACCTAAAGCCTTCCATAATAGAATAGACTAAGAGCAACCCTGTGACAAAAGCATGCACCTTTTTGATGCATTTTTTTTTTTAGTCTTTTCCTATCAATAGCCTGTGATTGCATGGAGCTAGAAATGTATGCTGTTCCTTTTCAATATGCCATGTTGATGGATTTTGCGGGTTTTAATTCATTATTTGTCTATGTTATTTTAGCTGACTAATCTAATTATTTGTGTCTTTATCTCCATATTTAAGTGACAGGGAAATATTATTGTTAACTGCTGCAGTTCTCTGCCACCTGCTATTAGAGATTTGAATATATACGTCCCTTTTCCCGTAATCTGTGTGTTTATGTTTCTCAGGTGGAGGAGTTGCAAAATACTATAGAAGAAGATCAGAATAATCTGATGGAGGAGATAAGAATGATAACAGAAGAGCAGAAGAGTGGAGCCGAGGATGCCAATGGGGGCACAGAAACTATGGTTGTTGATTAGCAACAAGCTCAGCCTGTCTAGCAGTTTGAAGTTTTTATCTTTCTTAAAGGCTTTAAATTGTTTCCAGTCCTGCACAACTTGTTTTCACGGTCAGAAATTGAGAGTTGTAGTTGCAGATGAGCTTTTCCTCATTTCCCTAATTCTGTAGGGAAACTTCTGGTCTGGCCTGTCCTGTCCTGTTTCTCCAATCGCGCAATATTTTCTGTTGTTTCTTTGTTTATTAGTTTATTTGTATCATCTGGCCACCAAAAGGGAATTGAGAGTACAGAATATTGGTTTAGCCCCAATCTTTTATTTAGCATCTGAAAAGCTCACATCTTGCTTCGTGGGGATTGTATTCTTAAAGGGTGCTGCAGCTGGTATAAGTGCAACATATGATAAGACTGATTTATCCATTCCTATCCTGAATTGTGAAGTCAATGCCCCTTGAATTAAACCCTAGCAAACAATAAGATGTGCCTGCCCTCTCTCTCTCCCTCTCTCTCTCTCTGCGCATGGAAATGGTGTGGCAGAGCTGTCACAAGTTGATCCTGCTTTTCTGCATTTCTCACTTGAGGTTGAAATCTTGTTAGCTGCATTGGTTCTACAAGTTTTCATCGTACACATGCTTGGATATTCTTGCAACAAGTTAGGTTCTTAGACCTGCTTCCCGCTCAACTACGTGTATTCCTTGGATATGCTTCATGTCTGGCCCAATTTCTGCTGCATGTGGGATTCACTCATGCTCGAATCTAATTCTTAGGGGACCACAAAGGAAACCTTCTCTTTCAATTCGTCAAATTTACAGCGGTCTTTTCTTTTTCCTGACCTTGATCTCTGCATTGTTTCTGTGGTGGTTGAAATTCTGAGAAACGCTGGAAATTGGTTCACGTCTCACAGAAACCGATTAGAGCAGTTGATATAGGGAAGGCAACTACGGCCTTCTCCGCCCGCAATCTCCTGGCAAGCCAAGACGTGCTGCAGCTCTGTTTTCTGTAGAAGGGAATGATTCTGTCAGACCTAGTCTGTTTCCTCTTTTCCTTCACAACATTAAATGGACTCAACAATGGTGTTTGATGGCTGCTTCTCTGCTTTGTTTTCTTGTATCGGTATGAAATTCGATATCCAAAATTTTCCATGCTTTCATTGATCAATCTTCATTTAAATGTTGTTAACATAATGTTGAAGTTTGACTGATTCATATTTTTGGCTCGTAGGTGTGGTATGGTATCGACATTTTCAAGTGTTATGTTATTCTGTCCAATGATACACCAAATATATATTAAAGTTAGCTGGTCTGGTAATTTAAGCGTCCTGCTCCGCCCTGCCTCATCATCTCTCATGTAGCTCCATTTGTACAGCAAAGGCAAAGGCACAGCAAAGTCGGATGATCATCTGAAACTACACGTCTGCAAGTACTTGAACTAACTTTATTCCTTGGCTGAGAAACATACCGGTACATAATATGCTCTTAACAACCAGTCGATACACGGACTGGTGCTCTCTTCAGGAAACCAACAGATAATACAAATAGCAATCTTGGTTCTTGTAAAAAGAATCAAGTAAGCAAAACATCTGTGGTTTTCAGTTATTGATACAACTTTCAGAAAAGCACACTCAAAAATTCAATCGCGTGGCGCCTTGTTTTGGAGGAGAGCATTTTTTGTGGCTTCGGCCAGTATGGCTAATGGCTCGATGCTGACAATCTTTGAGGCATCGGCAGCAGCCTCTTCCTTCATGTCGTACTGAACGGTGGTTTTGATGGTGCACGAGTCATCGCCTTTCTCCACGATCTCAAACAGAATTCTGAAAAAATTGAACCCCAAGTTCAAATGCCCTCCTTCCACAACCTCTGCCACTTTCACACGCTTCTCATTGTCCACCTTGGTATACTTCTCTTTGTAACCGGGGGACATGGGTGTACCTAAATCATTCTCACAATAAAGCAAAACATTGAAGCAAAGATCTTAATATCACATCTCTACAAGCTATATAAGAAGAGGTGGAAAATTATCAACATCTAGCTATAAGCCAATCGTATTTTATTGCGATAGGGCTATTCCCATTTGATTTTTCTTCAGTCAGCTCTAAGTCATGAGTATGCTGACACTCAATATCTTCAATTTTGAAGACTGTCTCCACTGCCAAATCCACTGAGAAAAGTCTCATTTGATCTTAACTTGTGATTCCAAGAGCTTATGAATAAGTAGTGTTATCATGAATTGAGCCTACCAATTACCATAGATGATGTGCATGCATACATACAATGAATGCGAAGAATGATACCTGGCTTGAAGACAAGATTAATAACAGTGCCAGCCCCACCATCGCCTTCAACCACCTCAATTTTCTCAATTGCACTGCTAAGCTGTTCTTCTGCTAACTTGGCAAATTTTAGTGTGCCATAGATCTCCCATGCTTCACTAGCAGGGGCGTCAACATCGATCTCATGGGAGAGTTGTCCGTACATTTTCCTTCTCTCTGTGTGCTTTCAACTCTTTCTGAGCTTCTTTCTCACTTGCTATTGTCCTCCTGCGGCTCTCCCCCCCCCCCCATACCACGTATAAAAACACAAGCTAATTTTGTATTCATCCTGTTTCTCTAAAAATTAAAATTCGAAAGTCTTGAATTTAAAATACAATTCAAGTTAATTTTTTTATAAAAAAAAAAAAGTACACAGACGAGCGACAGGATCTCTAATACGGCTGACGTGATCTATCAACTCCTGATTTTCTAGTAGAAAAATACAGCAAATCATTCCAGCCCCTGACAAGAAATTGAAGGGCATTTAGTGCTCGTGATGCTCGTTTTGGTAGGAATCATAGCTGCCACCAAACGACAAGTTGGATAGAGCAGGCTGCAGGTTGACTGAAACGACTCACCGCTCAGACGACCCCAGGCAGGTGCAGTTCTGACACAGTATGAACCCGTGATCTAAAATAACGAGGCCAACACAGGACTGTTGATGGGGTGGCCTCATTATAACATCCCGGTAAAATAATAATATACATTTATTTTTGAAAGTTTAATTTTTTTATTATAAAAAATGTAAAAAAAAAAAAATCTGACAAAAAAATACAACAAGAAAAATATGATGAAATGTGGCTCAGGGCAACGGACAAAACCATAAAGTTTGGACCGGTGGGATTCCAATACAGCTCATATGACAGGAAACCTAATCACTCTACTTTTTGCCGGCAAGCTTTCACAGCTCAATTATTTGGTCTCCCTTTTCTTTTTCTCTCTTTCTTTCTTTTTAAAAAATTTAATTTTTAATATTAAAATTAAAACTCAAATTTGAGGCAAACGTATTTGGCTTCATTAAAAAAAAAATAAAATTACTGTGACTAACAACTACCCCTTAAATTTAATGAAAATAATAAAAAGATATATCTTCTTTTTTTAAAATGTTTTTTAAAAAAATTTTAACAATTACTAAATATAAAAAAAATGGATATAAAAATTTATTTTGTTAAATTTTTAATAATAATATCATTGCTAAAAAAATTAATGTAATAAATAATTCATTTTCAGATCTAAAATTGATTTTATTCTCATCTTTAGTAAATTAAGTATAATTTAATCTATTTATAATATTATTAATAATATTTTTACAATTACTTTAAATATTTTAATAGATATTTAATGAATTTTTTTTTTTTTGTCAAAGAGTTAAAAAGTTAATATATTTTTGTTATTGATATAAAATAGAGTATGTTATTATTTTTAGAGTATAAGGGAGAATGGGTAGGTGTGAAAGGTATGTTTGCTGGAATATTAAAAGACAAAAGTCAAATAATTGATAGCCGAATTTGTTGACAGATTCTTTTCACACCCGGACGGGAATTAATCTGGCACGGCCCACCGTTCAGCATTGTACGTTACACCCCAAATTCCCTTTTTATAATTCTTGCTCCATTTTATTCGGATCCTTTTCCGATCTCTGCTTTGGAGCATCCAAATTATGTTCCATGCCTTCTATAGTGTTATTTTATTTTATTAGAAAATTTAATAGGTATTAAATTATATAATAAGAACAATTTTATGTATTTCATAATTCTTATATCCCTTACACATCATTATTGTAGAATTAAAATTTAAAATTTTTAAATAAAAATTTAATTTTTTAATTATTAAAATATTTCATGAGTCATTGTTTATTTATTTAATGTTACACTTTAAATGCATCCTTTATAATTTGAGCAACTTCGGGTACCCACTTTACCTAGTAAACCGGGGTGTTTTTTTTTTTTTTTTATTTCTTTTCGATAAATTTTGAATTATTAGTACATAAAAATGTCAATATGAGTAGAAGAATTAGACCACTTTAGGTAAAATATTTTTGAATATGAATTATTTTGAGTCGAATTATTTTTACGTTAAAATATATTCAAATTGACTGTAAATTGATCCACAGATTATTCTTTGTAAAAATAGAATTTTTTAATCAATTATTTTCCAAAATAAGCAAATTAGAATCACCCTTTTTTGGAACAAAATTAAAAAAGTTTTTGTTAATAAATATATATATGTTTATTCATTAAAAAGCTCGTTATCAAGATTAGACTTCGAAATTTTAGAAATTCAAATTTAATTTTTTTAATTATTAGGATGTCTATGTGAAGAATTATGTTTTTTTTTTTTTTTTTTTAACACAGAATTCGCCGATATGTTAAATAATGGTTTGCATTGCAACAAATTAGAAAACGCAGCCGACTCAGTAGGGGGGGCGGTCCAAGCTTCTGCGGCCTTAGTCTGCCACTCCGTCGGCGAGCCCATTAAGTTGCGTACCTGGACCACCTCGCAATCAGGCATGGTCTGTTGCTACAAATACTTTAAAAATTTAAAATTTTAATTTTAAAATTTTAAACTTTGATTTAAAAAATTATAATTAAGATTTATAAAAATTTAAAAATTATCTTTATTCAAATAATTTACAATTTAATAAATTTTTCAATCAACCTCACAAAATACTTAAAATTAGTTTTATTATTATTTTTTCTCTAAAATATTAATTAAATTTTTAAAATTTTTATATATCGTACATTATTTTTAAAGAAATTAAAAAATAAATTCTTGATTACAATAATTTTTTTTTAATTTTTTAACTACATGAATTCCTGGTTTTCTTAGATTCATGTTTGTTGACGCCGTTAACGTAACACTATTCTTGTCGGACTTTTATTTTTGGGAATTTTTTTATTTTGTTAATTCATATTTATCAATATCACTTAAAAAATCCATTCCTATGTTTATCTCGAAGCGGCGAAATTCTTAAAATATTCAATAATAAGTCTTTTTATTTAATTCTCCGTACAAAAAGTTTCTGCTTTTTCGTATTTAACTGATATGAGAATTTTGATACTCTTCCAACGAATTTTATTTACAGCAATTTTGGGTTTTAATATAAAAAAAATAAAATTTAATAATAATTTTTTATGTATGAGATTTAAGCTTTTTTTTTTTCCGTATTTTTCTTGTAAAAGAAAAAAAGGCAAGTGTGTATTATTGGATACTTATGATGCTTTTTTCTTTTTTTTTTTTTTTTTTTTTTTGAGTACAATGGACCAAAAAAACATTGTAATTTTGCAACATCATTGACAAAACTCGAGAAGAAAAAAAAAAAAAGAGAGCAGCAGCAAATCTCCGGCAGCTGTGCCTACGTCTCTTAATTTCTCTCGGGGATTTGACCTTCAGCACCTTAACAGCCTTCCCATTTTCGGGTTCAATTTCAAGTCCGTTGGCTCACCAATCACCATGGTACGGTTTCTGAAATTCTAGCTCGAAGGCTTCTATGTTTTTGTTTTTTCTTTTTCGTTTTTGCTTGATCCGTGGGAGATGTTGTGTGGAATTTTCAGAAAATTTTCTATTCTTTTCATTTTTCTTTTTTAAAATCTTTTCCTAGATCTAAATTGTGGGGGAGTGTTTTTTTTTTTTTTTTTTGGGCATTTATTAGTTAGAATGTAAATATAAGTAGCTCAAAAAAAGCTAGATTCTTGTAAAGTATAAAATGGGCCATTTTCCTTTTTTACAGGTTGCTCTTATATTGTCTCATGAAGTGGGAATTCATCTTTGGTGACTGGGCTGTGGAAAGTGGTATTGGAAAGTTGAGTACACGCATTGTGATTTTCGAGTTTTGTCATATGCTGCCTGTGATTGGAAAATTTTGTTTGGTTTGATGGAGAAGAATTAGGGATTCTGAAATGGGTGCTGGAGACGAATTAAGTAAGTGTCATTAATTTATGTTGTCGGATTGAAAAAGGTAGGGATACGAGTTTTGATGATCTCAAATGCCATATGATTCGACGTGTTGGATGGTTAATTGGTCTTAATCCTAAAACTGGACTGGACAAGAGGTTGCCTGATGCAAAGCCACACCCGGCTCAAATTCAGCCAATTGCCATGTTTGAAACCGTGCAAGAAATTGCTATTTACATCCATAGGTTTCACAACCTCGATCTCTTTCAGCAAGGGTATGAACATTTTGGTTGATGAGTTGGTTAGTTGTGTGTTGGATTATGAAAAGTTTTGTCCTTTTTGATTCCTAGGGTTCTATGGTAGTAGAGCTTCTCATTCTTTTCATTTTATTTTGTGATACATAATTTCTTATAGATGGTATCAAATTAAAATCAGTATGAGATGGGAAGATAGTGAGTGTACTTCTGTGGGAACTCCTGCGAGGGTCGTTCAGTATGAAGGTAAGTCTATTTAAGTTCTGATATTATCATTCTCAGATTTCTGTCTTTTATGTTTGATCAATAAACAACCATGGAGAAATTTTTGTTGAGAAAGCAAATTAAGGGAAAATATAGTCCCTTTTCCTGTCAAAATCAAACCACAAATTTGCATGGCACTAGTGTTCAACTTACATGGTTTAGGTATAAACACCATTTGTGTGGATTTAGCATAAGATTAATGATATTCTTGTTAACTTGGTTGCCTGACTAATTTGCCTGAATACAATAAAAAGCTGACATGGACAAATTTGCTTAACAATTTTTTTTAGTAAAAGAAGAAAAAGTTTCCTGTTTTAATCCTGTCTCCCTTGTGTTTTTCTATCTTATCATCTAGTTGGGGAAAATATCATCACTTTTAGCATAAGCCTTACAGCTTTTGTGGGAAAATATTGGGTATGTATTAATTAGTGAATTTGAACTCTCAATGAGCCATAGATTGAAATATCTTGTATTGGAGTAATGCTCCCATTGTACTGATGAAATCATAGCATCTTTGATTTCAGCATCTAGTCTCATTATCAGACTTTTAATGGTTTAATGTATAATCAATTATAGGATAAATGAAGATTTTTAGTAATTAGTATCACACAATTAACAAAATCTTCCTTTCCCAGTCTTCAGATTCAGCATGTCGAATCAATATGGTTTTGATTGTAATTTTGAAAAGACTACTTCTAATGTGAAAAAAAGAAAACATGTGGAGAAGATGGTGTGGTCATATAGCTAAAGATAGGGTAATCCTCTATTCACTTAGATTTACTTGTTAAATGGCTTATGAAATAAATCTGCACTGCTAGATCAGTGGGTGTTCGCAAGGGTTCTAGATGGATAAATTAATCTAATGGTGCTTATTTTCTAGAAACGTTCTTAGGAATTAAGGTTGTTTTTTTAGAAAAGGAAAAAAGACTTGTTCTTGGTAATCATTTTTATTGTTTGATATTCTTGCATGACTTACCCAGGCTTTTCATCAAAAAATATGGTGTTCTTAGTGCGTGAGGCTCGTACACTGAAGTTTAGGGAAGGGTCAGATGTATGCATCTCACTCTTGTTTTTTACATGGAGGCCTTTTTTTGCCTTTATTTAGGCTTTTCATCAATGCTATATAATAAATGCATGCCTGAAAACCTTTTATTAGTTGTTCAATGTGTCTAGATACCAATTGATTGCTTTTATTTTTTGATAATTGTTTGCTTGTTACTTGTATGTAGAGATTTAATTTCCTTATGTGATCAATTTTATGGGGAATTTTTCGTGCTTGATTTTAGTTGTTTGAAATAAGATCTAACCATGCCTTTTTATTGAGCTACAGCTCCTGATTTAGGTTCTGATGATGCCTATGGAGTATGGAGGATTAATGATGCAGACAACAGTTTCTTGACACAGCCTTTTCGGATAAAATATGCAAGGCAGGACATTCGTTTATGTATCATGATCTCATTCAGTCTACCTCACAGAACATTTATGGTATAATTGTTCAATCTCTCTCTCTTTCTCTCATGTACTCTTTAGCATTAAAATGTACTGTTTACATTTCTTGTCTTCATGCTGATTTGATAAATGACTTGCAGGGTTTATCCACCTCTGCTGTTGTCTTGAAATTTGAGCTTATGCAAGCTCCTATAATGGAGAATGGGTAAATTGAGAAAATTGTTGTTTGACAGTTTTGTCGCTGAAGGTTTTGACCTTCTTACGTGTGTTTTGATGTTTCTGACATGGATATAGATTGTAATATGTATTTGCAGGCTTGAGTTGATGGCTTACTTGGATTCTTCCTCTGTTGCAATCCATGAATTTCGCATTCCTCCAAAAGCTCTTCTAGGATTGCACTCATACTGCCCTCTCTACTTTGATGCATTTCATTCAGTTCTAGTTGACATGACCGTGCACATCAGTCTATTGAAAGCTAGTTCTCATGTGAAGGTGCCCAGGTTTGTTACTTTCCTAGAATCCAATAAGTAACTTGATCATGATTACAGTTTAACCATGGTTGGTTTAAGTAACCTGCTGAGGTGGATTCTTACAGCAATTCTTCCTCTCCTGAATATATTGCTGGTGGAAGCATTGATGGGTTCAATCAAGTATGCTCTTAAAACAGAATAAGCTTTCTAATGCCTTATATTGATGAATTTCTCCCTTTTTTTTTTACCCTCTTGTTAAACATGTAATTGTCATGACGTGTTATCTTTGGTTATTTCAAAAACTTTATTGTTGCACCATGATGAAAGCAAATGACATTGCAAGGATGGATGTGTGTGCTTCTCTTTTGTTTTTGTATTTCCTCAAAGCTATATCTACTTTGACATGAGAAATGTGATCAAAGCAAGCCTAAGTTCGGTCCTAATTCTAGGAGCACTGTGGGATAAGCAATCGTTCGACTTTAATGAAATTCTTTTAGACCAATGCCACAAAGTGTTATGTTGATGTTTTCTTGGGGCTTCTAGTATCTCTACTTTTTGGGAAGAAGTTATTCAACTTTGAACTCTATAGCATAGAAAAATGCTTTCACATTATGGACATTGTTTTCTTCAATGTTTCACTGTGCTAAGCACTTAAAGGCTGATTAAGCCTCACAACTTGACAATATGGCATCCCAGTGGGTGCTACTTAGCACAAAATATGAAATAAATTAGTGATAAAGTAAATTAACCTTTAATTTGTACATTACAAAAGAAAAAAAAAAAAAAAAAAAGGAACATTCTACTACCATGGAACCAAATTCATTCAATAATCCTAAAACTAATCAGGTGCATCCGTCATCATAAAACTTAACCATCACTACCATCTCTTCAACTTTAATAGGATTATAAATCTTCTAATTGTGAGCACCATTATGCAATCTTCTTCCACAAAATGAAGGCAATTGAAATCTTGAACACAAGAAATGCAATTAAAGAGTAGATGCTTGAAGTGTTTCCATCTCTTTTGTAATATTTATGGTTATCAGCTCCTTGGAAGCTGTTCTTCTGTGATTTAAATTTTTAATTTTATGGTTGACCAGGACTTGAATCAAGCTTCTTCTCCAAAGGTGACATTGGTCGTGCTTGTCAAAGCATTGATAGCTGCCCGTGACATATTGCTTGAAGAGTTACAAAAACTTGGCAAAGCAGTTGACCAAGCTATTGATTTAACTGATTTTATATCAAAAATGGATAACATGAATATGTTGGACTATTTCTTGCAAGCAAATTTGGTTAGCACAGATGGTGAAGTTTCAAGACAAGGCAAGCCACAAAATTTTCTTGAGGTCCTTGCTTTATTTCGTGAAAAAGATTATTCTTGATTTTTGATTTACTTCTTTGTTTTTATTTTTTTTGGAAATATGTTTATAATTTCTCTCTCTTTGAAGCAGAAAGCAAATGGCATCATAGATTTTCGAAGTGATAGGTTGCCGCCCACTTTTCCAAAGGAAGCTATGGTGGATATCTGTCATTCACTTGGTGATCAGTTGTCATACTTATGGAACACTTTTCTGCAGTTCCACAGGTTTATTTTTCTACTGGATCTACACAATCACTGGAGCCTTGGCATAATTTATTTTCCATGAATTAAGATATATTATTAACTTTGCAAATGCCATTTTTGCATTGTTTAGATACATAAGTAGATGGTACATCACTGTCTTAATACTCTGCATGTGGTGACTTATTTAGTGAAGATATATCATTTATTTTGCAAATAATATTTTCCCTTGCTGTTCATTTACTTTTTTACTTTAACCGTCTTAATATTTTGAATATGGTAACTTAATGATAGAGAACTCATGCTTGATCAAATTAAAAAACACTGGCCTCTTTGCACGTCATCAAATACAAGTTTACTCATGATACAATATGTTTAATTTTATTGTAGTGATAACACAAATTCCGCTCATTTGGTTTTTCACTATATTTTGTGTACACTTCTAACCATAAAAAGACCAAATATTAAGGTTGTCAAACACTCTTGTGCACTTTGGTTTCTCAATTTCTATTCACCTCTAATTATTAATCATCTCATGTATTTACTGTTCATTGGTGGAACCTGCTTGCCATGATTGTTAGCTTACATAAAAGAAAACATGGAAAACAAACTAGTTGTCACTTCTCATTTTGCACACCATTGTGTTTGGAACTAGTTGCATAAATTTTTTTTATCATTTATTATTATTTTTTTGTGTTTGGAGCTAAAAAATGACATAAGTGATAGCTGGACTGAGTAAATAGGTGGAACAAAGCATTGTAAAAGTTTTTACATGGGAAGGAAAGAAAATTGATGCAGGTTATATAACTTTGAATACTTGATGCTATAATATTATGTTTGGATCTAGGATTTGGTTTATGTTGCAATGGTCCAAATTGGTGACATGGGAATTCTTTCAATGTAGTTGTTAATTGACAATTTTTTGCTTCATTCTAGGGCCAACAAAACAATGATACTTGAATTTCTGCGTGATTCATGGGCTAGGGATCGGAGAGCTGAATGGTCAATATGGATGGTATACTCTAAGGTCGATATGCCTCATCATTACATAAGTAGTGGAAGTGATGAGACCTCCCACCATGGGGTTCCCAAAAGAGTTTCTAGCTTATTGAAGCTATCTGAAGATGTAAAAGCTCATTTCTGCATGTATTGTTGTATTTTGAATATTTGCGCTTGTGTGACTCTTAATGATACATGTGTGTAAGTTGTTTAGTCCATGGTCTTTAGTTTGCAGTTATTTGTGTTTTCTACAGCCTGCCCAGAGTGCAGCAACACGTGCTGAGCTTCATAGGCGAAGTATTGCCCATATGAGGGTGAGTTATTACTTATCTGACCATCTGAAGTGATAAGTTCATACTTTGGAGTTTTATAGAGCATATTTTAAAATGTACAGATTAATAACCAATCAATTCAAGACATGTGTATATTTGGAGATCCTCTAAGAATTCCTATTATCATAGTGGAGCGTGTCATGAATGCACCACGGCGTACGTTCAGTGAGAATTCCTACTTCAAAAATGTGGACTTGATTGGATCAGAATTCACTGGATCTTCTGCTAAGAACAAGCTCTCTGTTGCTGCACCAGTAAGCAATGGCCGTGAATTGAAGATTGCTGTATTTGTGCATGGTTTTCAGGCAAGTCTTGCTCTACAGCTTTCAATTGTTTTGCCTTGATTAGTTGCTAAGCCTATAGTCAGGTTTTTTTTGTTTATGGTCTCTATCCCTATAAAATAAAAATTTCTAAGAAAGAAAAATCATGGTGATGCTTCTTCCTTATGTTTATGTGTGTGGATACTTATGGTCCAGTTTTCTCTTCAAATATGTCTGACAAGAGGAAATTTGCACTTCATTCTTTCATGGATCAAGCATTCCTATTCTTGGCACAGCCTGGCAGCTGCCTTTATTATCTTATGAATAAGTTGATCACATAGCTTTAAGGTACTTCTAAACTTCTAAATATTTTTGGCATGTGTCTATAACTTGTTAGAAGGGCGAACCTTAGGGTAATGATAAGGTTGTAACCCAGAAATATCAAGTTTTAGTTGTGGAAAAAGTCTCTCCATAAAAACAGAGAGTAAGGTTTTTTACATCTGACCTTCCCCTAGACTCCATGGTGTAGGAGCTTGGTGCACTAGGATGCCTATTTGTAACTTATCATATAGCAGCTATTGGCTAAATTCTCCTTGAAGAAATTTCTGTTAGTGGCATATGGGAATGCTGCAATAGGGAAAATATGTGGAATATTTTTAGCTGTAGTTCTCTTGCCAATTCTTACTCTCCTGATATATCCGAGTTGCATCCATTTCTTCTTAAAGAACCTTTTGAGAAGCCTTCTCAAAGGTCTAGGAATTGTTTTCTTAGCTGAAGCACAAATTTGAAATTTTGAATGACTACTTGCTATTTTAGTTTTGAATGACTCATTACACTGAACTTCTCCATCCATAGAACTTGAAGGTTCAAATTAGTGCAACTCCAACAACAGTTTGATTCATCTCTTTTCTGAAGCATACATTTAAACTAGGAGATTGAACTTCTGGTTAAGAATAGTGCTTGACAGGTGAATTTATACTTCTCTGGAGGGTTTTGACTTGTATTCATGCACCATTGCCTTGGTTCTTGCATAATTATCTTTCTTTTTTCCTTTCTTTTTCTGCCGCACTATGTTGGAGCTTAAATGAAGAATTTGTAAAATGTAATCTATTAAGCTCTCGTGGTGGTAGAGATGAGGAGGAATTTAAGCTCCTGTGTTTCATACTGCCAAATATTCTGCTTTCTATGCCTTATTGTCAATAATATATTGTAAATTTAATTTGATTTTCTTCCTCTTTTGAGCGTGTTACGATGGGGTGATTTTATTTTATTTAATAACTCATCAGGGACATCATCTGGATTTACGACTTGTTCGGAATCAGTGGCTATTGATAGACCCTAAGATAGAGTTTCTTATGTCTGAGGCAAATGAAGAAAAAACATCAGGAGACTTTAGAGAAATGGGGTTAAGGCTGGCGCAAGAAGTAATCTCTTTCCTCAAAAAGAAGATGGATAAATTCTCCAGGTCTGGTGCCTTGAGAGACATAAAGCTTAGCTTTGTTGGGCATTCCATTGGAAATGTCATTATAAGAACAGCATTAGCAGGTATTTAATTATCTCACTGAGATGCTATATTTTTCTAGCTGTCAGTAAGTTGATGGATCTGCACTGGTGTTGCCACAGAGAGCATTATGGAACCATACCTAAGATACCTCTACACATATGTCTCAATATCTGGTCCCCACCTGGGGTACCTTTACAGTACAAACTCTTTGTTCAACTCAGGGATGTGGCTTTTGAAGAAACTTAAAGGAACACAGTGCATTCATCAGCTAACTTTCACAGATGACCCAGATCTGCAAAATACGTTCTTCTACAAACTTTGTGAGGTACTAAAAAGTGATAACAGCGGGCCTTTTCTGAATTCATTTAATTGATGACCAAATCTTAAGCCATTTCTTGAAGTCCTACCTTTCTTGAAGTGCTATGTTTGACATATTATTGAACTAAGACGATTCTGTTGATTCTTTCAGCAGAACACACTAGAGAATTTCAGGCATATAATATTGTTGTCTTCTCCTCAGGTACTCCTTTATCATGCTGTTTCCAGAAAGAACTGAACTTGTTGAAATTGTTACATATTTTTGCATTACATATGTTTACAAGCAAGGACTACATCGCATATTCATTTTTAGAAGTTCTAGACATGAAGGTGGAGTTTAGCTGAAGGAAGTGTGAAAAAAAAGGGGAAAGTCCATGATTTGGCTAGAGCAGTTCAGGGAGTTTTCTAACCTGCACTAGAGAAAATGCTTAGGCTTTCTTGAAAAAGTTGCTAATATCTTATGCATCACTCTTAACCATTCTTTACATTGTTTCTGGAAAAAGAAAGTTGAGTTGTTTGTTACCTTTTTCCTTGCAATGTGAATGTACTCCTTGTGAATGTGAAGAAGTAATCCCTTTACTTATCAGCTTGATTATTTTTTGCAGGATGGTTATGTGCCATATCATTCTGCCAGAATTGAATTGTGTCAGGCTGCTTCCTTGGACTACTCAAAAAAGGGCAGAATATTCCTGGAAATGCTCAATAATTGCTTGGATCAGATACGGGCTCCAACCTCTGATTACCGGCTGTTTATGCGCTGTGATGTCAACTTCGATACGTCTTCCTATGGCAGGAACTTTAACTCTCTCATTGGACGAGCTGCTCACATCGACTTTTTGGAGTCCGACATTTTTGCAAAATTCATAATGTGGTCTTTTCCTGAGCTATTTCGTTGAATACAACAGGAATCTGCATACTTTTGCCGTTTGAACTTTGCTAGCCTACCTCATTCCTTTGGCTGCATTGGGAAGGGATTGTAAGCGGTGCAGTTGCCGACATGGGCTCTCAATCAAATGGTGGTCGTGTACTCTTGAATCTGAATGAGGTAGCCGCGATTGTGACCATGGCTATTGGCTTGAAGCCCATTCTACTGAAAGTTCATGGCTTTTATTGCAATCTACCTGGACCTTGGATTTTTGCCTAGTGCTGAAGTGAGGTTTGGAGTTGCACATTTTCTGGGTATAAGATGTTTGGCAAGAAGCTCTACTGCAGTTAGTAGGATTCTGACCTAGGATGTAATTTTTTTCTAGATTCATAGTTGCTGAAGGAAAGAATATGCTGTAGAATGTCCAAAGGAAATGGTATTCAGTCCTATGTGCATTTTGCACGCACTAATAGAATAGAGTGGAAGTAAATTTTCTTGCTTTTTGATGTTTTTTCTCGATAATGTCCTGAGCAAATATTAGGGTACCCACCATATCAGGTTAATAACGGGTGAAGTTAGCTGTCCTGAACATTTTGCATGAAATATAGTAGCATCGTTTTGAAAGAGGTAGTGGATTCGAAACGCAAGCTTGCATGCACACAATCATGGGTACTGTCTTGTGGGGACAAATAATTAGTTGGTTCAGCTCCTACTTCCTGTAGCACTTCAAATCGTTAAAACCAAGGCTAAAAGAAACTATCCAAAAAAAAAAAAAAACCCTACTAATTTGTCAAATTTATTGGGGCATATGATAGTTATAAGAAGATATTAAAGTAATTTTTATTTTTTATTGTTTTGTCTATTTGTGTCAAAATGATGAACATTTTGGTCCATATTTCTTGTATTTATTATATGCTTTCTGATGTTTTTCCGTATAATTTTTGTGGCATGCATGAAATTCAAATTCCTTGCTACTTAGATTGACGGAAACCAAAGTAGGCAACCTAACATCTGGTAGTACCCTCGACGATGACATTAACATGTGCCATAACATTGAAAACCTATTATTTTTGTGCCAATTCCAATTCCTTTGAATGTACGTCCCTTTGTTTTTTTTGTTTTTTTTGGGGGGGGGGGGGTGTGGTGTTGGGGGGCGCATTGTATGGATATTCTATGCAGGGGGGATTTCCGCCAAATGAGATATTTGCCAATTTCTTCATTTCCATGGAGGAGATGAGAGAAGCAAGCTCAGATTTCACGTCATCTAACTCATTTTGTACCATGAATCTGACTATCCTTGACACAGCATCTTTCTCAGTGATCTCCAGACGAATTTGGACTGCATCAAAGCCAAAATCTATGAGTCCTCCTTCAATAGCTTCTGCTTCCTTAATGCGCTTTTCGTCATCAATTGTTATAAACTTTTCCTTGACGTAACCAATTTCAGGAGTTCCTGACAGAAATCACCGTGTCAAAAAGTATCTGTCCACTCAGTGTCTGATCATCTTACCACTGACATTAAATTATTAATAATCGGATATTCAGTGGTTAAAAACTTACTTTTATATTTTAAAGGTTTTAAATCCTAAATTTTTAGAAAGAGAGCGTGGGGTTTGTTATCTTATTGTGTAGTTTATAGTCTAAAGAACTCCTAATGAACCACCCCACCCCCCCCCCCCCCCCCCCCCCCAAAATATATATATATATATATATATATATACTTCAACGGACTAGCAATATGTGAGTTTCAGTAGACCATAACTTGCACAAGTTGGACTGCAAGATGAAAAATATGTTCCAATTATCTCACTGAGGTGTGCAAGAAATGTCCCAGGCAAGGAATCATTAAGCCCCAAAACAAGAGAGTGCAGCATTTTTCAAATATAATTTGCATACCGGGAGGGAATGTTAGTTTGAGGATTGTGGCAACACCACCATCACCTTCCACCACCTCTACCTTGCCAAGGACATCACCTAATAGCTGCTCACTCAGCCTTCCGACCCCAATGCCAGTTTAGACACACTCCAAACCAGAGCCCCAACTGGAGTATACGGTGATACTTCAACTTTCATACTTACCTTCTTACTTAATTCCTTCGGCCAATCCTCTCTGAGCTTCTAATCATCAATGGATTACATAATTTATAGTTGAGATGCTTTTGTTTTTTGGCTCCATTCCACGTTACGTTTCATGTGGGTGGCAGTGGTTGGCTTGACCTTTTCCATCTACGTAGGAGGTCAACACAAGGAAACGTGGTCCCTTGTCTTGCTATATTTGGACATTTGTTTGTGACAAAGCCGAACCCATCAGGAATTAAACCGAGAATTGTAACCGGGAGAGGGAGCAGTCTGGTCTCGGTTTCTCTCAATATTTCTTTGCATACCAATTTCTGATTCTTCTTCTCAATCTGTCACTCTTTTTTTTTTTTAAAAAAAAAAAATTAATATCAATTTTCTTTAATTGTAACACTTTTTTCCAACTCTTTAGGTCATGGTTTCGTCCCTCTTGAGCCACAAAACCTGGGGAACTGTTTTATTATTATTATTTTTTTTTTCATGAACTCGTACATGTTCCAAGAGATTTTTGAGAATTAGAAACTGAATATTAAAAATATTTAACTATTGAAATGTTTCTTTAACAAGAATTTCAACTTTAATTAAAGTTTAGTTGGAATCTGTTTAAACAAGCTTCTATACAAGAGTTGTGGGCTTTTGAAATAAGATTCTGAAATTGGCCCCGTTTTAGTTTAAGGATGTATCAAATTGATAATATAATAATTTTTAACATTAATTTAGTTATATACTTAATGCTAATTTTGTCTAAAAAAAAAACTTAATGCTAATTTGTTTAGTTACATTTCAACCCTTTAATAATGTGAGATTACTATCCTTCCGATGATAATGTAATATTTCAGGAAAAAGGGTATCTGAGATTGTTGAGAATATAACATTAGTATGATGCATTGCTTCTTTTTCTTTTTTTAAGGTTACAAAGAGACTGAAAGGTCAAGAAATGAAAAATAAAGTTATTAAAACTAGAACACAAGGCCGAAAGTTTTTTTTTTTTTAAATTATTTGTTGACAAATAATTAAGTTTTAGATTTAATAATTATTATAATTAAGTGTGTAATAAATATGTTAAGAATTATTACAATTTAAATAATTAATTTTTTTATATAAAAAAGCTAAATCAAGAACGTTAACATATTAACTTTAATCTAAATTCACAGAAACAACCACTAATATTCTTACGCTTTTTCTATTTTGTGTCAAAAGAGGTATTAGTTGTTGTCCCAGAAGACACTGGAATGTGTAGAAACGGTATTAGGGTGACACAACTTTGGGCCCTACAATGCAGAGCCGACAGGGTTGTCCACTGACAACAATGCAAGGCCTTGGATACAACTGAGGCATTTAGACTTTTAGTTAGGCTGAGGCAGTTGGGTCGCAGTTCCCAACATGCATTATTCCTTATCAGATCAAATCGTTCAAGATTAATTGGATCTGTTTCTGGCGTCACACTCTTCTGTTTAGCAGGGTTTATATAGCAACGTGGAATTTTTTTTTTTTCTTTCTTTCTTTCTTTTTTTTTTCCAATTGGTGTGAGAGAAAAAAAATTTAACTATCAATAAAATTTAAAATTCGAAATCTATATTTCATTTCAAATTTTATATTTTGTGATTTCTAAATAAAATATGCAATATTACATTTTAGCATGAATATAACAATTTTTTTTCTCTCCTTGAAACCGTTTACCAAAGTGAGAGAGAGTGTGGCATAGCTAAAAACTAGTCTCGCTCCTTCTTTGAAAGATTTGTGAATGCACGAAACTCATTCTAAGTATTGTATTTTTAATCAGCCCTGTTAATTGGAAGATCCTATATTTCAATAACTAGAAAATCCCTACAAGAACGCTAAGACTGACTGACAAATACTCCTAATACTATTCATATTCGAACAACCAGCAGGGGTACTCAAAAGTCAACATAATTAAGTTAAACCATGGTTCCACTTGTTAGGAATTTCAATGCAAACCCATTTTCTAAATGCTTCTAGAAGATATGGGGGACTCAAACATTGGAAGATTAACTTTGTGTTACCGTGCAATACTTTTTAATTCGAAAAAAATACACTGGATGAACCACAGAATTGCTTAGATTAATGCCTAGGGTAGGCAGAACAATTTATAGATGCCTACCATCAGGCCTATCGTTGTAATATATTAATCTTCCATAATCACACATGTTTATTTTTACAGTTTAAATATATTCCTGCATTCATGTTTATTATTTTCATGTATCATCAAGGGGGAATATATATATATATATATATATATATATATATATATTAAAAAAAGGTAAACAGAGAGAGAGAATCACAAAAAGAAAAACTTAGGTAAAAGAGAGAATGACGAGATCCCAATTGTCAAAATGGATGTTCATTCAAAGGGTGCATGCATGCACTCGAGATTTAGAAGACCAAGAAGGAATTGGTCTTTTGAGTATGTGGATTCCATCTCAGCTATCTACAGTCTATAAATTTGGTCAAATTGGGGGAAAAAAACGGAAAAAAAAAAAAAAACTTACCTTGACACATTTTTAGAGTATGAATTCGGATATTCTTTGACGCAATTCTTGGATTCATCCGATTGAGCCACAAAAGAAATTATCCCCCTCCCCCAGCAAGCAACAATGTGACTAGTAACTAACCACTGATACTTCTATAGCCATCTTAAATAAAAAAGGAAAAATGGACATATGATTTGGGCCAAAATGAATTTTGAGTATTTTAAGTTTGAATTTATTTAACGTATATTAGGTTTTTAATTTTAATTTTTTTTTTATTTTTTTGAGTTATTTCAAATTTCAATATTTTGAGTGATAATTCATTATTTTTCAATTAATATAACTTGAGTTGAATTTTTTTAACAAGTTAGAATTATTGAGGTGAAGTTATCTTTTGTGGCCACTAATTTCTGCGCGAATATTTTGAAGCGGAGACTAGAAGCGGTGCCTACCGGAGCAAGATACCATCCCTTTAAGGGAACCGATTGTTTAATAAGAAATCTTGAGACTCCCGGGGGGGGGGGGGGGGGCCGCTGGTCTACTTTTTAGGTCGGGTCTGACCTTTTGGTGTGCTGTACACGTTCTCTTTTTTTTTTTATTAAAGAGTAGGTGAAGTTAATGTACAAATGCAGATTGAGAGATGACTTGTGAAAATAGGTAATGAGGTCAGGTTTGATGGAAAGACTCCGGCAAAGGTCTACTACACATTTAACGCCCACATTGACTCCCGGAGCCAGTGATCTCATCGTCCACTGTGGCCCAACAGGGACCCACACACACACACACACACACACACACACACACACACACACACACACACACACACACACACACACACACACACATATACATATTTATGCATGGTTTAAAAATATACACATGTCAAGAAAAAGTGAGTGTTTTTTTCTTTTTTATTATTATTATTATTATTATTACTTTTTCTTCATTTTAACTTTTCTAATTGTCAGGTAAAAATCGTACAATTTGATGTCGTGTTTGAATTCTATAAACAAACAATTTCTATAAAACAAACGAGAACTGTAACTTTTAAGAGTCATGCTAACAATCCGGTTTCTCCGAAAGGGTTTATCGTCATTGTAAAAATAAAAATAAAAATAAAAAAGGACCGAACAGTTGTGCTACCAAGGTAGGGACGTCGAGAACTCAAGCGCTTGTGACATGGCTTGGAGGGCACACACCATTTGTTGGAAGACAGCTTTTTGTTTGGATTATGCCGGTGCTTTCTGCTTTGCAATTTGTTGGGTTGCTCCCTAGAACTATAGGAATTCAATTTGGTTTCTGTCTCTTTTTTGGTTTTCCTGGATACTTTGAATATTAACCCATTCGCTGTTCATAAATAAATAAATAAATGAATAAATATTATAGGGTTTAGGGCAACTAACTAGCTCTTAATTAGCCAATTAATCCAAAACTTTCTTTGCCTAAATATATATATATATATATATATATATATATATATATATATATATATATATATATATATATATATATATATATATATATGCAATTGTGTTAGGATAGAATTTTGTCATCACCATCTTTAAAGAAATGAGCAAGGGAGAGCAATTTAAGTAGAGTCGATGATTACACAAAGAATCACTTGCAAAATCTTCCTTACGCACGTAAATGGAAGGGTCATGATACAATGTCGACATTCTGGTAGACTCTGGATCGGGCATTTTTCTCCATGCGAAATATATATATATATATATATATATTAGGTGGTGAGCTTCCTTTCTAATATTGGGAGTTTTGACTGTCAATTCCAATTTCATCAACCCCACAAAAGTATAAACAATGGCCGCTTGCGAATTGTATAACTTCCGTTCTATCATCGACAGCGATAATTATAGATAAATACCATTTTCTGTTGCCATCGCTGTTATCACCATTATTGCTATTCAAACTCCTTGCTCAATAAACAGCTAATTTAGTTGCAACTAGCGATTAGGCATATCAATTGATGCGTCATTCTAATCTCAATTTATAAGAGAAAAATATTGTGCAGTTTGAATTAATAAAAAAATGAAGATTATATCATAGCTTATGCGGACCATAACAATAACCCCTGACGTGCTCATCAAATGCAGATTGACAATTCAAATTGTTGAATTGAAATTAGAGATGTGCTCATCAAATGTTTTTAATCAAAGAGAAAAAATTAAAAAAATTTTAAAAAAAAAAAAAACGCAAACAAATGCGAACAAAAGAAAGCAATACAACCAAGAAAAAGGAACGAATAATTCGTTAAAAGTTATAAGGTTTGTTTGGTAGCAGGGGGATGAACTGCGTAATGGGGAAACTTAAAGATTAGTTAAGGAGATAATATAATTTATCTATTTAATTAATCCATTATTAAAAATGTGCATTACGACTTCGGAAAGGAAAATCCCAACGATTCTGTTATGTTGATGATACAAATTTAAAAGAATCAATCAATTAATCTTTCTTTACTCAGAAATAACAATCCTTTTTTCCAACGGCACAAGGTATACACCTTTTTTTTTTTTACATTTTATCATCTTTCGTTGTTTTGACTAGGAATTCCTTGTTGATTCGTTTTCACGGGAAGTTCGTTTTTTTTGATTAGAACACCACTAAAAAGTAACGTTTATTGAGCAAATCGTAAGTATAATTGGACAACAAAATAATTTTTATATTTGTTTTACTAAAATTTTTACTTTCCCCCTAATCAATTGTTTTTCTTCGTTTGCGTCCATTGCCAAAAATTCCTTCGCCAATAAATATGAAGGTCGTGGCAGGTGCACAGGCAATAGGATATATAATTGACAGATTGTGTTAATTCTCGTACCCTTTACTTTCAAGAATAGAACAAGTGTGATATGTGACAACTCGCTAAACATAATGTGACTAAAAACACTCATTAATCACGATGATTTTTGAAGGGGAATCAGCAATAGAGGAGGAAGAAAGGGAAACGCAACTCCCAAAAATATCACTATGGTAGGCTTGACTTGTGAATGTATCCTATGAAAAATTGTACCCAACAGAAAGAACCAAGGGTAAAAGCACAAGAGTAATGCTATTTCTCATGCTGATCATAGCCTGGAATGTAAATCTCCTACTTATCATATGTGGGTTTCAAAGCAATTAGTAGTGGCTGCTGATGATTTTAGTCCCCAAACCTCCCAGACGCTTCAATGTTGCGGGCCAATTTTTATGCTAATCACCGCTTTTGCTATTAATTTTAGCTTCCTATTTTTGGTTCAATTTCCATTACCTCCGCCCATTATATCCCCTTAACTAAGAGTTGCTATTTGTTATTCCTCCTCCTTGTACACTATCTTGGTGCGATCTCTCACACATCCTCAATGTCAGCCTATTCACACCATTCAACGCAATTTTTTTTTTTTTCCCCTTCGTGTTATACGCCATATGGTTCTGACATCTTGCGAATGCATAGGGATAACATAAATCTAGAGTTTATTGTCCATGAGAGTAATAATAGCTAACTCGTCATTTAGACACACACACACACACACACATTCATATATATACATGATGACAGCCATGATTATGCACAAACAAACATCAGTCATTAAAAGTGTGTTAATGCATCATTAGTGGGTCCCCACCTGAAGACTTAACTAGTTTTCCGTGTATCTTTGTAATTAAAACGAGCTTTGAATCGGTATTAGGTCGTAATTCATTAAAGGAGGGGGGGGGTTTTGACTAGGCGATTTCTTCTCAATGTGGTGCAAGAAAATTAGGCATTAATTTGACCCTCAATCCTGATATACATGACACGTATAGAAGTATAGGAACCTAACACTAATATGGGAGAAACTTCATTGCTGATGGGTGATGGCTTTCTTCTTAGTTAGTGTAGGTTGTACATAAGATGGAAAACCTGCCTACGTAGTTTGTGTGTCATGTTGAACAATTGAAGGTCAAATATTAGGTTAAATTCTGGTTGTGCTCCGTAGGTTGCATGTTTACCAAAATAACCCCGCCCCCCCTAAAAATATTGTCACATTTTCAAAAGATAATAAACTAAAATGTGAAATCTAGTAAGCAATTGGAAGTCAAAGGGGTATATAAAATAATATTCAAAATCTACTTCTATTGACTACTGTTCTTTGAAATTTCGCATCCATTTGCTTGCAAAAGAGAAAGACAAACGGAAAAGGAAGTGGTGAGTTAATTAATTAAATATTAAAACGTGAAGAAATATTGGGCGGCGTTATGTTTGGACCATGAGAAACTTTTGAGCATTTGAGGAAAATTAATTTCATTTTGTGTTTAAATATGACTCCAATCAGAATTAAAAATCTTCAATTTTGGAAACGAGAGGTTTGTACTTCTAAATCGAAAATCATTGGTGAAAAAATAACTATTTGAAAACATTAAATAAATAAATAAATATATATGTATGTATGTATGTATGTATGTATTTGGCCTTTTTTTTTTTTTTGTTTGTTTTTGGAGGAGGGCCCTTTACTTTTTAATCAACTAGCGGCGTATATGGACAAATGAAAATCAAGTCGGACATCGACCAATTATAAAACGAGCTTTAGCTCATATTGCTTTTTATTTATTTATTTTTATAATTCATTAGGGGAATCAGTATATGAACACGCTTTCATAGACACAACATATTTCTTGACACTCAAGTACTAATAATATGTAACATATCTAATTTATGCTATAAAAATTTATTGCATCCATGGTTGTGTTCGAAGAACATCCTTTGAAAATAATAATAATAATAATAATAATAATAATAATAATAATAAACGATCATTTGAAGTTGATTAGCCAGGAGGGAGTTTTGGTTGCTGGTTTGGGAACTTTGTAGTCAATATTGTTATTCTGATGGTTTGAATCGCTTAATAATTCTTGAGCCCTGAGTGTACAGTTGATAGTCTTTTGTGCCGGTTTTATAATTTTAAATACTAATTATCGTTCGAGTGTGTAAGGGAATTATGTTAGTGGGATCTTGTTAGGACTGCAATCCAATAGTTTTAACAGCTTTTATTTAGATCTTGTAGCATGAGTTTGGCCACTAAATAAAATTTTGTTGCTGAACAAAAGAAATTGATTTTATGTCAATTCAATCTAAATTCATTAGAAAAAAAAGAAAAAAAAAAAAAAACCTGTAGTAGAAAGATGCTGTCTAAATTCATTAGACACTTGAAAGATGCTGTGTAAAGCCAGAAGTAATTACGAATATGAGGGCACATTTGGAATTTCACGTTGTAGCCATTGGAACCAAGTCAAGCATCAGACACGATCAATGATCACTGAAGAGAAAGGCTTGAATTTTACAATAATTAAGTTTGTCTGATGATCTAGACATATCCATACACTATATATATAACTACCATTCCTCCCTTTTTCCTACCCCAACAATCTTCCTGTCTTTCCTTCTCAGATTGCAATAACAGTTTTGAGCCTTTAAGGTTAGACTTTAGAGTCAACCAAAGCGTTTAGTTCTCATGGGAACTCTTAACTCTTCATCACCTGGGAGTGAATTTCTAGATGCTAACTTTTTCTTTAATTGATTTTTGTGCAGCTTGATAATGGGAAAATCACCATCCATGGAAGAAAATGGCCTGAAGAAAGGACCGTGGACGCCGGAAGAAGACAGAAAGTTGGTCGATCACATTCAGAAGCATGGGCATGGGAGTTGGAGAGCACTTCCAGGACTTGCTGGGCTGAATAGGTGTGGGAAGAGTTGTAGGCTTAGATGGACTAATTATCTTAGGCCTGATATCAAGAGAGGAAAGTTCTCTCAGGAAGAAGAGCAAACTATCATCAACCTCCACGCTGTTCTTGGAAACAAGTAATCTTCTCTACTTTTTCTATATTGAATTAATCGTTCTCTTTTCATGATTTATTATATACTCCTAAAGTCAAGCACACAAGCCTTCCAAATGAGTTAAAAACTTGCCGTGGCTTTATCTTTTAATCGGAACCCGCAGGTGGTCAGCAATAGCACAGCATCTCCCCGGGAGGACTGATAATGAGATAAAGAACTTTTGGAACACCCATTTGAAGAAAAAGCTTCTCCAAATGGGAATTGACCCTGTCACCCACAGGCCAAGGACTGACCTCAAGTTACTTGCAAACCTGCCGCAGTTGCTTGCTGCTGCTGATTTCGGCAGTCTCATTAATAGTCCTTGGGAGAGTGTTGTCAGGCTGCAGCCAGATGCCACACAACTTGCCAAAATCCAGCTTTTGAATAGCGTTCTGCAAGTCTTGAGCACTAGCCCACCTCCCAATATGGAAGCACTTAACCTCCTCGGATCAAATTTTCAGGAACAACAGTTGTATGAATACCTGAAAATGAATTCTCATGTTCTACTTAACAGTGCCCAACCAGGCTTTGCTTCACAAGACATCTCTCCTATGCAGTCTAATTTTCCAGATTTACAAACCCCTCAACCACCCTTCACTGATTACCAGCCCATGAAGGACTCAAAAGTTTGTTCCAATTACAACAATGACCAATATGGCTCTTCTTCTTACAATATTCAAACATCAAATTCACTTCCTCCATTGGTGTCAGCCTCACCCGAATGCTCGACGGTGATCCCCAAGTTTAACTCAAATGATATTCCCAACCCTTCTTCCACTTCAACCACGTTCGAAGCATGGGGGGATCTTGTGGATGATGAAGCAAGTGACAATCTCTGGGGGGGAATCTTAGAGTAAGAACCATCGCCTTGTTCCATATAATACTATATTATAAATCGTTTTTTGCAGAAAGATTTAGAATTTATTAATTAATTAGCACTATTGCTCTTAGTCAATATTGCCTGCTTGTTCTCTGGTCAAGAATATTTATATTGCTTCTTTTTCTACTTTTGCAGCCAAGCATCTTCTCAGCCATGGCCTATATACTGATAATATTCGTTGGGATTTCTCATATGAGGAGTTGAAGAACAGTATACAATATGTTGTGAATTAGGGTTTGTTGCTCCGTGAACTGGATGGCTAGCCAATGTACAATTTGTGAAGATCATCACTATTTTTTTTTTTTTTATGTTTGTTTTTTTTTTTTTTTTTTGATCAGTGACCACTTGTGAACATCACTACTGTTCTGTTATTGCACAGATTTGGTGAACATCATTGTTAATGTAAGCAACTTTTTTGTGTTTTACAGATATACATTGGATTTATTTTAAATGCATCAACTCCACCTATATTTTCTTCCGCTTCTAGAATTCAGGTTCAGGTATTCTATATCAATCATGCAATCAAAGGCTTCAAGGCTGTGGACCAGTGGATTTATCATCATTGCATGACATAGATATCGTGCAGAGATGTTTTCACTTACATTATTCAGGGAACATAGCCGAACTGTAAATGAATATAAAACAAATTAGTTGAAGGGAGACTTGGACACGAAATTGAAATGAAAGAGAGATCCATCTTTTCCAATATAGAAGGTGTTTTGACCTTTAGCATGAGACAAAATCATGTCAAACTTGTATGGCTTTGTAACGTGGACAGTCTCATGTCCTCAGACATAGTCCTTTGCAGCCATTTCTTTTCTTTTCTTTTTTTTTTTTTTTAATGTGTGTCTTGACAAGACTTTTAACTGATACGTAATTGACTATATAAAAGATAAAATAAAACAACAAAGTGACATTAAAGTAACCATTCCATACGTATTGTTACTTAACTGATAGGTAATTAATTCTATATATTAATATTAGTTCTGTGTGTGTGATGTATAAATTTAATAATATTTTAAAATAAATTTATTTTTATTCATATTTTATTTTAAAAATAAAAAGATAATTAAATGTTAATTCTTTTTGAAAAATTGAAATATATATTTTTTCTTCTTTTTAAATCTAATTTATGCTTTATTTTTTTTATAGTTAATTAAATTTGAAAAAAATAATTAGTCCAATTAAATTTATTTAAAGAAATTTTTAAAACTTTTAAAACATTTCTTTTTCTTTTGAAAAAAGTTAAAAAAAAAAAAGATTTTGGAGTAGTTCTTATTCTTCTCCTCCTTTTTTTTTTTTTTTTTTTTTTTGAGAAAAGTTAAAAGGTAGTTTTTTCTCTTTATTAAGAAAATAGAATAGAATATAGATATACATTGTTTGCCTTTTGATGTTGCAATGCCAAGACTTTTTTTCTTTTTTTCTTTTCTTTTAATGAAGTGCAATGTCAAAACTTTTTGTTACCAATTAGGTAAGACTATGTCTTTGATGGAAGCCATTGATGTAAAACTAAAGTAACCCCATGGGCCAACCTAAAGATCTCTCTCTCTCCTTGCCATTGTTCTTTCCAAAATCTTTCTCCAAACGATTGTCTTCATGCAGTGGTTAGAGAGCTTTATTATTATACTTCTTTCCCCGAGAGATAGGGAAAGCAGAGCAAAACCTATAAATAATTTGGATGTGATGTATAATATTTATTCACGTCGATAGAGAAAGAGAAAGAAGACAAAAGGAAAATGTGAGATAGATAGCCATAGCCTTATTATATAATATAATATGCAGGCGTACAAAGAAATCTCATCTCCTAAGCTACCTCCCCCAACAAGGCACTTGGATGACATTTTAGTAGGTGCTGGATTGACCTTCTTAAAACAACCAACTTACCTACCTTGCCAAATATGCTCTAGATTCCGACCTAAGCATTCACATCATCATAATTATTACACCCATTTGTACCTATTATGTGATTATATCAAAGGGTCAAGATAGCTACATTTTAATAGCCCATCACGGTTTTAGTTACGAAAATCATAAGGTCTCATTTAAAAAAAAAAAAAAAAAAAAAGAAAGAAGAAAACCACGATGTCAAATTTAGAGCAATTTTGCAGCTTCTATAAGATTCCCTGATAATCCTAACTAGCTTTTACTTTTTGAACTGCACCTAGCCCAGCGGTAAAAGTAGCCTGTTCACACCGAATGACAGTTTAAGAAATAGCTAAACGATTTCCTGGAGCAAACCAAGGTTCAAATTCTAACATATACGAGCTTAAAAAAAAAAAAAAAAAAAAGAAATGGATAAATGATTTTTGGTTGGTGGATTTAGTCTGTGGTTGTGATTAAAATAGACCGTACGGCTATAACAAGAGGTTAGCAACCCTGCCATTAAACGGCTAGGCTTTAATTGTACTACAAATGGTACTGTGAAAAAATAAAATTTCATTTATGTTTGAACGTCATAAGCTTACGTAGAAAACGTCATAAGCTTACTGAGAGAGAAATGATTGACCAAGTCAAAATATCTTATTTATTAAATATGAAATTAAATGGTACTATTGTTTTTAAGTTTTGGGTTTCCCCTTCTCATCACCAAAATAAACAGGTAATTAAGGACGTGTATGATTATTTAATTAGATAACGATACAGTAATCATTATTTTGTTATCTTTAGTATTATTGACCAGGAATTACAAGAGATGTGACTTCGAGATAATTTCCTATTCCAAACAATAAATAATTTCTAGTGAAAAAGCACCACTGTCGTTTGCATCAAAATTGTGTAACAGTGTAACGCTGGGCAAAAAAAAAAAAAAAGGTTAGCTCACCTACTCAATCAATATTATGCACTTAGGCCTCTAATTTTACTTTGCTCTTTGATCTCAATCATTACATAATCAAAGTTCGTAGTATTAAGAGAACATGTTTGGGTTAATTAAAAAAAAAAATGTTGAATTGTACTTTTACTGTCAATGGCTGGCTGTTACTGCCATTACCTCTAATTATCATTATCGATATTAATTATCAATTTCCAGAGGGAGAACGTGCACAATAATTACAATCCAATTTCTTAAAAATTATATAGGGAAGTGATAACCAAGCAACAGCGATGAAATCAGAGTTCAATTTCAGTTCTAAATTCTCCAAATCGAGTAGTTAGAAAGAATTTTATGGTTAATATATTAAAATATCACTCTTTTTTTTTTTTTTTTTTTACGATTTTAAACAAATTTAAGATGACTTTCAATTTTCATAATGTGGTGGCAATCATATTTAACATGTCGTCAATTCCAACTTATTGAAGGAGTTGAGGATGTGCTAGATTTAATACCAAAAATTTCTCCCCTCATTTATTACAAATCTCATAAATTGACATATTTTACTATATTAACTCCTTAATAAAAAAGAAAAAATTCTATCAACACTAAATTGATATAATTTAAAATTATAATGAACGCAAAAGTCGATATATCTTTAAAATGCATTCTATTATGAGTAAAATATAAAAATATTTTTGAAGGTAAATTATTACTTATTTCTAAAGAGTTAATAAAGTTTTTGTTATGCAACAAATAATTCATATTGTGACATAATAACATTATAGACAAATTTGCTTGGTAAACTAATTTTTGAAAATAGGATAGACTATTTACAATGTGACCCAAAATTTGATAATAAAACGACTATATGTTACTAGATTGTAAGAAATTTTGCAACCTAAATTGTGGACAATTATTTTATATTTTTTAAATATATAATTATAACATATCTAGTATTATTAACATTTGTGAGAATATCAATTTGTGATTTTTTTTTTAATTTGAGAAAATAAACTACAAATAAATGCCCTTTCTTTGATGGGATTCTTTATAAAAATTAACTTTAAAAAAAAAATGTTAATAAACTAGAGTGGGGACCAACCAGATTCAATGAAATATAATGAAAACGCCCGTAGTTGATTCCTACCACCCTTAAACCCTAACACTGTAACACACCGGCGTGTCGCTTCCTCAAAAACCCCTTTCTTATCTCCCAATACTAGCTGCAACATAAACAAAAAAACAAAAAAAAAAAAAAAAAAGAAAAAAAGGAAGAGCCACGGAAGTATTCCGGCGGACATGTCGTCCGTGCAAATGAAGAAGAACTACCGGTGCGTGCCTTCGCTGCAGCAGTTCTACAGCGGAGGCCCGTTCGCCGTATCATCCGACGGGTCGTTCTTGGCCTGCGCGTGTGGCGACGCCGTCAAGATTGTGGATTTGGGTAACGCGTCGATAAGGGCGACCATTGAGGGGGATACGGAGGCCGTCACGGCATTGGCTCTTAGCCCCAATGATAAATTGCTGTTTTCTGCTGGCCACAGCAGGCAAATTAGGGTCTGGGACTTGTCCACCATCAAGTGTGTACGGTCATGGAAGGTGAATTTTTCTTTTTTCTTTTTCTATTTTTTTTTTTTTTCAAATTTCTTTAAGTGAGAGCTGAAATGGGTTTGCTTGATTTAAGGAAATAGTTGATCGGAGTTGATAGAAAGTGATTTTAAGAGAGAAAAAGGGTGAACTTTTCTTAAATTCTTTTTGATTAATTTTTATATATGCTACAGAATTGAGGTGGTTTGAAAAGCAAATAGTCATCAATCAAGTCTTTTTCCTATTTTTTTCTCGGTCGCGTGGGGGCTGAAACATAATAAAGTTCAGTCACTTGGGTTTGATTTACTTTAATTCTAATGTCCTTTTTCTCTTAATGTTGCGTTAGTGTTGAATTATGTCAGCACCGCATGCATCATGATCTTGGCTGGATTTTCAAGCAAAGATAGTTGTTTTGAAATGCAATTTAGAAAATTGGAATTTAGGCAATGGTAAATTGGGTCCATTTGCCATCAGGCTAATGGCACGACAGTATACTGCAAGTGATTCAGGTCATAACTGTTCTGGGAAGAGTAATTGTGTTGGAAAGAAAGAGGGCTGAGTTTTGCTTGCCATGCTTCAAACAAACTTGTATAAAAAATGGCTGACTTTTGTGTTCCTTGCATTGAATAGGGTCATGATGGTCCTGTGATGGCCATGGCTTGCCATGCTTCTGGAGGTTTGCTTGCAACTGCAGGAGCTGATAGGAAAGTCCTTGTTTGGGATGTTGATGGTGGCTTCTGCACTCATTATTTCAAGGGTCATAAAGGGGTTGTGACTACGATAATGTTCCATCCTGATGCGAACAAAACTTTTGTATGTTTTTAAGTGACAATACAAGCTGTGTTACTGTTTTGTTGTTTTCTTCAATATTGTGTGTTTTTGCTCTATATGCTTTGCTCCTCTGATTCTTTTGCTTAAGTGAGCTTTTTTAACTTGTTTTAAATGTGATATTGATGGAGAAAATATATTTTATCATGTTAGTTTTGTAGAGGATATAATTTGAAAATTTATTTATGATGAAAGTATAAGAGAATATTATGTAAAGGTTAAATGGTTGGGAATGCTATTTATGGCTACAAAGTTGAGCAAATAGGATATCTGTTTTAAGGATACAAAGGACACTGCAGAAGGCCATAGAAAAATTTTTGTACTTTAGCTTAAAGGTGGAGAAGTACTAAAAGAACATTAACTGTAACAAGTTAGGAAAAAATTGAAGATGTATGCATTAAAAATAGAAATGAAGATGTGGCTGGAAGCATGTATGATGCTGGAAAACCCAGCTAAGTGAACATATAAAAAAGGAAAAAAGAGTGTTTAGCAACATTATGTTTGACAATGGCAGTCAGAAAATATTTTGCATCACTGGGGGCGCTCGTTTAGCCCCCTTCCCCACCAACTCACCCCATTCTCACCCTCCCAGGGGAAAAAATATGAGAAACAAAAAATTGAATGAAGATAGATGGGGTCATAAAATTTCTGAAGTTATTTGAAATTATTTGAATTACTACATCTTCTGACCAATTTATGTTTGAAAGTGAAAGTGTAACTAGTCAGTGCTTCAATTTCTTCTCATACAGAAGTCTTGGTGCAAAATATCTTTTATGAATCACTGTGCTGACTGGACCTTTTATAGCCATTGTCTATACATTGGTCAATCAGCTCTTGTTTTGAAAGGCTTAAGGTCTGAATTGCTTAATTTTTGATAACCTTGTAATCTTCAATCCTTTAGGTCAGTTTTATGTATGTAAAAGAGCTGATATTCTGATAAATAGAAGTGAGAAAGTGAAGAAATAAAAGTGTTTGTTCACCTTCCCCCTCAGAAGACATGTCTTAAGTAAAGGTTACATGAGCTTTTTATAGATGTTCCAGTAATTGATGACTGCAATAAGTACACAAGAACATTAGAATTTTCCAGGTGTGCTTACATTTTCATTGCAGAAACTTAGATTCCCACAATAAGGGCATCTGTGCTTTGCATTATTAGTTAAATTAATCACTGATTGGAGTTGTGCATGCTAATTGGTTTGTGCTTTACAGCTCTTCTCTGGAAGTGATGATGCAACTATACGAGTTTGGGATCTTTTGGCTAAGAAATGCGTTTCTACAATGGAAAAACATTTCTCAACAGTAACATCTATGGCAGTATCAGAAGATGGATGGACATTGCTCACCGCAGGAAGAGATAAGGTATAAATATAAGTTAACCATATCTATCAAATGCTGAATGCACTCTGATTTCCATCATGTTGAATTGGGTTTTTTGGCCTATTCCTACGTTCTCTGCCTCTAAGTGTGGGTATTACATATATATAGGCTTTTAACAGTCTATTGTTCATTTATGTTTTTAGGTGGTTAACTTGTGGGACCTTCATAGTTATTCCTTGAAGATGACTGTGCCAACTTATGAGGTGCTGGAAACTTTGTGCATAATTCATTCTGGATCTCAGTTAGCTCCAATGATGAGCTCACATGACAAGCATAATGGGAAGAGCAGAATTGGGTCATCAGCAATTTGTTTTATCACTGTTGGAGAACGTGGAATTGTGCGTGTATGGAATTCTGAACGGTAAGATAAGAAACCTTTTATTGGACTATTTGGATTTGGTCTAACCTTGATTGTCATATGTCATTCTACTTCCTTTTGATTGAAGTGGGTTATAGGATTTTAGCTTATTTTCTAGTTATTTAACAGTGCAGTGTGTGTCTACGAACAAAAGTCATCAGATGTTGCTGTCAACTCAGATATGGACGAGTCAAAAAGAGGCTTTACTTCTGCCATAATCCTTCCCTTGCAGAGAGGACTACTTTGTGTGACTGCTGATCAACAGTTTCTGTTCTATTCTCTAGTGGCAGATCCTGAAGAGAAGTATAAGTTAATACTAAGCAAGAGGCTTGTTGGGTACAATGAAGAGATTCTGGACATGAGGTTTTTGGGTGAAGAAGAAAGATTTCTTGCTGTTGCTACAAATCTTGAACATGTAAGTTCTTTATGATATCTTCTACCCAGACTATTGAATGTGAAAGGCGTTTCATGCATCATATTTTGGAGTTAGAACTTTACCACTAGACAGAGATGCCAAGAAAGTGAAGAAATTTCTTGTTTTTAACATGTGGTGTGTGTCTTTTATGGGCATGCCCATTGTGCTTTTTGGAATTTTCTCTTACATATGTGAATTTGCAGGATTGTTTCCAACGAATGCTTGGATATTTGCATGACATTTCATATTATGTAGAAAGCATATGCTTGTGCCTACTTGTAGTCAACTTTTTAAGGTTTTTTTTTTCTCTTTTGTCTTCCTTTTCTTTTTCTTGAATTTCCTGTTTTTGGCAATGCAGGTTCGAGTGTATGACCTGGAATCTATGTCATGCTCCTATGTATTAGCAGGTCATGCTGAAATTGTTTTATGCATTGACACATGTATCTCAACTTCTGGAAGGATCCTTGTTGTTACTGGAAGTAAGGACAACAGTGTAAGTTTCTTCTCCTTTTCCTGCTCATAATCTGGATGTGGACAGATTGGTTGTAAGTTAGGCCTTTAGTAAGCTGCTTTAACAGCTAATAGTCTCTTTGTTTTTGCTTTAGTTGCTTGAGCTAAGTATTGTTAAGTTAGCAAGAATACTCTCTCTCTCTCTCTCCAGTCTTGAATGCCATTCTATTATTTGCAAATGCAGAGTGACTATTTAGGCTCCACACACTCACACATGCCCAATGTGAATCAGTTTCACTCTGTCATTCTGCTTCCTGTAGGTAAGATTGTGGGATTCAGAAAGCAGAAAATGCATTGGTATTGGAACCAGTCACATGGGAGGTGTAGGAGCTATTGCATTTTCAAAGAAGCAAAGGAATTTCGTTGTTAGTGGGAGTAGGTGAGTGCTTCCCTTATTCTTTTGCCTCATGAACACGTTTAATGTTCTGTTTTAATGATGAAACTCACATGGTGGTCTGCCTAGTACTCTGCAGTGGCAACTTACAACCTGAAAGACAAAGAGTCTTTATAGGTCATGATTACTCCATGTTTCCTCTATATCACAAAATTTGCACCAATTTAATATCCCTTTCTTGTTTGCTGTGTATGATATTGTTATTTTCTGTTTAAAGATCAAAACTGCTGCATTCATTTGGAATATTTCAAAATAACTGATATGAAAGTCAAAGACAAATTTCTTTTTTTTATTTTTTGGGGGGAGGGGGGGTAGTAAAAGATGTTTAAATTGCAAGTCTATGTATTGCATTTTGGAGCCCTATATATCTGTCAGGAGTTTGTGGGACTTTATTTAGCCTTTGATTTAAAAGACTGGGTCTAATGTTTTTTCATGGATAGACACAAATTCCAATGTTTGCCTTTGGTTTAACTTACCTTCAATTTCCAATTCTAAAGTTTTCCACAAGATCCTGAGTGCCCATAGTTAGCTAATCCTTGTTCATAGATCTTAAACCTTTTTGCTCAATATCTTCAGTGACTAAATTTATGTTGAATAACTTATGCTATCTATTTGCATAGTGATCGCACCCTCAAGGTATGGAGCTTGGATGGCATCTCAGATTTTGCAGACCAACCTATTTATTTGAAAGCACGAGCAGTTGTAGCAGCTCACAATAAGGATATAAATTCTGTAGCTGTTGCACCTAATGATAGTTTAGTTTGTAGTGGTTCTCAGGTTGGTATCATACAAAAGAGGTATTTCTTTATGTACTGTATATCTAGGTTCGATGATAATTGATGATGTTTTTATTAGGACCGGACTGCTTGTGTTTGGAGGCTTCCGGATCTAGTGTCTGTAGCTGTACTTAGAGGGCATAAAAGAGGAATATGGTCTGTTGAGTTTTCACCAGTTGATCAATGTGTTATAACGGCATCTGGTGATAAAACAATCAAGATATGGTCTATAGCTGATGGTTCATGCTTAAAAACATTTGAAGGGCACACAGCAAGTGTATTGAGAGCATCTTTTATTACTCGTGGCACCCAGTTTGTTTCATGTGGTAATGAGGCTTACTTTCTGTTTTCAGCTTTATTGATTTCTTTGAAGAAATGATTCAGGAAATTGTTAATTACTTTTTAGGTGCTGATGGCTTGGTAAAACTGTGGATGGTTAAAACAAATGAATGTATTGCTACATATGATCAACATGAGGACAAGGTGATCACTTTTCTTTCTCCTTCCCCCCAAAGTGTTCTCTCCTAAATAAAACCTTTCTTTAGTTATTTGGTTATGGATATTGAAATATCAATAGTGCCAGACATTTTATAGATATTATGTGACGAGTTGCTATTATGTGAATCACATTCCTTGTGTGATCACTTGCATGTGGTTGTTTTCGACAAATAGTAATTTTTTTTTTTAAGCCAATCACAATGCAAAATCATATTCTTAGTGTCATACAAATGGTGGGACATTTATATGCCACAACTGCTACATGAATATACTAAAAAATTGTCAGTGAGAAGTGCAAAGGGGCAGGAGGAGGGTGAAGAGGGAATTATGAAATCAAAAGAAAAAGGTTTATTGGCCTTTGAGTCACCTTTTGCATCTAGAGTGACATGACAATCATGGCTGATTTGGAATTATGTTTTTTCCTGACCCAGTTGACTGACAAATTGATGCAGCATGATGCACATAAAATTTGGTAGAGTTTCTAATTAAGGCATGTACTTTCAAAAACATTGAGCATATAAACTAGGATTTCATTGCTCTTAAATTCCTTGTGAAGCCTGTTCTTGATGCACTTGCCTATGCACACATCAAAAGTTATTCTGATTTTTGACACAATCAGTTCTCAGAGTTGAGAAGATTTTTAGTGTCTGTAGGTTCCTATTCATTTTTTTATATGATGTTAGCTTACAGGTGTGGGCCTTGGCTATTGGGAAAAGGACAGAAATGTTTGCAACTGGTGGTGGTGATGCCATTGTCAATCTGTGGTATGATTCAACTGCTTTGGATAGGGAGGAAGCTTTCCGTAAAGAGGTTGGTTTTCTGTGATTCTGTTGCTTCCTAGTTTCGTTTGTTATCCTCTACAATGGTAAGATTTTATTTAGCCTCATCGAAGGGCTAATCTAGTTACTTATGTTGCAAATTCTTTAAACAATGGGACTTGAATCTTATGACATACCTGTTACTGTTTCTCACAGAGCTGTTGTGCAATGATTAAAGGTGTAACTATTCTCATATTTATGCAGGAGGAAGGAGTTTTAAGAGGTCAAGAACTGGAAAATGCTGTACTGGATGCAGACTACACTAAAGCTATACAAATAGCATTTGAACTCCGGAGGCCTCACAAGCTATTTGAATTGTTTGGTGAGCTTTGCAGGTTAGGCATATGATTACAACCTAATTAGCAAATTCTTGCAACTATGTGAGTTTCTGTTGTTGCTTCCCAGCTGTTCTACAGTCTTACAAAGTATCTTGCAGGAAGAAAGGAGCTGACAATCAGATGGAGAAAGTCTTTCATGCTCTTGGGAAGGAAGAATTTCATCTGCTTTTTGAGTATATTCGTGAATGGAATACAAAGCCAAAGCTGTGCCATGTTGTTCAATTTATTCTGTTTCAAGTTTTCAGCATCCTTCCTCCAACAGAGATTCTCAAGGTGATTATTAATTACTCTTCCTTGTTTAATGGCAGATAGGAAAGCACTTTGGAGGGTCATTACTGATCTCTAATACCTCGTTTGGTGCTCTTGATTATGGAAGATGGCTTATTGTTCACTTCATGTTCCCTTATTTAGCTAAGTGGCTGCCCAATAGAGTTCATTGTGATTAGCAATCATGAAATTCCAGACATGAAAGGGCGACTGCCCAATCATTGGTTCTATGGATTCTGGAGAATTTATTCTCTCATATTTTTGGTTAAGGTGGTTGCTTTCAGGTCTGGAGTCTTTGACATCAAACTAAGACTGTTACCATTAAATAATACAATCTAGTTAAAACTTATTATATTCTATCCTTGGTAATGATCTTGTCCTAGGTTTAGTGAAAATGCTGCCATGTACCTAGGTATTCACTTAAGGCCACTTCTTGAATAATGATTGCTTGGGTTTGTAAGTTTTGCATTGTCATGTTCCAGATAAGAGGCATTGGAGAACTTCTTGAAGGTATCATACCATATTCGCAGAGGCATTTCAGCAGGATAGATAGGCTTGTAAGAAGCACATTTTTGGTGGATTACATTCTAACTGGAATGTCAGTCGTTGAACCAGATGTTCATCCCACAGAACCTAAAGATAAGTCTTTGGCAGCAATTAATGTTAAGGATGAAGATGTTATGCTTTTAGCTGAGCATGCTGATGAAGATCAACAGATTTCTGCAGCAATAGAACAAAAGACCCCCTCAAAGAAAAGAAAATCAAAGAAGCCTAAAGATGGTTCACGAAAGAAAGTGAAGGGTGTTGCCTACACGAGTGTGTCTCCAATTCCTTTGCAGACATAGAATGGTTTTTCTTTTTTTTTTTCTTTCTTTTCCAATTAAAGTCCAGAAATGTATTGTTTTTTGTCTTACCCTTAATGTTGTCATATTTGGTTATAAAAATTCATTTCTTTTCCTTTTGAAACACTGGGAATGCTTCCTAAGAAGCACAAATAATTCCCTGCATTTTTTGTAACACACGAACATACAGTAAGTTATGCTTGTATAGGAGAATTGGGGCCACTGGCTTTTCATCCATTAAGACTTGAAGAGAAGCTCCATTTTTCTGCTTTTCAAGTGGCCATAGGATAGCTTTTCCGAGTGCGACTGATGTACATGTCTGTGTTTCTGACGAGTTAAGCAAGAGAGTTCAGGTAGTTGTAACAGCGTGAAAGAAGGATGTCTCAGTTTAAAGCAGCCGACCGCCACCTCCAAGTTTTTGGATGTAACTATCGTGTTGGAGAAATTATTTTTCTTACAAGTATAATTTTGCAAAATTCAAAACCAATATCAATATGCATTGTCAGCATGGCTTTCTGGGTCACCTGACCTTGATTCCAAGCTGAGACCTGCTGGTCCTTTTTCTCCTCCCGGTGCTAAGTTAGACTGTTTTACCTCAAAACTTACGGAGACTTCTTGGAGAGTTGGATATAACCTGAATTCAACAGGTAATGAGGTTATTCACGCAACTCTTTCAATTCAGACGGTGTCATACGGTATGATGTCAAAGTAGGGGATTTGATATTTGGTTTTAACTTAATTTCATGATTTACTTCAGGCATGTCTTCTCATTTGACTTTAATTCAATTTCATGATTTATCTCATGCCTATGCCTAAGTGAGAGTCTTTTCGACAGATCTTGTGGCATGAGTCCAATAAATGAAGACTAGCTAGATTGTGTTTCTAGTATGGTTGGTATACTAATAATCCAAACTTTATGAACCACATTACATTTAAATGGTGTCAAATTTGAGCTGTGAGTTGCGTTGGCAAATGTAATGACGAAGTGCTCCCTTAGAAACTGCGTAAAAGCATCTTTCAGACCGATGAACCTGTGCTAAACGTCCTTTATCAGTAAAGATGAAATATAAAATAATAAAAACGATTTAATGGGACAATTATCAACAAGATTTATGAGAAATGAGAGATATATTTTTTTTCCCTTTTTTTTTTTTTTTCTCTTTTCATAATTGAAGCCTCCTGATTATGTTCCAGAGAGAAATTTAAAAAAAAAAAAAAAGTGGAAGAAAAAAAAAAAGAAAAAGAAAACCCCTGACAAATTATGGAAGCTTTTGATTTAAGAATGGCGCGTCCCCAAGTAACAGAAAGCCAGCAAGACAAACGCGCGCCTTTTGAATTGGTAACCTATAACGGCTATGAATCCGAAATCCTTTTAACTTGGCAACAAAGGAAGCAGCCATTTAACTCATCAAGATCACGGTTCTTTTTACCTCTTCGATATACATATACACACGCTAAACCCACAAAAATTCTTTCAATTGCTTTCCAAGCAAAACGATTAATTGGGGTTCTTTTTTTTGTCATTGTGCAATTCTCTGTTTTTGTGTGTTCTGCAATTTTGTTCTTCAACTTTCTGCATTAAACAAGAAAGAGAAAGATGGGGACTTTATTCAAGAATTTGGACTTGAAGGCATTGGGCTATGATGGGTCTTATGAGAGACTCGTTGCTGAAGTTGGTGAGATTGTGAGCAAAGATGTTAACGAAGAATTGTTCTTCCAATTGCTGACAGAGAGGGTTTGCCTTGATTTCACCATCGGACCCAGGAGGATTGGGAATGGGTTGAAAGCAAGAAAGGATCGAGAAGCTTTCTTAAATTCATGGAGGAGTTCTGCTAGGGCCAGGGCTCGGGCTCATAGGGTTTTGCCATTCTTGAACGGGGCTGCCATACCCAGGAAGAAAAGAAGCCTTGAAGATGATTACACGGCCCGTAAAAGAAAATCTGAAGACGGTTGGTTTAACCAATTCTGTAGTCCGCAATTCCTGGCGGATCGGTTTGAGGAAAAACCTGGGATCAAGTTACCTATTGCACAGCAAGAAGGAGACAAACAGATCAATGGGACAGAGACACAGACGTTGACAAAGAATGGCGGTAAAAAACGCTGCTTTGAGGGTGAAAATGGAGTGGAACAGATCAAGAAAGCGAAGAAACAGAAGGTATCCAAGAACAACAATATCGACCTTGACAAATTTCCAGTAGAACTACCTGCAGACTTGAGGAAAGTCATTGTGGAAGAGAAAGGCGGGAGTGATCCAGTGTTGGTGATCATGAAAGTCCTGTATGCAACCGATACCAGCACCCATCATGGCCGTTTCTCAATCCCAATGAAGCAAATCAGAAAAAATTTCCTTACCGATGAAGAGAAAGCAAAACTTGACAATTCTGAAGCCATTGCTGCAAGTCTGATTGAACCCTGTGGTCACGAGAATCACTCCATTCGCTTGACCATGTGGAAAATGAGTATCAATGCGGTATATAACTTGACTGCTGGTTGGAATTCGGTTGTCAACAATGAAGAGAATGGATTGAAAGGAACGGAAAATAAAGCTGTGGTTCAGCTTTGGTCATTTAGATTGAATACACAACTATGGTTTGCGCTTGTCAAGGTCCCAGATAGAGATCAGGATGCTAATGGCACCATTGAAGGCGATTGACGCTGAGAGTATAAAAAGTTCTGCTGCTGCTGGTGTAAATTGATGGATCAAGAATCACAGATTGGGGATTTTGTTTATAGCTTATTTTATTCCCCAGTTTTGATGATTTTTTTTTTTTTTTTTGGGTTCAATTTGGATTGTTTTTTTTATTTCATAGCCAGATTGAGTTCCTTGTGTGAACTCCCAGTTCATTAGTTTTCAGTTTTGTAGCGAATTTCCACGTTAATTGATGAAGTGCAGTAGTTTAGTTATGCTCTGATTTTCTTCTATTTAAAGTGGCTGTGGTGCAGCTAAAATGTCAATTATCTTTCCATGTTGAATGACTCAAACCACTTCAATAATCTAATCAGTTTCTATATCCCTTGTCGTCAATCTAGAAAAGGACTTTGCCTGTTGCAGATTCTGCATTGTGATATAATGTCCGAATCAAATCGACGCAGCCATTTCACAGATTGAAGTTAGCTTTTAGAATTAGAAGTAGGTCTCAATGTAACATTGTGTCTATAGCTTCAGGCCATCATCTTTTGGGCTTACATTTGGAAACATTGCCCTATGAAGCGTACAGGTTTGATTTGTTTTGATTTTAGTTCTACAACTATTCCTTCCATATCAAAACTCTGTCATGGCCAAGCAGCTTATCACTTGTTGTCTGGAGATTGGAATGGGAGCTTTGTGCCAGCTTACAGCCTGAGTTCATCTGCTGTTGTTGCACTACATAACCTGCAGAGTATCTTCCTTTAGAGACTAATGAGCAAATTCAAATAGTATATTTATAAAGAAAAAAATAGGGGAGAAAAATTCAACTAAATCTCCTTTAAGTATGATTGTTGATTTGTTTAATTGCTATTTTCTTTTAAATTCAACTAAATATCCTTTAATAAAGAGAAAGATTCAATAAAAGCTCAACTGGCATGTTTTTTTAAAAATAAGATAAGGAGAACGCATTATTACAAATTTACCCAACCCTCAACCGGTTTTAAGATGCAGGAGAGGACGGAGAGGACCCCATTTTGGCGAGGGACATTTTGGTCAATCCAAGTTTCAACGGCCACTAAAAACTCTAGCCGTTGCCGCTTTCCCAAAACTCCGATATTCTTTGGTTCTTTCGATTTATTATTTCTTTTATTTAATTAGAGACCTTTGCAGAACAGAAGAGGAAGAGCCCATAAGCGAACTCTACAAAGATCAATCAAATTCCTTCTCCAGAGATCATCAACAGGGCGATCTCTCTCTTTCTCTCTCTCTCTCTCTAGCGCCAAAAGCCGCATTCTTTCTCTCTCCTTCTCTTTCTGTTTTGTTTATCTTTATTTTATTTTGATTCTGATACTCAATTGTCTTTATTTTTCAATTTCCTGTTTCTGCATTCTAACATCCTTTTGTTTTGCAGGCGATTCGGTTTCTTTTGTATTTTGTTTCTGTTTTTCTCGGTGTTTTTACTTTCCAATTATTATTGTTATTATTATTATTTCGTTGCTTTTTTTTTTGTTTTTGTGGTGTTTTATTGTTTCTTGTGTAGATAGTAGCAATGGAATCGGGATCTATGAGTTCTTCATCGTCTTCAACCTTGAAGGCACAGTCTCGGTTTCCACTCCAAGAGCAACATCTTCAGAGAAGGAATTCTAAGGAAAATGTAAGAATCTCTCGATTTTAGCGTTCATATTTTGTTCAAAAATCAGAAATCGCCTCAATAGCATTTGGGGTTTCTTGTTTTCCCGGTCTGTTGATGGACTTGTTTTCAAGTTTGATCTTTACCTCCATCTGGGCTTTCGTTTTGCATCTTTCTCCTTTTCTTTGTTGAATTATTTGAATTTTTTGTTCCACGTTGAATTACTTTATACAGGTATATTTCGAAATAGGCTAGATTTTTATTAGCTAGAGAGTGGCCTTTGATTCCCTGTTTCATTTATATGATTTGTAACAGTTGGATAGATTTATACCGAATCGATCGGCAATGGACTGGGACTATGCCCATTACATGCTAACTGAAGGAAGGAAAGGCAAAGAGAATCCAGCGGTTAGTTCACCATCCAGTGAGGCCTACAGGAAGCAACTGGCGGAGACCATGAATGTTAACCGGACCCGAATTCTAGCCTTCAAGAATAAGCCTCCTCCTCCCCCCGTTGAGTTGATCCCGCAAGAGCATTTTTCTTCTTTCAATCAACACGCCAAACCCATTAAGCCCCGCAGATACATCCCTCAGGTAATCCTAATTTTTTTCATCTTGTCCTCTGCCTTTTATAAATTTATAAGCACACTGCTCTTGCAAATTGAATTGGTAATGCAAGACATTTTAAGATTCATCTTTTCCTTGGGCCAATAAAGGGTTTCAAACATCGTTCTAGGAAACTGGGACTTGAATCTTTTTGTTTTTTTAATCTTTCTTTTTCCTTAAATTTTTCTTTTGCTGAGCCTTGTAGTTCGCTGTTTTTGATGAATAAAATGTCATGATCAAACAACTATGTTCTCTTCTGATAAATCAAATTCATTACTTTTACAGACTTCTGAGAGAACACTAGATGCCCCTGACCTTGTTGATGATTTCTACCTGAATTTGTTGGACTGGGCTAGCAGCAATGTTCTAGCCATAGCTCTTGGAAGCACGGTATATTTGTGGGATGCATCTAACGGCTCTACCTCAGAACTTGTCACAATTGATGATGAAAATGGCCCTGTTACAAGTGTCAATTGGGCTCCTGATGGACGGCACATTGCCATCGGCTTGAATAATTCTGAAGTACAGCTATGGGATTCTGCGGCTAATAGACAGGTTTGTTACCTTACTTCTGGCAGCATATTAGATTTCATGTTTATTTATGGTTGCCTTACTGTTATTGCTCTGAATAATGGCTGCAGCTTAGGACATTGAGAGGTGGTCACAGATCACGAGTTGGTTCATTGGCATGGAACAATCACATCCTAACAACTGGAGGAATGGATGGTCAAATCATTAACAATGATGTGAGAATAAGATCGCACATTGTTGAGACCTACAGGGGACATCAACAGGAGGTTTGTGGACTTAAATGGTCAGCTTCAGGCCAACAACTAGCAAGCGGTGGCAACGACAATCTCCTTTACATATGGGATAGATCCATGGCATCATTACAGTCACCTACTCAATGGCTCCACAGGCTTGAGGACCACACCTCTGCAGTGAAAGCCCTTGCCTGGTGCCCATTCCAGGGAAACTTGCTAGCCTCTGGAGGAGGAGGAGGCGATAGGTGCATTAAGTTCTGGAATACTCACACAGGTGCCTGCTTGAACTCTGTAGATACTGGCTCACAGGTGTGTGCTCTGCTGTGGAACAAGAATGAGAGGGAGCTGCTTAGCTCCCATGGTTTTACTCAGAATCAGCTCACTTTGTGGAAATATCCATCAATGGTGAAAATGACAGAACTCACTGGCCACACCTCTAGAGTCCTTTTCATGGCCCAAAGTCCAGATGGTTGCACAGTGGCATCAGCAGCAGGAGATGAAACATTGAGATTCTGGAATGTCTTTGGTGTTCCAGAAGTGGTTAAAGCTGCTCCTAAAATAAATAATGAGCCTTTCTCCAACTTGAATCGTATCCGATGATGACCATTTTGGATATTTAAAGGTGGGCTTTGTTGAAATGTACTCAACAGAATTGGGTTGCATGTGCTGAGGACCGAACAAAGCAGCAGCGTCTGAGTTAGCCAATACAGTAAATTTCTTGAAATGTCTTTTTTTGTTATCCACTTGGAGACCAGGCCTATTCCATCTGCACTCTTGTCCTCAAAGAAGTCGAGGCAGTTCTTAATAGACAACTAGAGTGACAGTTGGAGATGAGTCCATTTCACAACAAGGCAATCATCCTATTTTGAATGTGTCATTGTCTTTAAAAGAAGTCGCAGCAGTTGGTAATGTACAACTTGAGAGGCATTCCGAAGATGGTCCCTTTTAATGACAAGGCAATCTTCATTTTGCCTTTGTCCTTGATTTCTCAACGGTCGTACTTATATGATGGTAGAGCTACAACCCTCACATTTGGACTCTTTGTTTGCGTTTGCAAAGAATGACATGCACCTTTGTGATAGCTTGGTTTATACTTCAATAGAGATTGCACATAGGCAATTGTTACAATATTTTCTCCCTGAATAATCTTTTACGATCAAAGCCTTGTGACCAACGGACTTGAACTGGATCAAGGCAAATAGTGTGGTTAAATTCAAAAGCTTTTGTAGCTTCTCCTCCTTTTTCTTCTCCCTGAAGTGTCTGTTGAATATTTTCAAGATTGATTTTTATTCCCTTAGGTATGTAAAGTGTCGCCAAATCAGCTCCTTGCTCTTCCTGAATTTTAATAAGCAAATGTCTTTACTTCTTCTATTTGCTCTTGCATTTGCAGGTATGGTGGCAGTGGTGAAACCGGTGATTTCATTACTGGCTTTCTATGGGGAGGTGCAGTATGCAGACCTTAGCATATATCTTTGCTCCTTAGGTGACTGGATATGTTAATTTTTCTTTAAAAGTTCTTGGAATTCGGGATGGATTGGTGTTCCTCTATGCCTAGGACACCAGAATAACCATGAAAGAAGAAAGGCATGAGAGTTTGGCCTAGTGATTGTGAGGCCCCAATTCTTGACTGAAGGGGACACCAAAGGCCTCCGCCCTTCCATCCCTTGGATTGATAGAAAGGGAGGGCAGAGCTTTTGGTTTTTTCATGTTGTCAAAGAGTTGAACAAGAAAAATAGATGGCAAATATCTGATCAAATTGACTGGATATGTTAATTTTTCTTTAAAAAATTTTGGAATTCGGGATGGATTGGTGTTCGTCTATGCCTAGGACACCAGAATATTGAACCATGAACGAAGAAAGGCATAAGAGAAAAGCATATTGGCCTAGTGATTGTGAGGCCCCAATTCTTGACTGAAGGGGACACCAAAGGCCTCTGCCCTTCCATCCCTTGGATTGATAGAAAGGGAAGGCAGAGCTTTTGGTTTTTTCATGTTGTCAACGAGTTGGACAAGAAAAATAGATGGCAAATACCTGATCAAATTGATCAGGTCATGTAGGAACGAGGTTCGAGTCTACCAGTCCATTAGGATGCGCTAATGTGCTGTTGAATAGCTTGAAAGGCTCACAAAGTTGGGTTGGCAATAATGCTAGTGAACAATATTTTGTACATCATGCAACAGTTGACACCACCTTAGAGTGCCAGTATAAATGTTGAATAGTCAAATTATGTGGTTTGGCGTTCAATGTCTTTATAATCTCAAATGTCTTGTTACTCATGCATTTGTATCAAAGAAGGCAAATCTTAGCAATGCCTCATGCATCTGCAATGCTGTTAATCAGCAATATGTTCCTTCCACTTTTCATTCTGTTAATGTGGACAAGTGAATTACTTTCAGTTGACCAGTAATCATGGTGCCTATTACTATCAAATACCATCTCTCTTGTGGGCCTGTGCTTGGGGTAAGGGTTCATGATTGTTGAAACATACATCCAACCCTTCATCTAATGAACTAGGATTTTCTTATTTTATCATGTAAAGCTGCACCATGATTGGATTGCAGCTGTCAACTTCTCACCATTACCAATGGCTTATTATTGCTTAGGTGTTTTATGCATTCAAAAAGGAATTGAGCAATATGCTGTTTCTTGATGTGGAGGCAATGGACTGTCCTTGCTTTGTGTGTGGGAGATGTTATCTATATCTTATATGGTCTTTTTGAACTTCTGATGAAATAAGTTATTTGTTTTCCTTCTACTGGCATTTGTCATTTCAGATAAGAAGATCCTTGCTAAATGAAGATGAATATGAGTTTCAGAGGGCTAAGCAACCCATATATTATGATGGGGGTTTGGAGGTAATAAACAATTCTAATTACTTTGCAGCAATTTTCTTCTGGTTGAAATCTTCTGGCGCATTGGTATAATTTCCACTCTTCTTTTACCTAAAATGCAGAAGACCAGGGAAACCTTGAATGCTAAAATCAACCAACTCAATTCGGCTATCCAAAATGAGTCTGCACGTTTAAGAGGTGGGAATAGTTTGCCTCCTGCTCCTCTTGAAACTGACCCTGAGGTAGATGCAACCGCGTGAGAAGACCTGGTGTTTGAAGATCATATATGCATTGTAAGCATCATGGAGATTTTCAACACTGTTCATTTCTGTTGATTTGAAACAATTAAGTGAATGCCTCATACAGCTGTTTCTCGTATTGATTTGCATTTCTTTAGTAAGCTACTCTGGAGCATGGAGTTCAAAGCCTAATGCAATCCATATGAGTAAGTCGGATTTAATTTCGAACCATCCACCGATGAAACCCTTAAGAGTTCTGCAGCAGAGATGGGGGAAGAAATTGATCTGATCTCCCTACGCATTTTCTTTCCAGTCTTACATATGCCGATGAATTTTTGCCCCTTGCATTCTTGCCTTCAATGGACTAAAATTGGAACGTGTTTTTACCCATCATTGCAGTCTACTCAAAAAGGCAAAATAGACCATTGTAGAAGAATGTGTGCTGGTTACCGTAGACAACTCTTTTAAACAAATATTACAAACACAAGCCACATATGACAACTCTTGTCACGAAGAGTAACTCCTGTATTCTGAAGAGCCCATCAGGGCCAGGCAGTAGACTGGTGATACTTAATGGGTATTTTTAAGACACACGTTGGTGGTTTCTGTTGATGAGCAGATCTCGCATTCCCTGGCACTCCCAATAAATGAAGGTTAAAAAATCGCGTGTTCCCTCTTCTTTCTTTTTATTTCATCGCCAACACTCTCAAAAACACTTCCAACTGTACATCCACATTGTAGGAATGTAAAATAAAAGTAGATAGTCTCCACAAATCAATTGATTTGCTAGTTGTACTCAGTTTAGTGGATTGAGAAGACACACTCAATTTGAGCAGCTGTTTGATTCATGAAGTTCAAATGTGCATTTCATCTGTTAGATTACTCATCCAATTCAATGTATCATTTCAGCACAAACAACCGATGTTTTAGGAGTTCTGACGGCTTGGGATTATTATGACATTCTGCACTTAAAATGGATAAGAGGACTCGACCAACACCCTCGTGTCCCAAAACTCGAGGCCTTGGAAAAGAGATGAAATTTAAGCAAAAGAATGAGGAAAATGGGCCTGAGAAAAAAAAAAAAAAAAAAAGAGAAGAAATTATCTTACTATAAAATTGAGAAGTAAACAATACAGATACCTCCCTCCTTTTTTTTATTAGTTTTTTTCTTTTTCCTTCTTCATTAAGGCAGAAAAATGATTTAGTGGGACAATTATCAACAGAATTTATGACAAATGCAAAATAATTTTTTTTTTCTCTTTCCAAAATTGAAGCCCCACAATAATGTACCTAAGAGAAAAAAAAAAAAAAAAAAGGAAAGAAGAAGCCAGCACATCATGGAAACTTTTGATTGGAGAATGGCGCGTGGCCATGTAACTAACCCAAAGCCAACAACACAAACGCGCGCCTTTTGAATTGGTAACCTATAACGGCTATGAATCCGAAATCCTTTTAACTTGGCAACAAAGGAAGCAGAGATCACAGCCTTTTTCCTCTTCGATTAGGAAAAGGAGAATAGTGCTCTTATATATATATATGAATGTATCTATAAGATCACTAAAAACACAAAAATTCCTTCAATTACTTTCCAAGCAGACGATCAATTGGGATTTCTTCTTTTTCCTTTTGTTCCTGTCATTGTGCAATTCTCTGTTTTTGTGTGTCCTGCAATTTTGTTCTTCAACTTTCTGCATTAAAACAAGAAAAGAAAGATGGACTTTATTCAAGAATTCGGATACGAAGGCTTTGGGCGATGATGGGTCCTATGAGGGACTGGTTGCTGAAGTTGGTGAGATTGTGAGCAAAGATGACGATGCGGAACTGTTCTTGCAATTGCTGAGAGAGAGAATTTTGCTTGATTACCATATCAACCGCAGGATAATCTTGAATGGTGTGACAGCAAAGCAGGATCAAGGAGATTTGTCTTCATGGAGGAGTTCTGCTAGGGCCAGGGCTTCCAGTTCTTCTAGGGCTTTGCCATTCCTGAACAGTGCTTCCATACCCAGAAAGAAGAGAAGCCTTGGAAATGGAAACACAACCTCTGAAATAAAATTTGAAGACAGTTGGCTTGACCAATTCCAAGGACGAGAATTCGTGTCAGGTTGGTTGGAGAAAGTAGGTGGATTCAAGCGACCCATTGCACAACAACAACAAGACAAGCTGATGAATGAGAAAGAGGCTGAGACTTTGGCAAAGAATGGAAGTAAAAAGAGGTTCTTTGTGGGTGAAAAAAGCGAGAAAGAGATGAAGAAAGGAAAGAAACGGAAGGTAATCAATAATAAGATCATTAACCTCGACAGACAGAGTGCCTAAAGAGCTACCGACTGGTTTGAGGAATTCCATCATGGAAGAAAAAGGTGGGAGCGAACCAGTGCTGGTGATTACAAAAGTTCTGCGTGCGACTGACACCAGCGCCCATCACGGACGGTTCTCAATTCCAGGGAACCAAATCAGAAGCAATTTTCTTACTGATGAACAAAAAGCTGAAGTTGGGAAGTCTGGAGGCATAGCTGTGGGTCTGATAGAGCCATGCGGTGAAGAGAATAACTCGATCCGCTTGGCTAGTTGGCGCATGAATGGTAACACAATTTATAACTTGATTAGAGGGTGGAATTCAGTTGTGAAGAATGAAAAGAACGGATTAGAAGGAATGGGAGGCAAAGCTGTGGTGCAGCTTTGGTCATTTAGCTGCAACGCAGACCTCTGGTTTGCCCTTGTGAAGGTCCCAAATGAAGATCAAAATGATAATGGCGCAGTTCAAGGCAATTGATGCTGACAGTATACATAATTTAGCGGTACAAGTTATGCTGGGTCTGCATTGATGGATCAAGAATCAAGCTTGAGGATTTTGTTTATTTCCTATTCTATCCTCCGGTTTTGATATTTAAGAGTCCTTTTTTGTCGGCTGAATTTGGATTGTTTTTATTTCTATGATAGATTGAGTCCCTTGTGTAAATTCCCAGTTCATTCGTTGTCATGTTGCAGTGAATTTCCACGTTGTTTGATGAAGTACAGTAACTTGGCTATATTCTGATTGTCTTTTATTTAAAGCACTCGCGGTGCAGCCAAAATGTCAATTTTCTTTCCATGTCGAATGACTCAACCAATTTAATAATCTAATGTATCTGATGTCAGTTTTCCTATCCCCTGTCATCATCTAGAAGAGGGCTCTTCTTGTCTTACAGTTTCTGTTTTCTGTTATTGTGTCCCAAAAACCAAGACGCCCAGTCTACAGATGGAAGTTAGATTTTGAAATTAAAAGTAGGCCACAATGTAACATGTGCCACAATTTGAAGTTGCAGAACTAAAGTGACATTCTTTCTGTTAAAATCAGTTGACTTACTCACCTGATATGACTAAATCGGTCACACTGAAGTAACTGCCCAGGTTCAAATCGTTCATACTGAAATAGTTTGTTTCAGCTGACATAGGTCGCAGGGAACTGGCCACAACCCTGTTCCATTCTCACATCAATTCTATTAAACTTAACTAATCAAGCTTCTCAAAGCTAACACCAACAGTGGTATTAGAGATCAATCAATTCTTAAGGGACCTGCTTGCAGCCTCTAAAATCACAAGAACCAATCAAACACCAAACATTTACAACAACCAGCTCTAACAACCACACCGCAACCTTTACTAGCACCAAGTCAACTTCTGCATCTTTAGTTTCTCATTTCCAGCACTGCAACCATTCGTTCAGGGCAGTGAAGATGGAAGCTTTATCAAGTGTTTGTAGGTAGTTGGATATCAACAAGCATGGATACGATGCACCTAAAGCTAAAACAGAACTTGGTGAGGAACAAAGAAGCATTGACACAGTTGCTAGCAGTTCTCTTGACTCCAGGCATCACGGATTTGGGGATTGTGTATGCAACATCGATAGTAGGATACACGAAGATCCATAATATTGGTGATGTCAAGACTGTTCGGTGTCTTTGATTCTTTAACGTTGACAGCAAAAGTGCCTCGCATTGACCTTGATTTCTTGCCTTCTTTCGGGGTTTCTTATCTTCTAGATCAAACTAATCATTGAATAATATTCAAGATCATCAATAGATCTGGATTTAGTTGTTCATTTTATGTAGAACTGGAGATTATGATGTTGAACATGTTAAGACTCTTCGTTGCTTTAAGATTTTTTGCAATGACATCAACATGTGCATGCCATTGAAATATCTGGGTTACATAAAATGCTGTGGTGATTCCAGATGGCCTTTATCCAATTTATGGATGATTGGCCCCCAACCTTCATGGCCTTTTGCCTGATTTTGTTTCAAGGAAGCGAAGTGAAAGTGGGATAACATATCACCATTTCTCCATTTGATCTGAGTTGGAATTCTAATTATTTCAACTCAAAAATGTTGAGATTATGGCAACTAATCGCTAACAAGGAAACCAATCAGACAAATCTAACTTCCTCAAATCCTGGGAAAATGTAGAATTTAATGGTGATATACTAAAAAAAACAAGATCCCCCTTAAGATCATGCAAAGCATCATCTATGTCATGAACACCCTTTCAATCTCCAAGTTCAGATCATCTCCAGACTATTTCTTTTTAGAAGGTTTCCTGTCCGGGTAACATTGCAAGTTGGCTCATACTTAGTACAGTAACTAGGCTTCATTGCTATAATGAGTGCAGTCCTTCAGAGATGATCAATCTTTGCACATGTGACCAAACTGGCTGCTTATGTCACCGACAACACGATGCGCATACATATTTGCTATACATTGAGATGTGTACAGGGAACAGAAGTTTCAAAATGAAGGCGGAACATAATGTCAAAAGAATGCAGCCCATTGCTTCAACTCAAAATTCTTTATTTTGCCTCTATGAGGTAACAGAATTATTTCCCAAAATGCGGTTACGTTTGTAAATGTGGCAGTAGAAATTCACTGAAATCTAGGCTGTGATCCTAAGGCAACAGTCGCAATGGATATGAGACGATAAGCTTTACACGTGCATTGGCATTGCACATCCAGTTGAGCTTTGAATTGAAGCAGCATAAACTTTTCACCTTGTTCATTGCATTTAAAAAGCTGTTCACAAGACCAAGATATTAAGCTATCAAACTTCACCCCAACAATTACAGAGCTCTATATGGATGAATGAAATTCATAAACGAACTCCTGGTGTAATCAATCAAATCCACCATCATTGAACCAACTGAAAAAAAAAGAAAGAAAAAATTCATAATCTATTACAGTGTGTAAGGCTTGAAAGCATGTTTAGATAAGAAGAACAATGTGCATGGTAGCAAAAAAATGAAAGAAAATCTGCATCTCATACAAGATGCTCCCCAACATAGTAGTTAAAACAAAGAGAGGGCTAAGGATGATACAAACCTCTTGCTTCAGAACCTATGTTAAAGGGATAAAAAAGAAAAAAGAAGTGGAAGCCAAGACAATGAAACAAGCAATCGGGTCCAGGATTCTATTGAAATATGCCTCCTGTTAATTGGGCATAAGCTATGCCATAACCATCCTCTTCACCTTACTTCTGGTTGGCGGTGCCCTTCTTCTTGAGTAAGCCTCCAAACTTGAGGAACAAAGGCTTCTTCTTCTTTAATTGTTGCTGTTTAGAAGGTGAACTGCCACCATCAGGATTTTCTGTGGAGGACAAGCCATTTACCTGATCGAAGCTATCACTGTCCTCAGTTTTGGAGACTACTTCTTCCTCCAAGGATTCCTGTTCTGTTTCTCTTTCTGGTGAAAGCTCTTTCTTTTCAATTTTGCAGTTCTCCCACATCTTAAATTCTACTTCTACTGAGTCATCTTTTTTTGTCAGCTTTCCATTCACATTCTCCTCTTTGCCTGCATCTGTTTCAACAACATCATTCAATCCGTTGTCAATTTCCTGTGAATCCTCTTTTCTTGGTTCCTCATGTTGCTGTGCTGGTGCCTCCATATTAGGCTTCTCTTCTCTCATGTGTCCATTCTCTTCAGAGAATTTAACCACCTTTGGCAGCAAGTCATATTCCTTTTCGCTGTCAGTGAACTCACCATTTTCCTCTGTTTTATTTTTGGTCATGGCTTCTTCAAGCATCTTAGACAGCTCCTCAACCTTCTTAAGAGAAACAGCTTCTCTGGTTCGTAGCTCCTCATTTTCCTGGATAATATTCTGTAACTCATTTTCTTTGTCCAATAACTGCTCCTTCATCTTCATGCTCTTGACCTTCTCTTCCCCTAGAGCTTTATGTAAGGAAATCACCTCAGCTTCAACTTCCTTTAGGCTATCCTTCAAGTGAGCCCCTTCCTCCCTCGTGACACAAGCTTCTTCCTCAGTGTGCTTCAGCAAATTCACCAGCCTGTCTATCTCTTTTTCCAAAGAAGAATTACCTTGTTCTGACTTCCCCAGAGAATTCACCAGATCTTGCTCTTTTGCTTTCCACTCAGATTTGGAGATCTGGAAATCATGCTTAGATTCCTCGATGCTATTTCTCAGGAGATCAATCTCGTGTTTTGCATCATCTAGTAGGGTTTCATGTCTGTCATTCGTTGCCTTCAGGACCAGTCTTAGGTCTTCTATCTGAGATTCATAACTTTCAAGCTCTACTTGATTGGACAACAGCTTCTCTTTTGCTTCCCTTGCCTCTGTGGACACTTCATGTAAGGCTGAAGCTAAACTTTCCATGGCCTTCTTGCTCTTTTCCTCCTCATCTCTAGCATTCTCCAACACATTCATAAGTTTGTTTTTTTCTTCTAACAAGCTTTGGATACTAGTAGCTGCATGGTTCTCATTGGTCAAAGCCTGGGCCTTCTCCTCCTTCACAGTTTCCAGTTCAGACTTAAGAGACTCAACCTTGCTGAATATGTCTGATGTTTCTTGCTTTGCCATACCAAGGCAGCGTTCTGATTCCTCAAGGTCCCCTCTCTGTCTTCCAATTGTCATCTCCAACAACCCCACCTTCTCTTTAAGAGCACTGATTTCAACTTCAGCATCATGCAATAAATCATTGTTTCCCTCAAGTTGCTTCATAACGGAATCCAATGATTCTGATGCAGATCTCTCCAAATTACTAGCTTTCTCAGCCTGCATCTCTAATTCTTGGACCCTGCTTTTCAACTCCTCCGCTATATTTCGTGCATAAGATTCAGCCATCCTGGCAGCTTCTAGGTCGACATTAAGTTGTTCAATGGAAACTTCTCTTTCTATCAACCTATCTTCAAAATCTTTTGCTTTTTCAAGTTCTTGCTTCAAAAGTTCAGTCTCTGCCTGCAGCTTCAATACCATATTAGTTTCATTGGCCTCTATTTCATGTTTTGAATCAAGTAAGCCTTTCAAACGAGCCACTTCTGCTGAAAGAATTTCTGCCTTCTCCACATGAATCTCAGCAATCTTAGTTGCATCATCAGCATGAATCAGTGCCTGGTTTTTTGCATCATTGATCATGGCTAATTCTTGCTTCAACCTTTGAAGTTCATGATTAGAAGTCAAAAGGGCAGACACATCTAGAGCATGTTGGTTTCTCACAGCTTCAAACTCTTTCTGCCATTGGTCTTCCTTTTTTTGGGCTGCCTCAATGCCAGCCTGCTCCATCTCAACAGTCCGGAACTTCTCAAGTTCATAATTCTCCTCGGCTCTTTTTTGAGCCACCAATACTTCTTGAAGCTTCTCATTTGCCTCCTCAGCAATTTTTTGTGCTTGTCTCAGTTCATCAATTGCTTGTAATTTCTCTTTCTCAATCAATGCAATCTGATCCTTTGCTTTCTTCAAATCTTTCTGAACAATACTCAGTTGAGCCTGTAATTCTGACCCCTTCACCACCCGTGATGGTGGTTTCTGATAATCAAACAAGGACAATAAATGCAAGAGAAGAAATTGTTAGATTCACATTTTCAGTATTTTAAAATAAAACATGAAAGATTATATAAGAGAAAACTAAACAACATGGATAAAAAAAAAAAAAAAAAAGATCATGTGGTAGGTTTCAGTTTCACAATTTTTTTCATTTTATCCAAAAAAATTAAAAAAAAAAAAAAATCTAGGAGGCCACAGTGCAGTTCTAATCCATGGGGTTTATGGGAGGCAGAACCCGGAGATAGGTATTTCTACACAGCAAGTTTACAACAATTACATCTAGTTATAATCCTATGGAATGGAGTTCCACAAGCATCTTCTCTCAAGATTCCAATGTCTCAAGCTAAAAACTTTATCACTGCATCAAGCAATGGCCCCTCGATATACAAAGAACAAAGCATCCATACATTCTTCTTTTCACTACCAGTGTGTAGGAAGTTCCAAATGCATATCCAGAAGCACCACTGAAAATGCAAATAAAATGCTGAAGATTAAAACAAAAAAATTAAAAGGGCATTGAAGATACTTACTTCAGGTGGAGTAGTGACCTTCAATGATCTACGCTCAATTGTAGGCTTTGAGTCAATGGATCGCGGAGACCTATCAAATGAAAGGCGTGAACTTTGCAATGGTGAAGGTGAATCACTCTCTGATTTAGTCACTCTCCTGCTCACTTTGCTAACTTTAGGAGTTGCCGTTGATGCCTTAGCAGGAGTTTCAGATAAACCAGATCTATGCCAACATCAAAACAGTAGTTCCCATGTTATCAGTAAAAAGCCCAAGATAATAAACACACAATGCAACATATGTTAAAATCAGCCATTACATCCAATTCAGCAGATATTAATATCAATATGGATCTCTGATAATCATGCCACTCTATTAGTCCAAATTGTATCAAATTCATCCAACAGCACATCAAAAAATGAACATTTATAGATCCAACGACAAGCAAAGAAACATCAGCCACAACTAAAGAAAATTAAAGTGAGCCCATATCACAATTCACAATTGCTAATCTAGAGAACAAACTTTGCTGTGCAGGAGTGGAAAGAAGGGTAAAGAAAAGGAGAAGCAAAAACCAAAAAAGCTTGCTTTGAGTTCAAAGAAAACCCAATAAGCCCCTTGTGTAGAGCAGATCCAGCCCACAGATGCCCAAAAAAAAAAAAACAAAAAACCAAGAATTAAAATCGAAATTACAGTCAAGATTTCAAATTTGCAAAGACCCACATAAATTTTCAACCAGTGATGTCAAATAAAGTGAACAGAAGATTGAAAAAAATTGTTCAGATCCAGACACACACTGTCACAGAGAGAGAACCTTACACACTTACTTGGTTTTGGCAGACATGTTGGTGTTGCTGTTATTGAGGATGAAGTAGGAGTAGAAGTGGAGAAGAAACCTGAAAAATGAAACTTTAGAGTTGAATGGGGAAGTGGGGTGGTGTTTTGAATGCTAAAATGCTGACATTGCGTAAGTGAATGTAACATAAGCGTTGATGGCTGCTTTGTTCTGCTCTGATCAAAGAGACATATCAGACTAATACTGTGTGGAGTAACAAAAAAGTACTAGGTGGTAAGAAAGACACCAGAACGGAATGAGGGAGAAAAGGGTGAAAGCCGAAATTTCCAAAGAAAAACAACCAAAAAAAAAAAGAGTAGAAACCAAATTCTCTCTCCCTCTCTCTCTCTCCACCATGCCCTTCTCAGGTAAGTTATGGTGTAACTTTTAACATTCTTTCAGGTACAACTGGGTGTGAAAGTACTAAAGTGCCCTGTATGGATATCTTTCAGGCACGTCTTGGCTTGGCCCCGTCAAAGGGAACTGCCATGGTAACTTTAATCAGATGATGTCTCTGCCCATCTACTTTTCAGGAAAGCAGACATCGGAGATGTGGACTGTAAGGTAATGGATGTCTCTCAGCTTCATCGATGTTGCTTTTTTCTTTTTCCTTTTTTTTTTTTTTTGTATTTGAATTTTAAAAGATGAGAAAATTGAATTGTGTACCAATGAATTCTAAATAGTCTCTAGCGTTTAAGGTCTCGAGTAATTGCAACGAAATAACTGAAAAAAAAAAAAAACGGAAATTTGATTCGTTTTTAAAGTGTTTTTCCAAAATAGAAAAAAGGGCACAGACAAATTTCGTTGACTTTTTTTATTTGTTGTAGCCAAAATAAAGAGTTAAGCTTGCTCTATGTTTATTTGGTTGCCCAAACTGGTAACATTTTTATGTTGCCAGCATGGTTTTCGGCAAAGTGAAGTGTCCAATTCTGATTGGTACAAGAAAGGGAATACAATGGTAATGTCCAACCCCCTTTTAATTTCTTACCTAATTATATCAAAGTCAATTATTTTCCACGAGTATACATGTAGATAAGAGTCATGTTCCCTCCACACACACACACAAAAAAAAAAAAAAAAAAAAAAAAAAATAAAAATAAAAAAAATCTTTAAATAATGGTTTAATGTCATAAGCAATAGGCAATTTCATATGTGATAATGTCTGCCACGGCATTGAAAAACACTTGAAAGCAAGAAAAGAAAGAAATCAACACCCATAATTTGATTCATAATTAATATTAAATTTGTATGATACGTTAATTTATTATAATTATTAAAAATATTTTTTTTATCATAGTACTTATTTAAATTAATTAAACTATTAAATTTTTTAATCTACAAATAATCGTAAAATTCAAGATGTATTAAACAAATTAAGATAGATAGGATTTGTAAATTTAAATAAAAGCTCAAATATAGATTTATGCAAATTAAAACTGTCTCACTTGCTCCTTTCGCTCTGTGGTTTGAAGAAATGCTCTTGGTACAGGTACATACCAATTTGAGTTAGCCCTGAAAACTTAGGGCAGGGATTTGGTAACATAGGGGCCCACAGCGCATTATATTAGTATCAAAACGCTTGCTCACATTTTTAATTGTCTCCAAAGTCGGGATTCTTAAACCACTAAGCATATCTTAGTAAACAACCAAGCCATTAGTTTGAGATGGCGTGTGTCCTCAAACATTAACGCTGTGTTTGGATAAAAGAATGAGAAATCAAAAATTTGAAAGTGAAGAAAATTTTCATCCTCTTTTGTGTTTATGAAAGAATAATAAAATGTAAGAAAATTAAAATCTTTTTTGTTTAAAAAGAGGGTTAAAAAATGCGAGAAAGTAAAATAAAATGTATTAAAATACTAATTTTATCCTTTATAGTAAAACTTATATACCCCAAAAATTAGAAAAATAAATTTGGTCGTTCAAAGTCTCTTGTATTTTTGTCTTCCAACGCAATTATTAATTCTTTTTCCTCTATTTTTCTCTCCCCCTTTCTCCTCTCCCAAACATAATATAAATCCCACTCATAAAAAACCTTTTCAAAAAAAAAAAAAAAAAAAAAAAAAAAAAAAAAGACCTTTCTTGCACGTTGGAGGAATTACTCTACGCTATACTTAGTTATTAGGTATTAACATTGTCGCTCATTTCTTGACCGTTTTGTTGGGATTTGTGTACAAAACCCTTTGTCCGATGGCTTCACTTACTTCTTTTATTGTTGTTTTGTTTTGCTTTGACTTCTAATTTTTTAGAATAATCATTGAATTTTGAGATTAAAGATGGCCATTTTCCTTACCTTTTTTTTTTTTTGCCAAGATTACAAGACTATTCTTTTTTTTTTTTTTTACAAAAAAAAAAAAAAAAAATCACCGGATGTATAGGAAACTAATCACTAATCCCCATTTGGGTTCAGTTGTTGGAATTGATTAAATCATGACATGACTGAGCATATTAACTACAAGCGTAAAACGATATTCCAATATTGTTATGGAAAAAGTAATCAAAACACGCAAATGGCTATGCATAGCTCGGACTTCTTTTTTTTCTCTTTTCTAATTACTCATATTGACCATTTGATGTAAAATTCAAAATCAAAGTGGAACAGTATAACTTTAAAGTGGGTAAAAGCTTATCGTATTGCTTAGATTTTGCGAACAAGTGAGTAAAGGGAAGCTGTTAGTGATTTAGAGATGCAGGGTTATGTTTATCCCCTTTCAGCCAAATATATAAGATTGATATATATATATATATATATATATATATATATATAATTTGTGCATGTGTGCAATTGTAATTATGAACGTTGTCTAAAAAGAATAGGGATCCACCTTCCATTGCTTGGCATGTGATTAATTATTAACTTTGTTAGATGAGATAGATGCATCTAAAATTGTGATGAGGTGCAAGGAATTTGCACGCTTTCCAACTTTATATCGTTAATGATATAATTTATGATATTTATAATTTGTTTGAATATAAATTTATAAAATATTATTTGACATAATACTCTAATGTAATTTATTTTTTCATTTTCAAATTATTTTAAACTTTTAAGTAAATATAAAAGAATAAAATATTATTTAATAACACAATTATATTATATAATTATATAATTAACTAATTCTCCAAATTAAAAATCTCAAATTCAAATTTCATTGATTAACTAACCAAAAAAAAAAAAAAAAAGTTCAAAAATTGGAAAGACTCATCACGGGCGTGCATGCCGGAAACAATCCACATAATTGAATCCATAAGAACAAATATATTGCACGTTAGGTCCAAGAAATGGGGTGGTAAGACCAACTTCCCCACCCGAAATCCTCCAACCCGCCAAGGTACGAGGTATGACCCGGCACCCACCTATATATCATAACAGTGTTTAATACATAATACACAACCGTTGGCATCTAGTTAGGTCCGTTTAACCACCGCCGACGATCAATCAAGAACAAAGAGGCAGAAGTGAAATTAATTAATGACAACTTGAAGTAGAGGTTTCACGGAATAATGGTACAAATCCATGATTAACAATTAATGCGGCCATGCCTAAGACGAAGAGGAACGAAAGTTCATTGGTTTGCTAGCTAGTCAGCTTCTTACCAAACAAAACTTTGTTGTCTTACCCCATGTCCATTGAATCTTAGTATTTATTAATATTTTTAGTTTAATTAAATTATGAATAAAGTATGGGAAGAATCAACTACCAACTGCAATTATCTTATAAAATGTATTGATAATTTCTTTTTTTTTTTTTTTTTTTTGGTTTTTTCAAAAAAGAATAAAGAAAGAAGACTGCATGTGTGAGATTGAAAACTAGGCAAATTGGTGAAATTTTGTTTAAAAATAAATAAATAAGTATAAAATCAACCTGGTAAAGTCTACCACAAAATAGCGACCGACAATTCATGAAGAAAAAACATCATTTAAATAAGTTTCAATGATTGCCTGTTCAAAAATAAAATATAAATAAATAAATAAGGATCCACCACTGAAGGGTGACCAGAATAAATAAATAAATATCCACCGAAATAGAAGCAATCTCTTTGAACTGTATCCTTACAAAAAGCTGCTACCACAATTTGTTAGGATTTCGCTTTCCTGATGAAGAAGCAACAGAAATGAGAGGATATTAAAAGTTAAGCCAAAAGCATCATTTGGTCCACCATGTCGAGTTATATTAAAAGTTGCCAATTCCAATTATTTGGTAGGTTTGAAGGATTTTGCCCTCAAATAAGATGATAATTTTTTTATTTTGTAACTTACGATTTTATCTAATCAACTTCATAATAAACCCACCAAAAAAAAAAAAAAAAAACAAAAAAGCTTTGATGATAATGTAAAATTTTTTGAAAAATTGTTGATCTACCACAATACAGGTTTACGTTGCATTGAATTTGGAGAGTTTAATTATTAAGTAGAATGTGCTATGTGTGTATTTAGAAAGCACTGAGACCCATCATTCCTCTTGGTACATGTTTGGTAAAGCAACAGGAAATTAATACTTTTCTGTTTTTCATTATATATAGGTTTGGTTTTGATATATAATTAACAAAAGCTTCCAATGTGTATATTGGCAATTATAAATTAAAGACAGCCCCCCATCAGAAAAAAAAAAAAAAAAAAAAGTTACAAAAGACAGAGTCAAAGGAAACTTGGGAAAATACTCGAGACAAAAACTTATAGAATTTGCCATATGACAACAAGAACTTGTAAAAGTGTACATACATTTAACATATTATATGATTTTCTCTTGCTGCAAAGAGCTCCTTATCTTGTTGACTGCTCTTTATTCTTTTTGCTTTTTATTTTTCAATTACAGTTTTTTTTTTTTTCAAAAAAAAAAAAAAAAAAAAAAACATACAGCTGTTCTCAATCAATAATTCGAAAAGCACTTTTTTTGAATTTTCAGAAACCATGCGGTCCGCCTTTATATTCTTTAAATATTTCAAAACGTTATTATATTCTTGAATTTATTATTATTATCAATTTCTGAAAATTTTATTTCTATTTACTCTTTATTTTTTTTTTTTAATTGTCTGTGCAATATTTATGTAGTTGCCATTGATCCCTCGTCCAAATAAATCTTATGACTATGTAATTATAAAATTTTAATTAACAACAATTCCATGCACTGTTTATAGGGTCTAAATGAAAACCTTCATGGTTGAAAGGCCTGAAAAATAAAAAGCATAATTTATGTAGACTTATAAATTATAATATGAATTTAATGTTATATTTGATATTTAAATGTTATTTAAATTAACTTTGTCACTTTCAATCAACTAACTTCATTTATTTGATGTGTTCTTTCATTGGAAAATTCAAAAACAAAAGAAAACAAAACAAAACCAGTCATTGTGATGAAAGCTACTTGATACGAGTAGACCAATTTTTTTTTTTTTTTTTAAATTTTATGTTAGTTTCACTAAATAATGTACAACAATTGCTTCGGGTCTGTGTGACAGATGGAAATTCTTAAAAAGATACTATTTACATCTAATTTGTAAAAATCTTGTGCATGTCATCACTACCATACTACTTCACTTACAATTATTAAAATTTAATAGTTTATTGATTTATATGTCTCACATAAAAAATTAATTTTTTAATTAAACAATTTATTAAATAGTATTAAAAATTTTATAAATAAAATTAAGACAAGTCTTCATTCTATTCATGCCTTCAGTCTTCAGCTAATATCCTTCTACTTGAAGATGTGTGCTTATGTTTTTAAGATACGAACTATTTTTGGGACACATTGAACACTTTCTTGACAGGAAAAAAGGTTGGTGGTTGGTGGTGGGGGGTAGAGAGAGGTGCTTTAGATTTTTGCCAACAGGCTAATCCTTTTTTGGGTTGGATCAATATCTCAAATGAACTAGAGATGCCAAGATAAAATGCCTTTGGCTGGTAATTGTTTAATTGCTGTGGAAAATTCCAGGGAAAAAAAAAAAAAAAACTTGCAGAATAACATCAATTTAGCTGTCACTATACTGCCAACAGGAAGTTAAGCAACTTGAATAGCATAATACCTTACAGATAAATGGAAGCACAAATTGACACAATTAATTTTTGTGGAATGGTCTTTTCACTGGTAATGGAAACAATGGCAACCAATAATGCATACATACAAGCAATTCCACATGCTCTCCCACATGTCATGTTTCAACTTTTATCCTTTATGATTTCCTTGCACTTATGACGTGTGAGACTTCATGTGTTTTTGCTTTATTCCATTGGTGAGCAAAAAGTAAATCATTTACAATGAATCTCCTATCAGTTGTTGCCATCAAAGTAAAGAAAAAATGCAGAACAGCTAACTGCAAATGGTCAAATACTCATTAAAGGCAGAACTTCACTGAATTGCAACCAAACCCACTTTACTAAGTTCTGAAAAACAGGCAATGCACATGGATTGGGATCAAGATTGACTGCAAAAATGAAGAGGATAGCAAAGGTGGGGTGAGGTTGGGCAAAGACAAAAAGTACTGTCACAGCCTGACATGGAAGCCATGCTTTTTCCTCCCTGATTATTCTTTTGCCAGTCCCAAACCCTATTAAAATTTGTCACTTTCATGAGAATCATGCCATTCCTTATTGTTATGCAAATCTTCTAAGGCAGGCATGCTATAATTGAGTAAGTAGGGCATGTATGTTGGAATTTCAAGTATAAGTTGAATGGTTAAGGAATCCTACATTGGAAGTGAGAGGGAGAAGTGAAAAATAAAATATAAGTGAAAAGGATCCATAAACCCAACGCTTACTTGGACTTGCTCGGATTTATACTCTAAATCCAGGTGCTCCCTATCCCTTTTACCATTGCACATCCCCACCCTTTTGCTTTCTTCCTTTTTTTGTGATGTTTGTGAGATTACCTACAGTAAATGCCCCATCTGTGTGCTCATGGACAAACACATGCATGCAGAAACACACTTCAAAAAAACTCATGGATTTAACAAACTGGCAGACATTTTTTTCGGTGTAAAACCATAAAAACAGAGAATCAATAGGATAGTATGCTCTAATGACAGAAATATGGAATTGATTTCTTTACCAATCTCACATTGTAAAGTTCACAAAGCACATACTCAACAACACTGTGTTTATGTTAAGAAGCAACTAAAACCTAATGTTAGGAAGAAGTGATTTCCATTATTCTAATGCAGTGTATAATGACAGTAGGTATCCCATGAGTGGAGTGCAGGTAGACATATACATACACATGTGACCCCAATAGGAAAGAAAGATTGCATCAATCATCGTCATATGACACATGAAAACTGGTGCTGCAGCCAGGTGCCTCAGGTTGCTCAGCCCCACAACAGTCATAAAATTTGGCAGCATATGGTGGGTCATCAGGTCCTAATTCATAGTACCTTCATCCAAACAGATTGACAAGGGCATATATACTTGCACACCATTAATCCTTCAAAGCTAAAAAGAACATTAAATGCTAATCAACTTGAACAACGGCACAAAAATATTATTATATTATATATCACTTAAATGATTTGAGTTTTCCAAATACAAGGTTCTCTTTATACGTCAGTCTAAAAAAGATTAAGTAATTTTACTACATAGATACACGTATGAAGACACCTTACAACCTAGCCCTGAACAAAATAAATTAATTTTCTCTTCTGTCTGTGTCTTTGTGCATGCAGGAAGCTGTGTGTTATGTAAAATCAGTTGATTCTCCAAGTGATGACATAATGCTATAGGTCAAACAAAGCCCAAAGAACCAGCATTGCTTACTGGCTGGATCTATTTCCTTTGAAACAACACATATTTTCCTACATCCATAACACACATTAAGTGGTGTATTGGGGTGGAGATATGGCTTGACATCTATAAGGCTTTAAAGTAACTGTAATCTATAATGCCTTTGCTATGGTCTTCCCAGAAAGATGATTTTTATCAAAGATTCTTTTACCAAAAGTGAAATATCACAGCATAGTTCAACGGAGCAGCCGCGCCGTCCTACCTATTTAAAGTTTGAGAATAGGTCGAGGGCGTTGCGCCCCCGATGCCTCTAATCATTGGCTTTACCCGATAGAACTCGTACCGAGCTCCAGCTATCCTGAGGGAAACTTCGGAGGGAACCAGCTGGTTAATAATATGACTTTCATCTAATTTTAATTTATTTGCAAAGATTTGTATTGATATATTGGTTATGCCTCTTATATTGTGCTTCTTTTGTGATCTTAAAGGTTGCCGTCAGGTCTGGAAAGAATGGTCTTGGCAAACATGGCCACATCCAACATAAGACATTCCAAGCATGTAAATACAAGCATGGACATGAGAAATGCACACACACACAAAAGTATGCAAGTGCAGAAATGTGAAGAAATAGTGATAGGTGAAAATGTCAATCAGAAAGCCAAGACATTGAAGATAATATTTTAGGTCCTAAAAGTTGTAATGCAAGAGAATAAGAATATCTCAAGGATATGGGACAATCAGCATATGACAGTTTGCCTAGTTAAAAATCTTGTTTTCATTCATGTAATGTGTGGTTCATATTTGCTTGAACTTTGCCTGATAAAAATGGCCATCCCTCCTCCTGTGATGTTTTGGCATGCAATAACCTATTTCAATCCATTTTTCAGATAAAAAGGAGAAAGAAACCATAAACTGCCTAGAGAGAGAGAGAGAGGAGTTATCTTGGGCTCTTCAACAGTATCCCAGATCTCTCCCCATTTGACATTGTGGCCCAGAGCCTAAATAGAGATCCATATCATTACGCCAGCAGCATAAATCATGAACTTCAAGTTTACAAATTATCCTTAGGCAGCCAAGACACTTGTGAGTAAAATGAGCAAATTTGCAAAACAATATCTAAACTTCATTTCTTTGACAAACTTAATCCCCAGAAACTTGTGAACAATACGAACTTCCTTTGATAAATTGTAACATGAAAATAAGGGAAAAGAGGAGGAACAGATTGGGGCATGGCTCTAATTATCAAACCCAACTGCTATTTAACCAATTATCAAAGAACTGGAGCAAAAATATAAGCCTAAATTATGTCACCAGTAATATAAGCACAAAACTTAACATTACTTGTCTAATGTCCTTTTTTTGGCCCTTTCCAATTCTTGATGGCCATCAAACTAACTTGCATTCATTTCCATTAAAGCTATAAGGTGTGGCTACCATGAAGTAGATGCAGAAGAAAGCCAGAAACTATGATTGATATCCAATGCCGTGCCATTCACTTCCAATATAGTGAATTGGGAAATCAAGGGCATAAGGCCCTGGCTCTAGGATCTTGATAAAAGACAAAGGATTAGAAAAGACGTTTCATGAGAAATACCAGCACAAAACAGAGAAAAGAGATTTGAAGAAACAGAAACCAGAAAAAAAGGATGGAGAAACCTATCATCAAATAGCCTTCTGACAGGCAACTTGCAGGATTTCTAGGGATCACCCAAAGAAAAGGATGCATCATGAAACAATGAACAGAAAGTCATACCACCATGCATGGAAAAAAAGTGCTAAGAGCTCATGAATTATAATAGAGAGTGATTAGTCTTGTAGATAAGAATAGTAAGGAGGCCACTTAAACTTGTATTTGAGACCAAAATATTTCAGGAGGTCCCTCAAGGAGTTGCCTTCTAGGATTTATCTGAACAAAAGAAGATCTCCATTTATATATGTTCTTGATTACCAAACCAAGTGCTAAGGAGTTACTGTCATGCTCATAAGAGCGCGCTAAAAAAGGCTCCATGTACATTCCAAATTCAAATGCCATACCCCAAATTGGATGAAATCATGGTTATTGCTCTTTGCCAGAAAGATTGTTAAAGAATATTTTCTCAGATATTCCCATCCTCCAAAATTGCAAAATAAGTTAAAAAATCAAATAGTTGATCCAATATGCAACAGATAAATCACTGAGTCATCCTAGAATGCCTCATAGCCCATTCCACTCAAAAAACAGCCATTAACTCTAGGAAACAAATGAAAGATATTCCCAAACTTGGATGCATTTGCCTCGCCAAATGGGGAAAAAGAAGAATGGAACAAACGATAAAGGCCTCTAAAACTGATCTACAAACTGTGTGGGGGCGCGCGCGAGAGAGAGAGAGAAAGAGAGCGGCTTTTGATTACAGACCTTAAAATTCCCAATCCATTTCAAACTAAACATCCAAATTGCGCAGAAGGGCATGCAAAACTACAGCTTAAGGGTTCATCTATCACAAAGACATATACACTGCGTTCAAACTCATCATCCCAATTGTGCAGAAGGGTATGCAATTAAATGTTCATCCATCACCCCCACAGACACAAAAGCACTCTGAATTCAAACTAAAGCTTCCAAATTGCGCAGACAGGTATGCAAAATAACAGCTTAAAGTGACCATACATCGGATTCACATACACAAAGAAGAAGAAGTGATTGTTGGGGTACCTCTTTTGGTCATCGTGACGACGACAAACGAAGAAGGACGGATGGAATCGGCAAGAAGATGAGGTATTGGAGGAGGAAATATAAGTATTCTTGCACCTCTTGCACAGAATCTCCTTCTCTTTCTCATCTGTCTCCATTTTTCCATCTCTCTCCATCACTCGTCTGTCTTCCGGCTCCTGAGCGTGTGCTTCTTCTTGTTACAAGTCCCGGAGTCCAGACCACAGAATCTATTGGGCCATTACATGTCAGACCATAGACTTTAGAGACAATGGACCTTTACTTACCCATTTAGGCCGTCACGGTGTTATTTTCTTTTCGGAGAAACGTTGCCCAACACCAGATCCAAGCTTGAAAAAGGTTGAATTTTTATTTTAAAAAATTAATGAAACAGTCAACGGACTACATTTTACTACCTCCTATCACTTCTTCATTTTATATAAAGTTTATAGACTAGTTATCTAATTAACCGATTTCATATCTTAAATAATTGACATGCAGGAAAGAACAACCTGATATTTATCTGTAAGCGGCATCCAAGTTCAATATTTACCATTTGCCATTGGAAGTCACAAACGGGCGGATTAGATAGGATTCAAACGGAATTATTTCAAAGTCTTGGTTGGCTTATATGAATTTTGAGTATTTTTAAGTTCTTGATACAAAGATATATTAGATTTGAAATTTTTAGGATTCTAGTTTTTAGCGTTATTATGTGCTATCCAAATTTACCCTGCATTGTATTTATGGTACAATTGAAGTTAATTCAAATTTGGAACAGCTGGACGTTTGATATCTGACCTTTGTGAGTTTGTTGGCATACTTGCACACTCCTCATCTACCCACAGTTTGATTGGGTTCAGCTGCTATTACCATGTAGATTTAATAGGCGTATAGGGCCTAAAATAACAGGTAGGACACAGAAAAGGGGACCTTTTCTTCAACAACTGCATGTTGCTCATCAAATGACAAACCTCTTCTGATGAAAATTAGTTAGAGTCGGTTACGTGAAAGATGAAAATACGGAACAATAACTACCAACTAGCAAGCCATTTTATGCGGAAAAAAAAAAAAAAAGGAAAATCATGATCTTCAATTATTATCTTCCAAGCAACCTTTCTTACCTACCATGCAACAGCCAATAAAAAAATATAGCACTAAAAAAAAGAAAGAAAGAAAGAAAGAAAGAAAGGGAATGAGGGTGATTGATCAATTGATTGTTAAACTTGACAAGCAGTAGAAAGAAACATAACAAAAACCTGGGAATTTGCAACAGTTCAAAAGAGAGACCTAATTAAGGGTCAACCAGGTTCTTCTATCCTACAATGACAACGGTGAAAACAGAAGGAAAGAAAAGAAAAAAAATAAAGAAACCCCACATCAACGATTATTTATAAAATCACCTAAACCTCCTGCGCGCGTGCGCGCGCACACACACGCACGCACTGACAAGACTTTGAAGCCAGAATTAAACTAAACTTCAACTCAGTTGTGTAGAAACCCCATATTTTCTTTCCTCTTCTAAATCCTCAGCATTGCAATGTCTGAACTTGGCAAGATCGATGCTTACTCTCTTTAACTCTGTCTCTGAAGTTTGATCCTTTGACTGATCACCATGAGGGTTTTCTTGGCTTATTGGGAGAGAATCGGCAGTAGTCCAAGTTTTATCAAAGAGCAGCAATTCAATAGAAACATTATTATTCCTTGGTGAAGCAGCGGCAGCCTGCCTGTCATTGACAGGCTTGTCAGCAGTGGAGCTGTCAAGACTACAAATTCTCCGTTTCTTGGTTACAGTTATTGTTTCACCTGGGCTCGATTGGCGCTTTCGCTTCCGATAAGTTTTGGCAGCAGTTAAAGAAGTGGAAGGCAGCGGCAGCGGCTGTGCCGGCGGCGGGGGCGTCGGCGATCTAGCAGGATCACAACAAGCAGAGGGCTTGTTGGGAGGCGAGGAAGATGAACAAGAATCATCGCAAGAAGAGAACGGCATTCTTGAAACTTTGAAAAGAAACGATCTTTACGAGTCTCGAAGAAGACAAGGCGATGAAATTCTTTTGTGGGTCTTAATTCTACATAGGAGATTGTATTGTATGCGTGTAAGTGCGCGTGTGTGTTTGTGTGTATATATATATATATATATATATAGACAGATTCTTACTTTTATTCTTGCAACACGGAAAACGAAGTCACATAGAAAACCTGTGTGAAACAGAATTTAGGGAATCCGATTAAGAGGACTAGAGAGAATATAAATTTCAGGGTCTGAATGCTGATTTGAGTCAAATTTTTTTTATGGGGTTCATGGTTTTCAGAAGCTTGGGAAGCAAGTTATTTTATAACGTTCTCCGGCAATTTTGAATAGACTGTGTACAGAAGAGGATAATTAGAGCAAGTCTGTGAGCTTTTTAATGGGACGATACAATTTTGTAGTGTTGATCCCACATGGTCAAGTTATTTTGGGCTGAGATGCGAAGATGTGAGAGGAGGAGGAGGAGGACCCCAAGCCCATGTCAATCTTGGGCCTAGTTACGTCCATTATTGAGCTGAGTGGCTTATTTATTTATTTATTTTTATGAAAATTATAATAAGAAATATAAAATAAATAAAGTTTGTTTTTAAATTGAAGGAATAAAAGAATTAGAAATAGCAATAGTGACAGATTGTCACTGATGACTTTGAAGTGAAAAATAATTGCACAATATAGCTCCATTAATTCAAATTACTGAATTAGTGGGAAAAAAAAAAAAAAAAAAAATAATGAATTGTGCAGTAGAAAATTTGAAATTCGAACAGTATTTGATAGTTTTGGAATTCAGGAAGTCTTTTTGTATATTTCATGTGGCTAGATGAAGCATAATCTATTAGCATCTTTACTTGTCATTTTATATATAAAGAAGAGAATTTATTACCTTATTCTCCTTTTATAAATAAGATATAAAATTTATAATAATACAAAGAATTTATTTTCTTTGAATAATTTATAATTTAATAAATTTTTAATGAAAAAAAGGAATATATAAGTACACCTGTTTAAGGGGATAAGTGCATTTTCTTAAACACGGTATAAAATTAAACAGGTACATAACCAGAATCGACAAGTGCCATTGGAGTTGGACCAAGGTCAAGACGCCAAAAATAAAAGGGGGAAGCAAAGCCGTCTCTTGTCTGTCAGGCAATGACATAGCTTCTGAGCAAACCATATTTGTGTGGATTGGAGATAAGACCCATCTCCATCCTCAACAATCCCGTTCTCACAACCAACCCCCCCCCCCCCCTCCCCACCGAAGCTCACATAGAAAAAAGAAACACAGCACAAACAACATTATAATTATATACATCAAATTCATTCTTACATTAGACCATGCCATTCTCTCTCCTCTGTCCTCCTCACATCTCAACACTTCTTCATTTCTCTCCACCTCTCTCTGCCCCGATTTTCTCTCTTTGTCATCTACACTCTTCCTTATATGGCCACAGCACTTCAAGAACCAAACTTTATTTCAATCACAGGTCTAGAAAGAGGCCCAAAGTTGATTCTATGGGAAAAAGTTGTGATGGGTTTTCCAGGGTTTGTTGTTCTTGTTATTTTTCAAGCTGTGGAGGGGGTGGACAAGGAGGGGAATTAGGTGCTAGAAATGGAGAAAAAGAAGAAACAATAGATGATGATGGAAGTGGCAGTGAAGGAGGAGGAGAAGAAGAAGAAATAGAGGGCTTAAGCCCCCCATCTGTTTTGCCTGAGAAATGGGATGTTCTGGGCCTTGGTCAAGCTATGGTATTGGTTTTCTCTTTTCACTTTTTTTGTTTTTGCAAATATAGTTTAAGCTAATTTCCCCTGCATTTTCTGTTTTTTTTTTTTTTTTGGTTGCTGATATTTGTGGGTGAAAATCAAGGAGAGAAAGCTCTTGTTGTGCGGGTATTCTTGTTTAATACGTTCAAGAAAGTTTGGCAGAAAAATAAAGCATTTTAACTAGGATTTATCTCTTTGTTTATTATGTACAGTTCAAATTGTACAAGTATTTAACCTGGAGTCACTAATTTCTTTGGTGGATTGAGGATGAATGGAAGCTGGTTAAATTTCATTGATGGGGCACCTAACCTTGTAATCTAGTAAAGGAAATAAACTGATTTGGGTTTATTTCTCTTTACTGATATTCTCAGGTAGACTTTTCTGGCATGGTTGATGATGAGTTTTTGGAGAGATTGGGATTAGAGAAAGGAACAAGGAAGGTTGTGAACCATGAGGAGAGAGGCAGAGTTTTGAGGGCTATGGATGGCTGCAGCTATAAGGCAGCTGCTGGTGGATCTCTTTCCAATAGCCTTGTGGCTTTGGCAAGGCTCGGTTGTAAGCCAATCGGCGGCCCTTCCTTAAATGTAGCCATGGCAGGAAGCATAGGAAGCGATCCACTAGGTGGATTCTATAGGTAAGGTTCTCCTTGATCTCATATTTTTCTTATTTTCTCTCCCACTTATTCATGTACTGGAACGGGTGAATGAAACTTCTAGCTCTTGGTAAATTATATTGCTTAAATTCTCTATCATAGAAAGCAAAAGGGCTTGGACCAGATAGCAGTCTTTAATACATATTAATTTTGTGTTTCATCATTTGATCTTGAAGCACAAAAAGAAATTTCACTGAGAACATTAGGAAATCATGTTTAGTATATTTGAGGAATGATAGTTACTAAAACACTTTTTTAGATGGAGAATCTGGTGAATGATCATTGTGGTCTTGAGAAGAAGCCATATTTAGCTGTTAGTCTGGTTTATCTCTTAACATGGGATTTGATTGTGGGAATCACACAAGATTCTGTGATTCAAGCCAGAGACAGGGAACTTTTGTGGCTATGTGTACTTCACCTCTACATGCTTGTGATCTTGTACTGTCCCTTTTATTGCATCCAAATTCTAGATGAGGCTATATGAGAGATAAATTTCACTTTGTGTTTTCATTATTTTAAAAGCTCAAAAAGTTTTACTCACTGTGGGTAGCAACTGCTATGTGCTTATTCTTGTTTTCTATATTATTTTTCTGTGTATGTGTTTCCTCTGTTCTACAACAAAATGATTCTTAGGCTTATATAAAATTGTCATTTTCTTTCATGTCATCTATGAGAAACTAAGTTTGTTCTGATGAAGGAAATAGAGATGGAATTTTTGTTTCTAGCTTAAGAGGTAAAGAAGGAGTTTGCCTGAACAACGGTAAAACTAAACCAGATATATAAATGGGCATGAAAATGGCAAAACATATTTCCTTGCATTCTTTGTCCTCTGCTGCCAAATTGATGCGAGGAGAGAGGCATGGTGGAGAAAGTTGGGCCCTGGAAATCCTGAGATAATTTAAGCTATCTGTCATCTTGCTGACCATGAAGGGAAAAAAAATTGACGCAGCTTTTTTGAAACTAAGAAGCAGAATCTTAGTTCAATTTCTATGTCAATTTAGTTGTAGACCTGGAAATACACTACCTCTATGCATTGTGTTGCTTTTCTGATAGCATCTTTGATTTTTGATTAGCACTCAAGCATTTTGCTACCATGGGATGATGGCTTAGATTATGTTGTGTTTCATATTTGTAGAACCAAATTACGCCGGGCAAATGTGAATTTTCATTCTGTGCCTGTCAAAGATGGGACAACTGGAACTGTGATTGTTCTAACAACTCCAGATGCTCAGCGAACTATGCTTGCATATCCGGTAGGATGGATTGAAAGGCTAAGAATTTGTTATATTAACTTGTCTGGAAACTTCATTTCTGAAGATTTATAGGTGCTTTGCCCCCAAATCTACTCAGTGGACTTGCTATTATAGTTGTTACATATATCTTTCTGAATCCTAAGTGGAGGTAGTAAAATTTGCATATGGATGTTAGTTTCTTGCCAGGAGTACTCTTTGAGCTGGAATAGCAGCATATGATTTATACATATTACTGTCAACACTATAGATTTTATGTCTCTTTTTTCATTTAGGATGTGTTTGTGAAATACACATAATTTAAATAATTGTATTCAACTACTTTTTGGCATGTAATCCAATTGTGTGATTGAATTTTAAGTATATGAAAATTTTCCTTTTTGTACTCTCCATCCAAGGGTAAAAGCTCATAGATCGACATTAGAAATGCCTAGGCAGCATAGAACTATGGTTTTGTGCATGGTTTCTTGAAAATTGTTTTTTGTGATCAATTTTTTTGGTCCATTTTTTTGCAATAAATGATTAATCATGTAATTACAGTACAGTTTGGAGGATAAGGTGCTCTAGCAGGTCAAACATCTAACCATATATGCTTTTATTTCTTTGCAGAAGAAAGTATATTGCCTAGGTTGGCATTATCCCCTTAATTTGTTTTAAAATTCATCTTGGAACATCTGCCAACCTGACTTATTTGAAATTTTTAGGGTACATCTTCCACAGTTAACTATGATCCATGGTTGGCTAGCATAGTTTCCAAGACAAACATATTGGTGGTTGAAGGCTATTTGTTTGAACTTCATGATACAATTAAGACAATTACAAAAGCATGCGAAGAAGCACATGGGAGTGGTGCACTGGTTGCAGTGACAGCATCAGATGTGTCATGTATTGAGAGACACTACAATGATTTCTGGTAAGATTGCTAAATTAGTTTGCTGACTACAGGCGGTGTAATCTGGTTGTCAATGCTTTTTTATTGTCTTCTATAGGATTTGTGACTTTTACCAAGAAGTGCATAATTTATGATAGAAATACTCTTGAAGAACATCTGTTAATAATGTTATCACAGAGATTATGGTATTCAACATGTTCAATTTCATGTTGGATAGAACAAAATTTTCAGCTTTTATAGTGCACAGAAACTAAAGCATTTGTGTTGCAACAGTTTTTGGTACTGTAAACACTTTAGAATGTATTGGTCTTTGTTTCTGGGTTCATCTACTGGAAGAATGATTTCTTTGGTCAAAATTGATGCTGCAAAGTTCTTTTTATACTTGTCTGTAGATTTTATCCCTTTTTTCTGGTGAAGCTCAGAGCTGGGGATGCCTCCAGGCATGTCTGGAAGTTTGAAAATCTCTTTTTTTTTCTTTTGGTGCATTGGAAAGAATGTCTGGAAATCTTTTAGAACTCATGTCTATTGTGAAGTACTTTGCATTTAGAACACGTAGATCCTTTTCCTATATACTGGTAAGTGGGAAGCTATTCATGGATGAAAGCTAGTGGCATGACACAATTCTGAATGTTTGGTCAAAGAAGGCCATCCTGAAGAAGTTAAATTGGAGGAGGCCCTATGGGAATTGTTTTACATCTCTGATCCTATGTATAAAGTAGTTATTTTGCAGGAAAATCTTATTATACTCGGGACTTCTGAGCAAACTATGAACGGTAGTTGTCTATCAGAACCAGTTCTTTGTGTTTTGTTTCATCCTTAGAGTCTGAGGCAGGATGAGTCATGTTTGCTTACTTCCATGGATGATATTGCACTGTGCATTTTACTCCCAATTTTGAGTTTATCCGAGACAGCAGTATTCTACTGTATTGTAGTTGTAGTGAATCCTATTGTCTCTCTCTATGTGGCTTAGGGAAATTGTGGGGAACTTTGCCGATATTGTGTTTGCAAACAGTGATGAAGCAAAAGCTTTATGTGATTTTGCCTCCAAGGAAAGCTCCCTCTCAGCTGCACAGTATCTCAGTCATTTTGTGCCACTAGTCTCGGTCACTGATGGCCCAAGAGGTTCCTACATTGGTGTAAAAGGAGAAGCTGTATATATCCCTCCTTCACCATGTGTTCCTATTGACACTTGCGGTGCTGGTGATGCATATGCGTCTGGTATCTTATACGGTATTCTACAGGGCCTGTCAGATTTAAAAGGACTGGGTACATTAGCAGCTAGAGTTGCGGCTACAGTTGTGGGGCAACAGGGGACCCGACTCGGAGTTCAGGATGCTGCTAAGCTAGCACAGTCATTTGCCTTCCATCTCGAGGCTTCCTCCATTGGATCAGACATTGCTTCCAATCGCATTTCCAGCTCCTAACCCAGTGTCTAAGACCCATTAGTTTTGATTCCTCAATTCTTTTGATCGACTGTGTTCCTTAATTCATAGCAGTCTGTACATGTACTTTATACATACACTCATATGTATAGTTACACGGGCAGCAAATTTTGCCAAATTTGTCAAATCCCAGGAACTCGAGACGTTTATCCCTGCTGACAGATTCTATTACTATTAAGATAAAATTCGTTGACATGTTAGCAATGCACTTGCTAGCAGGAAAATTAAGTCTTCAATATTGTCCATATTGACTGGCCAAAATGAAATTATTCGCATTCTGTGCTTGGAAACTCACCTGAACAATCTATGTTCGTGAGCAGAGACCTCAAGTCTTCAATACCATTACGGTGGATAAAGTCTTCCACCTGAGAAGTATTTTGGGGTACCACGTCTCTATTGGAATCCATTCTTGCCTTCCGTATTGAACCTGTCCTAATGCTCAAGCCAAACTCGTGGCCTGCCATAGTCCAGCAGTGCACAAGCAAAGTGACAAGAAAAACGAATGAGATTCGTTGTTGAAGAAAAGCTTTCCCTGCCTAAGAAATTTTCTAAGCAAACTTTATCTTCCAAACATTCAAAACAAACTATACGAATATCGGAAAATAGGGGAATTAGGGGAATATGCACACCGATCACATTCCAATCATAAGTATAAAGCAAGTGGAGTCCCTGACATTGCTTTGAAAAGCCAACCCTACAGGTGTCATTCCGAGCAGAAGAAAAAGACCTTTTCCTGGAGGAATTCCAATCATAAGTATAAAGCAAATGGAGTCCCTGACATTGCTTTGAAAATCCAACCATACAGGTGTCATTCCGAGCAGAAGAAAAAGACCTTTTCCTGGAGGAATTACAGGGAAAATGTTGTTGGCTGGAGACACCCATCTGGTGACCAAGAATAATACACACACACACGCGCCATTTATATGCTACAACTAAGGTGCTTGACAATTTATTTTTTGGCACATAAGGGGGCTGGCCTGACGAATTAATCACTCAAGCATATGTATTTTCAGTAGAGCAAAAGCTGATATGGGTGCCATTGGTTGGTCGAAATTACAGTTTTCTCTTTCACCTTCTACCAATTATATATATAAATGTTTAAAAGGAAAAAGATTTAAACTTCTAATTACAGAACAAGGATCCTAGGGTCTAATTAGGATTCTTTGTGGTATTATTGTTGACAATGTCACTTGATTACTTCATTGCTTTTAAACTCATTTGATCTGCCAAAGAAGCTTGTGGAAACCTTAAATCAGCACACTTCTGAATCATATTAACTAAATGATATATCACTGTTATATACTATTATACTTGGTCAAAACCCAATTACTTCCGAGAGAAACTTGATCAGGCATGAAAGTTATGGGTATCACTCAGAACCATTTTAAAGGGTACGCCTCCCATGGGAGTTGATCATTTGTTTAATAGAAAATTTTTTAAAATAATAATAAATAAGAAACTCAAGTGCTGCAGACAGAAATACATATAAGCAGAGGTTAGAATTCCAACTTGTTGATGTGGTTGACCTAACAAGAGGGTTTGAACAATCAATGTGAAGTCAAGCTTCTTTGGGTTTGTTTATTCATCGTGCTGTTACACTATGAGGGCTTGTAAACCAACTGACATAATGGCTTAGGCAAAATTTCAACAAAGGATGCAACCCATGGATTCAACCATATCTTGAATGACACAAGTTGGTTTCATGTTGGAGCAAGTGGACCATAAGAAAAGGAAAAATAATTGTTATTTAATGCCAATTATTAATTAAAGAATACATGAGGATGACGTAGAGCATATCCCAGACGAAATGTTATAAAGAGGATTGATGAGGCCACAAAGTTTGTATTTAGCTCAATAAAGAGGCAACATGTGCAACAAAAAAACAAATAAAAAAAAAAAAAAAGGCAAAACCTATCCTTCATTAATATTAGTATGATTCCATTATTTCATCCTCTTATCAAAAGGCACTTCTACTTGCTAGACTTGACTCGGCTATAAATCCACATACTAATGGCTTCTTTAAGGAAAAAAAAAAAAAAAAAAAAAAAAAAAAAAAAAAAAAAAAAAATTGAATAGGCAAAATAATAATGTACCTAATTGAGTTGCTTCGAAACTATGGACTTGTCTCTCAAAAAAGGGATTAAAAAAAAAAAAAAAAAAAAACTTAGAGCTTGAGCATGAATGGGTTCTCAACTTCAATTTCTGCATATTCGTACATTTAATTTTAAGCTTGGCAACAAGGCAATAAACTAGAAGGAGGCTAACACAAAATAAATGCTTAGATGCATTCATCTTACACATTTTTAATTTTTTTTTCGATAAATATGATTATTTTAAAAAAAAAATAATAGCATGCAATAAGCCCACTGATCCACTAATGAAATTTATCTTATTCATTTTTGAGTGGTTACTCAAAACTAGCACTATTTTTTTCTCCTTCGGTGGAGGTTGCGGATGAGGGGGAGGGGGGGGGGTGTTGTGTGGGGGAGGTGGGGAGTGTTTTTTTTTTTTTTTTTTTTTTTTTTTATAATTTTAAATTTCAAGCCCCATTAGGCTTTCAAAAGTCAAGAAGCGAAATTGGTCTCGAATTTCTCAATCATCCATTTTTTATGAGCGTTTATTCTTATTTCAACATATTTATTGCCATTCTTTTTTGCATTTTTGTATTTTTTTTTGGGGGGAGGGGGGGGTCTAAGATAATCTCAGTTTGAGAATAAATTCCTGAGTTAGTGATTGTAATCTTGCGCAATAATATCATTATCACCAAGCATTCATTTTTGAAGGAAAACACTAATTGGCTTCACTTATTGAGTTGCATCAGGACGCATATGTGGTTCAAAAGCGTTTAAACGATCACGTGAGAAGAAAGTGATTTTTTGTGGGACTTAAAAGAGATATTAAAATTACTTTTATAGAGATCTCATATGCTTTGTGTCTCCCCTACTTGCCCAATTTATTGTCACGTAATGATACACATATTTTTTATTTTATTTTATTTTAAATCTATAGTTATCAAACTGACAGATTGTTGATTATCGCCTCATTATTTGATTTTTTTTATTTATTTCTTTTTTCAAATTAATTAATGTTAGGGGTCCTTAAATTACTACCAAGCACATAATTTTTAATCTTTTATGTGGTATCGTCTGTCTTAACTACAACAAAGCTTTTTTTTTTTTTTTTCTTATAAGAATTTTGACCAATTTTTTCTCCACTGCTAATTTTGTTTAATGCATATGTAATAATATAATTTTCAGCATCTCGGGCATTTCTTTTTTTTTTTTTTTTTTTTTTTTTTGGGGTTTTTCTTGTTGCTGTCTCCCCTTTTATCTCGTCTTTTATTTAATAATAAACAAACATTATCCGTAATCCGTGTGATAAGTCTGGGGGCTGTGTAGCAGACAATGACCCAATCCATATCCGTTTTAAGTGCAATAATATCGTGTTGTTCTTTGGTGGGTCTGATGGTGACGAAGGTGCCCACCAGAAAATCAGGGAAATTGCAGTTTCAACCTATTACGTCTCTGTTGATTGATCTGGAATCCTCTCGCTACTAGTCTCTGAAATTACCCAACTACATACAATTCCCTTTTTTTTATAAAAAAAAAAATAAATAAAGTTAATTAATTTTTTTAATATTCAAAAATTATAAATTAAATAATAAAAATAATTATTCTAATTCTTATATCATTTTTCAAAATTAAAATTTCAAATTTCAAAAACATAAGTTTACAGGTGAAGATGCATCATGGCTTAAGCCAACAAGGATACTCTGGTTAAATTTGCCTCTAAAGCAAAGTTAAAGTTTTAATTTTGCTCCTGCTGTACCTATTCAATTTTCAAGTGCATGTTTTAATATCGCTTGTGCCGTTTCGATGTTGCAGATTATTTATTTTTTTTTAATTATTTTATTTTTGGTACATTTCTAATTATTTTCTTTGAAAACAATTTTTAAGGAATAAATTTAAACTTCTACAGAAATAATTTTTGAAAATTTTTTTGATTGAAAAATAAATAAAATAATTTATAATAAAGTTTTTTTTTTTTTAAAGAAATAATTGATGAGAGTTGAATGAGATTATATTGATACTATAATATTGAAAACTAAAATGTTTTGAGTAACTAATAAATGTCTTTGATCTCTTTTATATTTCATAAAATAACTTAATATTACTAATATCCTAAATTAACATTTAATATTTTATCAACAGCAGCTAGTTGCTATTTTACTAAATATTATTAGTTAAATATGCTATCTGCTGCTGTCAATTGCCATCGATTATCTTTCAATTGTTAAAACAAACAGGGCCATTATAAAATGTTAAGCCCTTATTTATTATTCTGGCTGGCGGTTCCAATCAAAATCAGATGAGACAATCGATCGAATTTTATTATTTTTTTTTTTTTTAAATGCTCATATTGTATTAGATATCACTTGCAATCACATGCATTCGTGAAATGCACTTAAAGGTTACCAGTAAAACAAGAAGATTAAGAAACACTACCATGCTAAAAACATGGTAATTTCCAAACGTTTCACTCATAATTTTGCCACACATGAGAGCCAGAGGAAAAAATTTTCGGGTTTGAACTACTGAGTTTGGTGGACGCGGAGAGGTTAGCCCTTGCTTCTTAAACAAAAAAAAAAAAAAAAAAAAAAAAAAAAAAAAAAAAAAAAAAAAAAGAGGAAGTTTCCTTTGTATTCTTCTTTTTCTTTTGTTTTTTTCAGATTTATTAAAAAGTTCTATTTAGACTCTTAACAATTCGGTTCTGAGGACTTCATTAGAAAAATAGTGGTATAGGATTAAATGCAAGGACCTTCTTGTAATTTTCTACAATTACTCTCCCAACAAACTCGGACATTTATTAGTTAATTCTTAGTACCAAAACATTGATATTATATAATTTTTTTTTTAAATTTAATTAACGTTAACTGAAATTTGAGCTCAAAATTTTTAATATATTAAGGTGAAACTCATTGGTCCAACGTTTCGATTCCGTTCCTTCTTCCCTTTTAACCATTTTGCTTGGCCCCTCAATCTGTAAAAGTAAATAAAAAGAGCCTAGAGTTGCTAACAGTCCCAAAGTCAGTCTCTATGGCTTTCTTAGAGCCACCTAAATAATCCTCGGCTTTGATTTGTTGGAACTTCTTCCATCAACAAGGGGATACTTGAAGTTCAATTACATGGACTTACAATTCCCTTCTTGATATTCCTTTCCTCTATAATTTGGAAACAAAAAGGTGGGCCATCATTCCCTAAAAGCTTTAACCGATCCATTGATCTTAATCATGGTAAAGAATGGAGAAAAGCCAAAGCCAAAGCCATCATAGGAGATGAATAAATTTTTTTTAGTAACTTAATAATGGGAAAAAAAAAATAAAACCCTTTTTAACAGGAACTTCCCCCTCCATGAGGTTTGAGAAGCATCCGAAGGTCAAGTAATCGGGCATAAAATTCAATAAAAAGTCACTAAAATTCTAACTATAACCATGAAATTTCTCAGAGAATCAGTAATGTGGTTGTTATAATTGAAAGTTGAAACTTGTTGAATTTGATTTTTCTTTTTGTAATCCCTTGTCTAAATTTTTTTTTTTTTTTGTTTATTCTTTTCCTATCCATTTAAACTTATGATCCAGGCCAAAACCATAACAAGAATCTAGGGGTTAACCATAAGGTTTTCATTTCCAATTTTTCTGACTAATAATTTATTGTGTTTTTTTTTTTAAACAAAAAAAAAAAAAAAAAAGAAAAACTATGTTAGGTTGAACAATAAACCACGGGAAGGGACCCCCCCTGCCCCCCCGGGGGGCCCTTCTCTTCCCTTTTTTTTTTTCCTCTTCTCAAATAATATTTTTCAGTCTCAAACAGAGGACAATGACATGCCACTCAAAATATTCCTCAATGTCTTTAATGGCTTAAGTGGCTATCAATAAAATCTACTGCTTGCTTTCCAATATATATATATATATATACTTTTTTTTTTTTTTCCATGTACCTGCACTAATGGATTCAAATTTAGTATTTTTAGTTGAGAACCCAACTCAAAATTGATTTATTTCTACGAGACAATTTAAAGCAGCCAAAGCATAGTCTAAAATCATTAGATTCTCATCCACACTGCCCTTCCAAAAAAGCATACTCTTATATAAATAAAATTGACCGAGAATTACCACAAGGAAAAACCTTGAATCTTATATTATTGTTATTTTTTTTTTCTTCTATGGTCATAATATTATTGTTATTATAGTGTTAGTCAAACAAGTAATTATTCATCAACATAGAAAATCTTATTAAGTATCCCCCACTAGACCCACCTTTTATAGTGCCTTAGGCAACCTTTTTTCAACAAATTGCGAGGAAAAAGACGGGGTGTTAAAAAAATGGACGGGCCAACAAGCGGCCACGGTACAATTATTAGAGCCAATGGAACACGCTCACTGACCAAATTGGAGGATCATGGGAAGTGATGGTGGTCTTAATTGGATTATACGGCAACTTGGAAAGGGCGGCGTCCACCGCGTCATTTTCCCGAGAAGATGAAAATGAGAACAAAAGAAGAAGAAAAGACCCCAAGAAGAGCTCCGTTTACCGGTATTACCGATAATACGACACAGCACGTGTCAACATAAAGGCTACTTTCCTTCCTTGCATGACCTCCGTGATTATGTCATGTCATTTTTTTTTTCAATTCACGTAGGACCCATCTATTTATTAAAAAACGAAAACCACTAAACATTGTGTCCGTCGTATTCGTTGAAATATTTAGTAAAGTTAATCGAATATTTTAAAATTTTATTTATTTAATAAGTATAATATTTTTTAATAAAATTGTGAAATATATTTTAAAAGATATTTTAATAATTAAAAATATATATTTATATTTTAAAAAATTTAAATTTAAATTTTAAAATAAAATGTAAAATTTATAAAAATAAAAAAATTATTTTTATAATATAAATTATAATTTAAAAGACTTTATAATTTAAAAAAAAAAATCTTCTTTTACGAGTAGTGATTCAATTATCCATCTACAGCACGCCTTCTAAAAGAATTATATTTAAAAAAAAAAAAGAATTATATTTTTTAAGAAAAAAAAAATAACACAACCCACAATTTATATTTTACATGCTCATTTTCTCTCTTCAAGTTTCATAATTATAATTGATTCGACAAGTCCGTAATTTGACATACGAGTTGTGAGATTTACTCTAATGCTCTCCACTTTTTTTTTTTTTTTTAAAAAAAAGAGAAAATGCTCTGAATTGTTCCCAATTTGCTCACATCCAAATATTTAAAACCCAAGCATGATTGCGACTTTTATTGCGTTTCTTTTTCCTGAATATTTACGACCACGAAAATTCAAAGGGCAAATAGCGAATCAATTGGGTTGTATCGGAGGAATTCTTCCACAGTTTTGAGGACAATTCCTGCGCTGCACCCACCAAAATGGCAAGCCTTCCCAAGAAAGAGTGCACGGTTCAATTCAATAATACACGACAGTTACATATAGAAATCCATCATTTTACTAATTTTCACAATAGTGCATTTTACATTATACTCTTTTCTCCACAAACTAGTATATACATATTGCAACTTTGTTAATTAGTTTCAATAGCCTACATTAAATAAGCTCCTACTCTACCACCCATCTCAATATAACCTTTTATTTATTTATTTTTTTTATTTTTGCTACATTTCCTTTTTGATAAAATTTTTTTCTACTCTTCAAGATATCCTTGTTTCACTTATCTTCTTCTTTATCTCTCCCCACCCCCCCCCCCTTTTTTTTTTCTACGTACAACATAATCTTTTCCCCCTAACATCGGCCTTCTGGAGCAAGGCTCAGATGTTCGCAACTATTTAACATATGAGACATTAACCTGGCACAAACCCACTTAAAGGTAATTTGACAATGCATGCTTTTTTTTTTTTTTGGTAATTTCCCCCTTTTGAGCACTATATATTTTAATGTCTATAATTTAGTATTCTATGATAATACCCCCCATTGGAGACCTACGTGGGACTCCCTTCCTCCTCTTGGCAGTCCTATAATTCACAGAAGTTGGTGGAAGTGTTGACGGTGAAAAGCTTTGCGTTTTGATTTTAGCACTCCCATTGCTAATTCCACTCACAGATTCCTCTGTGTCCGACCCATCCATCTCCTTGCGCATTTTCTTTTTCTTGAAATTCCTTGATGTCCCAACAATCTGAAACCATAGTATGGTAGAAACTTCAATTGAGATCCAAACATCCTAAGCATTATATATATATATAAATATATCAAAGTGCAACTAGTTTGTAATTCCTTTTTTTTTTTTTTCACACTAATTTCCTCGTTTTTAAATATATATATATATTGGGGAAGGAGAAAGGGGTTGTTGGGCGTTGGAGGTCATTGATGCACTTTCTCTTACATAAAAACTTTACTTTTTGACTTCTATGCCAAAACAAGAATACAGAGGTACAATTTTAGGCAAGAGAAAATTAAACGGAAGAAAGGAAAACAAAATTCTCTTTTGATTCTTCTCCCCCCAAAAAAATGGAGAATTAAAAATAAAAATTCTATAAAAAAAATTTAATATGAAAAAAAAAAAAAAAAAAAAAGACTCCAAAAAAGTATCTTTAATCAGAATCCATAAATGTATTGAATTTTTATTGATTGACCTAAAAAGGAAAATGAGAGAAAGTAGAAAAAACACAAATTGAAGAGAAATTGTGCATATATGCATACATGTAATACGTATATATGTATGTGTACCTTGCAGCCGAGAGAGCAGAAAGTGAAGGAATCCAGAAGGCTACGCTCACAGACTAGGCAAGTGTTGGTGATACCTTTACCCGGCCTAGGTTGGGGCCTCTCATTCAGGAACACGATTCTGGCACTGTTGATAATGTAGGTCTGGACCCCTGTGATGTCCAAGTATTTCTGAATCTCATTCACCCGAATCACATCGTGGTATGATGACCTCCTTATCTACACCACCCAAAGGAGAAACCCACAATCTCATCAACAAATTAATTCAGTCCAATTGGGTTGTGGACAAAATTGAAAAACAAAACCCCAAAAAAAAAAAAAAAAAAAAAAAAAGGGTTTCAGATCAACACTTTAATTGGCTATATTGTGTTATGCACTCATGTGCTGCTGTCCTTTTGTAAAGCCACGGTTTTAGGACACAGACACACGTCATTGGAGAAACCAATGCAAATTCATGTGATCTTAGGCGCATGATTAGACACAATTGTTTAAGTAAATAGGAAAAAAAAAAAAAGTGATTGACTGTGGAGAATAATGCCCCAACAAAGCCTAATTATAGTACCGATGGACTTTTTTTTTTTGGGTTTTTGGATTGAATGAATTAATTGGCATCTACCTGAATAGCTCTATGGTCTTTGTGGAATGAGAGACAGAGAGAACAAAGAGCTCCATTCATGCAATCCAGGCAGTACATATTGCATTCACTCTTGTGAGCATCAGCATGGTGCTTGCATTGAACAAAGAAGCTTGTTTGAAGGAGTGGACGAAGCCATACTGGCCACTTTGTATCTTCTTTTTCATCCTCATCTTCCGGACCTCCACCTCCCTATATAAATATTAACTCAACAATGATTGAACTGACAAGAAAAATTATTGAACAGGATACAATGAACAATTTTATATTCCCAATTGAAGATGTGGGGTGTGTTTTGTGTTTGAGGGACTTGCCATGATTCTCCTGCTTTTGGGCTTGAATTCCCTCACAGTGGTCTCTTGATCATTCATGATCATCTTTAGACTGTTTTTGGAGAAAGAAAAGAGAACTTTCCCGTCTCTCTATTTTGAGGGAGAGAGATAAAGAAGGGGGGATGGGGAGGGGGAAGAGAGAGAAATGGGTGTGGAGTTAGTATCTTGCAAAATGATGGATGGTGGATGTGGTACGGGAGGTGTGCTTATCTCGGGCTTAAAAGTCCGCAACCGAGCCTATTCCCGAGCCTGTATCAGATGCGTTTTGTTCAAGGCACTGACCCTTCTTTTCCTCCCCATTTGTTTCTTTCCTGTTTTCTTTAATGTTGATGATTATCATTGTTTAATAGACAATTTTATTGTCAGGAAATTGTTTTTATTTTTGCTTGGACATTATTCGTCTTGTTTGGCAAGTGGGAATATTTTTGATAGATGTACAGTGTTGGCACTTGACACCCGGGTGTTTTAACTTTGCGAAACGTGGAAAAACGGTGAATCAGAAAATCTAGAAGGATGTAAAGAACGCCGCGTTCTACGTTTTTGTGCTGTGGATGATTGAATATTTTATGTGGTGGGGCATTGCCACCTCAATTCCTCAAATTATAAAATCAATATTATATTTAGCTAGATGGTTACAAAACAGTGTACAATTAAATAGACCCAATTTTTTTTTTTTCAATGGATAAATTGTACATATTTAATACACCTTTTCCTACAAAATAAAAGAATTTGCTAAATTTAGATTAAAGATAATAAACTATAAGATTAAATATGAATCAAATTATTTTAAATTTTGAATATTTCAAATTTAATATACATTAGATGTGAAATATATTAGGAATTCAATTTTTTAAATTTTGTGTTCAAGTTATTTAGATTTTAAATTTTGTATTGATCAAATTTAATTTATTTTAGATTTGGTTTTAGATGATAAGAGTTATACGAATTAATTTTTTTTATAAATTAAATTAAAATATTCTGGCACTTAAATTCCCTCAAAAGTCAAAAAAAAAAAAAAAAAAAAAAAAAAACAGATTCATTTGATGGCAATTCTAGTTCAGCATTGTACATTCAAATTTGTTGTTCACGTTCATAAACCGTAGTGGGACCGTACGACGCTAAATTATGCATTAATTGCGATTGTCAAAAAAAATGTTGCAAATGAAAGTACGAAGATTTACCGAAACAAGTGCTACATGAAGAAGGCTTCCGAGATGCTCAAGATGAAAATGAAAATTGCTCGTGCAAAAACTAAACGAGCCACGCAAAAGGCCTAAAATAGGGTAGTTAATAATATAATTTTCATATTAAATAACCAAATATTTTGATGTAGGCCAGGTATTTTTATGACGTTACACTTTGCTAAGGTTTCGACCTAACAATTTGTTTTTTAAGTTTGACTAATCTCATTTCACACGTACACAAGTGTTTACATTGTCATCATGATTAATAAATGTTGACAACGAACTTAATAATTAAAATATAATACAAATCACTATTCAATTATAATAGTCATGTTAAATACTATAAATTTAAATTATTTGTCAAGATTTTCAAGGAAGCCAAAAAAAAAATATTTTTTGCAGCAAAAGGAAAAATAAAACACAAATATCTGACACCATCTACCGGGTGGCCTTTGAAGGGTTGGATTGAACTGAACTGTAAAGCTGTAATAAAAAATTGGGGAAATTCCCAGACCTATCATTCTCCAAGCTGGTTTGAAGATTACATTACGCCAATGAGCAGGTCTAATGGTACTTTATAAAAACATAATTTTTTTTTTTTTAATGAAAGTAATAAGCATGAAAATATAATTGGATCGCTTATTTAAAAGTCCATGACATCCCATGTGGAGTTTTATGTAGTAGATTTATTTTATTTTATGTCGTCAACAACTAATATTTTCCCTAAAATATTTTATGCTCCGATGGCGTGTGCTGCAAAACTGATCAAATAGAGATATTATGCCGTAACATCTGCACTTTAGATCATATTCGTGTTTTTGGCACAGAAAAAATCCCTGCAAGGCTGTCTTCTTGTTATTTAAAATAAATAAATAAATAAATAAATAAAATTCTTGTTTAATTAAAATCTTCCAACGTACCGAAAGTTAAAATTCTCTCCTTTCCCTAGACGTGACAGACCATTAAATCAGTTTAGGTTACGGTCACGTTATCTCAATTTGTTTAAGTACCTTAATTTTTGGGTGTATTAGATCACGAATTCATTAAGTTTCTAATAAATTTAATTGTTGGTCTTTTAAGTTATTTAAGTCAATCTAATTTTTATTCATTTTGAATTAAAATTATTTTGATTTTGAGATATTGAGTTATATGGTATTAATTTTTTAAGTAATTAAAATAAAATTATTTAAATCAAACTAATTTTTTTGTTATTTTTAATGATCTAATAAAGACATAATAATAAAATAAATCGATTTTATACCACTGGGTCATTATCATTGTAGGCTCGTATCAAAAGAATTTTTCTATCATTTTATTATTATATGTAACAAATGTCACTTACACACAAATGTACGTAGGATGCATAACAAAATTATCGTAACTGACAGTCTTGCTGATGCAAACCAAGCTCATACATGAAAACGACGACATGATTTTTGTCTTTAAATAGATAATCGATGATTAAAATTTTGCATTCTAAATTTTAAAGGAGAGGCTAAGATTTAAAATCCCTAGGTGAGATTGTTAAAATTAAATAAATAATCAATTCAAAAAACACAGTGGGTAAAGAACCCGTGGATATAATTCACCGCGAGGAAAAATAATGTCAAACAAGCATTTATCTTGTTCTAATTTAATCTTTAATTTCATATATATATATATATATATATATATATATATATATATATATATATATATATAGCAGATACAAACCCACATTCGAAATTTGAAACCTAACCATTCCGTTATCAAAAATATTTTGAACGAAAAGAAAATTAGAAATTTTAGTTTCCTACTATTTTAGGATTAATAGTCTATCTTTTTCTTTTCTCTGATTCCGAATTTTTTTATTTGAAAAATGTAGAAAGTATCGTTAGACTTTGAATCTAGCAAAAAAAAAAAAAAAATTCATTCATGGATATATAAGAAAACTAAGAATTCAAGAGAAACTATAGAATGTAGGTTCCACAAATATATTGAAGGTTGGAAAACACGAGCTATATTTTCGAATTTTATATAAGAAATTTTTATAATAATAAAAACCAAAAGTTTTTGTACCCGTTATAAAATCTATATGTTAATAGATACAATGCTCTTTCCAAACTTGTGCAAGTTTGAAAAAAAAAAAAAATTTCTGTTCACTTAGTTTACATAATTAAATTAGGTATAATTTCTCACGAAATAATAACCCTTAATTAACTCTTGACATACAGCGTTCCCCTTCTCACACTTGGTAATTCCGGTGACAAGCATTAGATGGTTTCGTCTTCTCATTGTGCCTCACAAATTGTGTTGTCTTCTACGCTCTACAACAAATAGATTTTTTCATGCCACTGCATCCTCAAATGCATTTAATCTATCATAACATAATTAATTTTCAATAATTTTGTATTATTTTTATTTTCAAAGATTTACCAGCGGAAACAATGGTGCACTGATTGCCCGGAAATTGAAAAAAGGAACCATTTCCAGGATGGCCAGTCGGTAACAATTGTAGATGTTCTGGGCGTTGAACGCTCCATTACAAAGGCGCCAACAGTCTTACCGCAAAATAAATACAAGTGAATTATCATTAATATGAAATGTTATTGTATATTTATAATTTTTATTATTAATTGTGACGTTATATTAAATTATTATAAATATTTAATTAATAATTACAACAATATGATGTGACTTTATATATATATATATATATATTTTTATGAATTCCCAACGAGAAACTAAAGTCCAATCCACTTGGGTGGGGGTGGGACGGACAGTTGTTTTCCATAATTTTCTTGGGAGCATTGATGTGAACTTGGAGGTGTGATGGAAGCCTGATTTTGGTTAATCAACAACTGTAGTATCTCCTTGCCTCTTGCTTCTTTCATCAATTTGGTTCACATAGCTTTCTTTATTCCTTTGGATTCTAGAGGCCCCCATTTATGTTTCTTGTTTTTATTTGCTCACCAAAAAAATTCTCTTCTTTGAAAATTCCTCTCTTTTTTTTTTTTTTTTTGGACAAAACTTTTGAAACTTGGCCTGGTTTTGCTTGCAAATTTTTCTTGTCTCAATTTGAAAGCTTAGCATTAGACGCAAGTGGGAATCACTTCTTTGTCAAAGTTCCTTTCTGAAATTTCACATCTGAAAATAATAATAATAATAATAATAATAATAATAATAATTAATCTTTGTTTGGCATATATGGAGCAACCTTTAAAATGGAAAAAAGAAAAAATGCACCAACAATATTGTATATATATCTTTGGGTGGAATGTATTTTTAAGCATTCATTCTTCAACAATATTTTTCTTTTTCTTTAAAAAAATCTTAAAAATCTTAAAATTAATGGAAATTTCTACTATGTTAAGATAATTTTTTTTTTTTTTTAAAAAAGGCAACAGATCCAAAGAATGTCTCTCATATAATGATTATTTGGGGCATATTGACACATGAATTATCTATTCATTTGAAACTATTCCTTCATGTGAACAATGCTGCAGACTTTTACAGAGAATAGATGGGTCAAAAAAATTTGGACCAAAAAAAAAAATATATATGAACGAGAGGTTCATTGGAAATAGAAGACAAAATAAAAAATACAAAGTTTTATACTTGAAAACCTTTTTTTAATATATATATATATATATTTGTTTGTAGCCTGACCAATATGAAAACTCAAAATATATATATATTCAAAATTGAGAAGGAGGTTTGAGATTGGGCCCAACTTGCACTATCTGGGGTTGTGGGTTCATTGCCAGGACCCATGGTGGGTTCACATGGAACCCATGCCTGCTAAAAGGCTACAAAAGGAAAGCCTAAAAATCTGCAAATAGATGAAAATGCAATTTGCTCCTAGCAAACAGAGATTGATGCATCTTTGCTCACATGGGTCTAAACTTTCAGATCACGACACAGTGATTAGCTATGATTTAAAGGCCATTAAATAAAACGTTGGCTCTTTAACCACCAGGGCTAAGACTCACGGTAAGTTATATGTAAGATTAAAGGCTTTGAGTTCACGTCAAAGCTGGTACTACTCAAATCATAATAGAAAGTCTAATCTCCATTCTTATCCCCCACGACTTATTAACTCAGCCCGGCCCATCCAGTGGCAAAATGGGATATCTTGTGCAAGAGATTTTTACTTTACCCGACCCGACCCGACCCGTATGTACCAGAAGGGCCAAGATTCGGCAATTCTGGCTCAATTCGGCCCTGTAAACATTCATAATTTTTTCCTTTAAAGTTAATTATTGTTTTTATAGGTAAAAATTAAAAGTGATCTATTAACATTTTTATTTTTTTTTAATGAAAAATATTGTTAAACTCATATAGACCGCTTTTATATCTAATTTTTATTCTTGAATGCGTTAAGTGGGGGCAAACCCACTTTGGCCGGACCTTCTGTATCGGAACACGTGTACAGGCAACCCTTCCTAGAAGCCATGTACGTGGACATGGTCCAAGGATGTCGATCCTTGTGTATGTATTTTCCTAGCCATGTCTTCCATAATCGACAATCTGCTCTATCGATAACCATATGAATTATGTAATCTACCTCGACATTTTTTTTTTTTTTTTTTTTTTTCTCACATATGGGGAAAGCTTTTTCTTTTTTTTTTTTTTTTTTTTTTTTTTTCTTTGCTTATAATATTATAAATCTTATGAGAGTTGGGACACTCGTTAATGTGATGTTTTCCCTTTCTTACTAGGTTCGGGTGAGAGATATTACGTAGCTTTCTTTAACTCTAAATTCATTCTCTAATCTACAAGCTAAGTAAACACCAGCAAATAAAAAAAAAAAAAAGTGCTCAATGCCCTTTATATTAGAAATTTTTAATTTTCATCTCACGTAAGATTATTTAATAAAAATAAATAAATTCGAAAAAAAAGTCAATTTTAACTTAAATACTCATCCCATCATTTTATTTATTTTCCATATTAATTTTTATTTCTTCTCATTCTCTCACTTTTTCTTAGGTAAGCCATGTGCTCAGCACAACATCCACATTCTGCTTTTACTAAAAAAAAAAAAAACCTATTTAATTTAATTTTGTAAAGTTATAAATACAGAATAATTAATTACTTTTTTTTTAAAAAAATAATTAATTAAAATAGTTGAAAATTAATTATTTTTAATTATATTTTCTAATTTCAACCAGATTTTTTTTTATAAAAAAAAAAAAAAAAGAGAGGTAATTTTTATTATTTCTATTTTTTATCTGCACGGAACAAATTCCCGTATCCGTATTACCTATAAGTACGGCCCCAAACACCCAATCGTGCAAAGCAAAGAGAAACAAAATTATATATAAAAAAAAAAAAAAAGTAAAGAATGGGCATTGATACGGAGCCTGTTTTCCACCGTACGGCGGCGGTGACCCTGATATTCACGTACGGGACCTTGAAACAAGGCTTCTCTAACCACTCCCTCATGCAAGATCTGATTCGCTCAGGCGACGCTGTCTTCCGCGGATCCTGCCGCACCGCCGACAAATACCCTCTCGTCTGCGGACCATACAGGGTCCCGTTCCTACTCAACCTCCCCGGCGCCTCCGGCTCCCACCACGTCTCCGGCGAGCTCTACGCTGTCTCTGCTGAAGGACTCGCCCTCCTCGACGATCTCGAGGGCACCTGTCGCGGCCACTACGAAAGGCTCCCGATCAATGTCAAGCCGCCGGCGCCGGCGACGGAGGAGGAAGAAGAAGAGGGAGTGAAGTTTCCGGCGGAGGCGTACTTTGCGCACCGGACCTACGCGGCGGAGATGTGGAAACGGTGCGGCAGCAGAGGGTATTTAGTTTACGGAGAGAAAGAGGCAAAAGGGTATATGAAGAGGAAAGACAGGCCACAGAATCTGAGTTTTTTGGAGCAGATTCGGGCTTTTCTGTCCTCCATTGATAATTGAGGTTTGGAGTTGGGGTCAATTCGTAATTTTCTGACTGTTTGTGGGCGTCTATAATATTATTATACTATTGTTGGGTGTAATTTTGTGTCATAAATTTTGTGGCTTTTTGGGATGCCACATTGTTTAATTGCAGAATGTATGGTTCTGTGATTTCATGTATTATTATAATTATTATTTTATGCATATCAGTTAAAAATTATTGCGTCAATATAATACCTTGGTTGAGAGAGATTCCGGAACTGCATTTAAATCCCAATTCGTGGTACATGAGATCCGATATGATAGTGTAAGAGGGCATTTTTATAGATGTGTTTCACAATGTAATTTTATTTTTGTGAAGGGACTGCCCATTCATATTCTTGTTTAACTTAGGTTTTTTTGGCTTCTGCATAAAATGCATACATCATTTATAAAAGAAGCTATTAATATTTTGTTGGTGTGTGGGGATGATTCTACTGAATGCAAGCATGCGGAAATAGCTAAGTTATCATTTCTTGATCAAAGGGGGGCCTAATGGGGCGTCAAGCCAGATTGCCTCTATGATGTAATTAGGACACTTTTATTTATTGTTCTGTTTCTTGTTTGACTGGAGAGTGTTTGATCAAGTTTTGAAGTTGATGGAATCTGCTGCTTGAGGTGCTGAAATTCTTGAATGGGGAAATTGCCATATCCTTCTTTCTTTTTTTAAAGTTGATTTCTTGTGTAGTGTGTTTGAAATAAGATCATATATGGCAGCTGTTTCATCGTGCTAGAGTTCAAACACATCAAGCGTATAGAGACTGTGGCAGTTCACGGACTTGCCAAATGTTCTCTAAACGTCGTGTTGAGTTTGTTGTTTTGATAGATGAAACTCCCTCCACATTGTGCATTGCTACTGAGGTTGTCAATGATGTAAACGTTATTCCTTCACTTCAATGACTAAAGCGGCCTGAAGAGGCGTATTTATTATTGAATAGGATCTTTCTTCGCACGAAGAGACAATTCATACATGCCTTCGGGATTCAACGGCCATGTGTAAGGATTAAAAAAAAAAAAAAAAAAAGAAGAGAGAAAAAGAAGAGAAAAATTAAAAAACCCACGAAGATTCATCCGTCGGAGTTCGGACTCTTGTATATTTTTATATGAAAATAGTCGCTTTCAATCCCCTCTCGGCCTTTCAGATTCTTGAATAGTTGCAACAAGAATCGTTGCCTAGGATTTAAAGAATTTAAGAAGATACCACCTAATATTATAATTTAATAGTTAAGGGGTTATTTATTATTAAATTTAAATTATTTAAGAAAATCAAATAATTTAAATTTATTTCTCTAATAGTACACAATCTTCTTCGTGGAGATTGAGATTGTAGTAACATCAACAAGAAGCTAACTCCGGTGTCTCGGTAAATTCTTACTATGGAGATAACTGAGAAACTTATATCGTCGAAACAGTCACGGTAAGATTTCAGGAAAATAATTAAAATGGTACCTACACACCGCACCGGCCCCCTCTAACAGTAAGTTCAGATCTGTGAGAGCCTTTATTGTAAGTTTAACACTACCTGTTTTCATGCAATACGTCACCCTTTTTGTCAACAAAGCCACAGTTTATAGTTTGTTCCTTCATTATGATTTTTTTTTTTTTTTTTTTTTTTTTTTTTTTTTCAACCCCTAAATACGTCTCTTTCCAATGAACCAACTGTATGAGAACATGTGCACAGGAGAGTCAAACCCATGGCTAAGCTGTAGACACGAGGCAAATGAAATATATCATTTTTTTTTATTTTTTTTTTTAAGAAAAAATGCATGCCGCCACAGAGGATTCAAATGGTTTTGTAGCTGTGTCCTTCCAAATGACAAGGAGCCTATTAGCTCTCCTTTACTGGGTTGTATTCACATAAGACTTCAATTGTAACGTTCCAACAAGCTGCTCCTCCACCTTCAGACAAGTGCAGCCCGAAGATGTTTCTATGTGCTCTCGAATCATGGTATACAAGTGGGTATATCTCTACCCCTGGTTCAACCCAACACCTTCAATCAGATTAATCAGAAGTGTAACGTTTTCATGAATTGATTGATCTTGTGGCATAATAGGAGATGAGAGTAGAGTGTTGCAGTCGGAGTTGCACCTTATTCTTCCTCAACATCATTGTTCTCCTTTATTTGCTGTGTCCTGCACATCATAAAACATATTTGAGTAACTATGCAGTACATAATTGCCTGACATGCAAAACAAGTGTACAACCTTCTCTTATTCATCAAGCACCACGATAACCTTAGGTAAAATGTTGGTACATGGTTCGAAGAATTTTAAATTGACTGATGTGATTAGATGAATAGCCTCTTTCAATTGAGAATGCAGATAACAACTTAAAGCATCGTCACAGATTTTTCTTGTTTCTTGTTTGTATAGCAAAGACATCATTACATCTGAGTTGTGAATAGAACGATCAACCGTGGAGCAATAAATCACATTTCAAATTCTTTGACAAGACAAAATGAAATGACCCTGGTCTAGGTTTTGGCACTACTTGCCCACTCTCAACTGTTCAACTAACAATCATAAGTGAATTCAAAATGCCAACAAAATTTCACAATTAACTATCACTAAAATATTCATTAAAAATTGGGTTAAAACATCTAACTTTTCATTTCCCCATGTTCTAGACCCGATGTACTCTTATGAGAGCCCTTCTGTTCCCTAAAAAAGTGCCTTCAAAATAAAGTGACTTCTAATAGTCACATGAGGATGATATGAAACAAAATTGGCATCCCATATAAAATAGGAAACCCCCCCCCCCCCGCGGCGCGGGACTAGACAGCATCAAAATTGAAAACCCAACTTCTCAACTTGGTTATCCATACCCAGTTGCTAAATTTAGCAATTCATTGCAATTAATCCGTGACTTCCCAACCAGCTTGTGGTATTTTAATAACAACTGTCTTCAACCCTATGCCTCAGCTTCTTGTTAAGAGAGTAGACATTTAGAAGTGTCCCCACTGGACGAGGCTTCTGGCTTTCCAAAGGTTTTGGGGGGGCACCAATAAAATTCGGATTTAGAGGTTCTAGTGTCCTATCATAAGATTCATAAAGGAGCTCAGAAAGGGTTAGAAGAAACTTAGAAGCGAGGTAACTATAAGACATCATTGAAATGTTTTGCAATTAGGTGACTGTTTTAAGAAGAAAAAAAATGTCATTCTAAATTTGAGTGATAAGACATCATATCATCCTTGTAAAAGTTTTGTGGACATCATCTCATATATTTTCTCACATCCTACTCTTAGTGATTCAAGGAAAAATTCCTGCATTTAGTTCTTATCTGTTGAACCTAGAAAGAAAATAAGAAAGAACAGAAAATAGTTTTTTCTTTTTGTTCAAAATTTTTATGTGGACTCATTTCTTTTCTAGTTAAAGGTAACTGTAAGTTTCCAAACATTGAGGTTGATAACAGGTTGATCCCAAAACTACAGCACTTCATGAGACTGCTATTGTACTATAACATGTATAATAATTAGATTCTACCATTGATATTGCATTTGATAATAACAAATTTATTAACAAATTTGCACTATCAATACAGAGACAATCACAAAATCCATCAAATTAAGGGAAATTCAACATCAAATTCTATGTAATTGGCTCTCCAAGAAATTTGTGTCCAACCCTGAAAGTATGCAACACACAACAAATTTAGGGACAATAACCTTTCTGTTGATAGTTTTGGAGTATTAGGTTGCCTTGTTTGGAGATTAACAGCAAATGAGAGATATTCACATGCTTTGTCACAATTCTGAGCCATGTTCTGTCAACAGAACGATCCAACTGTGCTATCAATAACAGTAAGCCCACCTGTAGCATTCCACAGGATTTGAACTAGAGGCCAAACTATTAGACTCCAATCTCCAGTGAATTAACTCCACTTCACCTCCTTCAGTTATTGTCATGGTTTAATATTTCCATTAAAAGAATTATTGCCAAGCATGTGATGCATGTTAATTGGGTGTAAAACAGCATATGATCCAGTTGACCACATTCGATTGGAAGTGGAGCTTCGTGCTATGGAACCAGATGCCTAGATTCTAACCTCTCATCATGCTCAAACACTAGTATACTAGATGGAAAAAGCTAGCAGCCAACATAACAAAAGAATCAGTAACTTCTTCTAACAATTAGCATGCAAGACTCTATCTATAAAACCAAGTTAAGACAGTCAAGAGAGATTACCAGATGGAAGTAGGATTAATACCAAGCCCATTGCATGTGAGGATCATTCCTTTAAATCTGGCGAGATATTCCTGCATTACAAAAATAGATGCCCAGATGAGTAGCAAAATTTTACACTCAAGAAAAACAGCTATTTCTGGCCAGCCAAGAGAAATACATGCAATCAAGATCAAAGTATACTTACCCTCAAAGTATACTTATCAATCTCATATATTCCAGTTAAATCATAGTCAAATCTTTTAGCTGGATCACTCAACACTGCAGAGAAGAAAGTTAATAAGCACAGATATGAACAGAAGTCCATGAATCCCATCACTATACAATTTCATAAATATTTTAACTGTATCACCTGACACTGCAAAGTATGGCTTAAAATGCATCAGATACAAAATCTGCTTTACTTAGCAGGGGTTTATGGTCTAGGGATAGAAAACACTACTAATCATATAGGGTCCAAATCATGAACATTCCATAGATGAATAATTTAGTGTATGACAACTAACATTCAGGGGAACATCTAGGATCCTTGTATGAAACAGCTTTTGCAAGAAACTTAAAATGCACGAACAATTTAATTTTTGATCTGTAAATGCTATTAGTTTTGGATCTGTTAATTTTCTTGATTTATGTATTGGACATATTATGCATCAAACTCCATCAAGAATTTCAACATTTGAGCTTGTCATTGTGTTAAGGATTACCTCTGTAAGCTTCACTGATCTCTTGGAATTTTGCAGTAACAGCCCTATCACCCTGATGCTTATCAGGGTGCCACTTCTGTTGTAAATAACAAAATCATGATATGCCCAAAATTGATTCCATAACTATGAAAGAAATTACTGCAATAAATAAACTTGAGACTTGACTCAAGAGGCTGTACATAGAAGATGTACCACTAACCAGTGCAAGCTTTCGGTAATTCAATCGTATCTTCTCATCTGTTGCATCATAATCAACTTCCAATATTTTGTAGTAATCCTGGACACAGTAAGATTTTGTCATACAATGTAAGTAGTTACCAAATTGTAAAGTACAAATCAAAATCTCCCAACTGGCAGTCAAGCAAACTCATGCCATGCCCAGCAAGAACAAGTGCCTTGTAAGTAAAAAGCTAAAGATTAGTAAACAGATATTATCCGCAAATGGTCCATAACAAAGACACCTTCAATGGCAGGAATAAACCCAATGATCGAATTTAAGTTGTTATTACATAATCAAGATAACGAAAGAAGGATGCCTAATTTATGGCCAAGGAACAGGTAAGAAGAGGCTGAATGGAAAAACAGTCAATCATGAATTGTATCTCTTATCATATTATCATTATTTACAGTAATTGTGCCCAAGGAATCTTGCCTCAACAAGCTCATCATTGGATAGACTGGCAGTATCCCAAAATTCACCTCTCATTAATGAAAACAAGCCTCTTACTAGAATAGAATTTTCTTATCGTGCAGTTTCTATCACAGTAAAGCCCAATTCCAATATATGAACAGAAAACTTCTTCTTCTTCCACCTCCTCTTCTTCTTCTTCTTGGGTAAAATGAGCAGATATAAACAGAACAGAAACTAAATTCACACATAAACTAAAAAGGTAAAAGTTCAATATCCCCAGACCCAGCCAATAACATGAATTACAACCCAAATACTTTCTTATATTGTCCAAGTTCTCTCACCAACCCCTCCCCCCCACCATAAAATAAAAAGAGAACAAATGAAATGAAAAATAGCTAAGAATTAAAAACCCTGAAATCTGAACTGGGTCAAAAGAAAATTCATCATTGCTAGCAAGAGTCAGAACTAAATTCAGCAACTAAAAATCTGACAAGAAAATTTATTCAAAAAAAAAAAAAACGGAAGCCAACAAAGAAGACATATAGAAAAGGAGATGTTTTTGGGTGAATTTTGGTGGACCTTTGTTGGGGTGATGCTAACATTGCTTTCCATGTGCTATGGCGATGAGGTTGGTGCAGAGGAGGTTTTGTGCACAATAATACTTCATTGCACGACACAACAGAAAGATGCTATCTTTTCTTGAATCCTCTTCTCTACTTGGGGTATTAAATAGTTTTGACAGGGCCAAAAATAAAAATCAACCAAAGAAAAGAGGATTTACGAGATTTGGGTTAATTTGTGTATGCGCGCGTATGTGGTGGAATTTGGGTTCCTGCCTTGATATGATAGAGAAAACAGAGAGAGAGAGAGAGAGAAGAAAAGGGTATGGCTATTTGAATGCCACAACACAGCAACTGTACAGATTTGGATCTTTTTTAAGGCTCGGCCCATTTACTTGAGAAGAGGTTTACATTTGTGTTCTTTCTTTCTTTCTTTCTCTGCCGTACGCCTCTTCTCTTCTGTCCTTATCTTTACATTCATGACACGCGCACGTCACGTTGGAAAGAAAATGCTTATGAGCTCGTTCTGATAAAACCCGGTAGAGGAGTGAAATGATTATGTGCTGTCAGTATGGAATCCTTAATTTCAATAATTTCAATGTTAGATAGAAGCCAGTTTAATGATAGATTTTCATTAAAAATTTTAATTTAATACTGTTACCATTTTTTATATGATATGGGCTAGATTCTAGCAAGATTCAGGTGCCAAAACTCTAGGGAAATGTTAACACAGTTCAGTTCAATGCTGTTGTCATACACTACCTTTGTTGAAAAAGAAACAAAAAAAAAAAAAAAAAAAAAAAAAAAAAAGTGATCTTTATATTTTTAGTCGTTTTTGTTGTGCAAAATTTAGCATGTTCACATTTTTTTTTTTTTTTTTTGTGAGTGAGTTGAAAGAAATAATTTATTGTAGATCTTTTTATTTCAATTTCAATGTGAGAGGATTGTACTTAAATAGATTAAGACAAAATAGCATGCAGCAAAAGCTAGCTTGTGATTCCATTTAGTCCCAAATATTTATGTATAAAAAATGGGAACCAATTGATAGTCTTCACCCCATTGCTGCTCTGCAAACCTCCTAGTGTGACATGGTAGCTGATATTCGGTTTCATTGATGATTGATCACAAAATTAACTTTTTGCATCACTTGGCTGCATTTGCTCAAGCTATCCCAGTTTGATCATATTCTCACCACATAATTGCTTCATCACATTAATATTAGAGAGCAGTTATGCATCAGTCAGATCATAATTTCATTTGTAAGACCCTTTAAACATTTAAACTAGCAAAATTAGAGTTAAAAATAAGAAATAAGTGAAAATCAAGGTCAATGCGATGCACTGATTAGTTTAACTCTAATTTAACTCTCCGAAAATTAAGCTTCTTGAATATCAGCCTCATCAGGTCCAGATCAATTGATGATCTTGAATATCATTCGATGATTAGTTTAGTCTAGAAGATGAGAAACCTGGAAAGAAAGCAAGAAATCAAGGTCAACGCAAATGCACTTTTGATGTCTCTGTTAAAGAATCAAAGACAGAGAACAGTCTTGACATCACCAATATTATGGATCTTCGTGTATCCTCCAATCAATGTTGCATGCACAATCCCCGAATCCCTGATGCCTGGAATCAAGAGAACTGCCAGCAACTGTGTCAATGCTTCTCTGTCCCTCACCAAGTTCTGTTCTGGCTTTAGGTGCCTCGTATTGTTGCTCGATGATATCCAACTGCCCATGAACGCTTAAGTAAGCTTCCATCTTCATTGCCCTGAAGTCATAGTTCTATCCTGTGAATGGTTGTGGTGCTGGAAATGAGAAACTGAAGATGCAGAAGTTGACTTGGTGCTAGTGGAGGATGCAGTGGGGTTGGTAGAGCTGGTTGCCATAAATGTCTGGTGTTTGATTTGTTTTTGTGATTTTAGAGGCTGCAAGCAGGTCCATTGAGAACTGATTGATCTCTAATACCGCTGTTGGTGTTAGCATTGAGAAGCTTGATTGGTTAAGTTTAATGAGAATTGATGTGAGAAAGAAACAGGGTTGTGGCCAGTTCACTGCGACCTATGTCAGCTGAAACAACCTAGTTTAGTATGACCTATTTGAGGCCGGGCTGTTGATTTCAGTATGACCGATTTAGTCATAACAGGTGAGGAAGTCAACTGATTCTCACATTTTACTCAAAACTACCATGAAGTCTACAGACATCTGAATCTCTTCTTTCATTTTCAGCATACATGTTTTCACATAAATTAATCACTGCTGTGGCAACTTCAATTGCTGCTAGTGTGTGCTGCTATGGCGACTGTTGCTGTTGGTGTGTTGCTGGTGGTGCTGCTGATGTTGATGTTCCATCTGTAGGTTGTACTGCCGATATTGACCAGGGCTTTCCTAACGGATCTGATGGCTTTAATCACACTATCCTGTCATCACCGATCATCAAGTTTGAAAGGTAAGATCTTTATACGCTTATATAAATTCTTACCAAAAGTATAAGCAAGAGCCACATTGGATTATGGGCAAAGAACATATTTGATTAATCAATACTTACCGTCTCTGCAAATATCTGTTGTACAGTAGTGTTGAGATGTCCATCCCAGTGGCCTTTTTCATCTTCTTTCATTGATTTTACCATTTGTAGTTTTGGCGTGCTTAAGTCCCCTTTTGTGAAAACCTCCATGTTTGGGCACCGAGTCAAGATGGGAATTTGAATTTTTGATTCGCCAAACAGAAGCTAATAAGGTTTGGCAAATCATGGAGTTCAAAACTTAATAGTCTTAATCCTTTATTTAAATCATAAACCATCTTGTATTTTCTTTCTTGTTTCACTCATTTCTTCTTCGCTGGGTAAAGCCAAAGGGGGTTTCAGACATTACAGAAGGTGACAGCATAAAACACTGATTTAATCCTGAAAGCAATCATATTCAAACACTGATATTTCTCCCATAAAAAAGAAAGAGAGATATGCCTAACTATAGAATGGAATTCTTTCCTATAGTAATACGTGAACTCATGTTCAATGGAAGCCTCATGCAGTGGTGGCCTTGGTTGACCATTTGTTACCTGTGACTTTTAACACTCTTTTCTCCTTCTTCAACATTAACCAGTAAGGATGAGGTTTTGCCTGTCTTCAAGTGAAGCGACACGATGATTATTAACAATCAGGTTTACAATTGTCTTCAATCAAACTAGATAACAAATGCAAACACCAAAACACTGCATAAATTTTCACATTCAACCTCAGCAGGTCCTCTGCAGGTTCTAGTGCATCAACAGCTGATGTGACTCATGCTGTATGCTGGCACAAACTTCCCATTTCAATCTCCGGCCAAAAAGTGATAAGCTGCTTCACCACGACAGAGTTTCGACAGGGAAGGAATAGTTGCAGACGTAAAAACCAACAGAAATCAAATCTGTACACTACTTAGGAGAATGATTCCAATTATGGGCACAAAAGATGATGGCCTAATGCTATAGAGACATGCTACGTTATGGCCTACTTCTAATTTCAAAAGCTAACTTCCATTGTAAACTGGGTGTCTTGGTTTTTGGGACACAATAACAGAAAACAGAAACTGTAAAACAAGAAAAGTCCTCTTCTAGATGATGACAGGGGATAGGAAAACTGACATCAGATACATTAGATTATTAAATTGGTTTGCATGGAAAGAAAATTGACATTTTGGCTGCACCGCGAGTGCTTTAAATAAAAGAAAATCAGAATATAGCCAAGTTACTGTACTTCATCAAACAACGTGGAAATTCACTGCAACATGACAACTAATGAACTGGGAATTTACACAAGGGAATCAATCTATCATAGAAATAAAAACAATCCAAATTCAGCCGACAAAAAAGGACTCTTAAATATCAAAACCGGAGGATAGAATAGGAAATAAACAAAATCCTCAAGTTTGATTCTTGATCCATCAATGTAGACCCAGCATAACTTGTACCGCTAAATTATGTATACTGTCAGCATCAATTGCCTTGAACTGCGCCATTATCATTTTGATCTTCATTTGGGACCTTCACAAGGGCAAACCAGAGGTCTGCGTTGCAGCTAAATGACCAAAGCTGCACCACAGCTTCGCCTCCCATTCCTTCTAATCCGTTCTTTTCATTCTTCACAACTGAATTCCACCCTCTAATCAAGTTATAAATTGTGTTACCATTCATGCGCCAACTAGCCAAGCGGATCGAGTTATTCTCTTCACCGCATGGCTCTATCAGACCCACAGCTATGCCTCCAGACTTCCCAACTTCAGCTTTTTGTTCATCAGTAAGAAAATTGCTTCTGATTTGGTTCCCTGGAATTGAGAACCGTCCGTGATGGGCGCTGGTGTCAGTCGCACGCAGAACTTTTGTAATCACCAGCACTGGTTCGCTCCCACCTTTTTCTTCCATGATGGAATTCCTCAAACCAGTCGGTAGCTCTTTAGGCACTCTGTCGAGGTTAATGATCTTATTATTGATTACCTTCCGTTTCTTTCCTTTCTTCATCTCTTTCTCGCTTTTTTCACCCACAAAGAACCTCTTTTTACTTCCATTCTTTGCCAAAGTCTCAGCCTCTTTCTCATTCATCAGCTTGTCTTGTTGTTGTTGTGCAATGGGTCGCTTGAATCCACCTACTTTCTCCAACCAACCTGACACGAATTCTCGTCCTTGGAATTGGTCAAGCCAACTGTCTTCAAATTTTATTTCAGAGGTTGTGTTTCCATTTCCAAGGCTTCTCTTCTTTCTGGGTATGGAAGCACTGTTCAGGAATGGCAAAGCCCTAGAAGAACTGGAAGCCCTGGCCCTAGCAGAACTCCTCCATGAAGACAAATCTCCTTGATCCTGCTTTGCTGTCACACCATTCAAGATTATCCTGCGGTTGATATGGTAATCAAGCAAAATTCTCTCTCTCAGCAATTGCAAGAACAGTTCCGCATCGTCATCTTTGCTCACAATCTCACCAACTTCAGCAACCAGTCCCTCATAGGACCCATCATCGCCCAAAGCCTTCGTATCCGAATTCTTGAATAAAGTCCCCATCTTTCTTTTCTTGTTTTAATGCAGAAAGTTGAAGAACAAAATTGCAGGACACACAAAAACAGAGAATTGCACAATGACAGGAACAAAAGGAAAAAGAAGAAATCCCAATTGATCGTCTGCTTGGAAAGTAATTGAAGGAATTTTTGTGTTTTTAGTGATCTTATAGATACATTCATATATATATATAAGAGAGCACTATTCTCCTTTTCTCCTAATCTAATCGAAGAGGAAAAAGGCTGTGATCTCTGCTTCCTTTGTTGCCAAGTTAAAAGGATTTCGGATTCATAGCCGTTATAGGTTACCAATTCAAAAGGCGCGCGTTTGTGTTGTTGGCTTTGGGTTAGTTACATGGCCACGCGCCATTCTCCAATCAAAAGTTTCCATGATGTGCTGGCTTCTTCTTTCCTTTTTTTTTTTTTTTTTTCTCTTAGGTACATTATTGTGGGGCTTCAATTTTGGAAAGAGAAAAAAAAAATTTTTTTGCATTTGTCATAAATTCTGTTGATAATTGTCCCACTAAATCATTTTTCTGCCTTAATGAAGAAGGAAAAAAAAAAAAAAACTAATAAAAAAAAGGAGGGAGGTATATCTGTATTGTTTACTTCTCAATTTTATAGTAAGATAATTTCTTCTCTTTTTTTTTTTTTTTTTTTTCTCAGGCCCATTTTCCTCATTCTTTTGCTTAAATTTCATCTCTTTTCCAAGGCCTCGAGTTTTGGGACACGAGGGTGTTGGTCGAGTCCTCTTATCCATTTTAAGTGCAGAATGTCATAATAATCCCAAGCCGTCAGAACTCCTAAAACATCGGTTGTTTGTGCTGAAATGATACATTGAATTGGATGAGTAATCTAACAGATGAAATGCACATTTGAACTTCATGAATCAAACAGCTGCTCAAATTGAGTGTGTCTTCTCAATCCACTAAACTGAGTACAACTAGCAAATCAATTGATTTGTGGAGACTATCTACTTTTATTTTACATTCCTACAATGTGGATGTACAGTTGGAAGTGTTTTTGAGAGTGTTGGCGATGAAATAAAAAGAAAGAAGAGGGAACACGCGATTTTTTAACCTTCATTTATTGGGAGTGCCAGGGAATGCGAGATCTGCTCATCAACAGAAACCACCAACGTGTGTCTTAAAAATACCCATTAAGTATCACCAGTCTACTGCCTGGCCCTGATGGGCTCTTCAGAATACAGGAGTTACTCTTCGTGACAAGAGTTGTCATATGTGGCTTGTGTTTGTAATATTTGTTTAAAAGAGTTGTCTACGGTAACCAGCACACATTCTTCTACAATGGTCTATTTTGCCTTTTTGAGTAGACTGCAATGATGGGTAAAAACACGTTCCAATTTTAGTCCATTGAAGGCAAGAATGCAAGGGGCAAAAATTCATCGGCATATGTAAGACTGGAAAGAAAATGCGTAGGGAGATCAGATCAATTTCTTCCCCCATCTCTGCTGCAGAACTCTTAAGGGTTTCATCGGTGGATGGTTCGAAATTAAATCCGACTTACTCATATGGATTGCATTAGGCTTTGAACTCCATGCTCCAGAGTAGCTTACTAAAGAAATGCAAATCAATACGAGAAACAGCTGTATGAGGCATTCACTTAATTGTTTCAAATCAACAGAAATGAACAGTGTTGAAAATCTCCATGATGCTTACAATGCTTATATTTTGAGTTGAACATCAAAAAGCAACCTCCAATCAGATGCATATATGATCTTCAAACACCAGGTCTTCTCACGCGGTTGCATCTACCTCAGGGTCAGTTTCAAGAGGAGCAGGAGGCAAACTATTCCCACCTCTTAAACGTGCAGACTCATTTTGGATAGCCGAATTGAGTTGGTTGATTTTAGCATTCAAGGTTTCCCTGGTCTTCTGCATTTTAGGTAAAAGAAGAGTGGAAATTATACCAATGCGCCAGAAGATTTCAACCAGAAGAAAATTGCTGCAAAGTAATTAGAATTGTTTATTACCTCCAAACCCCCATCATAATATATGGGTTGCTTAGCCCTCTGAAACTCATATTCATCTTCATTTAGCAAGGATCTTCTTATCTGAAATGACAAGTGCTAGTAGAAGGAAAACAAATAACTTATCTCATAAGAAGTTCAAAAAGGCCACATAAGATGAATAACATCTCTCACACACAGCAAGAAAGGATAGTCCATTGCCTCCATCAAGAAACAGCATATTGTTCAATTCCTTTTTTAATGCACAAAACTGAAGCAATAATAAACCATTGGTTATGGTGAGAAGTTGACAGCTGTAATCCAATCATGGTGCAGCTTTACATGATAAAATAAGAAAATGCCAATATAACCCTAGTTGATTAGATGAAGGGTGGGAAGTATGTTTCAACAATCAAGAACAACACCCTTACCCCCAAGCCCAGTCCCACAAGAGAAAGATGGTATTTGATAGTGATAGGCACCATGATTACTGGTCAACTGAAAGTAATTCACTTGTCCACATTAACAGAATGGAAAATGGAAGGAATGTATTGCTGATTAACAGCATTGCAGATGCACAGGGCATTGCTAATTTGCCTTCTTCGATACAAACACACAAGTGACAAGACATTTGAGATTATAAGGACAATAAACACCAAGCCACATAATTTGATCATTCAACATTTATACCAGTGCTCTATGGTGGTGTCAACAGTTGCATGATGTACTAAATATTGTTCACTAGCATTATTGTCAACCCAACTTTGTGAGCCTTTCAAGCTCTTCAACAGCATATTCACACAGATATTCCAAGAATTTTTAAAGAAAAATTAACATATCTAGTCACCTGAGGAGCAAAGAGCAAAGATACATGCTAAGGTTCCACATACTGCACCTCCCATAGAAAGCCAGCAATGAAATCACCAGCTCCACCACTGCCACCATCCCTGCAAATGCAAGAGCAAATAGAAGAAGTGAAGACATTTGCTTACTAAAATTCAGGAAGAGCAAGGAGCTGATTTGATGACACTTTACATACCTAAGGGAATAAAAATCAATCTTGAAAATAGTCAACAGACACTACAGGAGCCTTGACTTCTCCAAGAGAAATGTGTAGGGGGTGCCACAATGTTGTAAGGTTGGGATATATCACAAAATCAAACACTCCATAAGAAAATAGGAACTGAGATCCTACATATTTAGAATAACACATTATACATTACAATGCTAAAACAATAAAGATTGCCCAAAAGGAGAAGAAAAAGGAGGGGAAGCTATAAAGCTTTTAAATTTAAACACACTATTGCTTTGATCTAGTTCAAGTTCATTAGTCACAAGGCTTTGATTGTAACTGATTATTCAGGGATAAAATATTGTAACAATTACCTATATGCAATCTCTGTCGAATTATAAACCAAGCCATCACAAAGGTGCACGTCATTCTTTGCCTTCTCAAATTTCACAACTATAAATCATTTATCTAGACCAATTAAAATGATCAAGTAGATTACTTGGAAAATAAAATGAAAGTTCAACCAAAAAGGACCTTGAAGTTTCACAATAAATATATCCAAACATAACATGAAAAGTGGGTCAAATGACTAACAATGTCAAAGCCCCCCCGGTAAAAATCAACACATCTCATTTTCCACTTTCATGTTTCTCGACTTCACATAGATTCTTCACATGCCTCTCAAAAACATGGATATATAGTACAACATACTGGTATTCTGCGCATACTGACAACCTGGGGCTAATACCCACTGGCTTTGACTTCCTTTGAACAGCTGGTATTGGTGTTCTGACAATTTAATTGGTCTTTACAGACCAAAGTTCATGCTGCTTGAGATGAGATCCACCTGGACCCAAATATGACAGTGCCATGATATTTCTCCTCCAAACACCAACTTAAAACTTAAACAGAGAAAAAGACATATTTAACATCATTAAACCTCAACAAAGAGCTAGCAATCCTCTTAAGATAATCAATTCATATTTTCAGCTTAATCATTGCGTACTTCATGCTAAAGTGAGTCCAGTTACTTTGATGCAATGCTGTGCCAAGAACCAAAACACAAGACAATTGTATCCAGTAATGTCTAGTAAGCTTCCCAAGACAAAAGGCACCTCATTTTTGCTCTTTCTTTTTTTCCGAAATTTTGTTCCTTTATATATACTTTGAGTTAAGTAATCTTATAACATGCTTAAAAGACACAAAACTGTGCCTTAAAATGTGACATATGATATGCACTTTAGTAGCTCCTAAGCCAAACAGGGTTTCCCACAATTTAAAGAAATCCGGTAATTATCTAAGATTTCCTCAAAATTGACAAAAACCCCCAACCACAAACAAAATCAAAGAACACCACATAAAATTATTAATTACACAAATTTTGCATGTCTGCAACTCGTTGGAGTTGACCTACACAATCATCGAAACAAAATTAACAGATCACCAAAAAAAAAAAAAAATGCAAAGCCATATTTATACATCCAATACAATTAGTTACACAGAATTACCAATAAAAAAAAAAAAAAGAATGTTTAGGCTCTTCCTTCCTTCCTTCCTACTATTTGAAAAAATAATAAAAAAAAAGTGAAATCGTAAACAATAAGAAAGAACAGGTGCAAAGCACGCACGCACAGACAGGGAAAGCGGTGGATACCCCATAAAAACATCTTCAGAGATGTAAGTTTACGAATTCGCGATCCCGTTGCTTTGACAGTTATTAGTTTTCTCACCATCCAATCACACGAGAGTGAACGTGAGGAAACAGAAATAAGCTGTGCCTGTAGTGTTAATGGTTTCATGCGAGTGAGTGAGAGTACCTGAGATTGCTACAGGAGCCAAACAGGCCGCCATTTAGGGAGTAAGAGAGAGAACCACACAAGAAATCTAGAGAGAGGCTCGCGGAAGTGGACGATCGGGAGTTATATAAATCATAGACATTTCCAGATACATCCTTGAGCTTCACCAGATTTACATGGCCTTAGAGAAAAACAAAATGTTTTTACATCTTGTAAAATAATAAAAAAATGAATCACCTAATTATTGAATGTCTTTTTTTATTTTTATCAAATCGATTGTCAAGAATAAAAAAGTTCTCGTGAGTTTAATTAAAGAATAAATAAAGATAATTGAGATCGGAAATTTTTGAAAATGGCACTACTTGATAATAAGTGATTTGACGGGGGTAATAGAGTCTAAAAAAATACATCGGTTTTATGGGCCCCAGCCTGCAGAGCGACGACTGTACAGTTAAATCCAAAGCCAACGATGCCGTGGGATTATCCACCCGCCAACTAACTTTCAAAAAGAATAGCTTATTAATTTGTCTCCCATGCCCATAGAACGAAATTAATTAAACCGTAGCCTTGAAAACTTTTATCATAAATCAACTAAAGTGATTCCAAAATTATCGCATCACCTCTTTAAACTCTCCGCAAATGTTACTTTAAGGGAAATTTCTCGTTACAGTCGCATTTATGCTCTAATGAATGTTGTATCATATTTTCATAATCATTAGTTACACATTAATAATAATTTAATGCATAATTATAATTAACAATAAAAATTACAAATAATAAAGAGTCTCGATGATGCCATCTCACCTGTATTTCTTGCATAATGGAGTGGAACACCCTCTAAACTCTAACGCAATCCACTAAACATCTGATAATAGTACGAAAATTATTTAGTTGTTTGTTATCCTTCAATTACTAAACCCTAGTACCTAGAGCAGTAATGAGACTATTTACACTTTATCCTTGCTAATATTATTTACCAGATCAGCTCTTGAAGGTGGGTGACAAAGTTCCCAATATTGCACAGAATGAACAGGCAACAGTGACAATGGAATGATGAATTTGAAATCCAAGCCTTAAAGTAGCTTATTATTATAAAAATGCAAATGAATATGCGCAACAGCTGTAGAAGTCTTTCACTAGAGTTTTTCAAACCAACAGAAAGAATCAGTATTGAAAATCTCAACGGTACTTATGATGCTTATATTCTAAGTTGAATATCAAAAAGCAACCTCAAATCCAAATCAGACATGGTAGGAATATGCACCCGCATATCTGATCTTCAAAGACAAGGTCTTCTCAAAGAATGCAGTGGCAAGCAGAGACAAGTCTTACATGGTAGCTTCTACCACAGGGACTGTTTCACGAGGAGCATAAGGTGAGCTATTTCCATCTCTTAAATGTGGAGACACATTGTCAATTGCAGAATTGAGTTGGCTGATCTTAGCATTCAAGGTTTCCCTGGTCTTCTTTTGTTTAGATACATGGAGAGTGGAAATTATATCAGTGCACTATAAGATTTCAACCAGAAGAAAAATTGCTGCAAAGTAACTAGAATGTTTACTACCTCCAAACTTCCATTGTAATATACAGTTTGCTTAGCCCTCTGAAACCCATATTCAACTTCATTTAGCAAGGTTCTTCTTATCTGAGATAACAAGAGCCAGAAGAAGGAAAACAAATTACTTGCTCATCAGAAAATCAATACGACTACATAAGATAAATAACACCTCTCAAGCACAAAGCAAGAAAGGATAGCCCATTGCCTCCCTCAAAAAATCACATATTGTACAATGTCTAGATTAAACTCTATTTTAATGCACAAAACTTCAACAGAGCCATTGGTTATGGTGAGAGGTTGGCAGCTTCAATCCAATAAAGGTACAGCTTTACATAGCAAAATAAGCAAATGCTAATAAAAATCTAATTGGTTAGCTGATGAAGGGCTGGAAATATGTTTCCACAACTAACAACGACACCCCTACCACCAAGCACAAGCCCAAAAGAAGGAAGGTGGAGTTTACTGGTGACAAGCACCATGATTACTGGTCACCATCTTTGTTAGAGATGCACTAGTGTCTAGACATTTGAGACTGTAAACACAAAATGCCAAGCCCCGTAATTTGACCATATAACATTAATACTGGCATCCCATGGTGGTGTCAACTGTTGCATGACGAATGAAATATTGTTTGATGGCATTTTTGTCAACTCAGCCATGGGCCTTTCAGGCTCTGCAAAGGAATATTTGCACAGATATTCCTAGGAATTATTAAAGGTTAAATTAGCATATCTAACCACCTCAGGAGAAAAAATATCTGCTCTTCCACACACTGCATTTCCCCATAGAAAACCAGCAATGAAATCACCAGTACCACCACTGCCACTATCCCTGCAAATGAGACCAAACAGAAGAAGAGAAGATGTTTGTACATTAAAATCAGGATGCGCAAGAATCTGATTTGAAGAAAACTTAACGTACCTGAGGGAGAAAAAATAAATCTTAAAAACATTCAACAGAAAAAAGAGGAGGCATAAGCCAAAAGCATCACATGACAAGTGGGCAAATGACTGAGAATGTCAAAACCACTAGCAAAAGATTCACTGCATCTTATATTCCACTTTCATGGCATTCTCAACTTTCACATAGATTGCTTCACATGCCTATTGAAGACAATGGTATTTGGTACAACATACCGGTATTCTGCAGAGACCGACAACCTGTGGCTGGTACCCACCAGCTTTGACTGCCTTTGAAAAGCCAGTATTGGTGTTCCCACAATTGAATTTTTCTTTGCAGACCAAAGCTCACATGCCTTGAGATGAGATCCACCTAGTCCCAAATTAAAGAGTGCCATGATATTTCTCTTCCAAACACCAAATCACAAATTAAACTGAGAAGAATACATATTTAACATTATAAAACCTCAACGAAGAGCCAACAATCCTTTTTTTTTTTTTTTCTTTTAATCCTTTCTTTCAACCGGCAGGTCTATGAGCTAGCAGTCCTTTTACGATATCAATTTATATTTTCAACTTAATTTTTGTGCACTTCATACTAAAAAAAAAAAATGCAAAACCCTATTTACAATTAGTTACGCAGAAATACAAAAGAAATAAAAAAAAAAATCCATAAAAAGAAGAGAAAAAATCACGCACAAACGAATATGCAGAATTAAGATGTGCTTGGTAGGTGAGTGAGTGAGCGGATACCTGAGATTGTTACAGGAGCGAAACAGATCGCCATTAGAGAGTTTGTAAGAAAACGAAAAGAGAAATCTAGAGATAGAGAGAGAGACGGCAGCTCGGTGGGAGCGGGAAACTCGGGATTCGTGAACTATAAATAACCCCCCAAGCGTTGGCGAGAATTACATATTAAGTACCAATTTTAGAGAAAAATAAAATCTTAAATTTTTAAAAATAATATACAAATATATACAATTTTATTAATACAAAATTATATCGTGAGATCAAATCAATTATCAGTTTGATTTCGTTCGGGGTTTTTTTTTTTTATCTACATCTGTACGTATTTTCTGTTTTTTCACTTTTTTTTTTTTGGGTTAGACCACTGATTCAAAAATAAATTAAAAAGTAACTGGTTTTCTATTTCCTCGGAAACCAGCAATTTTCGAAGTGGCACGGCACTGCTTATAATAATCCGCCTTCCACTAACTTCCAACAAGAATAATTTATTTATTTGTCAACCCCATCTCCATAAAATATGAAATTAATTAAACTATTAAATAACTCTCAATATAAATCCATGAATTTATTTTAAAATTGTCGTGTCACTATCTTAAACTCTAAACCCCAAAAAAAAAAAAAAAAAAAAAAAAAAAAAACAAAAAACAAAAAATATTACTGGGAGATTTTTTGAAACAAATTAAACCTTCATTCACTCACAAAAAGTTTTATATCACATTATCATACATACTTATATATTTAATATATAATCACAATTAACAATTAACAGTGAAAATCATAAATGAGCAATAGAGTTGTGGCCAATTTGAGCAGCATTAAAATTTTATACATTATACTAACTTTCAGATAATGATAAGGAAATGGCCTAAAACCTAACACCCAGAGTGCCATTGAGACTATTTACCTTCTATCCTCGCCATATTTACCAGATCAGCTATTTAAGTAAACGAAGATTAACTGAGAGTCAAATTGATAATGTAATAGGCCCAAAAACTTGCTTGAGATATGTTGTATGATCATGTACTGACATGCATTACTCTATACTAAACCCCTGCAAGGTAATTTTTCGGGCAATACACCACTCGACCACAGCGACAACAAATTTCTAATGACAAAATGGCAATCTTTTTGATTGTCCGAACACTTCGATTTTTGCCTCAATGACTCTGGCGAACGCCTCCATTTCTCCTGCTGCATCCCCGTATCACAAGCATCATCCCTATTACAATTCCTGACGACAAATGGTTCATGATTGATAGCCGTGGCTTTTTCGATAAGTAGATCACCGGGCAACATAAAGCTTCAAAGGATTGCGAGAGACAACAGAGATCACAACGGTTGCAAATGTCTCACGGCATTATAAAACTGTGCCAGCTTAATTCTCTTTATATACAAACAGCCGGAGCTATGCCTATGCACTCAAAGCACAAGAGCAAGAAAAGAGAAACCAAAGGTAGAGATTATTTGCGAGTCCTGTGTGGGTTATGGACAGATGGAAATTTGGATTCCCTTGTATAGTCCATGCAAGATGATATACATAATCCAAGAAAACCTTGGGACTACTTGTCCGAGAATCTCCCCTAGAGAAGCAGTGAGGTATTCACACGGTGCCTTTCAGGCCGAAGCTCTGTCTTTGAAACGGGTTTTGCAGTTTGTTCCTTGTCAGGGAATGGAAATGAGAGAGAAAGGGACAGAGAAGCAGACACACCGTCCTCCTCTACCTCCTCTGCTACCTTGTCCAGAGGCTTGTTCCAGTTATGATTTTTCTCTACCATCCTGACAAAGAAAGGCAGGTTTCCCCTACTTGAGGATTTAGTCTCAGCCCCCAGAGCAAGCTCAAGATTTGGGGCACCATCATGAGAACAATCCTCATCCTTTGAGGATGGTTCTTTCCAGGCCATGGAGTTGTTCCCCACCCAAAAATCTTTTGCACAATTTGAGTCCACAGGAAAGAAAGACTTTTCTGTAGTTCCTATGTCCCCAACTTTATCAACAAAGGCCTTCCCTCGGCTCCCCTCAACCAAAGAACTGGAACCCAGAGTAGATAACTGGGGAGCAAATGTGTCGCCCGATGGGATTCTTGCTCTCATATTGCTACATCCATATTGACTACTGGAATCAGTCCTTGGCTTTTTACCATAAACTTCGTTGTCTGCAAATGTACCATCTACCTCAGCTGTTGTTTGACTCAAGCTGCCTGAAGTCTGGGCGCCTGACTCCAGTGGATCCAAGTATGGCCTTTTCCTATTATTTGGCTGCCAACCATTAATGCCTTTAAGAGTTTGGTCTCTCTCCGAGGGAGATTCTATGTTCACATTGGCATTCAGGTCCATTATGATCTTGACTTTGTCTCTGTGAGAATCCTTCACATCCACCATTTCCTCTGTGCCACTGGTCCCCCCATCACATAAATTTTCATTCCCAACATGAGAAGCCTTAGAACTTGATGTGCTTCCTCTAGCATGCGAAGCATCCCCATGCACACGTATTTGAGTCCCCGTGGCACCATTAAAGCTACTGCTGGTTCCAGCTGTTGAAGTAGATGGTTTTGCTTCAGTATGCACTCTGCACTCCTGAGTATCAGCTCTCTGCAAAGAAAGGGAGGGGGGAGGCGATGAGACTGATGAGCAATTATGCTAACATAGCTTATTTTTCCTTCTTTTCCCAATTTTGTTAGCCTTCTACTACCACAAGGAGAAACCATCACACATAAATCTGCATATGCATATAGCAACTCAAAATCAATAGCAAAACCACCAACTTGCTGGGGAACATGCATCAATAAGATCAATGAAATGCAATATGAAATGCAGGATTGCATGTAATTGCTCAACTGTAGCAGAGGAATAAAAGACTTCCTACATGCCAACCTGAACCATAATCTCATGGATCCCTTGGCAGAATTATGCATTCTAGGAAGATAAGCATGAGATAGAAATCTCAGCCAGTCATTCTTAACCTCCAATGGGAGCACTGATTTGATTAGTGATAACAGTACCATGAAGAAGAATTGATACCAGATTACATCAAGATGGAGGCCTAACCTACCTCCTTCAGTGCATTGAGGAGAAGGCAAACAATCCTCTTCCCTGCACTTTCAGTGTATAATAACCTGCTAATACTACATAATGAAAGATATCATGCTCTGTTTACATGAGTGTCACAATAAATCAAACCATAAAGAGGTAGCCCCTAATGAGTAATGACAGAGAAGGTATGACGTATTAGTTGGGAACATATAACAGCAACTCAAGACCATTGCAACACAGACCCAGCCCCAAACCTAATTCGAATTCTCTATTTGTACAGAGGGAGGAGGACACAAGCAAGGCCAAAACCATCTCCTCATGTTGGTCAATGGTTAGACATACACTTGAAAGGAAAAATGTGCAGCTATGCCCCTGTTATAACCATGATAGTTGCATGAACCTCAGGCATTTGTCAGTCTGTAAAAGCTAAGGCAACTTGTACCAATGAAAACAAAAATCTGAGCTATTTAACCCCATGCACACTTTCATATCAACCAAAGACTTCCATGCAACAATGTGAAGCTAGTTAAAGTGAAGTAGTGAATGCTGACCAAACAACAACACCCCACCAGAAAAAAGAAAACAAAAAAACAAAAAAACAAAACCAAGACAAAAAAGAAGTTTATTGTGCCCAAGCATATTTGTCCCCTCAGTTTTTGAACCTTATACTTAAAATCATTTCTCATGAAGAGGCAATGCCGCTTATTTCCAAAATCCAACTATAAACACGGAGAACATGGGGCAAATAAAGGGAGGAAATGGGAAATTCAAATAATGCGGTCCCACATAATCTAGCTCTTTCAATTTTAAGGTCCACCATAGCAGTTAAACTCTGACTGCTGTAAACTCTAAACCAGTTCAAGTAAACACAATTGTCTTCCCTGAAATCACCACCAAAGTTCATGGTTGTCATTGCAAACACAACCCAGATGTTTGTGATGGAAGTCGAAGTATCAAACATGAGTACAGCAAAGCATCTAAGTTGATGGTAGCCAACAATTGAGGGTTAGAACTGTCATTATAGTATCACACCTAATTAGATCTCCTATGCATAGCACTGTCCCTCATTTCCAAATTCAGCACACAAAGATGTAAAAGCACATAAGAACAAAACCATCAGCCCCAAAACCTAGACTTGGCGGATCCCACAGGTAAATTAAGATGAAATATAATCCAAGGTCAACCAAGAAAACAGTACAAACATAATGTTATGAATGAGACAGAGTTTGACATCACCACACTTCAAGGTAAATTTTTCTAAGACAGTAGATAAGAAGCAATGTCTTGTCACATTTCCCAGTATTATTTGTTGCATACTTCAACTCTACTTGTGTGCTATGACAGACCATTTTTTATGCTTTCTGAATTTGGCCAATGCTAGACATATTTTTTTCATAGACTACCTGCAGTTGAGTATCTTATGAACTCTAGTTCTTTCACAAAAATTGTTACACCTATGAAGTGTCACATCATAATAGAACTGGTTACACAACAAACGAATTTCTCCTAGGTCTTCTTACACCAAAGAAACACTGGATAGATGGGAGCATTGTGTTTCAAATCAGCCCTTGTTAACTCTCCAAAATCCACCTAAACACAGTACAACTGGAATTTTCTCTGGCAAAGAACTGTTAAGGTTGGTTCCAAGATGTTCAAACATTTACTCAAATTTTTTTCAAAATTTCACTCCGCATTTTTTGTCTCTTCCACTGAGACACACCAATGCCAAATAGTCAGAAGAGAATAAAGCCGCTTCCATTCTACCAGTTGCAGGAAAAAAAATATACAAAAAATATGTAAGTCAACATGATAAAGAGAAAAGCTATTTCCAATCTCAAAATTACAGAAAAAACAAATACAGGTACAATTACAAATAGGCCAAATTATTTTCAGGAAAAAGAAAAAAAAAAAGGTTATTAGACGCTTACAATAATGCAAATTCTCTGATCTAAAGAAATATTAAATGGGAATATTTCTTAAGGCTTTCTGCAGAAGTAACATTTTGCATTCCAATCAAAACAAAAACTAGAGTGCAGGAAGCTATTTTGAACAACTGGGTAGTACTACCTTGTAAAATATAAACATGCTGGAGTAAAATATCTGCCACATGTCACATCAATCTAACAGCAATCAGTGTTGTGATGTTGAATGGATAATTACTTTTGGCTCAATAGGTACCCATAGTATTCACATATTTAGAAGGGACTACAACAATTGGGAGGGAAAATCTGTAACATAAAAGATCCAAAGATCTGAAAAACCAAACTCTTAAGAATTAAATTGATGGCAGCAGAAGATTAACATGAGAAAGCATATTCATATTTAAAAAACAATGCCATCTTTCCAACAGGCTTGATTGGATGCTTTGACCAAATATGTAGACAAAAGAGAAGTGCAATTAGCAGTACCATTTTTTATTTCAAATGATAAACGATTTCCCAAAAAAGAAAAGTCCCAACTCATAATTTTGGTTTGACTTCTTCAGGCATAAACCACAAAATTATCTCCTTTGGCTGGGGAAAATGTGTTTTGTATATTTCTGCTTCCCAGCCAACAACTCAACCATGAATAAGCACATGTAAACACTCTGAAGCGATTGCCAAAAACAAATATTTGCAATGAAAATAAGCAAATAGACAACAATACCTGGGAAAAACTGGTGCATCTGTTTTCTGGGCACAATAATGCATTGCTTGTTGCAAAATTGGACAAGGATTTGGAACCAAATCTACTTTCTTGCTTCTCAGAATTTGTTTCTAAACCAGATATTTTTTTATCAGGATTTCCAGGCAATGGCATGCGCAACTTATCGGGAGCAACTGATGCCACAGCCGCATCACAAGAACTGTCTTGTATAGGTGTTTCCCCCAAGCACAAATTTTCAGATAAAGACGAGACAGCAGCAGGTGCATTCCAACTGGGCATAACATTTTTTGTGGAATTTGAACAGTTAGACCGCCTTGCTCTGAAAACTCCCCACAGGAAGAATAACATGTTCCAACCTGCAAACAATAGTCAAACTTTAAAAATGAATGCAAGTCTGGGTAAAACCTCAAACTCAAACAACCACTGCAAAGCTTTAACCCTGTGATTGAGGTATATACAATCACAAGCACATGGAAGGAGAAAACTTTGCAAAACTTTTATCAGTGAACATCCTTGCAATAAAGATTTGCATAAATTTCAAAATTTTGGCAATGGTGGGATCCCTTTGTGTCGGTGAAATATGATCCCCCGCCAAGGGGGGAAGGGGACCCAATGCTCAAACTGGCCATGTTGATAAATTTTTCTGTTTCGACATCCCATCAGCTGTGAACCTCATTCCTGCCAGTCTGTTAATTACCCAGTTTGGGACAGGTTTATGCATTTTGGATGAGATGAAGAAAGCAGGCTCTTTCATAGCTATAGGACTTAGAGGAAAATTTTCTGTCTAAACCAAATACTAAGTAACAATGCTTTTTAAATATAGCTTTAAGAGATTCATCACAGTAGTACTTGAATTTAGCATATAAACTCAATTCCACAAGAACTTCAACATTTGTTCCAACAAGTAACCAGTTGCCATATTGAATAGAAAATTGACAAACTGAACCCCAAACTCATGAGAGTCCATGATGTGAGCTGAACAAAGATGTGGAGAGAATGTGAAACCAAGAATGCTTGGCTCAACTAGATGCAGTAAACAAAATCAAACAAGAAAAAAGCCCAAAAACAATATGATCAAGCAACAAATGGGAAAAGTTCAGAGTAAGGCTATACAAAGGGGAAACACAAAACTATTTGCTGGTTTGCAGCCTGCAAAAAACAAAATCACACAAAGATGGATGTTTGACAGCATGCTTCATCAATGCCCATACTGGCATCCATTCTAGAATTGATGGTGGAAGTCCAAGGTGGACACTTTAAAAAATTGGAAAAATGATTCATTAATGCCTTTACAGGGCATCCAGCAATATTTAATGGTGAGAGTCAAAGTGTCATCATTCCCACCAAAAAAAATGAGTATCACCTTAGACTGAAATCTGACTGTAGTGTGTAATCATAAATTCTATCCGGTAATTATTTAAATGGTCACAATTAACACCAATGTAGAAATAATTCAATCAAGATTCTTACGCTGAGAGTTCTGTGGAAGTTGCGTCGATGGGAATATCAAAAGTTCAACCATCAAAAGATCCCCTAAGGGCCAAATCCTTTTTGATCATGTTATCCAATAAACCCCTATAGCTCTCATAACTGTGTCACAAGCAGAAAATGAACCAAATAAATAAATAAATTGAAAATAGCAGAACATGTACCCAAAAACCACTTTCCATAGTAAAGAGCAAAGCACTAATCAGATGTACCTCCCAAGATCCTTTGCAAATAAGTAGAGTGCAATATTATCTTCTTTTGCACCATTGTCATGAAACAGTTGTGGCCACGTGCTCAAGCGAGGTACTTCATCAAATGTAATCTTATGGGGAAACTTGTTCACCACTTCAAGAACTTTAGGCGATGCACAAGTTGAAAGATGTGCTTGTATTCCTCCGTATGTATCCAGAGGCTTCCCACCTCTACATACATCAAAAGCACCCCTGCAATTATGTAATGTAACAGAGGCTTAGAGATGAGACAAAAGATACAGAAATGCAAATGTCAGGACTACACATGTTAAGACGACAAACTCACTGCCAGATATATTCGTGATCTGGGATGGCTGATATCTTCTGAAAGACATGAGTCCCTGCCAAAGCCTGACTCTGCATTCCAACAGAAGAAATAATGGACTCCAAAGTCCCTGTTTTGCAAGGGAGAACTACATCAGTAGACCGGGAATTAAGCTGCTTCACTGTGTTAGGATTTTTCAGTTTGTAAGAGGCTGACAAATCAGCCCCAAGATTTGCTTCCCCTTCGTGACTTTGTCTATCTGAAACCCTATCCTTCAATTGCGTTGAAACTGAAGCCTGATCAGAAGAAGCTATTTCAACACTCACATCCATGTTTGATGAGGATAATATGTCAGATTGATCAGTTTCTTTCCTCTTTCTATATATACCAGGCTTCTTAAGCATAGCAGCCTCAATCGCAGCTTTCAATTTACTACTTTTGCTATTCCCCTCCTTCACACTTTTTGTAGTAAATACATCGGCATCAGAGTCCTGAGAACTGATAATTGTGCAATATTCAGCAGCATGACCAATTTCCTTGCACTTTTTACAGGTAATGCTTGTTTGCCCACTGGTAACAGTAGGCCTCAAACTACTAACTGCACCATCCCTCATTTTATTACCCTGATTTGAAGATTCCCGTGACTGAGGTAAGCTATCTTGCAAGTTTTCAGTAGTATTATTGGATGGTCTCTCAGCAGTTCCTGAAGAACTAGATGACAGCTCATCCTTGGGGCTAACCTTGCTTAACTTCTGTTCAGCTGAGATGCCACTCATTCCATTAGCAGATGATGTCCGAACTGCAATAGCAAAACAATAAAATTATCCCTTAATCTCACCTTATAGCAACCCCAAGAAAATAAAAAATAACTTTCAAAAGAAATATTGGAGCCATGAGATGCCAACATGTTTTCATTGAGAGACTCCACAAAGAAGACAAGATCTTACCAGAAGTAACAGGAATTTCTGCAGCTTTACGACCAATATTGCTGGATGATCTCAATAAGGCACCCAATTTTGGATCAGAATGTACAGTTTTCAACTCTCTGTTCTTGCTGGCAGAGAATGCCAAGGAATTTTCGCTATGAGGTGTGAGTTTCTGATCAACCTTGGGTGTAAAAACATTAGAATTCGTTGTAGCTAAATTACCTGGAGGTCGATCCAGTTTAGACAAATTTTTTCTTTCAAATGCATTCCAGTCTTTCATTTTTTTTAGTCCTTTTATATCTTGAACATGAGATAATTTAGCAGAAAGCATTTTAATTTTTGACTCAGTAGCATTGGAACGGCCAGAGTTTATTGATTTGAATGACACAGATTTTGTCATCATCTTAGCAGGGTCCTCCTTTAGATCAAGAGAAGTTATTTCTCCTGCACCCTTGCAATTTTGACGAACTTCATCAACAATTCTCACTTTTGATTTGGAACTTAAAGTGTTGCAGGAATTAGACTTCAATAAAGTACCTGTAGAGAGACAACCGTTGAACTAATGCTCAAAGACAATGAAATCAGTAAGGAAAGCGAGATTTACCAAACACACTGGCCTCCATTAACTTGATCTATATATACATATGCACATGTACATAAGCAACATATATATAGATAAGAAGGCAACAATTGAAACTACATCAGGCATAAACCAACCCCATTTCAAACTGATTGCATCATCAAATAGCCATCAGAACTTTTGGACGTAAAAATCAGTCAAATATAAATCATTTATATCAAGTGGAGAACAACAACAATTATCTACATGCTGTAACACTTTTGCTCACCAAATGAAAAATTAAATGTAAAAAAATCTATAGAGAAAACTTTCAATCAGATTAAAATATTAAGAAGTCTCTTGTAACCCTGCAAAATACTGAGACCGACACGAACCAAACTTTCCCATAGATTTTGAATAGATAAAACAGAAATTTGGCCAACAACATAACTTTTCTTACCCTTGGGAGTTTGAAGCCGTGGATTTAACGAAGAAGAGCAAGCAATTTCAGGAATATCTATACTAGAGTGATTTCCAAAGGAAGTTTGATGTGCTGGCTTCACTTTCCCTCTATCTAAGTTCTTGAATGAACTATCACGTGATAGTGAGACTACTTTACTTGGGCTTGATGGTTTTGGGGATCCCAAACTTGTTTCAATAGCCTGCCTTTTTAAAGCTGAATCCAACTCAATGTTTTCTGCATGTCTTTTGCCAGCACTTTGTCTATCTGCTTTTTCTATCATTTTTTCCTCATCATCTGAACCTTTAAAGTAAAATCGACAAATGAATAATATATATATATACACACAAACCCATATATTTAAATGACTTTTTCCACTAAATGGGAAAATTGCTAACACCTTACCCTGTTTCTGGTTTTCAATTTCCTCAGCCAACTTGCATTCTTCACACAGCCAATTTCCTTCAGGAACTTTTTGAAGCATTTCTCGCATGCAATACCTAATTAAAAATTGTAATAACTGTTAAGCCATCTACAAAGTAATAGAATCTGAGGGCTTGAAGCTCATAACAAAACAAATTTGCAACACCACAGTAGAGAAAATAATTTTAGTGCTTACGTGTGTTCTGCACCATCACTGCACCTACTACATATAGCAAGCAGGTCTTCCCGGCCTGCATCCCCACAAATATCACACACCTTTACCTGTTTCAAGAAAGGAAAAAGATCAACAAAAGGAACGGGATGGAATGATGCATATCATAATGAATAAAACTGATTAAAGGCAATAGAATAAATTTCATTTCATGAAACATTGAAATAGCCAGCACTCCAACACATCCTAAGAAATAGGCACTTTAACTCAACTAATTGATAATGAAACAAAGCCACATTCAATTTTCTCCAAACTAAACCCTATTCTCCACATATTGATGATTCCCAGGACATCTGTTCCTACTACCAAAATTGATTGCCTTGCAGATATTCTTCTTCATTGTAAAATACACTTTGTCACATTAAGGCCATTGTTTCCCACAACAGCTTAATTTTTAGGACCAACCAGCAATGAGAAAGGAAAAAAAACAAGGTTTTCCTAGACTTGCATAAATATCGTGTTATCCAATCTTCTTCCTTAGTAAAATCCATCAAGGAAAATAGCATCTTTAATTTGCAAAATGTAAGTAAACAAAATGAAATATTCATCCTATCAACGGCAATAAAAACCAGTATTAAGAAGGCCAAGATGCCTTCAGATTATAAACTTTCCGGTAGGAAGGTTTTCAAAATCATTCACTGGAGTCTCCCAAACAATACTGAGCAATTAGATATGGAGGAAACAAGTGCAAGAAAGATATATAAACTGAAGCATATGAAGGCTATTTCCTTCACAAAAGAATGCAAGTCAATGTAAACTGTTAACTCCTTAAAGCACCAAGATACCTTCAGATTATAAACTTTCCAGTAGGAAGGTTTTCAAAATCATTCTCTGGAGTCTCCCAAACAATACTGAGCAATTAGACATGTAGGAAACAAGTATGAGAAAGTTATATAAACTGAACCATAAGAAGGCCATTTCCTCCACAAAAGAATGCAAGTCAATGTAAATTGCAAACTCCAAAAAGCACCAAAAATGCAAGCAGCTATCTATAGACCCTAGTGTATATAATATTCTAAATGGACAATATTACTTACATCATGTTCCATAATTTCTGATTCATCGCTCTCATCTCCAGATAAAGACTGCAAAGACTTCTGCATGCCAGGCAACTCATCAATCAACTTTTCATCTTGTCCAGCTTTTCCAGAGCATTTAAAATCTTCCACCCCTTGGTCTCCACCATTCCTGTTGGTCTCAGGCTTTAGCTTCGGATAAACTCTGCTTGAAACCTTAGAAGCACTTTCACCATAATTATCGATAATATAACGTGCAGGCAAGCCATCACCATGACCAACATCATCTCCTGCTCCTTTCAACAATGAAAAATTTGCATGTTCTGATATGTTTTCCTGCTTAACCTGAAAAGAGGGAACTTCTTGATTTGTATCACTTCTACTCGAAAGAGAACTTCCTCTGAACTTTTGGGGCTCTATTACCAGTGTCTGAGTTGTCAAGTAATAATGCCTTTTCAAATCCTTCAGATTCTAGACAACTAACTAAGGCTGAACTACACGATACACTCTTCTTATCCACATTCTTGTTGCAACATTTGACTGTTATACCTGCATCATTGCCTCCTCCAATGCATTGCATATTGTCATCATGGGCTCGTACAGATTCAGAGTCCTCAAGCTTATTTGAACAGGCTTTATGATTCAAAAGACTGTGTGATTTTGAAGACAGATGTTCATCTGTTGTGTCACCAGAGAGCAGTTTAGGAAGTTCTGACTCCATTGAGGTATCAACCATATCAGAAGGCCTTATTTTCACTTTACTCTCTGCATTTTCTGACAAAGAATCATGACTTGAATTGGGACTAAGCATATTGCTTGCTTCACTGGTAGTATGCTGTAAACTGTCACATGTTACATCTTTAAAAGGCAGTAGAACACCACACTCATTAACAGAACAATCACTTGTAACTGTTACACGACCAGTTTCATCAGAACACTCATCACCCTTTAGTCCACCACAAGTTAAATTACGATGCATACAAGACGAACAAGGAGCGGAGCACACATTACAAGTCCCAGACTCTGCTCCTGTATGACATTTCCGTCTCATGGAACGCTTACCAAATTTTTTCTCGGCCTGCAATGGTACCTAGTAAAAAAACATAAAACAAATAAGAAATGGTATATCAATGACCTTGCTGTGAACACAGCTAACATATTCCAAACCAAAAGAAATAGAAAAAGTCTCATTGGAGTGAATAATTACAAGGGCAATAAAAGAAAACATCAAAGAGAAAAGATAAAAAAAAGGAAAAATAATATAATGTTTAACTATGAGCTGCACAAAATTGATTGCAACCAAAACAGGGATGATAATTCAAGTGCTGGTAAGCAAATGTTTGCTTTATTAGACCCCACTTCCCCACATGCATCTCTGCATCCACATCCATAGTGTTGCACCTTCCTCATCAGAAAAGGACAGATCCAATGTGCATCTTAAAGATCCTTTTGTTGAAAGAAATCAAAGCAAAAGAATGCTCCCTCAACTTTTCATCACATTTTTGTGGCATAGCTTAAACAATAGTTCTACCAAGATGGCTTTACTCCACCTCAATGTTAGCTTAGATGTCATTATGGACACTTGTTTATATTATTCTTAGCAATTACTCAAAAAGAACACAAAAAAATGCACCAAAATGGAAAAAGATGACAATGCAAGCCACTTCACTTGCCAAGAATGATAAACCCTTATTTCTTCTGAGCAGACAGACAATCAAGATACCCTCAACCCTTCACCTTTCAAAGGAGATTGATTAAATTAGTAAGGAGATATATGATTGACACAGTGAGATAAAGCAACATTGTAAAACTTAAAACCACTGTTTCAAATTCAAGTTTGATATAATATTTGAAATAAAATTAACAATGTTACATTGGTTTTTACATGTCCAATGAACTTCCTACTGCAGTTATCCTTATTCTCTGACGCCATTTTGAGCAACTTCTAGAAAAGAAAATCTACCACTTGCCAAAGTGAAACCACCTTTACCCCAAAAACAAAACAAATTGAAAACACCTTAATTTCATCCAATATCAATCAAGCATAAAACTAAGAATGAAGAATTCAACCACAATCAGCACTGTTCCCAAATCATGTTGTGCGTCAAAAAATAGTTGCATTGCTTTAGTCTTAAACCATACCGAATAGGGGAACAGAGGAAAACCAACCGAAAAGAAGGAAAAGTGGAAAATAGGAACTACGAAATGTAAGTTACCCTTTTTTCCTCACATATTCTTCTCGGTATTTGGTTTAGTTTCATCACTTGGTCCTTTCATATGGCAACTCCCTCTCAATACTGGCGTGATCTAAAAGGCAAATTCAAACCACATCACTCACAGGTCTTAGTATTCCCACTTGAAACAACAACAACAACAATAACAACCGCAAAGATCGTATCAATCAGAAAATTAATCACAGAAGAAACAAAGGCGAATTGAAATAAACACAATAAGAGCTAGCTTCTTGACAGAATAAATAATAATAATAATCCAAAACCAGTCCAAAAAAATAAAATAAAAACTCCAAACCAAAAATTTAAGCAAGACGATGGAAACCCTAAGTACATGCCTTTGTGTGGTCCGCAATCATCTCCGTCCCCCAAGGTTCACCGCAGCCAAACCTGCCGTTGCCAACACAATCCGCCTCTCAATCCAACAACATCAAATCCCAAATTACTCTAAAACCAAACCCTAAACAATAATATTATTCCCTAAATTGCCCTATCCCCCAAATTGAACTCAAAATTGATAAAACCACAAGACAGCACCACAATCAGATACCAAACAAGGCTGTTTCTCACTGAGTCTCACAACAGGATCTGACACACCAACACACACACACCACCCACACATAAGCACATAATATCTGTTGTCATATGCATATCTCTTATAAATTAAACCAAATCTCTCTCTACACTATGCCCCTTTCTCTCTCTATATCTATATATCTATATATAATTTTATATATTTGATCTGAAGCAAAGAGGTTGAAATGGTGAGCTTTAAGAGAAATCCATAATCATCTTCGTGTTCTCCTAATATAAAAGGTTAATAAACTGGCCTCTCTCTCTCTCTCCCCGCCCCTGTGTTCCAGTGTTGGGGCTTTTCTCTGTCTATCAAATGAGGGGAAATTTCTCTCTCCACAATAAATGATTTTTTTTTTTATTTTCTCTCTCCCCATGTCACTTTCTTAAATTTTCTTTCCAAATTTTCCAGGAAAATGCCCTATAAACTAAATGTTCATGGGAATAGTAAGCTGTTTAACACAGCAGACCATTTATTTTTTTATCCATATACTGATATTAAAATAGAAACTATAAATTTACTGTTAAATATATGTATTATAAAAATTTTAATTTATTGTGTTGTTCAATAATATGAAATTTTGATATGATAATTTAAGTTAATCTATTTTGATATTATTAATTTTTTTAATTATTATTTTGAAATAAAAATATAAAATTTTTAAATTCTCATTAAATATTTTTAATATGTTAATTATTAAATTTTAATATATTTTTATTTTTATTTAAAAATATTATTTGATCATATTAATATTTTTTTATTTATATAAATTTTTTATATAATTAAATATAAATTTTTATTTTTAAAAAAATTTAAATTTTATAATAAATAATATATATGTATGTATGAAATATTAAATGTTTCAAATTTTCATTAATTTAAATCAAGAAAGAAGTAAGGTAGTAACGATTCAAAAAAAAATTACCATAAGAGTAGCGATATGACATTATGGAACCAGTACAACGATAAAAAGAAGTAACGTTTTTCTTTGGTGAGAGTGAATAAATTTATTTTTATCTTAATTATAATTATATAATCTCTTTTTTTCTCAATTTTAAATTTATATTTATATATTTACATTAATAAAAATTTTTTTAAGTAAAAAATTTTTTTTTATTGATACTCAATTATTTAAATAAAAAAATATATAAAAATTTTATCATTTTAATTAATTATATATTTTTTTAAATTCGATAAAAATTTTTATTTTAAATACAAATAATAAAAAAATTAATAATTTTAATAATAAAATATTTATTTAAAAAAATTTTAAATATAAAATTAAAATTAAAAAATTATATTTATTTTTATTTTTTTTAATTTTAAATTTTAAATTTTATATATATATATGAAATTAAACTTCCAAAAACAAAAATTCCTAATAATAAAAATTTTTGCATCTACTATTATTAATAAGTGAATATTAAAAATGCATATTTTTTTTACCTCATTCAAAAGTAACATTTAATATATTATGATATATTATATTTAAATTATTTAAATTAATAATTTAATATATTTTTTTTATTAAACTGAATTTAAATTTTTTATTAATATTTGTTCTAAACAATTTAAAAGTTATATAGATATAAAACTTATTAATGTGAAAATTAATGATAATAAATATATTTATGATATTTTTTATAATATATATATATATTAATGAAGTTGTTAGCACATGACCGAGCACCATTTGTGTCTTGTTGTACAGTGATACTAATAAATTTATACCTAGCAACTTTGATTATCTAAGTTTTAAAAATATTCCACCCACTTTTAATCTATTTTTTATTTTAATAATAATTAAAAAAAAACTCTTGCCCAACTTTATTATTATTATTATTATTATTATTATTATTATTATGATCTTAAATTTTGTAAGCGGCAGAAGGAGTAAGCTATGAGGCGATGATAAGGAGCGTGAACGTGTCCCTCGCTCGAACGTGCGCGTTCAGTTTCTCTAGGGTGTCCCGCGGGACATGTCATGCACCTGTTTTGTGCACGGTTAACACGCGGTTACTTAGTGTGGTTTCGAATGTCTAGTGGAGGCTATGAGATTTTTATTTTTTACATTTTTAAATTAAAATGAGGATAATTGCCTATCTCCGTTCATTTGGGAGTTTTTTTGACCTTAATTTTTTCAAATTTTATATCATGGTAAGTGCTTTTTATTTAGTTACAACTTGGGTTCAAAGCTTTTAAAATAAATTATATACCTAAATAAAAGAGTAAAATTATAAAATTGTGATTTAAAAATTATATGCAAATCACGTAAATAATTTTATGTAAAAATAAAATAAAATTATTTATTTGTTATTTTAATGTAAAATTTACAACGTAAGAAGATTGTGTATTTAATATACCTTTTTGTTTTCTACAATAAGGCAATGTATCTTAAATGCCTCTAGCTTCATCTTTTCTGGTGTCAATTTTTTTCCAAAAAAAGGAAATTTAAGGAATTAAACATCCTTTAAAAATAAAATATAATTTATTTATTTTATAAAAATTGTACCGGCAAGTCCATCTTGTTCCTATTTTCTAGGTCTCAAATTAAAGGGAAATCATTTGCCAACGTAACGGAGAAGCTAAAGTCAATCACGTGCTACATACAGTGGACCCGGCATTTACGATACACGTGGCACACATTTCTTAAAAATAGTATCCACATCGTTCAGTTACGGCGAAAATAGCAAGACGACTTCAAAATACTAAAATGGTTACCACCTTCAAGTAAGGATAAACGTGTTCTTCAATCAACAATGGCGTGTGCAGCTTTGAGTTGAACAGGACCAAGAACCGGAAGATCTTAGGAAAAGGGGGTGACCCTTTTGACTGACATTCACGTGGTGAAGAAAAGAGAGAGAGAGAGAGAGAGAGAGAGAGAGAGAGGATCAAGAGATCCACGTATAAATTCTTCTCTTGCAAGTTTGCAACTTCTCCAAATACGTGCATCCGGAAGGAAGTTTTATGAGATGCGCAAAGCTACTAAAAACGTGGTGATTGGATTGAGGACTTAAACCCTTCAATCCCTGAAAAGGACATCCGCTGAAAAATTGGTAAAGCTTCTCGATAACGCAGAAACGAAACCTTGTTTTCAGTTTTAATAAATTTGTGCTCGATAGAGTTAATTAGAGCTTAATACGTAATCGATCTCTTACATTAAATTTAATTTTATTTAGGAGGTAATTAGTTTTTATGAATTGAATCAAACTACTAATTTGTAACTAGAAATTATTACATCAATAATATTTATTTATTTATAATATTAAAAAACTATATAGTTAAATCATATGCTGGCATTGTTCAAACAGACATCAACTACGAGTTTTCTCTGACACACTTTGCTAAACTTCCTCTGGATATTATCACTGCAGTGGTTGAGATTCGATTTTATCGCGCCAACAGATAACCCAAAGGCTTCGGGCATAAAGTGGTTGCGAGGAAAACGCCGTTAATTACGTCCCTCTCCTCCTACTTTTATGCGTATCAAGCATAAACAACATTTTATTTTTTTATTAATAGACATAATAAAAAGGAAAATATTTTTATTTTTTTATAATTTTTTTTCAAGATTAAGATTTAAAATCTCAAAAATAAAAATTTAATTTTTTAATTTATTAATATTCATTGAAAAGCACAACTTCAACAATATTGATAAGTTTAAATTTTGCATGCTAAGTTAAATAAAACTAAACATATTTATATAATTCTAAAAAATAACTTGTCATTCTTATTGGGTATTATAAAAATTTAATTTTTTTGTTACCAATATCATTCCTATTTTTTTAAAAAAATATTTAACTGCAATCAAAATAGGACTTAAAAGAACGTCTGTACATAAGATTATTATTGACATCTGATACATGGCCCCTATATTGCTGAGGCGGCCCGGATGTATAGAAACATGACCCTTTGCTCCTGTTTTTACTTCAAGTATCATGGAAGGCAAAAGCTAATGCTTACGTTATTCACCAAAGCTCGAGTACACGAACACAGAAAAATAGACACAATCCAATAAACGAGAATAAAAGAATTTTAACTACGTGGTCCTACCGCACGAGACTCCCTCGTGTCTATATATCATTTAGATACCATTTTTCTTATGAAAATATACAGACTAGTATCCACTGATTAGAAAGTTATAAAAAGTAAGCAATTCAACTTGAAGAACATATATGACCACAAAATTTGTTCACAAAGATCACTAAACCTCAGTTCACTGTTGCGGTACAACAATAACAACTACTAGAATGAATAAAATGATAGCCCGGTCACAATTGGATGATATTACAGTGGAAAATTATGTCATTGAAAATTGTGATCTTCATCAACCAATCAAAATAAAACCCATTCTCCGTAAATCATTATCGACAATTACAGTTCGTTCGGATCAAATTATCTTACAGGTAAAATACTCACGAGTTTTAATGGTATGCCGAAATTCATCACCGTTTAGAATTCTTGGTGTTGGATTTATAAAAGAATGTTTGTCTTGGACATCTAATTTCTTTTCTCTACACCTTCAGGAAATAGTTCTCCCGCATTCCCTATTCTGTTTCCCTGAAAAGGAAGAACGTAGATGCAAAGAATATATGTTTGATAACGCACAAAAAAAAGGTGACATAGGAAAGATATTCCAGCAAAAATAAATATAATAAAATATGCACAAACAAAAGCAATCAAGGTGCATAAAGATCTTTAGCTCCAGCAAGAGAGTGCACTGCAAGTTTCAAATTGGTAAAACAGTTCAAGCACGGCCCCAAAAGAAGTGGGGAGGGAAGGCATAGCTTTGTCAACCGGTATTGTTTAAAAGTATCAGCACCCTGATTTGAGGGCATTAATTAAAACATCATGGAAATATGTTCTTTCACAATAGTCATAACAACATTGCGATGATCACTCAAAACACAACCTGTATTGACACTAATGCACAAAATTTCTAACTACCACTTGAATTAATCAACAAGACAAAAATAAAAAGCAGTCGGAAGATACTTACAAGGCAAAGAATCAATCAATTGGGTGTTTATCTGCCTGGCGAGATGTGTAGTGCGCGGACAGCAAAAGTAGAGAAAGGAAAGCACTTGCTACAAATATCGCATCAAACCATCGGTGATAGAAATCAAATTGAATATCTCCACCCAATACATCTGTTATAATCATCCTGCCGATATTCAAAGATGTCAAACAAAATGGGGCACAATCTACATGCTTAATAAATATGTCCAGGGGTTCTAAAACTATTTATGTTAAGCAAGCAGTTGATAATCAAGTGATTGCAGACATAAATAAGAGACAAATTGATGCAGTTCATATTATTCAATAATCAAACAGTTAACAAAGTGGCACTCAATACTGCATATCCTTAATCAGAGATTACTAATAGCAAAACAATAGATCAGGGATTCACAGTACAGGGCAGACCCAGGAAACCAAGTATAATACTTATCTGGGATACACTAAATGGTTGTCATATGTGTATACAGCTCCAAATTTTGGCAGATATTTGAAAAGGAGGTGGTGGTGCAGAAATAGGGAAGGAAAAGAAAAACAAAAGTCTTGAGAGGCAAAAAGTTTGCAAACAAAAGCTTTGTGCAAAAGAATTAAATGTGTGCAGAGATTTTGTTGTAATTGGAAAATTCTAATGCAATTGCAACTTCAGCAACCAAAGCTTAAAAACATGGAAAAATAAATCTGTTAAGTCAAGCAAAATGGGATGGAGCAGTTTCTCATTCTACAGCATTTTCCATTGACATCACAGTTTTTCAATAAAATATCATCCACATAAAAGGCGGGAGCATCAAAAGATGTTTGGACATCCCCCCAAGAAACTGAAATTACATTTCATTTCAAGCACTCGACATAACTTCACACTTAAAAATGACAACCCACCAAACACAGCAATATACAGGGACAATGAGATGATCTTGGTACAGTAATTATCATACCTGTATTCATTGGCTAAGCTTTTTCTAATCAGAAGAATAGAAGAGACAAAGTACATTCCCATAATTTCAGATAGGAAAAGCACAACATTGCTTGAAGATCCACTCCCAACTCTGGAGACAGCAAAGAAGAACTACACACAACCAAATACAGCAAAATAAAACAAGTTCATCTAACAAGAACAATAAATCAAGTTGTTAACTGGATGGATTTCATTGATTAAGAAATTCAGTAGCATTACTTTATCATGAGAATTCAGCACTCAGACAGACCAGTCATAACCATTCAACAATTATGCATAAGCTACATGCCAAAATTCATTCCTCATGTAGGAATTCCTATAATTCCAGTAATTAATGATGTTACAACATTGTAGGCTTTCAAGGATAGTAGGTTTTTATCAACAGCATTTCATGCTATTCCATTAAATGAATCATGATGCCACAAAAAACAAATAACTACAATGTACAAAAGGAGCCAAAAGTGATGTGCAAAATATTTTTTTATACCTTCATTAAATTTGTCAAGAACCCCCGAACTGATATGACAACCAGCACCCCAATAAACAACAGGGAAATGTACTGTAACAAATGAGAAGACAGCATCCATCAGCCATGCAAAAAATACTTCACATACCAGGTCGTGCAGACTATATATAAGAATACTAAAATCAAAGGAAAAAAGGAATCTATGAACCAAAAAGAAAAGTAAAAACAGAATCTCACTAGCTTTGAAATATGAATATGACACCTAAATTCCAAATCATCATCTCTCCCTTTTTGCAATAGAAAATGAAGAAAATTGTAATGTAAGAACAACATTAAGACTCAAAAATAGTTTTATTTAGCTTTAAGAATTTGTACAACATTTTCAGCTAAATTGAGGACCCTTGAAATGCTCTACCTAAAGCAATGAACAGAATCAATTCTCTGTTTGATTGTGTTGTGAAGTAATAAATTCTCAAAGTTTCCTATCCATGGATTCATTTTTAAGAGCTTTCCTTTATTTCCCAAATTAGTTATCATGTTCATTTACCAATCTCAATTCAGCTGTCTAATGCACAAAAACATGCTTCAAAGTGCCAGGAGAAACTTCACAATAAACACAAAGTGCAGGAGCAAAATAAGTTGGTCATGTTGGGTTAGGTTAGGGACATGTAACGTCATTTACTGAACTATTTCCACTTTTCAGTGCTGTCAACCTGTTCATGGTTACACATTGTACAAGTTCTCAGTCACTTTATTTTAACTCATCTGCAACCATGTAGCATCTAGAATTTCAAGCAACTAGCATTTTACTAGTTGACAGAATAAGGAATCTCACAACACATAACAAAGGATAGAGATATCTTTTACTGCTATAAAAACTGGTACTTCAAAAAACACAGATGCCAAGCATGGACCATAGATTAAAGTGTAAATTATTTGCTTTCAACTTTTTAAACAACATTATAACTAACCTGTGAGAGCAGGGCAGCATCAATTCCTATATCAAAGAACTGCAAGAATATGCTAATAGTCCTTGTTACGGGATCAACTGAGCCAGCCTGGAAACTCAGATTGTTAGTCAAACATTACACAATGCAATTACCTGCCACAAAATTGAGCACAAAAAGAGTCATAAATGAGGAGAAACAGAATGTCACCTCCTTGAAGATAACACTTTGCAAAGACTGCACAAAGTAAACAGGTTAATCAATCATCTTGCTGCTAGGAAATCAAAAAGGAAAAAAATGAAAAGCATCCAGAAAGTTTTGCTATACTACAGAACAAAAATATTGCACTGCTTTCAATAGGAATCAAATGAAACATGGAAACCCATAGTTTTATCAATAAACTAATGGCTGCACTGTGTGGAAAAAGTTTTGGGGATGAGTAAGAAATGCTTGTTCTTACTCAGAAGGAAGTTAGTCATTTGAGTTGACAATTTTTCTCATCTGTGACTAAGTCACTCTAAAATTATTAAATTTATAACAGAATATAGATAACAATCCATTTCTCTGGAGACAAAATCAAAATTGAGGAAAAAATCTTCTAGTTCTGATAAAACCTCTGAATTACAATCTAATTTAAAGACATCGTTGATAATGCAAAAAAACTAGTGACTATTCACTCAGCACATGGAAACATTGTTTGAAGTTCATCAATTAGCATAGAATAAGTGCTTTCTAAAACCTTTTGTCCAGATTTGTTCATCAATCAACAAAACCAAAAAAAGAGACCAAAACATGAAATTCTTTCTAAATCTTTAACATTGAACAAATCACAATGCCAAAAAATAAAAAAGATTTTGAGGTGCATGAAGTTGCAAACAGAGTACTATCAGAGAATTGTCCATGTAAATTTGGAAAATGAATAAGTCTCACGGTCTTAATCATTCCTAAAGATCCACCAAACATCAGGATCTTGCTTGTAGGAAGCAAGAAAACACAAGCATCTTGACAGAATAACATCTAGATTACATGTGGGTTGAAAGTTGATCATACACCTATCTATGCACACATGATTCTCAGATGCAGGAAAATAGTGGAATAGTTGGCAGGTACTAAATACTCATTAAAGCTTTTCTTTTTCATTTTTACCTTACCTAAAAGGAAAACCTACATCATTATCATACTTTGGGGTTTAGCTCAGTGATGGAAATAAAGGTAGACTTCCACAGGTCACATGTTCAATATCACAAAGCACAATTGCCCTATAATATTCACATATTTTAGAGATCCAAAGGAAATTTAATCTTTGGATTTGAGATTACTACCAATTCTCTGTGCTTCAAACACTAAACTGTCTTACACAACCCTCAGAAATTTTGGTACCCATTTTGCATTAGTTTAGAAATGAGAAGGCAATGATGTCTGGCATCGCCTGCAATGGAAAACACAACCAGAATATCTGTATTCTCCCATCCAGAAAAGCCATGTTCATACCTTAATCATTTTATACACACAATAAACAGAGCAGGCATAGCCAAGTAGATTTTGCATGTGGCCCCTCCAGGTTCGAGAAAAAGCAGCTGCCTCCTGCAAAGTAATAACAAATTTACAAAAGCTGAATTTCTAAAATGAAACTTAAAATTAAAATGCATAGATGAATAATATCATATATAATGGTGGTAACAAGTCTAGTTCACAGTCTAAAGAGCATAATAGGTATTTATTAGTTTTTCCTTTTTCTGTATAGAGTGGGAATCTACTTCCCTGGAAAATTATTTTCCCATGCTAGCCTTACCTATGATCCTAGAAAAGTGGTTCTGCAATTCAGGCTGTGATCATTTCTTTTCAATCACACCAGCAAGTAACAAACATAAGTTCCCTTTTATTTATTAAAGGCTTAGAAGGAAAAAAAAATTAAAAACTCTTTCCATACTAAGTCTCATACTAAAAAGCCATAATTGAAGATACCAAAAGGTCACATGTGACTCAATCGAACTCAACATATCAGCATAACCTTTACTGTCATTTTATAAAGCATGAAAGAGCAAAGGCTTCTGCAGAGTCACAGTCCATACTGCTTCCAAAGATGGGATATCAGTATATCATTTGCTACACACTGTAAGTAATTTCCATTTAATTGGGGTGCCAATGTCATGTTTCCTACTATTTTTGTAAATTAGGTTTGTAATGAAAAATTTCTGAGACACCTAGTTGCTTGGAGGGTGCCCATTGTGGTTCACAGTTTGAAGTTCCTCAAAGACATTCCATTGGCTATTTCATGGGTCACTTGCAATCATAAATTTTGAAGATTTCTTACAATTTGGAAAAATAAAACCAAGTGTGCAAGATATGGAGGCATACTTCACAATTTCAATCCTCCTGAAAATAATGCTTTTTGAAGATTTTTTTTTATTTGATGTACTCCTTGTTGATGTGACAACACCTTTTTTAATTGTTCAAAACAGTGTATATTTAATGACCAAGAAGGAATTCAGACACTTCTGGACAAGTAAAATTACACCTTTCAATTCATCCTTATGATAGCAAATAATTACTGTTCTATATCCAAAATCTGTAAACTGTTGAAAATAGAGTGCTCCGATATGACAAAGTGAAAACATGTCTCCCAGGAGCTAGAAATAAACCTTAGCTTGGCGAAGCTCATATATTTCCAAGAAGAGCTGCTTTGAGAGTTCTTCAAGAGCTTGCACCTCTGCTTCCATGGTTTTAATATCTAAAATGAAGACAGAAAGGATAAAAAATGATACGCTATAAAATTTGGGTGAGAAGGCTAATCAGAAACATAGAAACATCTACATATAAGAGAAGCAAAAATTCTTGGTTGACTTTCTGATGTACTTAAAAAAAAAAAAAACTCAGTTTCAGACATTAAAGATAAACACTCACAGCATCTTAAATTGAAGGGAGAAAAGAAGAACAGGAAGGCATACAAGAAAAGAAAAAGATAGCATAGGTCTGGAGATGAATTCTCAATACCCAGTAAACACCTTATGAATAGCTACATCGTAAAAGAGTCATATTTCAGCTAAACAGAGAAAACAAAATGTGCCAAGTTTATTAAACAACTACCAAAATTAAAACAAAAACAGAGAAGGATGCACACAATGGCAAACAAAAACTAAGGAAAACAACAGATCTTCAACAAAATCAACTTTTTCACAATAACGGAATAATCTTTTGTAAGATGGACAAGTATATACATTCTTGCTATTTCAGGGAAAATAAATAAACAACAGCAACCTTGCTCCTTTTGGTCATCTTGCACAGAACGTACAACTGTGCCTACTATCCGCTTGAAGAGAGACCTAGCCTTTAACTTCTGCAAACACAACTTTGAGTGAGAATGACCTATGCATTCGAATATGTAAACATTCTTACTAATATCAGAGAAATTTTCGATAGATTTCAAACTTTTCATTAAAGGGAAAACAATGCTGTGTACACAGGAAACGTGCAACTAGACATGGGATAAAAAATGTTTTCATGCATTTATGTGTGCAGGGTGCACAAATGCCTATCTAGAATGCAAAAGGGGTACACAGGGATCTCTCCCTCCTCTTCTCTGCCTCCCTCTATCCCTCTCTGCTGCCCCACTCTCTCCCCTGCAAACCCCCCCCCCCAAAAAAAAAAAAAAACAGGGCACCAGATGTCTTGAAAATTTAAGGGTATTGTGCCTTAGTAAATCATAATACAATTGGGCCTCCCCACACTTGGCAGATGCTTTGAGAATTCAAGGTCACTGTATACTAATAATATGTAGTAAAATGGGGGTGGGCAGGAGAGAGACCACAAGACAGATAGATAGGATGGAGGGAAAATGAAAATCCCATAACAAGCACACAAAAGCCTGACATTGGACAATAGTCAAATCATGGCACTGCAATAAAATGAATGCACAAAGTAATAACTAAAGCAAGACAAAACCTCTTCAGATCCTTGAATTCGTTCCATCTCCATTTGACAAAGAATAATCTTCTTTTTCTTTGCAATACAAGTCTCAATTGCTTGCATCAACTGTCTTTCCAGAGCCTTGATCTCAGATTCCTCAATTTCTCTGTTGTGTCACACAATTATATGAAGAGAATTATAGTTAACGTACCTTGACAAATTTTGCTGACTAAAAGCTAGCTATCTAGTCAAACATCACAAATGCCATATCCATGCTTTTCCACAGTAATCACGACCAAAGCAATGACAAATTTACAACAACCTAAATTTTAATCTGTAGATCTTCTAAGTGTCTTTTGGGTGTATTTGTGGGTACATCTTGCAAGAACACCCAACAATGGGTCAGAGGCCTGTCGTGAAATTTTGATGCATTCACAATACTGATAAAGAGTGATGCACTCATACAACATTTAGCACCTATAGCTTATACTGAAAACCATTTACAGAACATCTGAACTGTGGCTCTCTGTTTATTAATTTCCCCTTATCCACCACTTTTTCATTAGTTCAATGAGATAATTCCACTACTCTCTTATTAAAGTCAATCATACGAAGTCAAAACTAATTTAAAAAATAGCTACAGAAAGCACACAGTACCTACATTCCTACTAGGTTGTCCCCTCCATTATTCTGCAGAGAAAAGCTTCCAGATCACCAATTTCCAAGAAAGAAAAATGCATGAAGCCCCCCAAAGCTAGAGGCCCATTTCAGGAGACAACCCTTAAACAAAATTTCTTTTAATTGGCACCTGTCCTTTTATGTTGATATTTAATAGTACCACACTATAGCTGCATTTTGTCTAAATGGTAACAATTATTGCATTAAAACGGTGATTCAGCAAAAATATCAATGACAATAAAATTTGAGTTATGCACTGAGATATAGTCCCATTTTCACATTAATAGTACTAAAATGAAGCTATTTTCATTAAATAGGCTTAATAAAAATTTAGTGCACTATTTTCTTCCTTTCTTGTTTTGATGAATTGATTTCAACTAAGACTCGAATTCAAGACCTTCATTATTAGAGAAGAGTTCCTCCATTAAGCCAAAGTTTATTGGTCATAACAATATCTCCTTCTCTCATACTTATTTGCTAGCCTCTTTCCATTATTAAAATCATTAATTTGGATAAAAATACAGATACATACAGTCCTGATCAGAATTTAACCAGAATGTGAGGACTCAAGTAAAGCAATAATTCTTTAGATGGTATCCTTAAAAATAGCCATAATATAGGCAATCTGCTTGCCTTTTTGCCAGGTCCAGGGATATGCAAGCCTTTTTACAATCTAATCATCATTGTCAACAAGTTCCTTCACCAAATTTAAATTCCCTTCGTTTGTCCTTAATCCTCCAGCATGTTCAATTCCACCATGCCACTTGCTGTTGATGCAGCGGTGTTCCCATGGAAGGCAAAACATCCTTTTCTTTTCTTTTTCAGATGTAAAAGAATAAAAAAAAATTAGAGATGAAAATTATAATGACAGCTAAGATGGAAGACACGCAATTTTTTTCTCGCAAAGCTAGGCCACTTCCATGAATAGGGTGTTTGGCCACTCCCATGGATAGGGTTTGAAAGTTTGGGAGTCTCCTCCATCAACTCTAAGTACTTTATTGCAGGCTGATAGAGTTTAGTTTAATCCCCCTAGCTAGTTAATTTTTTAATTTTGCTTGTTAGTTTTCCAATGGACCCAAGAAAAAAAAATGCTTGTGTTGCCTTGTCAAAACAGAATGATCCCACGAGAAATAGAAAATTAACCAGAACCAGTACATACTTTCATGAAATGTATATAATATTCATACTCCAAATTACACTTATACAAAGAGAGTTATATTTTATGTGTCATTCTGCTTGCTGAAGTCGGTAGCCACTAGCCAAAATTGATTGAACTAAATTCTTCACAAGAAACTAGCAGACTGGAAAAAACATGTGGGACACATGCCACTGGCCAAAAGGAAGAAACAGGATATAGTAAATAAGTCTTTCGGAGAATTTAACAACTAATGTTTGTAGTTACCTGATAAAGAGAGATAAATAACTGTATGGCAAATTCACAGCCCCAAACCCAGATAAAACAGCCATGACAGTCACACCAATTACACCAATCCTGCTGACTAGCTGAGGCATGGTGAAGAAACCTAAAAGGTCAAAAAAATGCAGCCAAATCACAAAAATACAATATATTAAGTTTCAGAAACACCAAATGAAGTGAAAATTTTAATGTTAAAAGAAGACTAGGTAGAGAAGAAAGCAACATGCATAAGATAAGAGCAACACTAATCTATGTCTTGTCCGCATGACCAATATTGTTTAGGTCAATATTAGAGGATGTTGAGATTAGGATTAACTATGTCCTTGCATGGGAAAGTATTGTAATATGTAGATTGGGCTCTGCATGAAGACATGGGGATTATGAAGCCACAAGCAGGCTTGCATTCCTCTTTAATCTAATAGAACTTATTTGGAGTGTCACATGCAAAAGAAAACTTAGGAATGATAGCTTCCTGTCTATAAATAACTACAAGCCTACGTCTCCTTTGCCTTTAACGGCAAATTGGCTATAACAAAAAAATAAAGAATGAGAAAAAAAAAAAAGAATTTGAAAATGATATAATCTATGAAGATATCAGAAATTCAGAGTATTGACCAGGAATTCTGCCATGAAATATTTTATTTAAGAAACATTTTACATATGCACTCAATTTTGTGCTGTATACAACTTCGGCATGCAAGTGCTCATCTCCATTCTAATAACCTTTTCTATCAGCATTTAAACATATCAGTAATGAAAGATCGAACTTTTAATCCAAAACAATGCACAAATTAGGTTTTGAATCATTCAACCTTTTTACTTTCTTGAATACCACTTTCAGCTTCATCTTGTTTACTTTGGGTACATGGATGCTAATGCAGCTTAAATCATTCCCTATATAAAAATGGTCTTTTGCAGGAAAGTAGATTTTGTGCAAAATAATATCACTCCCTTTTGATTCTGCATACTATTCCCATTATGCACATGAGAGAGCCATAAAATTCAATTGCACATTAACTGCAGCCGCAAATCAACAGAATCCCAAGTACAAGTGGAAAAATTGAAACCTTTATCAGGGGAAGGCATAGGAAAATGAATGCCCATGCGCCAAAAAGCATAGAGAAAGGCCAATAAAAATAAGATGGCACCTAGCCCAGCCCGTTCCTTCCTCACACCTGGTCATCACACAATAAGTACAAGCATGAAAAAGCAACTAATTTCCCAGCAGGAAAAGAAATTTTGAGAGTGGTATTAATTAGGGCATACTATAATGCATGATATAATTGATGCATGACACATCTGAAAATTATCCTTGCAGGATTGCAAACCTACAAGGGAAACAAAAGTGTCGTGGTTCATCTGGCTTCCTGATCAGGATGCAAGGAACAAGTTAACCGATGACCATTGAGATACAGGATTCTGTATGCTCGAAACAGCACAGAAAGTTGTCTATCTATCATAATAAGAGTAACATGTTTTAGCAATACTAGTTGCAAGCCATTCATTATTCACCAATAAAATCTGCATAACATGGAGATTGCAGAAAAAACACAAAAAAATAATAAAATAATAATAATAATAATAACAAAAACAAACTGGCTGTGAAAGGCAAATGAATGAAAATAGCAACAGAATGGATAACTTACCGCTGTTGCAAAGCATCAAATAGCAATGATAATACGGTAACATGAAGACCAGTAATAATATCAAGCAAAATAGGTCCACCTTCCAGTTAATCCATCTAGCCCTGCACCCAAAATGCAATGGAGCCAAAATAAACAACCTTTTTTATTAAAAAAAAAAAAAAAGAGCAACAAGAACTAGGAAATAGATTGGAAATGAATCGTCCAAAGCTTCTAAAATTTGGTGCAAAGCTAGTATGTTTGTTCTTTCTGCTCTTTGGTAATAGAGTCTTGTTGCACTAAAAGCAACTACGAAAGATAACAAGCGTTTATAGATTTCTAGTGGACCCAAACCCCATAAAAACCCAGTCCTCAAGCAATCATTCCACACATTTTCTCAGGAACCAAACAAAATTAATCAACACATAGATAATGCACTTCTCTCCACTTCATTAAGCTCCCAAACCCAGTTCCAACCTTAAAGCAATCACGAAATATTCCACAAACAAATGGAGAAAACAAAAAACGAAACAGAACCCATTTCCAATTCACGCCTCTAAACGACATTAACCAAACCAGAAACCCAAAAAATAAAAAAATAAAAAAAGAAAGGAAAATAAAGAGATTGGATGGGGGATTACTCTTTGGAGAGCAGAGGGATGATCTCGAAGATAACGAGTTGGAGAAGATTGCAAGAGAAGGCAAAGACGACGCTGAAGATGATTTGGACCAAAACCCTCTTCTCCTCGTACTCTTTGTACAGTCTTCGGTTCAAGAACCATAGACCTGTCCATCCCAATAGACACAGCGACCCAATCACCACTACTCCTTCGAATATCCCCAGTCCCAACCCCATCCTTTGGTTGTCTTTGCTTTCCCGATATTGCTTCTGATCTGGTTTTTCAGTTGCTGCAAACTCTTTCGTTTTGCAACATCTCTCGTTCTTTCTCTCTTCCTTTCTTTCTTTCTTTCTTTCTTGCTTGTTAATAATAATAATGCCTTCTTGGGCAAAGCTTTTCTCTTCGTTTTGTATCATTTTATTTTAATCTTTAAAAAAAAAAAAAAAAAAAAAAACATTTTCATCCGTTACAGAACTTCATTAAACGGCGAGTATGCAATAAAAATATATATTTTTTTTATTTTCATAAATTATAAGAAACTTCACACATGAAGGTAATTTTAATTTTTTTTTTCCCTTTTCCGAAGCTTCAGAAAAAAAAAACTTTAAATATAAAGGTTTTTAGAGTAATTTTAAAAATAAAAAATTAAACATTTTTATTTAATTATAATGGAAGATCACCTCATTTAAATACTTACATCAATCCAAATAAAAAAAAAAATAACGTGAAGAACAAATAGGGAGTGCAAGTCATAGTTTCAAAAAGCCGAGTTCAATGAATTTAGGTCAGATCATTTTGAATTCAAATTATAATTAAATTGAGTTTAAAATATATTTTAAAATTAATTGTGTGAGTTTAGACCAAATTAGAATTAAACCTTTTATATTATGTTGTTAATATCAATTGTTTAGTTTTTGGAGCTAAATACACCCACTAACTAAAATAAATGGTATGGCAATGCTAAAACCAACTGAGTATTGCTCACATATTCACGATTTTAATTTAAATCACATTGCCACATTAATTTAAAGACTATAAAATGCTTTGATTTGATTTCATATTGTCTAAAACATTCTCTTTACTGTAAAGAAATAAACAAGACAGAGATCAATATTTAATTTGGAAGCTTTAATAGAAAGACAAAATAAAAATAAAAATAAGAAGCCCGTTAAAAAAATGGAAAATAATCTTCATAGATTAAAGAAAAGTATTTCTACAATTCAGAAAATTTAATAATTTACATTTATTTATTTAAATTCTTTTACAAAACCAAAGAAAAATTAATAATCATAGACGTAGATTGTAATCGACTTTGGTGTAATAAACAATAACACATGTGGATTCACAGTTATAACTTCGACCACTGTAGCAACAAAGTCACGAGGCTCTGTACACATTTGCTCTTTTTTTTTTCATTGGTTACCAAAATTAAACTCAAGCATCGCTTTGAAATTTAATCAAAAATTTTTGCATTAATGTATAATTAATTGAAAACTAATATCTATTAAAATCAGTGGTTTGGAAAACCGGAGGATGAGAAATTCAAAAGGCAAAAACTGAAATTAATTTATGGGAAATTAGATTGATTAACTCTTACTTTGCCAAATTTAACTCAACAGCAAGGCAAACTTTATACTACTAACTTTATATAAAGGAAACATCTCCCCTGCAACACGGGAAATGCGTGGCCGTGTACCCATTCATTTGTTCATATCATTTAAGTTTATTTTCTGCGGCCCCAATCTCCATGCAAAATTGTCTTCACAAAAGTAATTTTTATTTAATTTGATAATATTTCTAATATATTTTTGACCCTTTTACTTTCTTTTTTTTTTTTTTTTTGTTTCTAGTCGGTAGATTCTTCGTTTATCTCTTTCAAAAAGATGTATGGGTGCCGAATATATATTCACTTATTTGATAATGATGTGCAGACCGTCACGAGGAGGAATATCTACATCATCTAAGAAATTTTATCTTTTAGAATTTTTATTTTATTAAATCAGATTTTTCTACTTCATCTAAGCAAGTTAATGGGGCTAACAAATTGTGAGGAATATCTTTATTCGATATGCCGCTTAGGTCTATATGGGATATTTGTTATCTTTATTTAGTGTCATATGCTATAGATTTTAGATTACGAAAATATCCAATGCAAGCCACAAAATTCAATATTCTCATTGAAAAATCAACAATGATAAGACGCCTAAAAAGGTTAAGGGAAAGAGGTTGGAGTTCATATTCTTTGCTCCTTCTCTCATATCCACAAAACTGGGTTTTTTTTGCCGCATTACTATTCACGGTATTTATGGACTTATACCTACTATATAATTTTTTTCTGGAAAAAAAAAAATCAAGGATATTTTTATCTTAAAAGTTAAAAAATCATACTAAAATTTTTATACAACTAAAATGTCACGTTAAGTAGTCAATACATGTCATGTTAAATAATGGGGCTTTCTGTAGATGACGATATAAGAGTTTTAATAAGTCTTACTCCAGAGACCCAAAAAAAAAAAAAAAAAAAAAAAAAACTCAATGGAAAGGCCAACTACTTTTGTTTGATTACTGAAATTCAAAGAATATATTTACCAAGGCAAATTTTAAAAAGTAAAAATTGCCAAGTTATTAGATATACCTACCAAAGTTACGATTTTGCATGACAGTAGACGTTTATCCCATTCATTAGCACTGGAATGTTAGGCACAGCCTACTGGAGGTGCTCTGATCCCGTCGGAATCACTCATTCATCATTTCTTATTAAAGACCTGCCAAGTGAGTTTCCTTTCCGATGCCTGGGCTTTTCCAAGACCATAGCGCTCTAATTCTCTCCGTACATTTTTTTTTTTTTAATATAATATATAATTTATATTATAAATTTTATTTACTAATTTACCATAACCTGTGCTATCATGAGTCTCTGGCGAGTCTATTACAGTCCTGAAGACCTAACCAGTAACCGTCTCCGGTCAGACAGCTGGTTAGCCCATAACTCGGCATTTTATTTATTAGTACCATGACTGCCTGCTGCTTCCCCACCCCCCAACATCAGCCAAAAAGACTTCTTCAAATATGGAAAGACACGCAGTGTCAGGAGAGATAGTATATCAGTTATGTCTAAGAAATCATAAAAATTCTATGAAAAATAAAATATAATATATATATATTATATTAAAAAGACATTTTATTTAAAAATTTTAAAATAAAACTTAAATATAAATTATATATTATATATTAACACAATACGTAAATAAATTTTAAAGTTAAAAATATGAATAAAAAATAATTTCATTATATCTATAAAAATAATATAATTTAAATATATTTAATCATAAAATTTTAATATTATATTTTAAAAAATTATTATATGAAAAAATTTAAATTTTTAAATAAAACTTAAAGATAGACACCACATATCGTATCATATATATCATAGGTGAACATGTATCCGTACAACCCTCCCCACTAACAAACAATAACTAAAGGAAATCCAAGTATTAATACTCATATCACACAGCCCAAAGTAGGAAGGAGTCCTCAATTAACTTTAACTTTAGATATCAAAATATTGAGGTCACTCGTAATCCCCCCCCCCGCCCCCTCCACCCCCTCCCTTTTTTTTTTTTTTAATTTTGAATGTGAAGGACCAATCAATGACAAGTACGTGTGTGTTGACAACTTTGAAATGGTCCACGTGTGATGGGGAGGCAGATAGAAGTCCGTGAAAAAGGCTACAAAGGCATGTGGCTGACCACGTGATCCACTCCCTCTCTCTCTCTCTCTCTCTCTCTCTAATTAGCTGTCATTTGCGCTGACGTCACTTTCTCCCGTTTCCCGATGAGCACGCTTGTCCAATCCTGTCAACATACTGCCTCCTCTTTCCCCCTTTTCTTTTCAGTTCCAATTTCTTCCCTTTTCCTTTTTTCTCTTTCTCTTCAATTTTTTTTTTACCTTTTTCTCCCTCGGATTTTGCCCTTTTTTTTTTTTTTTTTTTTTCTCTGGGGTCATGACAACTTTTTCTGAATTATGGGTTATCGGAGATAAATTTCTAGGTAATAAGGAGATGGTTGTGCCCTTCCATTATTTCTCTTACGTTTTAATTAGAACTAATAAATTTTCTAATCAAATTTTGAATATTAAGCTTATGAATTGTTGTCACGCTTAAATTAAAGACTATATTAAACGTAAATTTCTGTTAAAATAAAACACGAACCAATTCACAAAGCCTGTTTATCCTACAACTTTAATGGATGATTTTTTCTTGACAAGTAGACGTTAGGATGCAGGCAATTTTATTTATATAGCATACAAAACAGCAATCAAGTCAAATGAATCTGAAAATTCTTGCCCTTTGATTCAATACAATCACATAAGTTTCCTGATTTTGGAAAACACCTGCCTGAGTTTGTATTATTCCACAACCAAAAGCTTTGAGCCTGCAAAGGGTAGTAGGCCTCACACAAGGCAGCAACATAGTCATGGAAGAAAACCAAAATATGTCACACAAAGACATTGAAAATGACAAAGTTTGCCAGGATGTTCCAGGGTACAAGCTATGTAAATTCTTGAAGACTGTCTCAGTTGTCTGCACAAGAATGTCAAAAGACAGGAATTAGATCATAATAATAATAAAGGGTCAGCATTTGGAAAGAAAGTTATCGTAGAGTAGAACTCACCATGCGGAGAACAAGAACTTGGAGTGGAGAAGTCAGAGGAAGCCATGGGAATGGATATCGAGAGTTGGGTTGTAGAGAATGATGTCTGGTTGGATCTATCGTCTTCAAGGCCGGACCAAGACTCTCGGGCTTTTGGCCACTCGTCAAAGAAAGGTCGAAGAGGCTGACCATCCTGCTTTACAGCTTCCCCAGTGGCAAATTCACTACCAAAAAATGAATGCTGTGTGTAGTCATTTTGCAACATTGAGCTGTTGGTTGATTTGGATGCAGGGAAAGATGAAACTCTGGATTGCATCTGGGGCCATGGATTTTCTAGTTGTGATGCCATTTGGAGAGCCCTACTGCTTCCTGAAGCTCCAGAGAAAAAGCTGTGCTCGCCAGCATCCAGCTTATGTCCTTGAACATACCTGTTTTGGCAGTATCAATGAAAACTCAACTTTTGTAAATGTTCCGGCCAAACCTATAAAGTCATTTGAAGGTGGTCCCCTGGTGGTCGTGAATGATCACAAAAATGCGATGATGATTTTCTCGAGAAACAAAATGGATCATGAAGAGAGTGTTACTGCTAGATAAGGTCTCAAATATCTATGAAAATATGATGATAAAGTTGTGATCATATGCATTCACTGTTCATCAAAATTGAACAAGTTTTTCATTTTCTCATAGTTTAATAAATGTTGCAACTGCATCCGTGGTCATGTGACCGCACATATTCCAATGATCATGTGATGCATTCACATCCCATACTTCTGACTTCTGTTGTCCAAATTCAGTGCATGGTGCAAAGGATGCATTTCAGAGGCCTCTGAACATACTACCAATTAATGCGCACAAAAACTGGAAGTAGCAGTTTCTTATCCACATAACATGTCATAAACCAGCTTCATCAAAATAAAAGAATCAATAAGCAACAAAAGAAATATTCTGTACCGTGCAATAAGTACTTCAAACAGCAATATGGAATTTAAATCTAATAAAGGGCTAAAAACATTCTTTTGTGAAATGATAAATTGGACCAAGGTTCAATACCAATTAATTTGCTATGTTCAATGTTGCGTGACAATTTAACAAAGGTCAAAGAAAAACATAGAATCTTAAGACAGATCGGAATATAGTAGCACTTCTTAGTCACCAAAACAGATTTGATATAGCTAAATCAATTCCAGGGTCCAAATAAAACCCAGCAGGAAATAAGAGACCATTATGCTATGTTAGGAAGCACAAAATAAGTCTGCAAGATATTTTGGAATCACATAATCAGAGTGGTAGGGAAAATTTCATTATGGAATAAAAAACTTTCAAATACCAAACCCTTAGCCAGACTACGCCAATTAGCTTTCCAAACAATCATGACAATTCCCAGTAACCAGACAATTCAATTACTAAAACGGTCAAGATACTGTAAGACATATTTTTTTATGGCTTGACTCTTACAAAAGCCCTACATAAATTGTCTCTGATAGTAAGAGCAGATACAATGAGGAACTGGCCAGCTTCTTGTGGAGGGATGGAAATTAGCTACCAACTAGAGACTATCCTCCATGGATCTGCATCTCTTAAGCATGTTTAAGGTGAAGGGTGATAATACAAATCTTATATCAGCTAATGGCAAGATAAGAGCTTAAACATTAACAAAAATCAGATAAAAGGTGAACAAACAACAGAGAAATTGGGAATACTAAGTGGCAACAAACACAAAGATTATCAAGGGGAGTGTCACGGTAGCAGATATTACAAAGTTGGCAAGTTCTCTTTTTTACTAGGATCAAATATTAATGACAATGTACAGGAATTGTCACCCGACTCCCTTCAAAAAAAATGTTAAACAGCAAGTTCTTCTGACTACTATGCTCATTTGACAGAGACTGTGAAGTGCTATTGGCATGATCAAGACAATTCAGAATGCCTGTCAGCTTTCAAACGAAATTTGACAGCCAAAACACAGAGCGAATATAGGCAGATCACAAAAAAGAGACTAAAAATAATTCTATTAAGGCATCAGATTTTGTTGCCTATTGTCATAGACACCAGGGCCCAGAAATCTGAACAAAGCAGGAAACTAAAAGCAACTACTTGTTACCTCTATTGCAAGTCTTCCACAAAATTCCTACTGCACAATTCACCATGGGCCCAACAAAAATCAGATTTGGAAACAGTTTTAAAAGCAAATGCTTTAAAAAAAATCCATTCACAGGGAAACATGTTTGGACAGAACAGTAGGAAAAATTTGCAGCTGATGAGGTATGCATTTGTAGCTCCAATGTGAATAACTGTAAGCTGTAGTAAACAAGTACAAAGGAATCCAATTTCTTTCAGCCTTGCAGTTTAGCAATGGCCTACAATGCTAAGGAAGAAGTAAACAGCTGAACATGAAAGCTTCCCATACACTAACAAAATAAGTAGAAACTGATACTTTACACCCTTTCCAAAGTTTCTGGCAGTCCCAGATATAATGTCTGTACCCAATTTTTAGTATCTCTCCCCTCTTTTACACTCAAAAGGAATTCAGCACAGTTGTGCTACTACAACAATTAACATGCCGGAGATGATTTCTAACAGGTAGTCAGAATTGACTACATTTCTTCTACAGAATCAAAACAGAGCAGAGTACCTACCCAAAAGAGATAGACTGACAAACAGAAGCACATTTTTTTGAACTACTATATATTCCCTCTCCACACTTCTTGACACCAAGGACCAGAGCAAAAGATAAACTTGAGTTTCTGCAATGTTCTCACTACCCAGATGATGATATCCCAGGTTGTACTTTTAACACACTATTTTACCAACTTGACCAAAATACAAAAAAATTATGGGCATAACAAAGAAAAAAATTCAAACTATATGCTATAAAACATACATTTGAATCACAAATCTATTGTGACAGTTTCTCCTAAAACAACAAGCTTGACTATATGTCATGTACTTGTATGAGCTTAGCAACAGATAATTGTTTTGTTTTGCAATAACAATTTCAGTTTCTTTGCCTAATGTTTCTCAGTGACCAAACAGGCAATGAAGTTAACAGCCGAACAAGCAATACCTGTAATCTTTGCTTGGTATTCCATAGGGAATGGAGTCCATCTGATAATGGGATTGGTTGGTTCCAGTACTGGTGCCCTGAGGATTACCAAAGGCATGCAAAGGAAGATTTTGGAAGGTTCCAGTTGCACTGCTGCTTCCAGTGACAGTCAATGATGTCATGGTGGACGATGACTGTGTCATGGATTGCGATTCCACAGGCTTTCTTGAACGGTTGCGGCCACGGTGCATGTGGCGCTCACAATACTTGGAGTCCGGATAAGCATCTTTGGAGCACCTCCACTTCTTCCCATCAGTTCTCCTGCATCGTCCCGGCTCCGGATCCACCTTCTTGCCATAGAAGGAGCAATAACCCACTGCATATTTTTATGCATAGTGTTGTAAAATACAAAACCAAACATTTGATGTCAACAAGAAGACAAGCATAAGACATTTGTCATGCCACAAGTGATATAATATACAGATCAGCGTGATGACAACTAATAGTTCATTATATTAAGAAAGGCACAATCTTTAAACTCAACATTTTTATTATAATCAGAAGTGTCAGACTGTAACACAGATAAACAATAGGCAAAAGTGTGATTTGGCAAGTCATCATCCAGATATTCACAATATCACGTGGATCACTATAGAAGTACTTAAATAAAGGAATCAAATCCCCTGAAAAAGTTTCTGATTTCAACAAGCAGAAAACCCAAAACATAAAGGAAAGAAGAAAACTGATTGTCACCCGCTTGTATTAAAGAACAAATTTTTGTAAACTTACGGTCTTATGTTAAAACACATAAACTCAAACCCAACTGGCCTTTTCTTAGAAAACATTGCAGATGTGCAGGAACTGTACAGCCTTAGCCATGAAGGCTGATATGTTGATCAAAGAGCCCTAACTGTTGTTTCAAGCAAACAAATTATCTGGTGCAAAAAGGTGTTTCTCCGGTTGTCTCTTAAATTGAAAATATAAACCAGAGGAACTCAACGCTAAAGTCTTTATCCATCTGTTCCCAGAAAAAGTATTTAAGTAAATCTACATCTGCCAAATCAAATCCAGGACAAAATTAAAAACATGAAGAAAAAAGGGGAATTTTTTTAAATGAAACACATAGTTTTTAGTTCATGGGAAAAATTGAAAACTTGAAAATGCTAATCAGTAGAAAAAAAAAAAGAAGCTAAAAATAAGCATATAATTTCAAAACATTATTCTATTTCAAAAAGAAAGAAAAAAAAAAACAGAATAGAAAAGAAACAGTCATACTCAACAAGATTCCCAAATCGAAACAAAACAAAGCATTCCAATCAAGAGAATAAATCAGAAGACCAAGAAAACTAGGAGAGAGAAGAGTAGAAATACAGATACCGATGTTTCTAATGCAATATTT